>OX336333.1:1736592-2336592 GCA_946902875.1 Nematopogon swammerdamellus
CCTATCCATATTCTGTAGGATGCTTCCAGTGACGTTTTCGAAGCTCTCTCCATATATGAGCTTAGCGTCGATCTTGGGAGCCCTAGATTCTTGAAGAGACTGTAGAGTGACTTCGCTGGTAGTCCTCTTGCTCCGACTTCCACAGCGAAGAGATCAGTCTTGAATCCGTTTCTCACAATCCGGTCTACTAAGTTGCAGTACTTGTTAAGTTTGATGTTGTGGTCCTTCGGTATGTTACTTTCCCATGGAACTGTAAGTTCAACAAGTACTACATGCTTTGTCGCTTTTGAGAATATGAGTATATCCGGTCTTAATGCTGTGGTACAGATTTCCGAAGGCATTTGGTAATGCTTCTCATGTGTGTCCATCAACAATTCCCAATCCTTTGCTGCTCCCAAAATTGAAGAAGGTTTAGTCCTATCTTTGGGCAGCTTATTGGCTCCAGGTTTCACAAAGTTGACCTTCTGGAAGCCGCTACTGGTTTGCCCTTTCCTGGTCCGTGCAATTGACAGGTTGATGGCCTCTCTGATGATTTGGAGGACTTTATCATGACGGTAGGAATACTGGCCTCGCTCAAGTAGTATTTTGCATCCGCATAACAAATGTTTGGCCGTGCCTACGAACTCCTTACATGACGGGCATAGTTTATTTGTAGATTTCCCCCATCTAACTAGGTTACTCGGGTCGGGGAGAGTAAGCTGGAATGCATTTAAGTAGAACTTAAGCAGCTCAGGGGACCAGTTGTATATTATGGATTTCCACTTCAATGCAGGAGGGATGCAGAAGTCACCCACTGTTAGCCAATCATTCTGCATTTCTAGGTTTAAGGCGTGAAGTTTGAAGCCATGTTCCATGTCCTCCTGAGCAAAACCTTTCAGTATTTCTTTATCAGACTTTGCTGTTTCTATGCCCAATCCAGATCTATTGGTGCGTGTACCAACTTGGAATGATTTGTAGAAGTCGAGTCTCGATTCCAGTTCATCTGATAGTGATGTGTTGGGTAAGGCTTGAATAGCGCTATCATTGGAGTCTTTGAGTATACATCGTTTGGCTATTCTCGCCTTGTAAGAAACGCTTTCAATTCCGTAAACCGCGCTTGTATGCTACAAGAAGCAAAGAAGCATATCCCCGGCTTGTACAAATACCTTTGGCAATGTTACTCCGTCTCCTCGCACCTCTTCTACAACAACCACGACCCGATCACTTCGGCCACGGGATGTCAGCAAGGTGACCCGCTCGGACCCGCTCTGTTCAGTCTCTCCGTGCATCCCGTAATAGAAGAATTATGCTCTGAACTCAACCTGTGGTACCTAGACGACGGGGTGCTTGGTGGAACGCTAAACTCCGTTTTAGAGGATCTCGAAAATTTGAAAAATAATTTTCAGTCAATGGGTTTAGTGCTTAATTTCGAAAAGTGTGAAGTATTTTTAACTGCAAACGTCTGTAATGAGAGAAAATTAGAAATCCTAAACAATATAAAGGCGGTCGCACCAGGAATTAGGGTGGTTTCAGAACAAGAATTATCACTTCTTGGCTCTCCAGTCTTGGAAGAAAATATGGTACCAACGATAAAGAAAAAGAAAGAAATCTTGTTAAAATTTGCAAACCATTTGGTCAATTTACAACCGCATGTCTCTTTCTACCTTTTAAGGCATTGCTTTTATATTCCAAAATTTACATACCTTCTCCGCACAAGTCCATTTTGGAACCACATAGAGGAAATATTAGATTTAGATAACATTTTAAAAACAACTGTAAACACTATTTTTAATATAAACTTAGAAATTCAAGATAAAGCCTGGACACAAATAACTTTACCAGTTAGGTTCGGTGGATGCGGAGTCCGTTTGGTCCAGGATGTCGCCTTGCCTGCCTTCCTCTCGTCGATCCACAGTGTATCAAACCTCATCGGTTCTGTATTAAGCCCGTCACTCGGTGACGTTGAGGTTGTACACTCGGTCGAGGCGAGGGAGGCGTGGCTGGTGAAATGTCCCAATCAATCTCCACCAGTTTTCCCAAATTCGCAACGTGGCTGGGATGAACCCGTTATTAATTCAATTTGTAGAGTTCTCTCTCTGGACGGCAGCGATGCTGATAAGGCACGCATCCTGGCATCGTCGCAGACTGAATCCGGTGCGTGGCTTAATGCATTTCCGTCACCACATCTTGGCACTCTGCTTGACAGAGATACGCTACGCATCGCTTTCTGTCTGCGGTTTGGTGTCAGGATCTGCCAGCAGCATACATGTGTTTGCGGTGAATTTGTGAGGACGTTAGGGCATCATGGTCTTTCTTGCTCCAGGAGTGCTGGCAGGATATCTCGCCACGCTGACATCAACCGTATTCTAAAGCGCTCCCTTGCATCTGCGAATATGCCTAGTATGTTGGAACCTCTTGGCCTGTCTAGAGACGACGGAAAACGGCCAGACGGTCTCACACTCTTGCCGTGGAAGCAGGGGAGGGCTTTGGTTTGGGATGTCACGTGTGCCGATACCTTAGCTCCTAGTCATGTAGTGGGCTCTAGTCAGGTTGCTGGCTATGCCGCAGCAAAGGCAGAAAAAGCGAAACGTCTGAAATACAATACTATTAAGCAGCACTACGAGTTCGTTGCCTTTGCTGTGGAGACTCTTGGGGTGTGGAGTCCGGACGCTAAAGACCTCGTGAAGCAGCTAGGTCAGCTGCTTATTGAAGCGTCCGGGGACCGTCGTGCCAAAGCGTTCCTCACACAAAACATCAGCCTCGCCATCCAGCGCGGGAAATCGGCGGCTGTCCTCGGGACAATGAATGATGTCCCGAGGATGCAGGAATATTTTTATTTAATTTAAGTTATTACATTTCTGTTTAATTTAATTTTTCTTTGTCAAATAAAAAACATATTTTTGATTACCTGTTCAATTCAATGTTATTGATATCAAATATTATTGTTATCAAACCTGTTGTTCTTCCTGTAGTCCTGGCTGTCGGGTGAGTTGGGCCTGGTGCCCGCCTCGGACTGGCGCGGCGTGGAGGCGAGGCTGTTCTCGCTCTCGTTGCCCGAGTTGTCGGCGGGCCGGTCGCGGCTGTCGGCGACGAGCGCCGCTCGCCGCTCCTGCGCGCGGATCGTCATGAAGTGGAGCCCCTTCCGGCGCTTCTTGCCGGCCGCGCGGCCCCTGCCGCGTCGCTCTCCGTTTTCTGTGCAAATGAAAAACACATCTTTAAAAAAAAACCTTAATAAAGAATCGATAATCTTTTTTAGGGTTCCGTATCCGGTACGGGACCCTATTACTAAGCCTACGCTGTCTGTCTGTCTGTCTGTCTGTCCGTCCGTCCGTCTGTCCGTCCGTCCGTCTGTCTGGCGGAATGATACAATGTAAATATGACAAATCTGAGCGCAGTGCACAGTGTCAAATATGACCTTAAAATCGGACACGTTCTTTTTATTCCAGAAATTAATAGATTTAGTTATTTAAAATGCTAGAGTAAAACTCCCCCGCCTCTGCGACTTTTAGTTTAGGAGAAATAATTTTTTGAAAATTACACTTTTTTAGTTTCGGAAAAACGAAAAATAATTCTACAATTAAAACTAAGCTACTTATTTAAATTTCACTCAGCCTTATCAAAGACCCTTTCGAATATCCACATTTGAAAAGTTATTCGAGGCTGTGAAAGTTTACAGAAATCGAATTATATTAATTTTTTTTTTTTTTTATTTTATTTTTTTTCTCCTAGATCCCATAGTAGTAGGCGGAGATATTTATACCGATAATAGTTCACTGTTTCCTCTGTCCGTTAAAAAAAAACCGACGCCTAATTCCATGGGATTAAGAAGTTACAGGAGTTATTCGCTATGGGCTAGGGTTGTTACTAGAATAAATAAAAAATTTTCCCATTTTTTATTTATTTATTTTTGACATTTGATTAATTTTATTGTATTGTTTCGTGATTTCTTTTAATAATAATTAGCTAGTTTTGGTTTTTGTTTTTGTTTTTTTTTTTATTTTTTTTTTTTATGGAAACTGACACGGCTTGCTAAATCACCTACACTACAGCATCCGTGATGTCAGCCCATAACACCGGGAGAACTAAGTATGCATACCATGTCAGTGTTTCCCTTCATTTCATGTCGGCTACTATGTTTAAAATTGGGGAGGCGTATGTCCAGCAGTGAACACATACACACTGACTGACTAACTGACCAGTCCATATACATCCACTGATGGGACCATATCATCATTTTGCGGAAAAATAAAAGATTTTGTAAAGTGCCAACCCTATTGCCCGAAACTTGATAATTGCACTAAAATGAGCATAACTTCTTAATCCCATGGAATTAGGCGTCGGTTTTTTTTTAACGGACAGAGGAAATAGTGAACTATTTTTGGTATAAATATCTCCGCCTACTACTACGGGATCTAGGAGAAAAAAAATAAAATAAAAAAAATTAAAAAAAATATATAATTCGATTTCTGTAAACTTTCACAGCCTCGAATAACTTTTCAAATGTGGATATTCGAAAGGGTCTTTGATAAGGCTGAGTGAAATTTAAATAAGTAGCTTAGTTTTAATTGTAGAATTATTTTTCGTTTTTTCGAAACTAAAAAAGTGTAATTTTCAAAAATTTATTTCTCCTAAACTAAAAGTCGCAGAGGCGGGGGAGTTTTACTCTAGCATTTTAAATAACTAAATCTATAAATTTCTGGAATAAAAAGGACGTGTCCGATTTTATGGTCATATTTGACACTGTGCAGTGTACTGCCAATAGATGCTAAATAAACAATAAACAATAAACAATGTCTGTCTGTCCGTCCGTCCGAGGGCTGTATTTCTTGAACCGTAATAGGTAGCCCATAGAAATTTTCACAGAATATGTGTTATTATGGCCGATATAGCAACAAATAATAAAAATAAGAAAAAGTAAAAAATTCACGGGGGTCCCCATAGAAGAAACCAAAAGTTGTATGCGCGCGCGCCATCTACCGAATAAATTATGAAGCTTTTTAACTAATCATGACATTTAACTAATATGAAGCATTTCATAACACGCCATCTAGATGGTGTGAGTGGCGCTAGCCATGACATGGCGATACGGAACCCTCGGTACGCGAGTTCGACTCGCACTTGGCCAGTTTTTTTTAGTGGTTCATTAAACAGGGCTCAGAGTATCAGTGGCTCCGTACCACTGAAGGCTAGGAGCACTGGAGAAAGACTGGAGAGGCGTATGTCCAGCAGTGGACGAATAAACGCTGGCTGACGAACTGAAATCAATCCAGATGGGTTTCAAATACCTAAAAATAAAATGCATATCCTGCCTGGTGGACATTAATTCAATAAAATCTCAGCAGTGCAATTTTTTTTATTTTTAGGGAAACTGACACGGTTGGCTACATCACCTACAACATCTGTGATGGTGACCTTGGTGAACTAGGTGCCACGTCAGTGCTTCCCTTCGGTCGTGCCGGCTACACTGAAATGGACGGAAAACACAAACTATTTACATAGCCGCTTCGACCGACCTTTCATTCAGTGTGTATCAGCCCGGGCTGGTTAAACTTTACCACCTAATAATATAAGAAGGGAGTCATATCCCTTAGTGGCGACTTACACGGGGAGAGATGCAGTGGGGCTATTCTTTTAAAGTACCGGCCCCACACGGTACGGCGATTACCTTAGGTGGTGTTGGTCGGAAAGGTGGGAGCCACCGTCTACTGCCTAGGACGATGTCCAAACACATTGTATTGCACACTTACGGAATTTGCACTTGTCGACGAGCTGGCAAGTCTCGGGACACTGGCCCGTGAACTCTGCCGGGCCGAACAGGAAAGGGCACGCCTGCATCTTGACGCACATGTCGCGACAGTACGCCTTCACCTGCGCGCCGACCGTCGCCACCTGGACGTACGCTCGGTGCGTGCTCGTTTTCAATCTGCAACAATTTACACTCCCTCTCAATAATTTTGATTTTTTTTTTTTTTTACAAGGTGTTGCAACCCCAACCGTAAAACCCGAAAGGGGGTGATTCTGTACGTGAAATAGAACAACTTTTGCTCTACGACTTTTTAATTCGAAGAAACAAACTTTTTTTTTCTCTATACATTTTGAGAATAGGTATTTAAAATTTGTATGGAAAAAAAATTTTTTATTTGTTTAAAAAAATTTTTTTTCGCCACAGAAGTTGTTTAGCTTCACATAGAGAATAACCCCCTTATGTCAGTTAAAAATATTACGGGGGCAACTGCAACACCGTGCATAATCCGGTATGGTTGGCCGAGTCGGATGGGCGAAAGCACTTGCTCCGACCAGCCAATATCACCTCCGAGAAGGTAGGTGCCATACCGGAGACTTCCCCGGATTGCTGGGTATACTGGACTAGAGGAGAACACATAACCGAGGCTGCTATGCGATCATCTTACATCCAGTACGGTGGTATCAACCCAGTCGGCTACAATTTGAGCCTACTACCTAGTAAGGGGCAAGGGAAGGGTCCTTCAGTTTTACACGCGGTTCCGAATGGTGAAGCAGCAGGTACATTTTTTCGTTAGAAAAAACTCATTGGCACACGCCGACTCGATTCGAACCTCGGACCTCTCGCATGAGAAGCCGATGCCCAAACCACTCGGCCACCCGCCGCTTAAATTGCAGATATTTTTGCCTATAAGAGCAATGACGTTTAGCAGAACTGTCACTTATACACTGCAATCATTTAATATTATTTGCAGAATATAATTTCTTCAAGTTCAACCCTGAAAAACCGCCCCGCCCAGGCAGTGGGTCTTTTGGCAGGGAGGGCATAACCTATCAGACTAAAAGAGAGGATCCCCCAAGACGTGGTGTCGCTTTTTTTATGTAATCCTGTACTGTTGTTTGAGTCAGAAAGGTCAAAACTCATGCACCAAATTTCAACTGGCTACCTACTACGGTTCAAAAGGATAAGGATAAGGTACAGATGGACGATGTAGGCTCAGTAATAGGCTTCCATGCCAGTACGGTACGGAACTAAGTGAACGTAAAAAAAAGTATCCAGTGCAGTTTCTTGCCAATTCTTCTTCGCTTTGATAATCGAACTGGTAAAATGCTAAATGTTAAATGTTAAAATATGACGAATCCCAGTGGAATGTACTGTCTATGGATGATGAATAAAGAATAAAGAATACACACCACACGCCGTATCCCGACAATCGGGTTAAGCAGAGTAATCGGTATTGTGCTACAAGTATTCCGGTGAATTACATCACAACACCGACCAACATGTTTAGAAAAGTAATCGGACAAGATAACTCAGATCAGGCAGTAAGTAAAGCATGAAGGCCGGCCTGCGGCAAGATTCGCTGAAAACACCGCGCCAAGGTGAGAGGTGGCTAGCCTGTCGCCCTTATGCACGGCATCTTGTCCTTATCACTTAGTCGCCTTTTACGACATACACGGGGAGATATGCAGTCCATTAGGACTTTAGGGCGTCACACACCTTCAATTAATATTGCGCAAGTGCAGACTTGTGCAAGTGTACCGTTACGTGTGTGGGAAGTTTATTGCGCAATTTTCTAGATTTGGGGCGTCATGCAGACTTGCACAAGCCTGGACTTGCGCAATATTAATTGAAGGTACGTTTCCCTTGCCCCTTACTAGGTGGTAGGCTCAAATTGTAGCCGACTGGGTTGGTACCACCGTACTGGATGTAAGATGGCCGCAAGCAGCCTCGGTTGTGTTCTCCTCTAGTCCAGTATAGCCAGCAATCCAGGGAAGTCTCCGGTATGGCACCTACTTTCTCGGAGGTGATATTGGCTGGTTAGAGCATGTGCGTTGGCCCCTCCGACTCAGCCACCCATACCGGATTACATAAAAAAAAAAAAAAAAAAAAAAAAAAAAGGTGTGTGGCGCCCATAAAAAGCATAATAACTCACTTGGCCTTGAGCATCTCGAGCCGCATGCCTCCCTCGGCGGCCCCCTCGCACTCCCAGTCCTTCAGCATCTTGGCCGGCTTGTACGAGGCCGAGATCATCATGTTGAGCACCTCCTTGATCACGAGCGACAGCGGCCCCGGCCCCACGTGCTTCGGCAGCTGCGCCAGCTTGTTCCTGCTGATCATCGGGCCAGCGTAGCACTTGTAATTGAAATATATCCTCTCGCACCACTCCTCCTCCTTCATAATGTCCTCCTTAGCCGGCGACCGCTCCGCCTTCGCTTCTTTAGGCGGAGGCGATTTCGCTCTAGGAACGTGCAGGCGGTAGTCGTTGGTGTTACACCAGCCGACCGGGAAGATCTGATCGCTGTTTTCGGCGTACCAGATTCTATCACCGGTCGACATCAGCTCTAGGCCGACCAAATGCTCTACTATTCTGTGCACGCTCGCCGCGTGAATTTCGCTATCGTTCGACGGGTTGACCGCCTCGAGTTTCATGTTTGGTGAGATCGCGCCGACCCCCGCTTTGGCCCCGAAGCAGTATTCCGGCGCGGGAACGGACGACGTTTGCGTGAGGTAGTCGTCCCAGTCGAATTCGTTCCTCGTGTCCCAGATTTTGGGCACGGTGAACGGCATGGAGTTGCTGGCGGCCCAGTTGACGGGAAAAATGTAAGGATGGACTAGATCGCAGAGCCACGCCATCTTCGTGTCCTCGTAGTCTGCGAGATGGTCGTCCAACACCACGAGGAAGTGGTAGCCGTTGAAAACTTTCACGACAGTGGCCGGACGTACGGACTTCATGTCCCGAGGGTCCATCGCTTCCAGTTTCATGCCCGTTATGAAGCTGTGGCATTCCGTTTTCAGTTTTGGCTGCAAATGTATTTCATGAATTGGTTAATTGTTTTGAAATAAAAAACATGCATCTGGGTGGATTAACTTTTTCTTGTTTTTGTTATCTGTCTGAAAACAGGATATTATCTTGATGAATTCACCTTATTTTAATAGTTGCAGCAACTCTCAGATAAGTAATTGATTAATAAGAAAGAAGATGCACAAAGAATTTTCGTAATTAAAAAAAAAATTCTTTGCCCTGAGGCCAACCCCTTTTTTCCATACAAATCTGGGGACAAAATTGTCCCCTGGGTCACCCCTAAAAATTTGGTTAATTATTTATTTCATATAAATAGTTCTCTACGTTTTTTTTTTTCAATTGCCTATACACCTAAGTACGAGTATTTTATACTTCTTGATTTTCAACTGAGTAATAAATTGTAATTAACTTTTTTTATTAGACTTTGAAGATGGTTTTTACTTCAGAAGAAAAAGTTGATCCACCCATCTGCTAAAAAAGCTTTTGAAAAGAGCTTGGATCGATAAATATCACCAATACCTAGCGATGTTGTTGTTGTTGTTGTTGTTGTTTTGGTTTGGGGTTGGCTCTAGGCCTGCAAACTAATCCCGCTTGGTTGGGGACCTTCGTGCAAAACCCCGCAATCTCCAGCTACCCCAGCCAGCCTATGTCTTCCATGAAAACCACAAGTCGACCGGGGTGTCTGAAGGCCGCTTATCCCTTAGTCGCCTTTTACGACATGCACGGGGAGAGATGCAGTGGGACTATTCTTATTAAGTACCGACCCCACACAGCGCAGTCACACACCTAGCGATGATATTTTAGTATGTACAAACACATTTTATTTGCGCACTCCTCTAAATCTGTCTTCTTTTTTATGGAAACTGACACGGTTGGCTACATCACCTACAAGATCAGTGATGCCAGCCCACAACACCTTGGTGAACTAGTTGCCATGTCAGTGCTTCTATATTTTATTTATTTTTTTTTTTTTTTTATGGAAACTGACACGGTTGGCTACATCACCTACAACATCCGTGATGTCAGCCCATAACACCGGATGAACTTGGTGCCACGTCAGTGCTTCCCTTCGGTCGTGCCGGCTACACTGAACTGGACGGAAAACACAAACTATTTACATAGCCGTTTCGTCCGGCCTTTCATTCAGTGCGGTGGTACCAACCCGGGCGGGTTAAACCCTACCACCTAGTAATATAAGAAGGCAGTCATATCCCTTAGTCGCCTTTTACGACATGCACGGGGAGAGATGCAGTGGGGCTATTCTTTTAAAGTACCGGCCCCACACGGTACTCTATTTGGTCTTAATGCCTACTACCACTTTTTTTTCTCTGTGGAGACTGGCATACTCCAATTGGCTCCAACATGTTATATGAATGGTTTACGGTTATAGACACAATTTTGTATTTTTGATAAATTTTAGAAATATTGATGACTCGTACTGTGTAGGCAGTGGCAAAGATTTTTGTAAATGTAGACTAAGTGGATGTAAAAAAAAGTATCCAGTGAAGTTTCTTGCCAGTTCTTCGCTATCATAATCGAACTGGCAAAATGCTAAATTTTAAATGTTAAAATATGACGAATCCGAGTGCAGTGCACTATAAGGAATAAAGAATAAAAAAACTACACTGAACTAGACGGAAAACACGAATCACATAACATAGCCGCTTCAATCAATATTTTATTCAGTGCGGTGTTACCGACCCGGGCGGGTTAAACCCTACCTAAACCCTTACCTAATAAAGTGAGAATGTTCTCTTCATTTTCGAAAGTACCTATCTTTTTTTTTAAATCCGGTATGGGTGGCTGAGTCGGAGGGGCCAAAGCGCATGCTCCGACCAGCCAATATCACCTCCTAGAAAATAGGTGCCATACCGGAGACTTCCCTGGATTGCTGGCTATACCGGACTAGAGGAGAACACAACCGATGCTGCTATGCGGCCATCTTACATCCAGTACGGCGGTACCAACCCAGTCGGCTACAATTTGAGCCTACCACCTAGTAAGGGGCAAGGGAAGGGACCTACAGTTTTACACAGGTTCCGAACGGTGAAGCGGCAGGTGTAGGTATGCACGTAAATTTTTAAGTTTAAACCTACTACTTCTGTACCAACCTGAAAGAGATCGGGCGGCGTCGGATCCTTTATGGACTCCTCGGCGCAGAGCCTCAGCTGAGCGCTGAGTTTGCTCTTGCAGGAGAACTTGTTCACTTTCCCCGGGTACTTGAACTGCCACGGTGTACCCTTGTTGGTCACGAAGCCGAAGTTGCACAGCCGCGAGCTGCAGTAGAACAGGCGCACCTTCTCGACCTCCTCGTCCGAGCCGTCGTAGTGCAGCAGAAGCCGACCGCCGGTGTTCCCTTCCACCTGTAGACAATTAGATGCTCATTAAGGCGGAAATAAGACTCAAACCGTGCTACCCGAGCACTGATGATTTAAACACGAACCTTATGCAGATGTAATAGGTGCGAGATTCGTTCTACTAGTGCAGTGGGTGATACGTCGCGCTGACGAAGAACGTTTGCGCGAAAATCACACTATAATATTAACTAAAAATATTATTAATATATTATAATATTATTTCACGTGTTGGAAAGATGGAAAACAATATTTTTTTCGCTACGATTGTAGGGAAAAATATTATCCATATTTCTATGAGGGTCTCGTATTGAAACAATTGATGTTTCTCAAGATAATTTATCTTGAAAGTACAATTTTCGTACTTTTCGTTATTTTTTGGAGATTTATTTACCACCTTTCCAAAGTATTAAAATTTATTTTTTCGCTATATTTGTTAAATAAAGATCAATACATAATAACACATATTTTTAAAGGTTTTTTATCTTTACCAATAGCTAATAATTTCGTTTAAAGTTGACCTTTTGAGTCTTATTTATTTATTTATTTTTTTATTGACAGCGCGACATATGGCGCCGAGCCACCCATAAGGTGTCTAACGACGCCCATGGACATTCGGTCGTATGCGGGGGTTGCGAATGCCATGCCGGCCCGACAGGTGCCCATCATTCCCGACAGGACCCAAGACTACTTGGGGGGAAATATATGGGCAGGGAGAGCGTTGCAGAGTTTACCGGTTCTGTAGAGGAATGATCTGCAGAATCGATTGGTACGCATCCGCGGTAAGTCCAGCGTTATTTGCGCCTTAATGCGGGATTTATACCGGTGGTGACCAACAGCAATATGTCCCGCGTCACGCAGACCCGTTTATTGGTTTAATTATTTGTAGGAAATAGTTTATTGGTTTAATTATTTGTAGATTTTGTTTCACACCTGGATGGAGAAGTAGGTATGTATGTATGTTTATTTGTACATTATCCTACTAATATTATAAACCCGAAAGTTTGTGAGGATTGATGGATGTAAGGATCTTTGTTCCTCTTTCGCGCCAAAACTACTGAACGGATTTTGATGAGACTTTACAGTACTATAGCTTATACATCAGAATAACATATAGGCTATATACCATCACGCTAAATAGCCTTAGGGCTCAGCAGTATCAAATAAAGTATAGTATGGAGAGAGAATATCAAAGAGAAGAAAAACAAAAGCCTATCAACGTCACATAAAAATTCAATTTCGAATTCTGTTTTTTTTTAAATCCACGCGGACAAGTCGCGGGCAAAAGCTAGTATTCTATACATTTAGTCATTTATATGTATTAACAAATGTATGGCTTTTATTTAGCTAGCATGTACATACATGTATTATGTATGACTTGATATATGAAGTATCAAAATTGACGATGGCACTATACACCAGATATAGGTAATGCAAATAGGCAGAGTGGTCAGATTCTTGAGTATTCATGTTTATGCTGTAAATATTAATGCTCTTGTGAGCGGTAGTATGGGTTAATTATTTGTAAGTTACTATAACATAATACTTATAATAAGGTACTAACAAAACATTGTGACTTGCGAAGTTTGTTTGTCAGTTCTTCTTCGCATTGAATTTAGAACTGGCGGAATTGTCGACATGTCCAAGCGTAGGTTACCTACATGTGGATGAAATTATACAATAAACAATAAAGAAGAGGAAACATCGATTTTACTCTGTTGATAAATGACATGTTGAAAGCAAGAGGAAGTGAGTGTGAAATGTACAAGAATATGATAAAATATTTTCCTCAATAATACAAAAAACGTGTGACCGCGTGACGTGAATAAATGGGTGACCGATTCCACGTAAAACTGTAGGTCCCTTCCCTTCTTACCTCGCTAGGTGGTAGGGTTTCTCCCGCCCGGGTTGGTACCACCGAACTGAATGAAACGTCGGTCGAAACGGCTATGTTAAGTTCGCGCTTTCCGTCCAGTTCAGTGTAGCCGACACGAAATGAAGCAAAGCACTGACGTGGCACCTAGTTCACCAACCAAGGTGTTATGGGGTGACATAACGGATGTTGTAGGTGATGTAGCCAACCGTGTCAGTTTCCATAAAAAAAAGCTTCAAAATTTCAAAGGGTTTCCATTTCTTTTTATGTTTATATGTTAGTACTAAGCATGTACTCGCTTTATATAATATATTTTTAATTAGAAAAATGCAAATCGAAAATCATTGGAAAAAATACATCCCGGCCAGGTGGTTTCCATTTCATTCACATTAATTACAAGATTGCTCAAGGGGTATCTGGTATAAAAGCCTTCAAAGTGAACTTTAGTGTACAGGCCTACATATGTCAAGAGGAAACATCACTACAATTTCTGAGTTTTCGTTCAGGTCATAGGTACTCCAATTATTATTAACAAAAGCGCATTTTTAAAGCGAAAAACAGAGTCACCAAATTTTTGCATTTACGCGAAAGAGGAGGACCAATTTAATGTTCTGATGGAGTGTGAGCGGAATGAGGGCCTGAGAAAAGATTTAGTCAGCAGGTTACAGACGGATAAGATGACCCTGCTCTGCTATTTGCTATTCATTCATTATGCACTATGTCATCCACTCTCAATGAACTGTCAAGAGGTTATAAAATTATTTAAAACTTCTCTCTCGCTTTTTGGTCACCACGGGCGGGGCTGACATAACCGAATACGGCTAAAGCCCCAAACTTAAATAGGAATAAAATAAAAAGATTGCTTATTGTATAAGAGAGATAATAAAAAAGGGTTTCCTATCCGGTTATAGCGTGCATTGTATGAACATTAGTACTTAAAAGCTCATTATCGTTTCTATTTTAAGATCCAAACCTTTCATATTCGTTATCGATGCGGGCTAATGAGTCATGGTTTACTTTTGATCGATGTATCAGCGTGACCAACGGTATGCATCCCTAACGAAAGTGATGTTTAATGTCGTAAGTGCCAGGTATAAATGCTCTTTACACGTGATAAACTTAATCAATAAGTCTTTGTGGTCAGAACTCTCAGTAAAATTGTTAATACAAGCTGTGTTTTCGATAGTCAGTAGGCGATATGTTATTATGTGGCTAGTCACGTAGGTAATAATATTATGTATGAAAAAAAAAGTACCCGGCGAAGTTTCTTGTCGTTTCTTCTTCGTGGGTGTAATCGAACCGGATAGAACAAATTGTGACAAGTTCGAGTGCAGTCTTACTGCCATATAAATGATCAATAAAATACAATACAAAATAAATTTTAGTATAGTGTCAGGACTCACAGTTATATTATAACAAGCTGTGCCCGCGGCTCCGCCCGCTCTCATATTTCACTTCACTGCTAACCTCATAAGCTATTTAGCGTTATAGTAAGTAGCCTATAGTTGATAGGAAGAATCAAGCTATCCGTAGAATTTTGTTTTATTAAAATCGGTTCAGTGGTTCTCGAGTTATAAGCGGACAGACAGACACTCAGACAGACAGAAAGCAGACGTTGGATTTTATTATAGGTAAGGATGCATAAACATAACTCACGAGCATCACTATCACCATTAATAAACCACCATGTGAACACATCAGCCGCAACTGATGACGATGGCACTATACACCAGATATAGGTAATGTAAATAGGCAGAGTGGGCAGAATTCGCCAGCCTCGGTAGCTCAGTGGCGCGGTTGGTTAGTCAACTGTTATTAAGCAACGCTGAGCGCGGTCAGTGTTTGGATGGGTGACCGCTCGACCGTTGGAGGCTGACCGTGGTTCGGATTCCACGTTAAACTGTAGGTCCCTTCCCTTCTTACCTTACTAGGTGGTAGGGTTTATCCCGGCCGGGTTGGTACCACCGCACTGAACGTAACGTCGGTCGAAACGGCTACGTAAATAGTTCGTGTTTTCCGTCCAGTTTAGTGTAGCCGACATGAAATGAAGGGAAGCACTGACATGGCACCTAGTTCACCCTGTGTTATGGGCTGACATCACGGATGTTGTAGGTGATGTAGCCAACCGTGTCGGTTTCCATAAAAAAAAAAAAAAGGTTGCGGCTGAAAAACAGCGTCAGCTGGGCGCAAACCTAGCTAGGCATACGCTGAGCCGCTACCTATTTACATATTGCACTTATGTTAAGATTAAATGTATTTTAATGTAAGAACAATGTAAAAGGTGCATTTGTGTAAATAAAAATATTTTATTCTTATTCTATTCTTATTCTTAAAAGTTCTTGTGGGCGGTTGTGGGTTAATTATTTGTAAGTGACTACATATAACAATTATAAGGTATATACCTACTATATACCTTATAATCTGCCTATATAGAGGCATTAAGTGTTACGTTTTGCCCATATTCTATTTGAGTGCAATAAATATATACAATACAATACAATACTACTACTAATAAAAATATTGTGACTGATGAAATTTGTTTGTCAATTCTTTTTTAACCCCGGATGCAAACCGAGGGGTGTTATAAGTTTAAGGCAGTGGCGGTTACCCAGGTGAAGCAAGCACCACCTCACTTAATTATCTTGAAGGTAATGAAAAATTATCATATCAAAATATCACGGAAGAAACTTTTAAAAAGTCTATCCAAACTGATCGGAGAACATTATAGACAAAACCGCGACGCGGCGGCGCGGAGGCGAGGCGGCGGTCTACCGAAATTTAAATCTAATTTAGCGAAAAGAGTATGAAGCATTTTAACTAATGATGAATTTTAACTAATATGAAGCATTTCATAACACGCCATAGATGGCGTGAGCGGCGCTAACCATGACATGGCGATCAGTGGCGTGCACAGACATTTAAGACCGGGTAGGCAGGCAACAATTAAGATTCAAAATAAGTACTTAATTTAGAAACAAGTTGAATTAATTTTAATTTTTACTTCAGCCCGGTTTTCATCTCTTACATCTTCTTTATGACCACATGAAGATGTTCTGTCCAGCACATTATTTTTTTTTTCAATGCACCTCAGATATCCATAAAATGAATAAATTCTAATTAACTACACAATGTCATAAATACAGATACTAAGGGTGACTTTTAAAAACGCATTTTGAGTGATTTAAACAGAACCAATCTCAATAAAGAGTATGCAGTGCAGTGAATATTGACTACAAAAAGATGAAATAGAAATAAGTAGAGAAGAGGGGCGGTACTTTTTTTATTTGTAAAAACATAAACAAAAGATTATAACACTTCTTTATAAACTGTATCAGACAATTGCACCGCCGCGCCGGCGCGGCGGGGCGGCGGCGCGCGCGCGCGAACGATGCTAGACCAGCTACACCTACGTTACGAGGCATTGTTGTGGTGTTAGTGAAAGGCAGTCCTGCCCTGGCGTACTAAACCGCGCATCGAAACACGCATACACACGCAAAATTCCAGCATATAATGACGCAGGATTTGAGTAATAGTGTGAGTGACCACCAGGTAGTCGTGTTGTCTGCCTTTGCCGCGCGGTGGCGTTGCGTCCGCGCGAGCGGCCGCGCCGAGAGGGAGGAGCGCGCGCCAATTTTAAATCATACGTTTTGTCGTGAACTTGAGTAGTTCTTTAAGTTTTAATTTGATTGTTTGGATAGGTGGAATTGGGACTTTAACTCAGGGTAGGCAGTGCTTTTCTGCCTTTATGGGATGCACGCCCCTGATGGCGATACGGAACCCTCGGTGCGCGTGTTCGACTCGCACTTGGCCGTTTTTTTTAAGTCAGTTAAAAGAAGCATATTTACCGTAGCGATCCAGTACTTGAACGGGTCGAGGAGGTTCTGCACTTCGACCTTCATGCCCGGCTTGATGCGGTCGATGGGCGAGAGGCCCTTGTTGTTGAGCGCCTCCTCGGAGACGGAGACGCCGTCGATGAGCGTGCACTTCATCAGCTCGATGATGGAGTCGCCGTGGCGCTCATTGATCTCGTCCGGCGGCTCCACGGGCTCCTCGTACTTGCCGCACCAGCCCAGCGGGTGCACCTGCAGAGACATTATAAAAATTTGTTATTATTTTTTTATTCATTTATTTACACATTTTCTTTTTTATATTAATTTTACATATAAAACTCTAAAATTAATACAAAATAACAAAATGGAGTTTCCACCACCGGCGGCGGGGCGAACCCAGGCTACCGATGGTCGGACCCGAGAGAGAGAAACCTCCGGACAATTCGAGCGGTGTCAAGCAAGACCGCCTTCTGCATCTGACCCTTGATCCAAGCAAGTGGCTCTAGTGAGAGCCTTTTAAGATGATGGTCGAGGCTCTTCGCTATCAGCCCATGCGCAGGCACAACTATGGGCACAACGATCGTCGAGTCCACGGGCCACATGTCGGTAACCTCGTGAGACAGATAGATTTTTTTTTATTACTTTTTATTTATTTATTCATTTATTTTAGACAGGCAGCCTAGGCTGATACGTCTAAATCCAGTTAAACTTTGTTGTTTTTGTGATTTTCTTGTATTATTATTATTTTTTTTCATTCTTGTTTTATGGGAAGTTTTTTTTTAAGCGCGTCATTTGGCTACGGTTCACTCACAACTAGGTGACTTACGATGCCCATGGACATTCTGTGATGCACGGGGATTGCGAACGCCATGCTGGCCTGACAGGAGCCTTTTCACACACCTTTTGAAAAACCCCAGGCTGTACTTGGGAGGAAATAGATGAGCACAGAGTGTGTTCCACATTTTCATAAAAAAAAGCAGATTATAAGATAAGATAAGATAAGATAATTCTTTATTTCTTAAAATGTAAGTAGGTACAAATATTAATAATAACTTAATGTACAAAGCATCTTAAGAAAACGGTCTAGACGCAGCGTCTGACAGCTAGCTTGCGCCAGTTGTCGCTGAATTTAAGCCTAGCCGGTTCACATAGTTGATTCAATAACGACAAGTGGATAAAACTGACTATACAAAACCAAACGAAAACCGAGACAAAAACAACAATAAGGCAACTAAAATAATACAACTAATACAAAATTAAACTAGCACAATTTCAGATTCATTAACTTAAACTTAGGACTACGGATCTACTATTAAAGAACACTTATATAAACCAGGCTATACTGCGATTACTGTAAAATAAAATAAAAATAAAAATAGATAGGTATATATATATATAATAGTGTAGATAAGATATAAGGAGTATGATATAGTATAATAAATATAGTAATTTATATCATTTATATATTAAGAGAAATTATTGGGGGGATTAGTATATGTGTTAAATTTTCTGATTTTCTAATAAATACTGTTTAAAGTGTGTCTTGAATTTGTGTATGGTAGGGAGCAATTTGAGAGGTGGCGGAATCGTGTTCCAGCATCGAGATGCCGCATATTTGAAGCTACCTTCAAATGCGGCCCCTCGGTGCCTGGGAACCGCCAGCAATTTTCCAACTGACCGAGACCCGTAACGGGTACCCTCACCAAGCCACCTGAGCTTTTTCCAAAGTGGAGGCGGTTTTTTCGTGTGAATAAGTTTGTAAAGAAAGATGGCATGATGAAGGCGCCGCCGTCCCTCCATTCTCAGAAGATTTAAACGGTGCAGATGAGGAGTGATGTGGTCCCTCCGTTTAACCTTATTCTCGCAGAAACGTATACAAGCATTCTGGATGCGTTGTATACGTTTATCAGTTTTTTTGTACAAACACGGCCCATAAACTATGTCGCAGTAATTGAAGTGTGAGAGAATGAGCGATTCAGTGAGTACATGTCTGACTTCTCTTGACAGGTGAGGTCTAATTCTGTACAACGTACGTAGTTTGCCCATGGAAGTCCTGAATTTGTCATTGACGTGTTCTTCGAATCTCAGGCTGGCATCCATCTTTAC
Organism: Nematopogon swammerdamellus; assembly: GCA_946902875.1. Classification (NCBI taxonomy): domain Eukaryota; kingdom Metazoa; phylum Arthropoda; class Insecta; order Lepidoptera; family Adelidae; genus Nematopogon; species Nematopogon swammerdamellus. Next base: position 1,755,503 of record OX336333.1, read on the forward strand.
ACCAAGATTACGTGCCGTTGAAACCAGTGGTATAGGAACGTCATTGAGTTTTAGGATGGGTTTCTGTGCCGTAACCTGTTCCACGTCTTTCTTTCTGCCCATGACAAGTGCGACTGTTTTAAGAGGATTGAGTGCGAGCCCATTTTTAGAGGACCATGTCCACGTGTTTTCTAGATCCTCGTTCACCTTAGAAACTGCTTCAGTTAATTGATTATATGCAAACATTATAGGCTCGACAATTAAAGAATGATGACGAACCATACTAAATATCCATTATGTATGACTCAATGATTATTGTTAATTGTGTTCTTTATGGCGAAAAAAATATCTGAATCTGAATCTCAAAGTATAAATTTTCACATTCGTTTTAGTGTTAAAATAAAAAGTATAGGTATTCAGTGCAAAATAAAAAAAAAACATTTAAACTAAAACTGTCCGTTTCCTTTTTTATTTTTTTTTAAAGCTTGACATGTGGCGCCCCATAAGGTGTCTGGCGACGCCCATTGGAATTCAGCTGTATGCGGGGGTTGTGATTTTTTTTTTTTATGTTATCCGGTATGTGTGGCTGAGCCGGACGGGCCAAAGCGCATGCTCCGACCAGCCAATATCACCCCCGAGAAGGTAGGTGCCATACTGGAGACTTCCCTGGATTGCTGACTATACTGGACTGGAGGAGAACACAGCCGAGGCTGCTATGCGGCCATCTTACATCCAGTACGGTGGTACCAACCCAGTCGGCTACAATTTGAGCCTACCACCTAGTAAGGGGCAAGGGAAGGGACCTACCGTTTTACACGCGGCTCCGAACGGTGAAGCAGCAGGAATCCTCCAATTATAATATTGGTATAACAATAAAAAAAATTATAATAAAAGCATTGAGCTGTTACAAATTGTATTATAAATTTGATCATTTCCGATTGCCTCGCGAAGCCTGAGCGTGACTCTCGAAGGATCCGTTTCTCAAATGCCCGAGTTTACCACCGTATAGCACTCGTGCAACCAGAAATCTAAGATATTCTACGTCAAACAAATGCACCTTGGCCGTGGTGATGTCGCACCAGAAATGAGCATCGGCGCCGATGAACTTGACGCGGAGCAGATGTCCGCAGACGAGCCCGATCTCCGCTATCCAGTACACGTCCGGATTGCTCTTGTGTGCCACCTCGAGCAGCATGCCCGGCTTGATGCCGTTCACCAGGCTGCTCTCCACCTGCAGGCGAGGGAGCAATTCAGAACTCTTTAACCGAGAGACTCAGCACCCTTTTGTTTTTGACATTAAGGGATACGGACACAATGCCGTGCTAAAGGGCGACAAGCTAGCCACCTCTCACCTTGGCAAGGTCCTTCCATCTTCATGCCTTACTTGCTGCTTGATATATCTTGTCCGAACACTTTGCTATGCGCGGTGCTCGGTGTTGTGCTGTAATTTACAAGAGTACTTGCAGCACAACACCGATTAATCTGCTTATATCCCGATTGTCGGGATAAAGGGTGTGATATGTTATTTATTACTTATGACAAAATAAAAAATTAAGCGGGGTCCCCATGCAAGAAAAAAACAATTGTTTTTCAATATTTTTTTTTATTTTTGCTCTATTGTCAAATGGTAATACGTATACAAGCACTCTTTGGTCCTTCAGAACAGTTGAATTTGTCATGATATTAACTATTATAAACTTGCTACATTTAGGTAATACCTATTTTATTTACTTAACGTGGGCAAGAGGCTAAATATAAAAGAAATATCACAAAATACATCAACAAATTAAACACACAACAATGCAGTAATTGAAAAGACAGTAGCATCAAAATGTACCGTGTGGGGTCGGTACTTAAAAAGAATAGCCCCACTGCATCTCTCCCCGTCGCATGTCGTAAAAGTCGACTAAGGGATCGTCAGCCTCGGCAGCTCAGTGGTGCGGTCAGTTATTGGATGGGTGACCGCCCGACCGTTGGAGGCTGACCGTGGTTCGGATTCCACGTTAAACTGTAGGTCCCTTCCCTTCTTACCTTACTGGGTGGTAGGGTTTATCCCGGCCGGGTTGGTACCACCGCACTGAGCGAAACGTCGGTCGAAACGGCTATGTAAATAGTTCGTGTTTTCCGTCCAGTTCAGTGTAGCCGGCGCGAAATGAAGGGAAGCACTGACATAGCACCTAGATCACCCGGTGTTATGGGCTGACATCACGGATGTTGTAGGTGATGTAGCCAACCGTGTCAGTTTCCATAAAAAAAAAAAAAAGAATTGTCAACAGGTAAAAAATTAGCACCAAGAGATTTGTCAGTAAATTATTATTTTGACGTGATAACGTCACGTCTGATAAATTGATGAACACCGGCTGCACGCACGAAAAAATGTCACGTTCCATCTGAGCCTGTGTGTGCAAGCGAGAGCGCGTAACAAGCGATAGAGAGGCACAATCGGCCCAAGCCGAAAGCGAACCAAGGGAATCCGATATTCGTTTGATCGTTTATGTGATTTCGTGGCTCAGTGGTAAGAGTGTAGGATTTGTATTTTTTGACCATGGGTTCGAATCCCTCAAATTTTTTTTTGTTTTTATTCTTTTTTTAAGCAATGTTACCGTGTTTAAATTTTTTTAGGGTGTTTAGTTTTTTTTATAACCACCTAAGAATTATTTTCTGAAATAAAAATGTAACAAAAACGACATGCGTAGTCTTACCACTTTATGACGTTATCACATAAAACAATCGCCCGTAAACCGACTTTACAGACAACCAATTTTCTTTTTTTAAATAAGCATCAAATGTATGCTCTTGCCCATCAAAAGCACACTAAAATAAGAAATTTCTTAAATAGTTAACTACATTATTAATATTCGACAAAAGAAGAATTTATATTAAAATTAAACTACTTAAAAAAATAATTATAATAAAACAAACTATAAATTAAATACCTACTACTATTACAATTAAACAAATGAAAAAAAGGAGGGTTGCACCAGTCGAGCGTGGGGGTGCGGTGGGATCGCTATGAAATAAATAACAATAATAATAAACTTATATTTTTGTTTATAGGTTATTGGTTAATTTACTTTATATATTATGTTTCTTTTAACTACCTATTCATGTGTAAGACTACATTGTCTTGTAATATATTCATTACATTGTGTAAAATAAAAAATCAAATGTATTAGATATATATCGGGTGCAGTAAAATCATATATTTTGTAGACAGATAACATTTTCATTCACATATTTACCTAATTATAGGCATATATAAATTATAAAATATTATTATTGCCCAAACACTGATCAAATTACCTTTTTTACAAAATTCACTTTTTTTTATAACAAAATGTAAAAAAAACTATCAAGAAATAAAATAGGAATGTAGGTAACTTTGGAAGAGAAATTGAGAAATAAAAATAATTCACTTAGAGTCACATTTTCGCCTAATGGCTGCACGCAAGACGAAAATCACGAGTCAGCAGGCGTACCGTATGCCATGCAGCTGCTTACTACATTATGTCGGTTCTCAGCTAAATTACACAACTTATAAACTTACTTCTCTTTTTAATTAGCATGAAAATCTGGTTCAAAGGGTCTTTATAAAAAACGTATGAGCTTGTAGATGAATTCAAGTAACCAAAGTGAATAATAAAAGCTCATTTAGACATTGAATAATATACTATCTTTACACTGAAGAATGGAAAAGAAAGACCTTCGAGATAAATTAAGTAAAAGTTGACGGTGCTCAACTCACGTGCTCGAACAGTTCCTCGGGCACGGGTGCAGCTCCCACGCGCTCGAGGAATTGGTTCCAATCCCACTCCTCCATGCTGTGTCGATATCAATTTAGTACTTTACCATCGAATTCAAATTTCAGTAAAAGGGCAACAAACGTCAGCTCAGCAGACGTTTCGACGAAAACTGACTAATTTCCATAACACAATGGCAGCACTGCACTATACGCTTGATATAATGGCAATTCATCGTTGTTTTCAGATTTTTGGCGCGATTTAAATTTCCATGTCCAAATTGTGTCCGCTTCCCACCCGAGTGTCTCTTTGTAGTAAAGTCGCCTGACAGTTTTGACTATAAATTATGAGTTGGTAAAATTACAATACCTACTCTTTGAAGAGTTGACTCGGACGTAGTTTACTCTGATAGTAGGTACTCGCATCGCGGAAACCATATATCAAGTGTGAATTGAGAGCGTCTTAAAACCCATTTTCTTGTTCATTACATGCACAATAAAAAAATTGGTTGTCTGTAAAGTCGGTTTATGGACGATAGTTTTACGTGATAACGTCATACAACCCTTGTTTCATGAATATTCTAAATTTGAAATATTTTCCGACCGGCCAGATATTATGGTAAGAGTAACCTCGTTTTAATTTCTGCGGCCCTGGTACTTTTACAAGCCGACGCTTGGGCCGATTGTGCCTCTCTATCGCTTGTTACGCGCTCTCGCTTGCACACACAGGCTCAGATGGAACGTGACGTGATATTCGTGCGTGCAGCCGGTGTTCATCAATTTATAAGACGTTATCACGTCAAAAATATATATTTACACGGCTATGTGATCAAAAAACGAAAGCCTTACCACCGCACCATCAGACCACACCAACCGAAACACGATCAAAACACGATTCAGTTATTTACGATGACTTCATTTAGGAACTTTTACTACAAAGAGACGCTCTACTTCCCACGATCCGTATAATATAAGGGCGGCAATATACATGCCGTTTTCGCCCGGTTCGGTTCAGTCCGGTGAGAAACGCCAAGGAAAGACCCGGTCCGCTGGAAAGTGTTCGCCCCCAAGCGAATGTAATGACTAGCTAGATATCCCGACAGGGTTATACAATCAATGCTAGATATGCATGCAATATTATTCCATTATGAGCAAAAGAGAAAGGAAAGATACGCATACGTTTAGTTAATGTTAGAATAGAACCCAGAAGAATGATTAGGAACAGAACGGTGCATTGGTTTTGTCTAGCGATGCTCTGACAGGACAGGATCCACTATACTTTGATGAATACTTTGGCCATCACATCACTCAAGTACCTAACCGGGGCGGGGGTGGGGGGTAATCCTGGGGCCATCTTATGGCATCCCTCCAAAGCTCTGTGCCTAGATTGCCAGCTTTCTGACGGGTCGCTCCCTCTTCGTCTCGATTGATGGTACGAAATCGGACGACTTGTTCCGCAGGGCTCTGTGCTGTCACCTACGTTATTTTTAATCTTCATTAAAGATTTACTGTCCCTGGGCATGATTCGCAGTTACGCAGATGACAGCACAGCACATGCAGGTTATGTTAAGGACTGGAAGAGCAGAGATGCACAGCCCAGCAAGGCGCAACGTTCTGTTGTAGAAAGGGTCGATAAGGTTCTTGACAAAGTTGCGACTTGGGGCAACGAGAACCTTGTTGCCTTCAAAGTTCGCAAGACGCAATGCTGTGTATTCTCTGCTAAGGTCGACCCCTTCCCTTTCCTTGCAAGTTTCCAAGGCAGTGTCGTTCCTGTCTCGGAGCTCCTAGATCTACTGGGGTGCAACATTTGCAAGGACGTGGGTTTTAGGCAGTTTATTGAGTCCAAGGCCAAAACCGCATAAAAAAACTGGGGATCCTATACCGAAATAGGAGGTTCTTCTCACCGGCACAACTACTCATGTTGTACAAATCACAGATTAGGCCGGTGATGGAATACTGTTAGCCACATTTGAGAAGGCAGCCCCCAGTATCTGTTAGCGTCCTTGGATTCAATACAGCGCCGAGCCGTCCGTCTGGTGGGAGACCCGAAACTGACTGATGACCTGGAGTCTCTCAGTCACAGACGATTTGTAGGGTCACTGAGTCTGTTCTACAGGTAGGTACTATCATGGACGCTGCTCGGAGGAACTTGCTTCTCTTATTCCTTGCCATCCAACCTATCTTCGCAGCACTCGTCGCAAAGAAACTGAGCACCCTTTTGTTGTTGACATTGGGCTTTTGAGAACCCATCGCTTCTCAAAATGCAGAAGATGCGTCGCTACGCGACGCACCTTCTTTAATTTAACCCGTGGTTATTTTTTTTAACCACCAAAACAGGTTAATAATCTCTGTTTGGGGAGAAAACTCGCATAGTGCCGTCCATCGCAACTGCAGTTAAACTCTCCTGCGATGAAGGACTCGTTGCGGAAACTCCTTTCGGAAACACTCGGCTCGAAGGAGTATAGTCCGTCGGTCCGTAATCCGTATGTATGAGTGATGTTTTGGTGGTTTAAAAAAAAAAAATAACCAGGGTTAATATAACCCTAACCTAATGTTGAGGCGGCGCATGTCGTTTTTGTTACGTTTGTATTTCCGAAAATAAAGCTTTCTTAGGTGGTTATAAAAAAATAACCATAATTAAAAAAAATTGACAAAAGGGACACGAACCCATGGTCGAGATTGAAAAAATAAAGACCCTACACTCTTACCACTGAGCCACCAGATTACATAAACGACCAAACGAATATCGGATTCAGTTCGTTCGCTTTCGAGCCGAGTCAACCCGCGCCGTAGGATATCGTGGTAGGATCTAGGAGGCGCAGGAGCCACTAGAGCTGTCAGGTGTCAAACCCGTTCTGACATTAAATGCCTGAAAGCTGTGCTGACAGACAGACCAACAACAACAACATTATCTTATAATATAATCTCTTTGTCCAATCCCAACAACAGATTGCGGATAGAAAATTGTAGGTTAGAAAATGAATTTTTCTTGTTTTCTGTGAACAAAACGATGTATTGATTGACGTTCTAATGTGTATTTTGTAATTTGTAATCTGAAGTGAAAAGAAAAGAGACGTTAAATAAAATGAAGGTAAGTAACTGCCCATCTTTGTTCGATATGCACGCTGTTTTCGATAGATATTCATTCATTTCTGCACAAAGCAAAAACTATTCAAAAAGGCTTCGCTAACGCTATATGTTCTGCAAGTAGATTGTGTAGAAATACGCCCTTGTGGTGTTCACGCACACCGTGTACACACGCGCAATGTTTTAATACACTGACTGAGGTGTGTGGCGGTGGCGGTGCTGGCCACTAGACATTAGAGATTTGAAATATTAATTTTGACAACTTTGTTTAGTCTTGTCATTGCAGACTTGTCAATCATCCTTATATCATTCAAAAAATTGGGTAGGCAGTATCAGGCTACTGCCGTCAGTCTTCGTGAATACATGAAATTTTAGATTGGGATTGGGGATATGAATTCTAGTAAAACAAAAATTGAGGTGGGTAGGAGTCGCTTTGCACTCCTGACGTTATACGATTATCATGTTATCACGATCGTCGTTAATCACGATATAACATGTGAGCATCATTGATTTTCATTGGTCAGCCAAACAGGGATTGAACTTATTCGTATATATTTCGGATATGTCACGTTTAACGCTTGATGCACGATCGTATCACGTTCAGATACTTTTCCCCGGTCAGAATATTATCGTTAAGAAATTCACCAAAAGTTTACACCTTAGTTTCGAGATTAATCTTGTCTCTATTATTGTGTTTCTTTTATGTTTTCTAAGAAGTAAATATTTTGTATTTGAACTTGGATTTGGAAGTATTCGTCGCATTTTACGAACCGTCCGTTCGAGGCTGCTTTTCGATCGATTTCCGCAATCGAGGGGCCCACGTTTCCTGTGACAATGTCTCCGGTGATATCTTCTCTTTGTTCTTCCGGATCGTCCACGTGCATTGGAGTCGATATCAACGACTTGATCGAGTTTGACACGAGGCGGACGGTAACTGGTCGCGCGCGATCAAATTTTCACTCGCTTCGCCCGACTCTTGCCCAATGATATTTTGTCTGATGATGTTTTCCTTCTGCTATTTCTTCTTCAATCTGTACTGACGACATCCCTCTGCATTTGTAGTGTTTTTCTTTCAAGTTTTCTCCCGATTGGGCTTGGATTCATGCATTTTTCTCACTTTTTTGCGTGCCATCTTTTTTCAATACATTTTTTTTAAATGTTATTTTCCAAAACGTCCTATTTTATCTTACTTAATATTTAGAGTGGTTCGATAGCTACTGAATGACATCAAAACCTTCCGAAGTTATAAGTCAATTCACAAAAGTGCATTTTTAATGCGTAAAACAGAGTCCCCAAATTGTAGCTTTTGCATGAAAGAGGAGGACCAATTCCATGTTCTCATGGAGTGTGGTCGGAACGTCGACCTGAGAAAGGATTTAGTCATAAGTATGGGATGAACTTGGTATGTGCTATACATTGTGCACTGAGTGATGCACTCTCCGCGCAGTGTCAAGAAGTTATAAAATTCTTTAAAAGTTCTCTCACTTTGAGGGATGTTTAATCAATTTCTGAACTCTATCAACTTGAAAGTCACCATGGGGCTGACATTTCCGAATACGGCTAAAGCCCTAAACTTAAATTAAGATAAAAAAAAAAAAAAAGTCAATTCAACTTTGCGCGCTGCTGATTTTTAGGATTTTTAGTCAATTTTTGTTGCTTGATTATGTCATCATTTCAAGGCCACGGACTCATGACCTGTACCATTTCGAAGAGTCGCCGAAACGAAATTTACGATGGTGATTTCACCTCTTGGCTATCAATTATAGTTTTCGAGAAATTGCCGTGTTATTGTACACAACTTTCATGTTGCTCGAATTTCTGGCGCGCACCCCCTTTCTGAAAAGAAGACGTTCATGTATTCACGTCAAAAGGAAGAAGGTGTGGATCTAAGCTTGCAATGGCTTCACCGAACATATCCGGGCCCATCGGCAGTAGAGGAGGGTATTAATCGAGGCCGGGACTAGCGAGTGGCCACTCTAAATTTCCCGCGCATGCTTCACGTTTCGGCTCGCTTCAAGCCCTCGTCAGCTAGTCAATCAATTCCCGCTTTATTAGATTATTAATTGGTCTCCGCACGCTCCGACCAGATACCGCGCTACCTTAAAACAACAGCTCCGTGAATGCGGCAACTCAATATTGTAGTTTGTGTAAGAAAATGTTGTAGTATGTGTGTGATCCCATAGTCTTTCCTATTGAGACTGGCTCGAGTACGCCGACTTCGGCGTAGTATTTGTTGCCGCATTTTACACGTACACAGGCGGTATCTAGTCGGAGTGCGCGGAGACCTATCAATAATCTAAGCCTGTAATGGATGGGAAGAGCAAAGCTATCTGTAGAAGCAAACTGTATTAAAATCGGTTCAATGGTTCTCGAGTTATAAGCGGACAGACAGACATACAGACAGACAGAAAGCAGATGTTGGATTTTATTAAAAGTAAAGGATATTATTTTACGAGCATCATATTATTTTATCCACCACGAGTAGCTAAAGGTGCTTGATTGATAGTATGTAATATTTGTGATTGGCAGAAGATAGCTGAGCAGAAACTGCAGGCGTTCTCGCTGGGCGCGGTGGGAATGCGGCCGCTGAGCCGCCGCGAGGTGGAGGAGCAACGCAAGAAACAGGAGGAGGAAGCCGCCGCGCATGTCCGCACCGATCTCTATTTTATATTCATTAAATTTTTTGAGGAAAAATCAATGATATTATAAGTTAAAAGGAGGTACCGTGTGGGGCCGGTACTCTAAAAGAATAGCCCCACTGCATCTCTCCCCGTGTATGTCGTAAAAGGCAACTAAGGGCGGCGGTCTGCAGACACCCCGGTCGACTTGTGGCTTAACATGGAAGACATAGGCTGGCTGGGGTAGCTGGAGACTGCGGGGTTTTGCACGAAGGTCCCCAACCGAACGGGATTAGTTTGCAGGCCTAGAGCCAACCCCAAACCAAACAACAACAACAACAAGTTAAAAGGAGGCAGATAGGTTATCTGAGCTCCCAAGGGGCACATTAAATACAAGACCACAGTCCTGTCTGAAGTTAGTCGCCCACCAACTACGCACGCGTTCGGACCGCTAACCACGAGCCGCTAACACATCGAAAATGCCGTCGTGTGTAAGGAGATTCTGCACTAATTCTAATAATTGAAATAAGACTATTCGAGTCGGCGCATCGTTTTGTAGTTCTTCCTCTTAACTTTTCAAGGAAGTGCCATGTGTGAGCACTGAATGTCATATAGATAACCTATCTTTCCTAAAATGTCATTGGGAAAATTAATAGAGACCGAGTTGGGGCTAGGTTCGTTTTTTTTTTGTTTTTTTTTTATGTAATCCGGTATGGGTGGCTGAGTCAGAGGGGCCAAAGCACATGCTCTGACTAGCCAATATCACCTCCGAGAAGGTAGCGTGCCATACCGGAGACTTCCCTGGATTGCTGGCTATACTGGACTAGAGGAGAACACAGCCGAGGCTGCTATGCGGCCATCTTACATCCAGTACGGTGGTACCAACCCAGTCGGCTACAATTTGAGCCTACCACCTAGTAAGGGGCAAGGGAAGGGACCTACAGTTTTACTAACAAGAAAGACCTTATTAACAATTTTGCTGAGACTTCTGACTACAAAGACTTATTAATTAGGTGTATCAGGTGTAAAGAGCCTTTGTCAAACTTTGATACGTAATTTGTATCAACATAATTAAACATACTCCAATTTAGTATTAATTATTATTGTCAAAATTAAAAATTTAAATATATGAATATTAAGTTTTCCATTCATACTTTAAAGTCGTTCCCTTTATTCTACCACTATAAGAAAAACAAATTCATTTCGGCTGCACTAAAATGGACAGAAAATACGGAACTATTTACATAGCCGTTTCGACAGACGTTTCATTCGGTGCGGTGGTACCAACCCGGGCGGGATAAACCCTACCACCTAGTAAGGTAAGAACCTTGAGGGCCTTTCACCATCGTCGTCTTGTAAAATGTAGTATGCTTTATATGTTGCAGGTGTTCCAAGAGTTTGTGGAGACGTTTCAGGAGAGCCCCAGCAACAAGACCTCCAAGGTGTGGGTGAAGGCTGGCACGTACGATGCCGGAGCCAGGAGTGAGTAGAGTCTAAACCTTATTCTGCTTCTTCTTCTTGATGGGCATTTTCCGCATGTAGGTCGCTCTGCTTGGACCCGTTGTGCGTATCACCCCGGCTGCTACTCCATCCAGCCCAGCTCCTTCCAGAAGTCCTGCAGGCTGCCGACGTCCTTGCAGGCCTCTTGGAGTGTCCTCGGGTTTTTGAGGATGTTTGCCCGCTCATTTGCCACCCCCTCGCACTGTAGCAGCATGTGCGATGGCGTTTCTTTAGCCCCCATGCAACCCCTGCACAGAGGGCAAAGTCAAACCTTTTTGAGCTGACCAGCACGCAGCGACTGGAACAAAATTAAAAAAAAACATCACAGAACTTGAATTGAAGCTTAAATAGACTACTGCGGTATGCTGTATGAGAAACGCCTCAAGTGACAAGACATCTGTCAGCCTCGGTAGCTCAGTGGTGCGGTCGGTCGACTGTTATTTATTAAGCAACCCTGGGTGCGGTCAGTACTTGGATGGGTGACCGCTCGACTGTTGGAGGCTGACCGCGGTTTGGATTACACGTTAAACTGTAGGTCCCTTCCCTACTTACCTTACTAGGTGGTAGGGTTTATCCCGGCCAGGTTGGTACCATCGCACTGAATGAAACGTCGGTCGAAGCGGCTATGTAAATAGTTCGTGTTTTCCGTCCAGTTCAGTGTAGCCGACATTAAATGAAGGGAAGCACTGACATGGCACCTAGTTGACCCGGTGTTATGGGCTGACATCACAGATGTTGTAGGTTATGTAGCCAACTGTGTAAGTTTCTATTAAAAAAAAAGTTTTGACAAGAAGTCCAGCTGAATAATCGAGGTATCTTCTAAGGGTGCGCTCACCAAGTCTGAACCAAGCTGTACACCTGCTTATAGTCTGATCACAGATAGTTAAAAATAATAATAAATTAATGTACCCTGTGGGGCCAGAACTTATAAAGAATATGCCATCTGCATCCTCTCCCCTTGCATGTCGTAAAAGGCGACTAAGACATAAAGGACGGGTTGCCGTGCTAAAGGGCGACAGACCGGCCAACTCTCACCTTAGCTCGGTCCTTCTACTAAGTCGTGCAGCAGGTGGGTGTTTGTGCCTTACTTGATGCTTGATAGTTATCTTGTCCGAATACTTCGCTAAATGTGGTGGTCGGTGTTGTGTTGCAATTTTCCAGAGTTCTTGAACCATTGTTCCCTCGACTCAGCCACCCTTGTTGGTTTACATAAAAAAAAAAGCAAAATAACATTCAATGCAAAATTGGAATATAATATTTAGAATACTTAATCTGTCGTCTCGGGACATATCAAGTTAGTGGTACCGATGTGTAGATTAATTATTCTACTTTATAATTTGTCTCATTCAACCTATACACGGCTAAGTGAAATAGAAAGAAAAAAATATTTTGTTCGGCCCATGCAGCGGTTTGGAGCATGTAGTCAACGCGGTCGATATCGACCGCTCCATAGACGACGGTACATAGTGCTCTAGCGGTCGATATCGACCGCTCCGCAATTGGCGGGTTAATATACAATAAAAGAAATTTTATTCTTATTCTTATTCTTAAAAAGAAAAATCAATTCTAACGTACCACTAAACTATAACATCGAACTGGACGAACTCGCAGAGGAGGACACGTCGGAGCGGGGCAAGCTGTACAAGCCACAGTCGCGGCTGTCGGAGGGCGCGGTGGCGCGCAGCTCGGTGGAGCAGGCGCAGGAGCTGGCGCGCGTGCTCGGCAGCCGGCCGCCGCCGCCGCCACTGCTGCGCCGCCGCGGCGAGAAGGACAAGAAGAAGAGCAACCTAGAGCTGTTTAAGGAGGAGCTGCAGAAGTTAGTTGCTCTCTAATTTTATACACGGTGTTGCAACCCCAACCGTAAAATCCGAAAGGGGGTGATTCTGTACGTGAAATAGAACAACTTTTCTTCTTCGACTTTTTTATTTGAAGAAAAAAAAAATTGTTTTTTCTCCATACATTTTCAGAATATGTATTTAAAATTTGTATGGAAAAAAGTCTTCTTACAACATTTATATAAATTCAATGTACAATCATAACTAATTATTAATTATTAATTTTTTTTTGTTTTTTTATGGAAACTGACACGGTTGGCTTCATCACCTACAACGTCCGTGATGTCAGCCCTTAACACCGGGTGAACTAGGTGCCATGTCAGTGCATCCCCCTTTGATCGTGCCGGCAACACTGAACTGGTCGGAAAACACAAACTATTTACATAGCCGTTTCGACCGACGTCGATTATTATTTAAAATTTAGACATCAATTATTATTATTACGTTTTAAGTACCACCGCACTCACACAGTACATTAGTACACGTAAATGAGCGCAGGATCCAGGAGGAGCGGGAAGAGCGGCACAAGTACAAGGGAGTGCTGCGCACGGCGCTGAGCGCGGGCGGCGACGCGGCCGCGGCCGCCGAGGCCGCCACCATGTACTCGCTGGAGGGCTCCTACGACAACGGCGACCCAAACACCACCAACCTATACCTGGGCAACCTTAATCCTAAGGCGAGAGCGCAATATACATACATATTATGTTTCAATTTTTTCTTATTACTATTTTAAGTTTAAGGCATAATTCTTTCATCAGTGTTTATCATGATTATATTTTCTTGCACCTACCCTGGTATGAATATGTTAAAAAAGGGTAGACTGGCGGAAAATGTCATCTCATCATCATCAACATTAATAACTACGTTCTGTACGTTTATAAGTGCAATAAACGTTTTTAGATTTGATGTGACGTGCTAAAGGGTGACAAGCTAGCCGGTTGCTCGGTTGCTTTGACCTGAACCAGAACTATCACCTTCGTGGTCATATCAAAAAACTTAACCAGACAGCTTCTAACAAACATCCGAAAGCACTTCATAACAAATCGAGTAATGCACGCCTGGAATAAACTCCCACAGGATGTGATTGACTCCCCAAACACAAACACCTTCAAAAACCGATTAGATAAATACATAAAAAGTACATCAACAAACAAATAGCAACAGTGCCCAAGTACGAAAACTAAAAAAAAAATAAAAATAATCATTCATTATAAAAAAAAAAAGACTGATATGAACACATCAGCTAGAGCTGCTTGTTCATTAAAAAAAAAATAAATAAATAAATAAATAAATAAATAAAAACTCTCACCTTGCCACGGTCCTTCCATCGAGTCATGCATCAGGTGGGTCTTTGTGTAATACCTCGAGTTTAAGCTCAAATTCTAATTTCGCCTCCGCTTCTCCGCGAACAAGTTTCCTCCTATCCGACACTCAATGTTACCTCGCAGATAACGGAGCAAGAGCTGATGGAGATATTCGGGCGGTACGGGCCGCTGGCGAGCATCAAGATCATGTGGCCGCGCTCGGACGAGGAGAAGGCGCGCGGCCGCAACTGCGGCTTCGTCGCGTTCATGTCGCGCAAGGACGGGGAGCGAGCGTTGCGCAACATCAACGGTGAGCTTTGATTTACTTTACAAGAGCTGATGGAGATATACCATCAGCTCTGGGTGGTACATCAAGATCATGTGGCCGCGCTCGGACGAGGAGAAGGCGCGCGGCCGCAAATGCGGCTTCGTCGCGTTCATGTCGCGCAAGGACAGGGAGCGAGCGTTGCGCAACATCAACGGTGAGCTTTGATTTACTTTACAAGAGCTGATGGAGGTATACCATCACCTCTGGGTGGTACATCAAGATCATGTGGCCGCGCTCCGACGAGGAGAAGGCTTTGAACGGAACTTTAACCGCTCACACGTTACCGTTCCAATATTGGAACCGCACCGAAAAGTCACCCAAATGTCGCGTTCCGTTTCTGACAAATACAAATAGTTCTTTAACCGCCATTTCAAAATTGAAAGGGCACCGTAAGGTGATGGAAACGTGGCGTTCCAATTTTGGAACGGCGGAGCGGCCGACTTTCGGCATTGAAATACACGCTCTTTGAATATTGAGGTAAGGCTCATTATACTTCTAAATAAAGGTGAAGATATGCCCTACTTGATCTGATTCACTTTTTCGCCAGCTTAGAGCAAACAATTAAGGGATTTTCAGTTATTTCGAGACTTGGTGACGGATGCGAATTCACCGCAACACCGCCTCAGACAGGATTTTTGGTGTTTTTAGTCATTAGTTTGTTGTTTTTGTCTATACATTCGAAAGAATGTAACATTTCTGAAGTGAATGTGTTATTATTGGAGGTTTTTATCCATTCGCGAGTGTGTGAAATTGAAAATAAAAAACTTAACCTCACTACTCACAATTTGGAATGAAAACAAAGAGTCAGTGCGCTGTAAGGTTTGTAGCAAATTTTGTAACGATTACAACCATTATAAATTTGCTATAGGTGTTCATAATTTATTTTTGCGAAAAAAAAATTCTTCTTTGCCTAACGAATTACTTCCACGAAAAAAAAACGCGACATTTCACCGAGTCGGAAGTCACGCGGCGTCCGACGACTGAGCGGTTAAAGTGCTTCAAGCCGTTGCTTTTGTACCGTTTAGGGCCGGTACTTTAAAATAATAGCCCCACTGCATCTCTCCCCGTGTATGTCGTAAAAGGCGACTAAGGTATATGACTCCCTTTTTATATTACTAGGTGGTAGGGTTTACCCGCCCGGGTTGGTACCACCGCACTGAATGAAAGGTCGGTCGAAACGGCTATGTAAATAGTTTGTGTTTTCCGTCCAGCTCAATGTAGCCGACACGACCGAAGGGAAGCACTGACGTGGCACCAATTTCACCCGGTGTTATGGGCTGACATCACAGATGTTGTATGTGATGTAGCCAACCGTGTCAGTTTCCATAAAAGAAGGTGTGGAACTCAGCTTGCGATGGCTTCACCGAACATATCCGGGCCCATCGGCTGTAGAGGAGGGTGTTCATCGAGGTCGGGACTAGCGAGTGGCCACTCTAAATTTCCCGCGCATGCTTCACGTTTCGGCTCGCATCAAGCCCTCGTCAGCTAGTCTGCGTTGACTAGGATGCGGGGAAACCACCAGTCCATATTCTGTAGGATGCTTCCAGTGACGTTTTCGAAGCTCTCTCCATATATGAGCTTAGCGTCGATCTTGGCAGCCCTAGATTCTTGAAGAGACTGTAGAGCGACTTCGCTGGTAGTCCTCTTGCTCCGACTTCCACAGCGAAAAATAATAAAAAAAAGCCCGAGTGAACAAATATCGCCTCATGGTGCTTGCAGGCAAGGAGGTGCTCAGCTATGAGATGAAGCTGGGTTGGGGCAAGGCGGTGGTGATCCCGCCCGTGCCCATCTACATCCCGCCCGTGCTGCAGCAGCCCAGCAAGCCGGTGCCACCCTCCGGGCTGCCCTTCAACGCTCAGCCGCCCAAGCATCTTATCAAGCAGGTACCAGTGCCCATTGATATCTATTTTATAGATTGGCCCATCCCATACATCACTCCCGAAGAAATATGTTCTCGACGAGAACCGCATATAATGCAGATTTCACGGACAGCCGCTTCATACGGCGTGTGCGGCATGTGTTGAACGCACGCATGTCTGTATCGAGTCGGTGACGAGTGTGTGCAGAATGCCCGGTTGCTGTTATAAAGAGTGACAGTGACAAACGTTGTTGTTTGTTTCGCCTGAGCATGTTACGGCGTGTTAAGAAGCCATGCTGTCACGGATAGGATCGTGTGACGTTGCGGTGGTATCGCGTTCTCGTTCTCGCTTGCCTGATGGGAGTGGGCGGAAAGACGGCAAACGCGCCGCATGACGTCTTTCTCGCTCGTTCTTGTCATCTGTGGGCGGGTGGGGGCGAGCGCGCGATAGTATCGTCGTAGGGATCGTGTCACGTATCACAATACTGCGTGTGTGTGCACGCACACTTGTACCGACGTCTAGCACAGGTTGCATCGTACAACGTTCGATCTATAAAATAGATGTC
This sequence comes from Nematopogon swammerdamellus, assembly GCA_946902875.1. NCBI lineage: Eukaryota > Metazoa > Arthropoda > Insecta > Lepidoptera > Adelidae > Nematopogon > Nematopogon swammerdamellus. Next base: position 1,772,317 of record OX336333.1, read on the forward strand.
GATGCCAGTGCCTACCTGCCCCTTCCTTTGTGCCTTTGACATAGAATAATAATGATTATTATTATTGTTTAGATGCACTAGCAGCTTGTACATCGTAGTTGGTAATTTGGTAGTGCATTTGTTTTTATTTTTTTTTTTGCCCGACTACGGCGAAGCCAAAAAAGGAAGGGTTATCTTCTTTTTTCCATGTAAGTTCCTATAGGTATATTTGCAGTCGCCCCCGTAATATATTTAACTGACATAAGGGGGTTATTCTATATGTGAAACTAAACAACTTCTGTGGCGAAAAAAAAATTTTTTGAAACAAAAAAAAAATAATTTTTTCCATACACATTTTAAATACCTATTCTCAAAATGTATGGAGAAAAAAATATTTTTTTTCTTCAAATTAAAAAGTCGTAGAACAAAAGTTGTTCTATTTCACGTACAGAATCACCCCCGTACCCGGGTTTTACGGTTGGGGTTGCAACACCGTGTATATATAATTTTTTTAAAGTTTATGATTTTTAAATATGTCAATTTTAATAGCCAGCCATCATTTGGTGCGGTTGTATCCATACGGACGGGTTAGTAATTAAAAATTAAGGGATGGGAACTTATTTAAGTCACGGTGGTCGAGTCGACTGTTCGTCGGCTTCTTTTGCGAGAGGTCTGAGGTTCGAATCCAGTTGGCGTGTACCAATGAGTTTTTTCTGAAGGAAAAATGTACGTGCATACCTACATTTGCTGCTTCACTGTTTGGAACAGGTCCCTTCCCTTGCCCTATGTTAGGTGGTAGGCTCAAATTGTAGCCGACTGGGTTGCTACCACCGTACTGGATGTGAGATGGCCGCGTAGCAGCATCGGCTGTGCTCTCCTCTAGTCCAGTATAGCCAGCAATCCAAAGGGAAGTCTCCGGTATGGCACCTACCTTCTCGGTGGTGATATTTGGGTAATCGGAGAATGTTTTTTTTTCAACTGACAAACCGTAAAGGCTTGTCAGTTGTCTTGATGGCTTGTCAACCATACAGGCTTCTGTATCAGAAATAGATCATATTAAAATTATAAAAAAGGTGGTAACAATTTTATATTTGATTGAATATTAAAACAAATACAAACAGACTATCCTGAACATATTAAACACCTTTTGCTAGGAAACTATGTTTCTATTTTTAACAATTACTGAGATAATAATTGCGGTTCGCGCAAAAGGCCCACAATGGAGTGGGCTCAAGCGCGGAGAACGAGTCCCAACAACAATCCTCGTTACGGTTCGTCAGTTAAAAAAAAAGACCAAATATGCATAGTTCTTGGTTACTTTACAATAGTATGTAAAACGGTGGGAGGCACGCATACCAGACCCACCTTCTGCGTGACTCAGTGGAACGTCCGTGTCTAGGTGAGAGTTGGATAGCCCGTCGACCTTTAGCACGACATCGCATCCTTATTCCTTAGTCACGTTAGGGGAGAGATGCAGGGGCTATTCTTTTTAAGTACCGGGCCCTACATGGTACTGGATCGCTCATAGTATGACATGAATTCAATTTGTTGTAGATTCCGAGAGTGAGGCCGGGCGAGTCTTATCCCAGCGATCCAGAAGACAAGGCTCTGTTCAAGCAGGTAGAATTTGTACTACAACCTTATATTTTAATCATAAACTTCATATAAAAATATTATTCTCCAGTTTTTCTTTTACTAAATTTATATAAAATTAATCGGTTGGCCGCTCGTCCGTCCGTCTGTTACACGCCCTGTTTGAGGCGATTGCTCCGAGATGTCAGTCAGTCAGCATGTAAGCGTCCACTGCTGGACATACGCCTCTCCAATTTTCCTCCAGTCCTCCCGAAATGTTAAGCTTAATAAATCTAAAAAAAAAATACGGTTGTTGAGAAAATTGCATTCTAGTGAAGCGTCGCCTGCCGTGCAGTGTCCTGTCGCGAGTGTGCCGTCGTGACGGCTGTCCGCACTCGCTATGGCAAAGGTCGCTAAACGTGCAAGAAGAAAATGGCTATGGCCCTCTGTGTGTGAAAAGCTCCTTTTTTAATGTTCTGGGCATAGACAGTGAAGTTCTGTTTAGCGTACCCGTTTCACAGTACCTTGAAATTTTTTTGCAAAATTAGCCACAATGTGTATTTAACGTGATATTATGATGTTCGCACCGCTACAGATCTTGGCGCAGTCCATTGTGAAGGTGATAATCCCTATTGAGAGGTAAATTATACATTTTTTTAAGTTATCGTCCGTATTTTCGCGTCGTCGTTCCAGAAATGGAACGGCACTGAAAAATGACCGACACGTCTCTTTTCGATTTTGGAACGGCGAAGCGGCCGACTTTCGGCCTTGAAATACACGCTCTTTAAATATTGGGATAAGGCTCATTATATTTCTAAATAAAAGTAAAGATATGCCCTTCTCGATGTGATTCATTTTGTCGCCGGCTTAGAGCAAAAAATTCACAGATTTTTCAGTTGATTTCGAGACTTGGTGACGGATGCATCGCCTCAAATAAACACATTTTCTGGGGTTTTTAGTCATTAGTTTATTGTGTTTGCGTATAAACTCGATAGAACACAACATTGCTGAAGGGGATGTGTTATTATTGCAGGTTTTTTTAATTTATACACGAACCGAACAAACAATGTCTAAAAATACCAAAAGTCGTGTTTATTTGAGGCGGCAGCGCGGCGAAATCGCGCTTGAACATAGCGTTTGTCACCAAATCTCTAAAACAACTGAGAATCTGTAAATTTTTTGCTCTAGGCTGACGCCAAAGTGAATCAGATCAAGTAGGGCATATCTTCACCTTTATTTAGAAGTATAATGAGCCTTATCTCAATATTCAAAGAGCGTGTATTTCAATGCCGAAAGTCGGCCGCTCCGCCGTTCCAAAATTGGAACGCGACGTTTCAATCACCTTTCGGTGCCGTTCCAATTTTGAAACAGCGACACATGAACGTTTAAAGAACTATTAGTATTTGTTAGGTATCTATTTTGAATTGGTTGGACACACCCGCTGCATGACTCAGTGGAAGGACCGTGGCAAGGTGAGAGGTGGCTATCCTGTCGCCCGTTAGCACGGCATCTTGTCCTTATCCATTAGTCGCCTTTTACGACATGTACGGGGAGAGATGCAGTGGGGTTATTCGTTTGAAGTACCGGCCCGACACGGTACAAATTGCAATTTGCGAATATTGATGTTAAAGACTGAGTGACTTTGTTTCTGAAAGTTTTGCTACAATGTGAACATTTCGGTAGGTGAACGTTAGTTGATAATAGATGGCGCTGAAGGCCTTGGAGGCGGGATGACATTTTCTTTTGTTTTGACTGCTCATAGTAGTTGTATCCGGACAACTCAATCTTTTGAATTTTTCTGGTGGGCGCTTATGTTGTGCTTCCCAAAAAAAACAAAATCTGTCAAGTGCGAGTTTTGCTCGCGCGCGGAGGTTTCCGTTTCAATCCGCTATCAATAATATCCCCATATCCGCTCAGGTGGCATGGTCTTCGAACTTGAATTGTCTCATATTTGTATAATTTACTACGTCATTGTTTTACATAGGTCGGGTCTCCATGTTTGCCCACTGACAGCTGTTACCATAGTAACGTCACTTTATTTTTTAAAAGTGATCTGTCAAACATCAAACTTCTGAAAATTCTTTTTTTGGAACGACCGAAGATTAAGAAGCGGCTATCTTTTAGAGAAGCCTCAATGAGGTCGATAGCACTTTACGGTGGGAAAATGACAGCACCTAACAATGCATGCAATGTATAAAAGCCGTTGGCGCCATCTGTTATTCAATAGTGTGACTAATCTATTTTAATAAAACTTTTAATTAAAAACCCTTAATTTTTAACTTTTTCTTATTTTTCTTATTTGTTGTTTCATCCGCCATAGTAACACATATTCTGTGAAAGTTTCAACCGGCTACCTATTACGGTTTAAGAGATACAGCCCTCGGACAGACAGATGGACGGACGGACGGACGGACAGACGACGGAGTCTTAGTAATAGGCTTCCGTCTGGGATACGGAAACCTAAAAATGAGTCCTTTTCGAAATGGCAAATTTTGAAAGTATATAAATAGTTGCAAAGATAAAATGTGTGTGTGTGTGCGTAGGAATATCCTGATGCTGATCCACCGGATGGCGGAGTTCGTGATCCGAGAGGGGCCCATGTTCGAGGCCATGATCATGAACAAGGAGATTAACAATCCATTCTTCAGGTCTGTTATTGTATTGTAATATTATTGTTCATATGCCCGCGGCACAAGGTTTGTGCCGAAAGTTAGTCGCGAAATTTTCGTGACTAACTTTCGGCATTAAAAGACACCCTCTTTGAATATAGGGATATGGTTCAATATTAGTTCTGAAAAAAAGGTGAAGGTATGGCCTACTTAATCTGATTCACTTTGTTGTCATCTATGAAGAAAAAATTAGCGAACTTTCCAGTTCTCTCAGAGAAGTCGCGAGGGCCGCGCCGACACCGCAAGTAAAAATTATTTTTGATGCTTTTAATCATTAATTTGTTGTGTTTGTGTATAAAATTCTAAAGAATAAAACTATTTCTAAAGTGTATGTGTTCCTGTTCGAGCTTTTTATCCATTCTCGTGTGTGTAAATCGAAACAAAGTATAACTTCAATTAATTTGCGAAGTGCAATGTTCAACTCACAATTTGAAATCAAAACAAAGGTCACTGATCTGAAGACCTGGCTATAAGTTATAGATTTTATAGGACACAAGCTGTGCCCGCGGCTCCGCCCGCTCTCATATTTCACTTCACTGCTAACCTCATAAGCTATTTAGCGTGATAGTAAGTAGCCTATAGTTGATGGGAAGAATCAAGCTATCCGTAGAATTTTGTTTTATTAAAATCGTTTCAGTGGTTCTCGAGTTATAAGCGGACAGACAGACATACACTGACACTCAGACACTCAGACAGAAAGCAGACGTTGGATTTTATTATAGGTACACGCCCCGGCACGTAACTTGGCCTCTGTGCGAGAGGGACGGCGTTATACGCATGCGATCGTTGGTATAACGCTGTCCCGCTCGCACAGGGGCCAAGTTACCTGCCGGGGCCTATAAGGATAAGGAAGCTGTGCCCGCGGCTCCGCCCGCTCTCATATTTCACTTCACTGCTAACCTCATAAGCTATTTAGCGTGATAGTAAGTAGCCTATAGTTGATGGGAAGAATCAAGCTATCCGTAGAATTTTGTTTTATTAAAATCGGTTCAGGTGTTCTCGAGTTATAAGCGGACAGACAGACACTCAGACAGAAAGCAGACGTTGGATTTTATTATAGGTTAGGATTTTGTCAACATTAGGTACTCCCCTGGTAAATTTATTGGCAGTGTTCATATATAAAATATATTATAAAAAAAAAACAATTACTTTTCGTAGCTTTTACGCATGCGAAGCTATGACTTCGAAACTCAGCCTAAGCAGTTTATCAGCATCGGTTGCTCAGTGGTGTGGTAAGTCGACTGTCGGTCGTAATCATAAGCATACCTGGGCGCGGCCAGTACTTGGATGGGTGACCGCTTGACCGTTGGAGGCTGACCGCGGTTCGGATTCTACGTTAAACTGTAGGTCCCTTTCCTTCTTACCTTACTAAGTGGTAGGGTTTAACCCGCCCGGGTTGGTACCACCGCATTGAATTAAAGGTCTGTTCAAACAGCTATGTAAATAGTTTCACGTTTTCCGTCCAGTTAAGGGAAGCACTGACACGGCACCTAGTTCACCAATGTGTTATGGGCAGAAATCGCGTGTCAGTTTCTATAAAAAAAAAAAAACTCCCAGGGATATGCGGCGCCTAACTGGCGCCCAACGCGGCCCCGTGAGTGGTTAAATGTATATTGAAAGATAAAAGAACAATTACTTCACGTCTGCAGGTTTCTGTTTGAGAATCAGAGCGCTGCGCACATCTACTACAGGTGGAAGCTGTTCTCCCTGCTGCAGGGAGACTCTCCCAAGGCCTGGAACCTCAAGGACTTCCGAATGTTCAAAGGTACCATGATCTTCTTTCAAATGTTTGCACCGTGTGGGGTCGGTACTTAAAAAGAATAGCCCCACTGCATCTCTCCCCGTCGCATGTCGTAAAAGTCGACTAAGTAAATTCGTCGGCCTCGGCAGCTCAGTCGACTGTTGTTAAGCAACGCTGAGCGCGGTCAGTTCTTGGATGGGTGACCGCCCGGCCGTTGGAGGCTGACCGTGGTTCGGATTGCACGTTAAACTGTAGGTCCCTTCCCTTCTTACCTTTCCAGGTGGTAGGGTTTATCCCGGCCGGGTTGATACCATCGCACTGAGCGAAACGGCTATGTAAATAGTTTGTGTTTTCCGTACAGTTCAGTGTAGCCGGCGCGAAATGAAGGGAAGCACTGACATGACACCTAGTTCACCCGGTGTCATCAGCTAACATCACGGATGTTGTAGGTGATGTAGCCAACCGTGTCAGTTTGCATAAAAAAAAAATGAAAAAACTGTGTGTTTTGTGTCCTGCGGCGCAGGAGGGTCTGTGTGGCGGCCGCCGGTGATGAACCAGTACACGGCGGGCATGCCGGACGAGCTCATCGAGGAGGACGAGCCCAAGGACATCCGCGGCACGCTCTCCAACAAGTGAGCTCATTCACATGTTTATATCGTTGAGTGGAAGCAGACATTTCTGACAGTGAAACATTTCTGATAGTGAAAAATCTGACAGGTCGGAAAAAATTACATTGATCTTATATATATTGATCTTATTATAGTATATTGGCCACAATATATAAATACTTTTAGTCTACCATGGATATTCATATTATGGTTGGTGTTTGGCTTACCATGGTTGAAATTCGCGGTCACTGTGGCCGACGTTTCGGACTGGCGCGTGCTGTCTATCATCAGGGCGAGTGCCTGGCTGCGGTCGGGCACTCGCCCTGATGATGGACTGCACGCGCCAGGCCGAAACGTCGGCCACAGTGACCGCGAATTTCAACCATGGTAAGCCAAACACCAACCATAATATGTTGGCCACATTGCTACATAGACCGACATGCCAGTAAAGAATGTTGGCGACATTACCAAGTAGACCGAAATCAGGCCTCACGCACTCTATGTACTTGCGTGCGCTAACTACCTACCGCCCGACGGGCCGCCGGCGGTCTATTTCAGTGGAAATTCGAAGTATACATAGACGCTCGCCCACGCAACTGCGCGCAGCTGCAAAGCAATAACCACTTTAGACTCGATCGTTAAGGTACATTTTCGCACGCAGCGATTGGCGACGTGAAACTGTAGGCTATTAAAGCCCGAAGGTAGGAACATTTTCTATGGAGTGATTTATCTGTTACGAAGTAACTATTAAGTAATCTGTGCCGAAATGTCAATCTACAACCCGTTTTGCACATTTCCGCAACACCCGTACTACCGCAGTCAGCGCGAGCGGCTGGAGGAGTTGATCCGAGCGCTGACGCCGGAGCGGCAGGGCATCGCGGAGGCGATGGTCTGGTGCCTCGACCACGCGGAGGCCTACAACGAGATCTGCGACTGCATCTCCGAGTCTCTCTCCAGCCTGGACACGGCCATACACAAGAAGATCGCGAGGATCTACCTCGTCTCGGACATTCTGCACAATTGCGGTTCGAGACTGAACGCCAGCGCGTTCCGTAAGGCGTGAGTGGGTTCCTCTTTATTTTTGGTTGGCCTCTGATCTTTCAGTTCTGGTCTGGCTGAGTTATTTTTAATGGTGAGATATTGAGCTTTTTTTGGCTGCTGTTAAAGCTTTTTCGAGATCATAACTTGAGATTTTTACTAGGTGCTAGGGTTTATCCCGGCCGGGTTGGTACCGCCGCACTGAGCGAAACGGCGGTTGAAACTTGATATTCTTTTTAAGTACCGGCCACACGGTTTTCTAACAAATAAATATATAAATAACACGGACGGCGGTGGCGTGCAGGTTCCAGGTGAGGCTGCTGCAGATGATGCGTGACTCTGGCGAGGCGCTCCGGCGGCAGGAGTCGCGGCTGCAGTCGGAGGGCTTCCGCGCGCGCGTCACGCGCGTCTTCCAGGCGTGGGCCGACTGGGCGGTCTTCCCGGCGGACTTTCTGCTCCAGCTCAACCACGCCTTCCTGGGGCTCAACCATAAGGTAGCACCCCTTTTTTTTATATAGAAACTGACACGGTTTGCTACATCACCTACCATATCCACCAGTTTACAAAATATTTCAATTTATCACTCGTGCGTATCTTCGCACGCGTAAAATGGCCATGAAATAGACTCAAGGGGGGTAGCATGTTTTTCAAGTGTGAAACTCAACGGGTAAAGTTAGTTAATTAATTTATTCCGTCAACCAAAGCTTGTGTACTATTTTTTTTTAACTCTCCGTGCTCCTTCTGTCAGCAGCTTTATAGCCTTTATCAGATTCGTTGCATGTAATTTTCCTTTTGGAAGCTGCTGTCCATCAACTACAGCTTCAACTTTAATTGTGCAGCAGGATTACAACTGCTCGGCCGGTACATTTTGCCGCTTTAGTCGCGACACTACGTTTGTTCTGTCCAATAAGCCCACCGCCAGAGTATTTACGTGCTGCTGGAGGCGGATCTTGTATTTTATTGACCGCTTCTGGATTTCCTCCTTCACAGTTGGCACCTCTAGGTATTGGTGGATCTCATCAATCCGAGAGAACCATGGGGCTTTGCTAATACACCGCAGGATTCGGTTCTGGACGCGTTGGAGTAATTCCGTGTTGGATGTGCTAGCTGACCCCCACAGTTCTATGGCGTAGGTTCAAACAGGCTTGAGAATCAGGTTGTATACTAGGAGTTTGTTTGCCAGTGAAAGTCGGGATCGTCCACCAAGCAGCCAGTACATGTTATTAAATTTAATCTTTAGGTGATCCCTTTTTGTCAGAATGTGAGTCCTCCAGTGTACTAGTTGAGACAAATAGTGATGTTATCCGGGGCAGGAGGAGGAGCCCGGCAGCCCCGGTGCGGGTAGCACCGCGTCGGAGACGGAGTCGTGGTCGGAGGAGGGCGGCGGGGGGCCGCTGGACGGCGCCGCGCTGCGCCGGCTCGCCGCCGCGCACCACCCCGCCGCGCAGCAGCAGTCGCTCTCGCACACGCCGCGCGCGCACCACTCTGTGCTCGACGATATTGACGGCGTGCCAAGTTAGTGCATCTTGTTCTTCTTTTTTTTTTTTTTTTATGGAAACTGACACTGTTGGCTACATCACCTACCTACAACATCCGTGATGTCAGCCCATAACGCTGGGTGAACTAGGCGCCATGTCGGTGCTTTCCTTAATTTCGCGTCAGCTACACTTAACTGGACGGAAAACACGAACTATTTACATAGCCGTTTCGACCGACGTTTCGCTCAGTGCGGTGGTATCAACCCGGCCGGGATAAACCCTGCCACCTAGTAAGGTAAGAAGGGACCCACAGTTTAACGTGGAATCCGAACCACGGTCAGCCTCCAACGGTAGAGCGGTCACCCATCCAAGTACTGACCGCGCTCAGTGTTGCCTAACAACAAAGCTTTTTCTTCTTGATGGTCTGTTTCCGCATGTAGGTCGAATATATGCGGCACTCGGCGCCGCAACTCACGGGCCACGAGATAGTGAAATATTTGCGGACAACCAAAGCTTTGCAATTGTTAACTCTGGCGGGTTCTTACATATTATCGCAGCCTTGTAACCCTCAGAGGGTTAAAAAAGGCTGCGTAGAGAAAATATTTATAAAAATAATAATAATTTATTGTTTTTTTTATTTTTAATGTTATTTTTTTAAATAATAATATTACATTTCACTTTTGTTTCTATTTTATTTACATTTCATTTATTTTTTGAAAGAAGTTTAATTTCTAATTTAATATTAATTATTGGATGATGCTCCGCCGGCTTTTCATCTGCCTTTGCGCCGATCTTCATATAAACTTAATTTTCTCCTAAAACAATGAAACTGCTTTAAAAAATTAATGGTCACTTATTGCCAATGAATTTAACTATAAGATGAGGTCAAACGCGGATTTGCGAGCGCAATGGTGCAATCTCTGCCGGAAGGTATAACGGATGTAAGCTGGTATTAGATCCGATCGGGCGCTCTTAAAGTTGAAAGACGTTTTCATGTCAATAACGAACATAATAAAATTTTGTTTTTAGGTTTCAGCAACCCGTACGGAGCCTATTACTAAGCCTTCGCGGTCTGTCTGTCCGTCCGTCCGTCTGTCTGTCCGAGGGCTATATCTCTTGAACCGTAATAGGTAGCCCGTTGAAATTTTCACAGAATATGTGTTACTACGGCGGATATAACAACAAATAATAAAAAAAGCAAAATGTTGAAAATTAAGGGGTTCCCATACAACAAACGTGCGAAAAATCGATTAGTCACGCTACAGAATAATAGATGGCGCCACAGGCTTTTATACATTGCATTGTTGAAAGACAAAAGATAGGCGGATATTATTGATAGCGGAAGATACGGAAACCTCCGTGCGCGAGTAAAACTCGCACTTGACAGATTTTTTTTTGTTGCCGCAGTGGACGAAGACATTGACGGTGTGCCGATGGACGGTGGCGGCGACGACGGCCTGGACAGCGGTGAGGTCGCGGCGCCGGGCTTCATCCCGTCCAAGTGGGAGTCGGTGGAGCCGGCGGCGGTGGAGGCTGGCGCCGTCACCACCTCGCAGTGGGAGAGGCTCGTCGGCGGCGACTCCCCGCCGGCGCCCGCGCGCTCCCCCTCGCCGCGCTCCCCCTCGCCGCTCCCCACCACGCCCGTCGACTCGGCGTCCGCTCACGACTCTAAGTGAGCGACACTTAGAGATAATCTAATCTTAAAATGAACGCCCCTCCACTTTGTTTACGCCCACATGCACAGTAGGCTTACAGAAGCAATACGTGGCAATACACACAAATTTGTTCTTTGTCATTGGTCATTCAGTCTGATTCATTCACCGGCTAGATCTAGCCGGATCTGTTGGCCAACTAGTGCATTAATGACGCGACCGCACGTGAGAGCGGACGTGTCGTTCCATACAAAGCGCGAGCGCCATACAAAGGCAATACATGAACTGATCGCACGATTAGTTGACCTACTAGTTACGCGGGCGAATCGTAAAATCGCCGCACGCACAATCGACTAACTATGTAGTGTGCGTTGCAGCGAGGCGTGGTCGACGCGGCGCGCGGTGCTGCGCGAGGTGGAGGTGAAGGTGCTCAAGTACCAGGACGAGCTGGAGAGCGGCCGGCGCAGCCTCAAGCCGGGCCTCACTCAGGCCCAGCAGCTGCAGCACTACCGCAAGAAATTGCTGAAGAAGGTACAAAACACTTTTCGCTCAACACATTCTTTTTTTTTTTTTTTATGGAACCTGACACGGTTGGCTACATCACCTACAACATCCGTGATGTCAGCCCATAACACAGGGTGAACTAGGTGCCATGTCAGTGCTTCCCTTCATTTCATGTCGGTTACACTAAAAAACATTCACTTAAGTCTCATGCTCTACAGTCTCTTCAAGAATCTAGGGCTGCCTAGATCGACGCTAAGCTCATACATGGAGAGAGCTTCGAAAACGTCACTGGAAGCATCCTACAGAATATGGATAGGTAGAGAGGGGAGGTCGAGAGCGGGACTGGTGGTTTCCCCGCGTCCTAGTCAACGCAGACTAGCTGACTAGGGCTTGATGCGAGCCGAAACGTGAAGCATGCGCGGGAAATTTAAGTGGCCACTCGCTAGTCCCGACCTCGATTAACACCCTCCTCTACTGCCGATGGGCCCGGATATATTCGGTGAAGCCATCGCAAGCTTAGTTCCACACCTTCCTTCCTTGGTAACGTAGTCATTAATTTCACTTGCTAGATTACGTTTCAGTACCCGTAACTTTTTTTTAAAGATAGCGCGGCATGTGGCGCCGAGCCACCCGTAAGGTGTCTAACGACGCCCATGAAAATTCGGTCGTACGCAGGGGTTGCGAATGCCATGTCGACCTGACAGGTGCCTATTCACGCCTCTCTTGAAGGACCCGAGACTATACGGGGAAATATGTGGGCAGGGAGAGCGTTCCAGAGTTTACCAGTTCTGTGGAGGAAAGATCTGTAGAACCGATTGGTACGCATCCGCGGTAAGTGCAGCGTATAGGGATGCAATCCCTGCCCAGTGCGCAGTTGTGCGGAGGTGAAAACGGGACGGCGGGATCGCGTGAAACAGCTCCTCCGAACATTCCCCATGGAATAAGCGATATCTTTCGTATTGGACCCTTTTCATATTTGTCATTTATAATTTATGACATTATTATTGTAGCCCTACCGCCGCCAGCCTGCTTGCATATTTTCCACTGGATTCCGAGATTTCCTCCTTGATTGTAGGCAGTTCGAGATAGTCGTGCATCTCAGTATTTTTGGTGTACCGTGGCGCGTTTGTGATGTTGCGGAATTTTTTTTTATTTTTTTTTTATGGAAACTGACACGGTTGGCTACATCACCTACAACGTCCGTGATGTCAGCCCATAACACCGGGTGAACTAGGTGCCATGTCAGTGCTTCCCCCTTTGATCGTGCCGGCTACACTGAACTGGTCGGAAAACACAAACTATTTACATAGCCGTTTAGACCGACGTTTCATTCAGTGCGGTGGTACCAACCCGGGCGGGTTAAACCCTATCACCAAGTAAGATTAGGAGGGAAGGGACCTACAGTTTTACGAGGATTCCGAACCTCGGTCAGCCTCCATCGGTCAGCGGTCACCCATCCAAGTCCACCCACCCAGCGTTGCTAAACATTCAATAGCGACAGTTGACTGTCTGCACCACTGAGCTATCGAGGCTGACAAAATGAATGCGTTGTTTTTAAATTTTTGCAGGATTTCGACATTGGGAGTTACCGGCAGTACCCCACAGTTGTACCCCGTAGGTCCAAATTGGCTTTAATAGAGCTTTGTAAAGCAAAAGTTTATTATTCAGGATCAGTCTTGAATGTCTCCCAATGAGACATTGAGTGAAGTCTGATGTTAAAGTTCGTCACGCTTTGACAACGCCACACACACAACTGAACCAATTATTTTGTTATCAGCCATTGTTTGTGCCTTACAATTAATTTTTTGTTTTCCTTGGCGCCATTTCGCTCGTGGTCCTTCGAGCCGGATTTGAGATTTTAGAAAAAAAGAAGAAGATTAGAGGTGTAATAGCTAGATTTATGGTCATTTTCATGGTATTTATGTTGATACAGCTAATCAGGGTTTATGCGTTTATGCTAACCTGACCCGAAATATTGGCCATTTGTTGTTCTCGTGCTTCATTGAAACCTCCTGCTGCAATGGGTTCGAATGTTGGTGAGGCCATTGAGTGTTGCGTTTGTCACCTGCTATGCTTATACGTGAATCGATGTGCCGTTGTGAAGGCGGCGCGTGAGGCGAAGGAGAAGGAGGAGGCGGCGGGGGCGGAGTCCCCGGAGCCCCGGCACAAGTCGGACGAGGGCAAGAAGCATCGCGACCGCGCCACCAGCCACTCGTCCGAGGAGGGCTACAGCACGTACGTACACTAATAATTATTTTGCGGTTGTGGATCGGGTGAGTTAGAATTCGCTGCCACTGTAATCCTGCAGATATGAATTTCCTCACAAGTGCGCTATACTAAAGACATAAAAAATTCAAGGGCACACCCACGGGTGTGGCAGTTGAGCTGACCCTCTCTCCTAGAGTTTTGAAGGCAGCACTGAAGGGATGCCAAATTTGTTTGTACCAAATTTCCATGTTAAGTGTATTGGCCGCCCTTATCATTATTCAGTGAGGAGGAAGAGATAATAGATAGGGATTGAGGGTGTGGTAATCCAACATTTCACAAGTTATGTTGGTACAAGTAGGTTGTGTAACCAACGTACTTGTATCAACCTAATCTCTAGGAAAACTTTAAGAGAGAGGGTCAGCTCAACTGCCACACCCGTGGATGTGCCCTTGAATTTTTTATGTCTTTAGTATAGCGCACTTGTAGTTGTACCAACCCGACTTGTATACACAACCTACTTGTACAAACCTAACTTGTAAACACAACCTACTTGCACCAACCTAACTTGTAAAATGTCGGATTTACGACACCCTCTATCCCTATCTTTGAATGCGCAATTGTTTTGAGACGTATGTCCTCTGCCCTCTGATTCTAGATCAACATCGAGAAAGTCGAAGAGATCGCAAAAGGAGGTCCGGGAGGTGTCGCTGTCACCGCCGCCCAAGCGTGGGCGCCACAGGTGAGAGAGTTCGAGGACCCCTAAGTTTTTTCCAGCATGCGTTAGTTACGTTTCGGCTCGCGGCCAGCTTCGTCAGCTAGTCTGCGATGATTAGAAATCGCACGTCTCTGTGCGACAGGGTCGACGCTCTACAACCGGATCATCTCTTACCTTCATGCTCATTGTTTACTGCCGGGTATAATGGCCGGGACGGGTACTGTGTGGGGTCGGTACTTAATAAGAATAGCCCCACTGCATCTCTCCCCGTGCATGTCGTAAAAGGCGACTAAGGGATAAGCAGCCTGCAGACACCCCGGTCGACTTGTGGCTTCCATGGAAGACATAGGCTGGCTGGGGTAGCTGGAGACTAGAGAGAGGTTTTGCACGAAGGTCCCCAACCAAGCGGGATTAGTTTGCAGGCCTAGAGCCAACCCCAAACCAAAACAACAACAACAACAACAAATGGCCGGGACGGATCTCGGTGGCTCCCCGCAGCAGCGGCGGAGCTGCGCAGAAACGAAAATTAGGTCAGATTGGGGGTAAAGTATGAGGCACAGAGAGGCAAAGGGGGGACGGGCTACCCCCGCCGTTCTCACCGCGGCCGGCGCACCTTCCCAACGCACAGCAGTCGTAGTTATATCTCTCTCGCGCCCGCTCTGTGCTCATATTGCTTCTCTCTCGCACAGCGCTCGTCACTGTTCTCCCTCGCACCCGCACCTTACTCGTATAGTATATCCTTCGCACCGGCACGTTCGTCAGTGCGCTCACTTGCACACCTGCAATATGTGCCAGTGTCTCCCTCGCACTCTGTTTGTATGTACAGGTGACAACGGAATTTCGCAAAATAATAAACTGTATTTTTTTCTTTTCAACGTTTTTATGAATGTGTAATCTGGTAGTGTTATATTATGTAATTAAAGAGTGGGTGGGATTGGGTGAGTGAGCGAGTACTGACCAGTGCATCTAAGAACAGAATGCCTGGACTGAACACTACTTTGCGAAGGCAAGCACGGAAGTTAGTTTATAATGTGTATCTTTTTATGAGTCAGGAAGCTGCAGATGCAAAAAAACTTCTTGAGGGACAAGAAAGATCAGAATTGGAAGCAAATCAAATCAGTACTTTGTAATAAAACGTAACTTTAGGGCGATCTGTTTTTTTGTCAAGTGTACATGCGCGTGGCGGCGATCAGCCGCGATCGGTCCCGGCTATTATAGGAACTGCAAATAAAATGTGCTAATGTTAATAATCTGTGTCGTGCAGGTCGCGCTCGCGGGAGCGCGAGCGAGAGCGCGCGGAGCGCTCGCACCGGCGCCGCACCCCCTCCCCGCCGCCCCTCTCCCGCCGGCGCACGCCGTCGCCCCCGCCCGCCGTCGTCCGCAAGCACAAACACTCCAAGCACAAGTACTAGACCAGACATCTTTATTTCTAGAGAAGAAGGCCGTTCAACCATTAACGAGGTGTTTTTTTTATGTGATCCGATATGCGTGGCTGAATCGGAGGGGCCAGGGCACATGCTCCGACCGGCCAATATCACCTGCGAGAATGTGTCATATGGGAGATTTGTCGTTGGATTGAAATAAAAAAAATAAAAAGCTGTCGAGGTGTCCCAAAACTCATCGTCAAGCGGGAACCAGGGAGTAGGCCAGTTTATGACTACCCAGTGGCCGTATTCTCTAACTTCCTACCGTTAACGTCGGTGACGCTGACTAGTTATGTCTCTGTCTAGTTCATATAATTAGACAGAGACATAACTAGTCAGCGTCACCGACGTTGACGTTAGGACGTTAGAGAATACGGCCACAGGGAAAAATGAGAAGAAAAATCGGAGTCATTTGTTTTTTTATGATATGAGCATTTTTTGAAAAATTTTGAAAATTTTACTTAATCATTTTTTGTGATAAAAGTATGGGCATTTTGGTTTTATTTGGGATACTGATCAATAGCAGAGTTATTTAGGCTACCAATAAAAAAAATTAACAATTATATTTGCAAATTTGTAGTCGTTGTACCTAAAAATGTTGTACAATATTTGTAAATTTTCAACGTTTTTATTAAAAAAATGCTCATATCATAAAAAACAAATGATTCCGATTTTTTTCTTATTTTTCCCTGGGTAGTCATAAACTCGCCTACTCCCTGGTTCCCGCGTGACCTTGAGTTTTGGGATACGTCATATAATATAATCAATGAATAAAATCAATTTTGTTTTCAAATAACCTTACTTTTTTCATTTTACGTCTAATTCGTTTTTGTAAGTAATTTCAGGCATTTTATGATTTTTTTCTATTCAGCAAAGTTTTTTTTATGGGAAGCACTACATATGGCGCGCGCCAGACTTACGCAGAGGTGTAGTCCGACGGCGTCCACGGGCATTCGGATATTTACGGGGGCTGCGAATACCATGTCGGCCGGCTAGGTGCACCTTCACTTTATGTTTGAAGGACCCCAGAGTGTACATTAGAGGAAAGGATGCGGGTGGGAGTGCATTCCACATGTTGGAAACCCTGGATCCATTTGTGTGGGGATATCGACAGTGTGTGTATGCATTCCCAACTTGTTGCCCGTGGAACGATGGTAGAATGGGGATGGAGGGATCGCATCGTGCAGCTCCACGGAACACTCTCCGTGGTACAGGAGATAGAACACACACAAAGATCCAACGTCCCTGCGGAGTTATAAGGTCTCTGAAGTTCCGAGATACCTCGAAGTCGTTGACTTTTGCTTGGCTGGCGGCCTCTTCCTTCGCTCGCCTGATGCTAAAAATGGCCGAGAGGCGAGCGAAAGAAGAGGCCGAGAGGCGAGCGAAAGAAGAGGCCGAGAGGCGAGCGAAAGAAGAACCGCATATTTATCATCTACCTACTGTCCGCAAGCGAGCTTCGAGGAATCGGGGGCTAGGGAAGCGGGCGGGGGTGCGCCCCTCCCGACGGTCGCTTCACACCCCGTGCGCTTCCCAGTACGAGTGTTGGTCTTGACGCGGGAGCATGTTTATCGATACCGTATTCATAGTATTAGTCAATTGTGTGTAAATTCGTTACTCTTTAATTAAGTTATTAAGCGACTTCATTGTGTGTGTACAAATAGCGATTTAATATGGATGAAGAAGAAATTGCGAGCACGAGCAATGAGAACAGGGAGAAAAATAAGTCGATTATAATTCGTAGGCAAGCCCGCGAAATGGCGAAAATGCGTTCTATCGAAGTGTGAACATTGGTAAGTAACTAATTATGGAATGATTTCATAATTATTTAATATCGATAACGTAATATCGACTAAATCACTGCACTAGGTCATTACGTAACATTCATTAAACGCGCGGTCTGTAGTAACAAGAACATCTCACCACATGTCTACCCGCTACCACCTACTACTCGTACATAATCCTAGGAACAGTAGACAGAGGATAGCGTCGTTGAGATTCGAAAACCTCGTATCTCAAAGTTTTTGATTTTTTTTTTTCATAAAGTGTTCCTCGAAATCATAGGCCAATTTTACTCGTATCTCAATACGATACGTATTAACAAAGATATAAGCAAAACGAATAACTCGTATCTCAAAACACCATACATTCGCGTTGGCAAAAATTAAAACACGAAACCTCGTATCCTGTTTTAATTGTGAAACTTTGAATATTTGTATTATATAATATACATATATAATTATCTACAAGTTTTCATTGTCTTTACATTATCTAAGAAATTTTCGAAATAAGCATTTTATTCTCAGTTTGGGACCGATATACCTCGTATGTATGTCGGCAATTTATCGTAAAATTTAAAACACAAAAACCTCGTGTCTTGCTTTAATTGTAATAACATTATGTGTGTAAGAAATACCTTTAATGAGTGTGCACGGTAAGGTTTCTTTTGATATTATCTACACGGTTTTTATGCTCTCCGGAAAAATCCCGATTTTTTAGATACGAGTTTTTCTAATCTCAACAACGATAATCCCTCTACGCACAATTGGGCTGAGTCTCTTAAACATGTAATTGTATACAGGGTGTCCCAGAAACCGACGATAATCCTTTGACAGGAGATAGGGCTGCTAATTACCTCTCAGAATATCTAGTTTTAGGTTTAGTAAAAATGGCTTAGTTTTTGAGATATTGTCATTTTTGTAAAAATCCAAAATTTTCTCCCTCAGCTCATTTTTTTAAATGCCACAAGTACAAATGTAAGATTTTCTTAAATCTAGTTTTTATCAAATATTCCTGAAAAGTAAGGCTTTCACACGGTATAATTTATTTTTTCATGTTTAATCCTGTTTAGCTGAAAAACGACTTAAGAGCCACATGTTAAAATTTTTTCAGCCTCATCCCTTGAGTTTGGCCCTTCGCGGTGAAAAAAAATATTACTACACTAAAGTGGCATTATGCAACAAAAATACGCTCATCTAATGTAGTTTTTAAAATGGTTTTAAACTTACCGATTTGCGCAAAAATTTATGAGATATTGTTATTTAACTGCAAAAGGACCTCGGAATTTGATAACTGTTCTACCAAGTACGAATTGGAATAAAATGAACACTTGAAGTAAATTGGTATTTATTAACCTGTTAAAGTAGATGTTCAAATTGTTTACCACCTGCACAAATGCTAGCTCGACATCTTCTCACAAATGCCCGGTTGATGCGTCGAGCAAGTACTCGATGCAAGTGCAGATACGTCCACCTATTCTATGTAGTTTGTGTTTTCCGTCCAGTTGAGTGTAGCCGGCACGACCGAAGGGAAGCACTGACGTGGCACCAAGTTCACCTGGTGTTATGGGCTGACATCACGGGTTGTAGGTGATGTAGCCAACCATGTCAGTTTACATTGAAAAAAAACCTGAGCTACTGCCGTAATTCTTTCTTTGAGCTCTGGGGATGCAAGTGGCTAGGAGGCCACAAGACGTCCGTTGGATTGTAGAAACTTTAAACGGGCGAATTATCTTGAGTTTCTGCAACAGGAGCTTCAGAGCCTTTTAGAAGATTTACCATTGGCCATACGGAGGTGGTTGCAAAATTATGGCTGCGCAAAAATTACGCACTTCTCTAGCGTAATGGGCTGGCCCATTACGCTAGAGAAGTGCGTAATTTTTTAGGCCAAGCATATCCCCACAGATGGATCGGACGTCTAGGTCACTTTTATTATTGAGGCTATTTAAAAGAAAAAGTTTACGGGAAACCGGTGGAAAACTTCATAGAGCTCAAAGAAAGAATTACGGCAGTAGCTCAGGTTTTTTTTTATGTAAACTGACATGGTTGGCTACATCACCTACAACATCCGTGATGTCACCCCATAACACCGGGTGAACTTGGTGCCACGTCAGTGCTTCCCTTCGGTCGTGCCGACTATAGTCAAGTGGACGGAAAACACAAACTATTTACATAGCATAGGTGGACGTATCTGCACTTGCATCGAGTACTTGCTCGACGCATCAACCGGGCATTTGTGAGAAGATGTCGAGCTAGCATTTGTGCAGGTTGTAAACTATTTGAACATCTACTTTAACAGGTTAATAAAGACCAATTACTTCAAGTGTTTATTTTATACCAATTCGTAGTTGGTAGAACAGTTATCAAATTCCGAGGTCTTTTTGCAGTTAAATAACAATATCTCATAAATTATTGGGCAAATCGGTAAGTGATGTACCATTTTAAAAACTACATTAGATGGGCGTATTTTTGTTGCATAATGCCACTTTAGTGTAGTAATTTTTTTTTTCACCGCGAAGGGCCAAACTCAAGGGATGAGGCTGAAAAAATTTTAACATGTGGCTCTTAAGTCGTTTTTCAACTAAACAGGATTAAACATAAAAAAATAAATTATACCGTGTGAAAGCCTTACTTTTTAAGAATATTTGACAAAAACTAGATTTAAGAAAATCTTACATTTGTAATTGTGGCATTTAAAAAAATGAGCTGAGGGAGAAAATTTTGGATTTTTACAAATATGACAATATCTCAAAAACTAAGCCATTTTTACTAAACCTAAAATTAGATATTCTGAGAGGTAATTAGCAGCCCTATCTCCTGTTAAAGGATTATCGTCGGTTTCTGGGACACCCTGTATAATGTAACAAGTATTCACGTGTTTGTATCGCGAAAGAAGATTGTTCTTTTCATGAAATAATATTAGGTAGGTACCAAATTTTTTTGAGATAATCAGAATCTTGGGATGATCAGATCTACCAAAATTGTTAAATAGAAATTAACATTACTTTTGTATTGTGTATGAAATAAAATGAATATAGAAAAATAAAACACTATTTCTTTTTATATCCTCTTCCTGTCCTTGTTTGGCAATGTATTAATTCTTTTTTTATTTTAATGGAAACTGACACTGTTGGCTACCTGACCTACTACATCCGAGTTGTCAGCCCATAACACCTTGGTGAACTAGTTGCCATGTCATAGCTTCCGTTCGGTCGTGCCAGCTACACTGAACTAGACTGAAAGTTATTACATAGCCGTTTCAACCGACTTTTCATTCGGTGCAGTGATACCAACCCGGGCGGTTAAACCCTAGTAGGGTAAGAAGGGAAGGGACCTACAGTTTTACATGGAATCCGAACCACGGTCAGCCTTCCAACGGTCGAGCGGTCACGCATCCAAGTACTGACCGCGCCCAGGTGTGCTTATGATTACGACCGACAGTCGATCTACCGCACCAGCGAGCTACCAAATGAGCAAATTAATATGTATACCTGTCCTATTATTGCATATTATATATATATATATATTATTTTTTTATGTAATCCGGTATGGGTGGCTGAGTTGGAGGGGCCAAAGCGCATGCTCCGACCAGCCAATATCACCTCCGAGAAGGTAGGTGCCATACCGGAGACTCCCCTGGATTGCTGGCTATACTGGACTAGAGGAGAACACAACCAAGGTTGCTATGCGGCCATCTTACATCCAGTACGGTGGTACCAACCCAGTCGGCTACAAATTGAGCCTACCACCTTGTAAGGGGCAAGGGAAGGGACCTACAGTTTTACACCGGTTCCGAACGGTGAAGCAGCAGGTGTAGGTATGCACGTAAATTTTTTCGTCAGAAAAAACTCATTGGTACACGCCGACGGGATTCGAACCGCGGACCTCTCGCATGAGAAGCCGATGCCCAAACCACCGTGGAAAAAATATATTCTATAACCATCGTAAGATGCCCCTGAATACATCAGGGAAAACTCCATGTGAATTGATTTAGTAGTTCTCGAATTCGCGCTTTATTTAATAGGATTCATATGGCAGTACAACCAACCGTTGAACTTGTTACAGTATTTTTGAAGTGAAGCTTTTTACGTGTTTACATTTGGGATGGGAAATAGCGTCGCGTACCGGATACGGAACCCTAAAAAAGTGAAACGTCACGTAGTGTTGTGTAAAATTATTTATTCCTGTAAATTCACTAAACAATACTTCTTAATACAACACACAACCGAGCGTTAATACAATCTCAGTATAAATAAAGTAAAATACACAAAAAAAAAAAATATATATGCAATCTCAAAATATACAAATAAGCTGCAATTGATAAATAATTCAATTGATTTAAAATTCATATTACGGTTGTGCAATTATAAGTAAATCTAATTAAAAATAAAATATAAAATACTGTAATATTAGAAAATCCTACAATTTGTTAACCTATGTGACTAGGAGATAACATTTATGTTCTCGCTAGTATAATAATCGCAAAAATAAAACGGGAAAGCAACGAGGTATTTACAAAGTGTTTTGAACATGTGCCATTTTCTTTTCACAGAAGTACAAACTTTACTATGAGGAAAAGTTAGCTCGAAAGTCCAAAAGCGTCCGTCTATAATGATTGGCTCTTTCCGAATTCCTAAGCCCCGCGCGAACCCCACCGGCTTCAACCCCACCGGCTCCTCAACCTTCACCCGCTCGCATATTTCCAAAGTCTAGTATGCGAGTTGCTCTGATTGGTCGTTCTCAACTCTGGCGGGAAATATAAATTTCGGAAGTTTCCGAAAATAAAGTTTTCATAGGTGGTTATAAAAAAAAAATTACCATAACCTAATTTTAACACCCTAACATTGCTTTAAAAAAAAAGTAATACAAAACAAATTTTGGCAAAAGGGACAGGAACCCATGACCGAGATCGAAAAAATAAAAACCCTACACTCTACCACTGAGCCAGCAAAGTACATATGCGACCAAACGAATATCGGATTCAGTAGGTTCGCTGGGGGTGCCGGAGGCGGAGCCAGACTCGTCTCTCCACCAATCAGAGCAACTTGCGTCGTAGACTTTGGAAATATGCCACCCGCTCCCCTTACGTCGGCCTCCCTGCCCCTGTTTTACTTTTGCGATAAATATAGAGATAAAAATTTGTTCTTGCTACTAGCTACATTATAATGTTAGTCGGTATCGTAAGGCGTCTTGTGGGTGTGCGCCCGCGCCGTGTCCACCTGCGCACTCGTATCAACACTTATTGTCAGCATTCCTAACACCAGCGTTCAGCCGGTGCGCCCGTCCGAACTCTCGATACAAAGTGCAGGCAGCAACTCGTAAATCACGGAGAAAATAGATAGAGAAGTTTGTCTCAGAACTGAAGGCACTACTTTTTCGGTACTCGCGTAAATTCACTTCAGAGGTATTAAACCTAAAACTGAACAACTTTAGAATCCTGATAAGGACTTTAACAGGACACTGCAGACTAAACAAAGGCTTACACCGAATGGGCCTTATGCCTGGTTGACACGATGCGAGTTCACGCACGAGAAATGCTTCTCGAACGCATTTACGCACCGTGTAGACAGTTCTCGCGAACTCTCGACGAACGCTTCGCGACAGCGAGTTTTCTCGTTCGAGAAGGCAGCATGCTCCTCGTGCGTGAGACCTCGCATCGTGTCAACCAGGCATTAGAGACACACCGGTGTGCATCTTCTGAAAGAGAATGAAACGCCCATACACCCTTGTGAATGTGAAGTGCTCATTCACTGTAGAAGCCGTATTTTTAGGGGTTACCTATATTTTTATAGCATGTCAAATACAGGCAGTCAACCCCATGAATATAACTCGGTTCATAACGGAAATCGGACTCTGGGGTGAGCTCTAAACGTTTGAGAGATCACAATAGATCTTCCTGGGTCGCAGTGATAACAGTGCACAGGGGCCCTAACTTTCGTAAAACGCTGTATGGTTGGCGTAGTACAAAGCTACTACTCCCTCTATACTGGCAATGTTTTACTAGAAATTAGAGCTAGCAACAAATCCTCTCTATTTTCTCCGTGCTCTAAGGCCACTTTTCCGTTTTAACCGATTTTAACAAAATTCAAAGCGAACATTTAGGCCACACTATTGAGAATACTGGAGGTAGCTAGTGATAATTGCCTATGACCTTAAATAATTTATAGCCCTTTTGTATAAAATTACTAGATAGGAATTAGTCAGTGTAAGCGAGTAACTATACGATTTGTTTCATATTATTCTTAAACTACATTGAAATAAAATGCTAACAGTTTTGGAATGTTATCGTGTATGCATGCGGCGAGTCCATCACAGATGTCTACAATATAAAGCAGATTTAAAAAAAAAAAACTGACCGGCCGAGCTACATAACATTCTAGTTGGGCAAAATGTTGTTGATCAAAATAATTGTTCATAGTTGTATGGAAAAAAGTCCAGCAACAAAGAGGATTAAAAAAAAAATTATCTCGCTACTATTATTCTTGTGGGCAACACTCAAGTGATATTGCAGTCAAAATCCCGGTCAAATGCGAGTTGGACTTGCGCACCGAGGTTTCCGTATCACCACGTAATTGTTAGGTTTTTATTATTTGTTGTTTTACTTTAGAGTGTGCACTATAATCACACCAATTTTGACATATTACCATTTTCACGATAGAGCAAAAACTAAAAACAATTTAAAAATATTTTATAAAATATTGTTTCTTGTATGGGGATACTACTTAATTTTTTTATTTTTGTTTATTCTGATTATTTGTTAATATATCCGCCATAATAACACATATTGTGTGAAAATTTCAACCGGCTATTACAGTTCAAAAGAGACCAACGTCCCTTTAGAGATAGGACAGACACACAGACGGACAGACGGACGGCGTAGGCTTAGTAATAGGATTCTATACCCATACGGAAACCTAAAAATGACAGCTGGTAGAGTTGCCACGTGAACTCAGTTCAGTTGTCATCTGGTGAATTCTTGCTGGACTGAAAGTTGATTCTCAATTGACGTGATTAACATTTGATTGAAAAAAGGCGCTACACTGTCAAGATACAATATAAATATTGACAATATGTTTTTTCCTATTGCTTACGTACTAACAATTGCATTTATATAAGTTAGATCATACTAAGATATTCGAATCAGGTCTTTCACAGTAAACCTCTTTTCCACCGCTATACAACGAACGAGATATATATCTTAGCGTCCACAGCAGTGCTCGACAACCAGCTTCAAAGGACAGCTTTAAACATAACTTAAAACGTATTCCGACTCCTTACTGTGAAAAATACCAATAACAGTAAGCGTCCACAGTTTCGCACCCATGCATAGGAGCAAACGGATTTTTAGAAGTACTGCGTCCATCCGCGTCCATATGCGCAGCACTCAGAATGTTGACGCGACCGCCTTTTACATTCGGACATCATCCACACGGCTCGTCTTGTGCGTGAATGCACGGGCGTGCTTTCTGGGATTTTGGTTCAGGGGGCATTTTCAGATTTGATCAAAGGACATTCCAATATTGGAAAGAGCCTAACAATTTTCTACATGGTTGAACCATAGTTAGTGTGCAAACAATATTTCTCTTTTTCGGGGGTTTTGAACCCCCAAACACATCCCCCCCCCCCCCCCCCCCCCGCGGCACGCCAATGATTCAACGACTACTAAAATAAATTTGATCCAGTTCATCTGAAGAGTGCGTTGCGAGCCTGTGGACGCTTACCTTTATGGTAAATAACTTGCAGAAAACTGCAACGATAGAGCTATTCAGATATTTGGTAACAACTTCGCATCTGATCTTTCGGCTCAACAAACCTTATCATAAACCTTATGTTAGTGACTAGTCATCCAATAAAACTTACAACCCAAACTGACAGCGACCGTTTCATTAACACTAGTCGTAACTAATATTACTAGCCTCTAGTCGGTTTGCAAGGAGTTGTCATCTGTCAGAATGGGTTGTAACTCTGTTCGCGTACCTACTACACTTTCTGTACTCAATGTTAACATATCCAGTGGTGAGACGCTAATAATATTGAAACCTCGCCAAAAATTTACAAGAAATATTACAAATCCAACATACTTTTGCCACAACTAGGCACCCGGCGTTGGCGCTAGCGGCATTTTCCGAGGCATCATTCTCGACAAAATGACAGCAGGAACCACATTTTAGTGGAGCATTTCAAGGTCGCACGTTGACTTACCATTTTAGCCGGGTGCCTAATAAAGAATGACGATCTGTACAAACTAAGTTCTTATTATGAAAAACTTGAGGTGGGAAAATGCAAAATCATACATACATATCACAGTTCAATAGAGAACGGTTATGAAAATGGCATCCGCTCGTGTATCGCTGCGATACTGTGCGCCCTCATGCGTTGTCAGCCGAGCTAGCACAGTGGTGCGATCGGTTGACTGTCATTTGTGATCATAAGCACACCTGGGCGTTCATAAAATCTCAGTCGCACATGGGAGCATTTTCAATGGAAGAAGCCATTTTATTATCGTTTCTTTATTGAACCGGGTATTAGGCAGAAGCATGAGTTGAGCATCTCAAGGGCCGCGTTTGTGATGCCAGATCACATCAACCAACATGCTGAGCGCTAATGTCAAACGTTTAAGGATTAATGCAGTCAAACTGCCATGTGATGCACATTTGAGTACAGAAATGTAGAGTGTAACACAGGCTCAGAATGCATGTGGACGGGGGGCGCTACAATCGCTTTAGAATTACTCTAGAATGACTTCTCTGGATCCATTTTTCAAAATCTCGGGCACGATGCAGTACGAAATAGGTAAAGAGTCCAATTGTCAAGTTTTAAAAAGAAGAAGAAGAACCTCAACCAAAATCCAAAATAGACTCCTGTGATAGAACCTGCCGAGTCACAACAAACTGTCAACATAATGCCACATGCATTCTGAGCTGTGTAGGAACAGCGAACAGACGTTAGTATACGGCTAGAGGAGGCAGCGGGGGCGCGGGTAGGGCGGCGGGCGGCGCGAAAGTTTCGGCAAGCGCGGCGACGCGCGGCCGGGCGCGGTGGGGGCGGCGCCGGCGTCGCGGTCGGCGCCCGGCGGCGCTGGTCACCGGCGCGGCAGCGACGCGCGCCATCGCCAACACCGCACGCGACCGTCGCTGCACACACAAACATCCGTCACTCTTTGTTGCACATTGTCATTGCCAAAATGTCTACTTGTATAGAGGCCGTGCTCAGAAACTCTGCCGGTGAAAGAGCGTGGGCGAGTACCTTGTCTACTTGTATAGAGGCCGTGCTCAGAAACTCTGCCGGTGAAAGAGCGTGGGCGAGTACCTATAGCATACAGCTTACCCTCACTCTGTTCCCAACAACGGTTGAGTTTCAGTGAGCAGTTAGGGTAGGTATCAAAGTTACCAATGATGGCTACGCGTTTTGGTTGGCCACTAGTGGGCGCCACTGTGTCGTGTGGTCCAGAGTACTGTCAATGGCCGTTCAAAATCGTGTGATTCTGGGGTTTTCTCGCAGTTATCTCTACATTTCAGCCCATTTCAGAATAATCAATCATGGGTCGATGCGTGTGGTTGATTTGCTGCTGCATGTATTGTCGTATCTGTATGTCTCGTTTATAGATCATTCAATTTCAAATGAGTTTCTGTTGAAAATTACAATAAAATAGTCATAATCATCAATAAATTGATCACAAATACTCTGGAATATTTATATGGCTTTAACTTGTCTCGGTAGATACCCCTACGCTATGAGCCAGCCATCTTCGTAACCTATGTTTATCAGTTGGGAACTTGCGCCGGCCGAACGCATGACACTGCACAACACTGAGGCGTTACGTGAGAATCTTTTCGATCTACTAAATCTGAAATGTGCTGAAAATGTTCAGTGAAAATAATCCCCTTGACTACGAAGTTACCGACAGCTTTTGGGGAGACCTCACGGCACAGTGAGCGTCCTCATCGTCACACTCCATACGTCTGGAGTTTTTTATGCAGCCGGCATCAATTCTGTGTTTCAGAATTTAGGAATTGTTTTCTGTGAGACTACACTTCCATTTATGTTTTCGAAGGTTTAAAAAAAAAAAGGTGACAGTTACTTTAATGACAATAGTTGTGATGGGCGCTCTAGAAGAGACGAATTATTATAAATGCACACGTATTTAACAAAAAAGCACAGCAGCGCGTAGTGTCATAGTTAAACAATGTGAAACCCAGCATTTAATCAAAGTTTGCACCTTCTGATTAACGTGTTTGATGATACTAAAAGTTACAACAAAAGTGTCTATTTAATTTTAAAAATTAGTTACAACATTATACATAAGCACTGCATTTTTTTTTTTCTAGACGACCGGCACGAGTGGCTGTGCCCTAAAGTTCAAAGGACGATTAAGACACAGCCAATAACACCACTCCTCGCGAAACCACGCTCAAGAGAGGCGCCATGCCGGCTAGATGCGCATTTATAATGGCACTCACAAAGCCTGCGTTTTGCCCATTCAATGCAAGCTGACATTGAGTTAAAATGTAATACAATGAAGGATTAATTTGAAAATAATGGAGAGGAGAAATTAGTGCTTAAAGTGACATCATAAACGCAATGAACGTGCTAATGAGCTCGTCTAAATATAGTCTGTGCGCTCCAGTCTGAGAATATCGGTCATTCACCCCTTCCTACCAATGTACTCGTATTTGTGGAAGCGATACTTCCCTATTCTGTTGTCTCCTGTTCTGCGTATTGAGCGAAACTACTGTCGCTAGCTTATTGTGGTAGCCGGGCGGCCGCCTGACCGTTCGTACTATGTTTACGATACACACGCCTCTCTGCGCATGTGTGCGTGCTGAGAGGAAGGGGTGAATGACCGATATTCTCAGACTGGAGCGCACAGACTATAGAATGAAGATGAGGCGAGAGGCGGATGGGGCGGCGGTGGTGCATGGCGGGTGTGGCGGCGAGCGTACGACACCGAGTGGACTTACTGGGCGCGCTAGCGACAGACGGCGGAGGGGGGTTGTAGTAGTGCGCAGCGCAGCAGCGCGAGCGCGGCGCCGGCGAGCCGGGCGCATGCGCACGCGCAGGCCGCCCACGTCGCGCACGCCCACACGCTGCAACCGAGCGCAGCGGTCGTCCGAGAGGTGCCGGTCACGGGTTAGTAGCGGTGCGGGTAGAAAGCGAGCCACGCGAGCAAAGCGACACACAGGGAAGCGAGTGCGAGGAGGAGGGACGCGGGGCGCGGGCGCGCGCGCGGCGAGCGCGGCGGTCCGACCGCGCGCGCGGCGCAGGCGCGCGCCGCTCATTGCTCGGCCGACCACCGCCACATCCGCACCTCGCCGCCGCTGCAACACACAGCCCCGCGGGGGGTACAGACACCGCCCCACACCGGCCTCTCTCCCACACCGTCACTCTTTTTTAAAAATGTAATCCGGTATGGGTGGCTGAGTCGGAGGGGCCAAAGCACATGCTCCGACCAGCGAATATCACCTCCTAGAAGGTATGTGCCATACCGAAGACTTTCCTGGTTTGCTGGCTATACTACTGGCCTAGAAGAGAACACAGCCGAGGCTGCTATGCGAAAATCTTACATCCAGCGCTGTGGTACCAACCTAGTCGGCTACAATTTGAGCCTACCACCTACCTACCTTAGAGTGGCCACTCGCTAGTCCCGGCCTCGATTAATACCCTCCTCTACTGCCGATGGGCCGGGATATATTCGGTAAAGCCATCGCAAGCTTAGATCCACACCTTCTAGTAAGGGGCGAGGGAAGGGACCTACAGTTTACACAGGTTCCGAATGGTGTGTAGGTAGGTATGCACGTAAATTTTTTCGTCTGGAAAAAACTCATTGGTACATGACGACCGAATTCGAACCTCGGACCTCTCGCATGAGAAGCCAATTCCCAAACCACTCGGCCACCCGCTGCCACTGTTACACACATCTCCTCACTTGCGTCTAAGATTGTCTCTTGCTAGTAAGACGGCCACAACAGCGCTCGCCCCTCTCAACCACAAATGTTGCCAATGTATATAACTACTGCGACAAACTCGCGTTAAGTTTAGAGCCTTGGACATCCGTGATGCGGTAGGAATAGTGTATAGTCTGCGGTCAATATATACCTCAACATGTGTGTGTGTGTGTGGTCAAGATTATCAAATCAAAATATTCTCTGCCCCAGATCATCGAGACTAACAACTACCCATATTCATTATGAGGTTTATTTGGGCAATCGATGCATTTTGTTGGGAACTTTGGTGGTGCCAACTTCCTACCACAAATATTCGACTATTGTGACTAGGGTTACCATAAAAGTGCAGGTAATGACCGGGACACTATATCAAAACCTAAGAAAAGTTGCTTGTCTTTGTGCGGTAAAATGCAGCACCTGTTCTATGAATATTCAATTAAATTTTAGATGATAGGTATCTTTTACATTTAATCTTTAATATTAATTTAAATTTAGATGATAGGTCCCGAGTCGTGCAGCAGGTGGGTTTTTGTGCCTAACTTGCTGCTTGATAGTTACCTTGTCCGAATACTTTGCTAAATGTGGCGGTCGATGTTGTGTTCCAATTTTCCAGAGTTCTTGCAGCACAACACCGACTACCCCGCTTACCCTGATTGTCGGGATATAGCGTGTGTGGTATGTATGTATGTATGCATGATAGGTATCTTCTCAGGATGCAATCCATCTCTGTGCAAAATTTTATCGAAATCTGTTCAGCAGTTTAGGCGTGAAAAGGTAACAGACGACCACAGAGTTACTTTCGAATTTATAACATTAGTATGGATAAAACTAACTGGCTTTTGTTACCGACCGGGACATTTGGTGGTCAGGCGGGACGACCGGGACTGAGATTGTAAACCGGGGACAATTCCCGGTGTACCGGGACGAATGGCAACCCTAATTGTGACGGACGGGTGCAAGTTCAGACCCTTTCGCATCGGCGGCGGTAGAGGTATCTTGTGCAAACGGTATAACTGGGCGCACTGACTTGCCGGCGGTGTAGAGCACGTGGTGGTGTAGCGCGAGCGCGTGCACGGCGTCGTCTGCGTGCGCGTCGCCGAGCGGGCGCAGCGCCGCGTCCCACACGCGCAGACGCCCGCCGCGGCCGCACGACGCCACCGCGCCGTCCGCGCGCGCCACCACCCCAGTCACCCAACCCTTGTGCGCGCCGTTCACACTCTGCAAGCGCACAAGCAACTTCTCAACTCAACAGTCGACCGCACTTAGATTCAACCACTCAATAAAATATACATTTATATTGCATTACTTAACTCCCCTCTTCTCTCTCTCTCTCTCTCTCTCTTTTGTCATTCAGTTGAGGGAGTTGAACAACAGTACCACTGATTTAAGTACATAATATGTAAGGAAGGTGTGGAACTAAGCTTGCGATGCCTTCACCGAACATATCCGGGCCCATCGGCAGTAGAGGAGGGTGTTAATCGAGGTCGGGACTAGCGAGTGGCCACTCGCAAATTTCCCGCGCATGCTTCACGTTTCGGCTCGCATCAAGCCCTCGTCAGCTAGTCTGCGTTGACTAGGACGCGGGGAAACCACCAGTCCCGCTCTCGACCTCCCTCTCTCTACCTATCCATATTCTGTAGGATGCTTCCAGTGACGTTTTCGAAGCTCTCTCCTTATATGAGTTTAGCATCGATCTTGGCAGCCCTAGATTCTTGAAGAGACTGTAGAGCGACTTCGCTGGTAGTCCTCTTGCTACGACTTCCACAGCGAAGAGATCAGTCTTGAATCCGTTTCTCACAATCCGGTCTACTAAGTTGCAGTACTTGTTAAGTTTGTCACATATTACTATAACACCATTTAACCTACTCGTCTCTTTTTAGTATGCCTGCATTGTACTCACATGAACGAGCTCGTTGGTGTCGAGATTCCACCTCTTGACGCTCATGTCCCTGGAGCCGGTGTAGAGCGCGGCGCCGCCGGGCGCGAGCGCGAGACTCTGCACGCCGTCGTAGTGCGGCGGCTCGAGCAGCGTGCGCGCGCCGCCCGCGCCTGCGCCCGCGCCGCCCGCGCCGCGCGCCTCCAGCGTGCGCACGTAGTGGTCCTTCGAGCCGGTCACCACGAGGTCGTCGCCGGCGGGTGTCGAGCCCACCGCGAGGCACATCACCGCCGCCTGGTGGCCGGTCGAGATCTTGCCGCTGCACTCAAATCTGTTGCGGACATACATTTTATATAAATACATACCTACATAGACTGTAGGCGATGTTATTATGTGGCTAGTCACTAAAGTACTTGTAATAATATGTATAAAAAAACCGGTCAAGTGCGAGTGGAACTCGCGAACCGAGGGTTCCTTATCGCTATGTCAAGGTTAGCGCTACTCACACCATATAAGCCGTGTTTATGAAAATGAGAACGGCCCGCGGACCGTATATAAATATATGTACCGTGTGGGGCTGGTACTTTAAAAGAATAGCCCCACTGCATCTCTCCCCGTGTATGTCGTAAAAGGCGACTAAGGGATATGACTCCCTTCTTATATTATTAGGTGGTAGGGATTATCCCGCCCGGGTTGCTACCACCGCACTGAATGAAAGGTCGGTCGAAACGGCTATGTAAATAGTTCATGTTTTCCGTCCAGGTCAGTGTAGCCGGCATGACCATGAGAATCACTGGCATTGGCACTTAGTTCACCAAGGTGTAATGGGCTGAAATCACGGATGTTGTAGGTGATGAAGCCAACCGTGCAAGTTTCCATAAAAAAAAAACCGGCCAAGTGCGAGTCGAACTCGCGCACCGAGGGTTCCTTATCGCCACGTCATGGCCAGCGCCACTCACGCCATCCATGGCGTGTTATGAAATGCTTCATATTAGTTAAATGTCATGATTAGTTAAAATGCTTCACACTCTATTCGGTAGATGCCACTTTTTTCGTTTCTGGACAGACAGCCCTGTCTGTCGAGCCCTCGGACAGACAGGCGGCGTAGGCTTAGTAATAGGGTCCCGTACCGGATACGGACGGAACCCTAAAAAGTACCGGCCCCACACGGTACCCAGGGCAACTTGTCTTGTCAGCCTCGATAGCTCAGTGGTGCAGACAGTCAACTGTCGCTATTGAATGTTAAGCAACGCTGGGTGCGGTCAGTACTTGGATGGGTGACCGCTGACCGTTCCTCGTAAAACTGTAGGTCCCTTCACTCCTAATCTTACTAGGTGGTAGGGTTTAACCCGCCCGGGTTGGTACCACCGCACTGAATGAAAAGTCGGTCGAAAAGGCTATGTAAACAGTTTGTGTTTTCCGACCAGTTCAGTGTAGCCGGCACGATCAAAAGGGGGAAGCACTGACATGGCACCTAGTTCACCCGGTGTTATGGGCCGACATCACGGACGTTGTAGGTGATGTAGCCAACCGTGTCAGTTTCCATAATAAAATTTTTTTAAAAAACTCCGCGGTGTGAACGGCCGGGGCGGACGGGAGACATACTTGCGCAAGTCCCACAGCCGCAGTTTGTCGTTGACTGCCGTGTAGAGTGTGGTGGCTGACGGGTTGAGAGCCGCGTCCGTGATGGCGACCTCGCCTCGCGCGCCGCCAGCCGCGCCGCCGCCCGAGCCGCCAGTCACGCCGGACGACCTGCGAGGCACAATGTACAATGTTCACGTCAGTCGAGCCTTGTCTTAAAGAGTTTACGGTATTCGACTCAACATCATTTGGAAAATGGTTCAACAACATAATAGAGTTATAATATTTTTTATACATTTATTATCACATTCGCATAATATTTACATTAATTTTAAATATACAGATTATAAAAATACACCACATATACTCAAAATTAATATAAAAATAATAAACGGAATACCGCCGGCGGCGGGAGGCAAGCCTCCAAGCACACCGGCGGGTGCAGGCCGTGGCTACAGAGTTCTCCGAGACGACGCGAGGCAAGCTACGAGCGATAGGTGGTGGTACTAGACACGTAGGCCACCACCACCCCCATCTCGGAGAGCTCCGTATCCGCCGGACTGCACGGCGACGTCGTATAATATTTATTATTAGTATTGATGATTGATAGTATTGATAATAATATATTCTTAAAATATAATAAAATGATGTATAGATATCACTTCAGTCAGTCAGTCAGTCAGCGTGTATGCGTCCAATGCTGGACATACGCCTCTCCAATTTTCCTTCAGTCCTCTCCGCCTTCAGCGGTACGGAACCACTGCTTTCCGCTGGTGTCGTTGTCCCACCCCTGGCGGGTGGTCTTCCACCGCCAGGGGTGTGACGACGACGACCACTTCGTTTTCCTGACCACGTTCGCCAATGTAGGACGCGGTTACTCCAACGGTCGTCATCTCTCCGGCTGACCTGCCCAATCCACTGCCACTTGTTCTTTTGGTGAGTGTTGATTGTAATATATTACACCTGTTGTTTTACCGTTACGAGCTAGCGTAAAGCCACAGGCCCCTTCCCTTGCCCCTTACCTATTGAATATATAGCAATGCTAGCAACCCACCTGACTGGCTGACTCACCAGAATGTCTTGACGGGTCGCATGGGGTCCTGGCGTGTGTCGGAGAGCCGCACTGCCGCGCCAGCGACTGAGAACAGGAGCCCGGAGCGCGGCTCGGCGCGCACGCAGACCACGGCGTGCGCGTGACCCGCGACGCACGTCACCTCGCGCCCCGCGCCCAGGTCCCACACGCGCACCGTGCGGTCTGCAACCCACCCACATACACATACACATCGTCACCGCTGCTCTATACCGACATCATATTTTATTTAGATTAAATATACGAGTAAATTTTTTTTAACGAAAACAATTTTATTGAACAGTTAAGTACATGCTTTATTAAAACATTACTTTGGTTAAATAAATTAAATAGACAGGTAAGGTAAATTTTACAAAAAAATACAAAAATTTAAAAATCTGATTAGGTTTAGGGGTCAGGAAAACATAAGCCCCGAAAGACAATTTTGACGTAATTAAGTAGTGGGTAATATTAGCTGAGAGCTTGCAGATAATCACGCATCCACACACACGCAAGCTGTCACTCAGATCCACACGCGAGCTGCCAAACTCACACGCAAGCCGTCACACTCACACGCAAGCCGCCAAACTCACACGCCAGTTGCCAAACTCACAGCTCTTGCGTTGGCGGGGAGTGCGCGTGGCGAGCAGTGACAGTCAAATACCTGTTGTCACGTGACTAAACTCTTGTCTGTTCTTAACCCCGCATTCCGCTTCATTCACAAAATTACTGCCCACGCCGAGAGCTAAGATGTTATCCATAGATCCTCCACTGCCAGTTCTGTACTGGTAAACTCTGGAGCGCTCTCCCTGCCCACATATTTCCCCCAAAGTATAGTCTCGGGTCCTTCGAGAGAGCCGTGAATAGGCACCTGTCAGATCGGCATGGCATTCGCAACCCCCGCGTACGACCGAATGTCCATGGGCGTCGTTAGACACCTTATGGGTGGCTCGGCGCCAGATGTCGCGCTTTCTATAAAAAAAATATAAAAAAAATAAAAAACAACATACATAAAAAAAAAAACGTACCGACACCGCCGCTGTAGAGAGTTCGCTGATGGGCTGCGAGTGCGAGCACCGCGCCCACGTGACCCTCAGCCACGTGCGTGCACTGCAGCGCGCCGCCGCGCCACTAGACCCCCCCGACAGACATTAGCATCGCGGCAGTACGCGGCACAGTAGTAGGTGTGTAGTAAAACCTCGTAAAACTGTAGGTCCCTTCCCTCCTAATCTTACTTGGTGGTAGGGTTTAACCCGCCCGGGTTGGTACCACCGCACTGAATGATACGTCGGTCGAAACGGCTATGTAAATAGTTTGTGTAGCCGGCACGATCAAAGGGGGAAGCACTGACATGGCACCTAGTTCACCCGGTGTTATGGGCTGACATCACGGACGTTGCAGGTGATGTAGCCAACCGTGTCAGTTTCCATAAAAAAAAAGATAGATAGAAAATACTTTTGTTACTCCGAGAAACATTTAACGGTAATAATCACATTAGTTTTGTCAGTCTCGGTAGCTCAGTGGTGCGGTCGGTCGACCGTTGTTAAGCACAACTGGGTGCGGTCAGTGCATGGATGGGTGACCGCTCGACCGTTGTTCGGATTCCAAGTAAAACTGCAGGTCCCTTCCCATCTTACCTTACTAGATAGATAGATAGAAATACTTTATTGCTCCAAAAAACATTTAACATAAACACACAGTAAGAAATTTACATGAGGGGCAAAGGCGGACTTATCCCTTACAGGGATTTCTCCCAGTCAACCTTTGGATGTTTGAGAGTCGTATGTTGCGAGATATAAGTAGGTAGTAGCAAAAGACTTGAGTGTGGGAATGTAAAATATAATATAAGGAAAATAACTATAATATACTATAATATACACTACATATAAGTACATACTAGTTAATTAAACGTATAAATTACTATTTATAGATTAAATTAAATACATATGAATTACAATTTATATAATACATAATACCTAAATATATACATACATACTTGTCCATTCAGAATTAAAGGATTTTTTAGCTTTTGACTTCACACTGACGGAGATAGTACAACTTTAAGTGTTTTACTTACTAGGTGGGTTACTTACTAGGTTTATCCCGCCCGAGTTGATACCACCGCACTGAATGAAACGTCGCGTCGAAACGGCTATGTAGGTAAATAGTTCGTGTTTTCCATCCAGTTATGTATAGCCAGAGCCGACTGTCATTCGTCTCACTCTACGGAGACAAGCCATGCTACATCGTCATAGCCCCAGTGCGACGTTGCTATCGCTTACTCGCTCTCGCTTGCCTCTCTGTGACAGGAGTGAGAGAGAAACACGAAGATTGCGACGGTCGCCCGATGAAGTGTGAGCGATTTTATGTATCTCTCTCGCTCCTGTCATCGGTAGGCAAGCGAGAGCGAGTAAGCGATAGCAACGTCGCACTGGGGCTATGACGATGCAGCATGGCTTGTCTCCGTAGAGGGAGACAATGACAGTCGGCTCTGGTATAGCCGACATGAAATGAAGGGAAGCACTGTGACATGGCACCTAGTTCATCCGGTGTTATGGGCTGACATCACGGATGTTGTAGATGATGCAGCCATCCGTGTCAGTTTACATAAAAAAAAACACTTTTAAGAAAATACTTAGTATAAATATATAATCACCTTGCCTTGATATTCTTTAACGACGCCACCGAGCGGATGCTCCGCAGAGGCGGTGGTGGTTGTGAGACGACAGAAGACGTCGTCGTCGCGCGCGCGCCGCGCCGCCGCCGGCGACCCGGGCGCTTCCCACTCCGCGCCCGCGCCCGTCGCCGCCTCCCTAGCGTTAGTGCAAGCCGCAAGCGTTAGCACACACGCGTTAGTCCGCTCACGCGTCCGCACACACGCAAGCTGTCAAACTGAGACCCACACGCGAGCCGCCACACTCACACGCAAGCTGCCAAACTCACACGCAAGCCGTCACACTCAAACTTAAGCTGCCAAACTCACACACAAGCCGTCACACTCGCACGCAAGCCGTCACACTCACACGCAAGCTGTCAAACTCACACGCAAGCCGCCACACTCACACTTAAGCTGCCAAACTCACACGCAAGCCGTCACACTCGCGCGCAAGCTGTCAAACTTACACGCAAGCTGCCATTCATGAGTAAACAACTTGACAACATTTTCATGCACAAACTTTCATGTAAGCTTATATGGTTAGGTTAGGTTTTCTATCTCTCTCACACACAAATATACAATTATATGGTCATAACATAACACACTCTCTCTTCAACACTCCAACACATATAGTTTTATGGTTAGAATGCACACATATGTTTTAAAAGTGTAATTGGGTAATAAAAAGTATCTTAGTGATAGTTTGCACATTTAAAGTGCAGTTGTGTTAAGTACACTTTTGTATTACACATAAATACACATTATTTAACATACATTAATTTAATTATTTTATTTGTTCAGATCTCTCTTAAACCCATACAGATTAGCTCACATTTTATTTTCACCGAACAGTTATATATTATTTACCTCACTCACACACACAGCTATGCAGTACACATAAACACATTGAATTAAAGTTACACATTAACACACATCACAGGGGTTAGTTTTGGCTTTTTACCATTTTGTCATTTTCCAAGCGTATGATTATGATGTCGGAACATATACGCACACTTGAAGACACGTTGTACGTCTAAATTAACTTAATCATTCGATTTAACACACTTATAACACACATACAAAGATGTTACACCATGAACTGTGTATTGATTGAGTAAGAATTCATGATTGTATGACAGCCTATGTAAGGGTGTTTTTAAATTACCGTGGTTGATAAAAGATTATTTAAAAACATTCTCGGCTTTACTAACGCAGCTCTGCTGAATAAAGCTAAGAAATTGTTTAATTATGTAAGACAGGCTGGTGCAAGGTTCGATTAATGTTTGTACATACATAGATGTATATAAAGTGCAGTTATGTACAAAACAAAATATCTAGCATAGTCTGGTATATCTTTCACTGATGCATAAACATTTAAAATTACACAAAACTTTATTCTTAGATAGATTTGCGCAAAGTTATACTTGTATAGGGATACCATATCGAAATTTAAATATCCCGACAAAAAGTCTGAATATTGGTGTAAATGCAGTGCAACCCATAAGTCCGGACAGATGAAAAGTTCGGACAAAGTCCGGACGGAAAGCTAAAAAGCCAGACTTTTCTGGACAAAGTCCGGACGGAAAGCTAAAAAGCCAGACTTTTCTGGACAAA
Source organism: Nematopogon swammerdamellus (assembly GCA_946902875.1). NCBI lineage: Eukaryota > Metazoa > Arthropoda > Insecta > Lepidoptera > Adelidae > Nematopogon > Nematopogon swammerdamellus. The sequence goes on from OX336333.1 coordinate 1,810,421, forward strand.
AAAGCCAGACTTTTCTGGACAAAGTCCGGACGGAAGACTAAAAAGTCAGACTTTTCTGGACAAAGTCCGGACGGAAAGTTAAAAAGCCAGACTTTTCTGGACCAAGTCCGGACGGAAGACTAAAAAGTCAGACTTTTCTGGACAAAGTCCGGACGGAAAGTTAAAAAGCCAGACTTTTCTGGACAAAGTCCGGACAAGGAAGGCTAAGCCAGACTTGTCTGGACAAATCAGGATATATGGTCAACTTTCACAAATTATACATATTCATAGTAAGTTATGTACAACAGTTGTGACCCTTTCACCACCACAGAGTTTTCGACAACAGAAACGAAATAAAACGCGCCTTAAAAATTGCAACACGCCTCGGTAGACGTGTGTGTGTACATTTGTGTTGTTGAAACGATTAAATCATCATGCAGTGAACACTGAAAGTGCGACAACTAAACTAGTGCAGTGCGATCAGTGTCAGTGAAGCGAAAGCGGGGTGAAGGGTTAGCCGCGACACAGTCTGGGAACGAAGGGTGGTGCGGAGCGGGGTGACGGCGGCAGCGGGGGGAGCCTGCGTGCGTCAAGCCACAACATGCGGGGCAACAACCAGAGTAGAAACAAAACACAACACTCACTAAGAAAAAACAACAACTTTATTTGTGCACTTCGACAAACTAAACTAGTTAAAACAGTTAAGCATTAAGATTCACAGTACATTTTGATTCGATAACGGAACATTCTCCGGAGTTAGCCACAAACATTTGCCTACGCTCGATACAAAATTATAACCCGTTTCTACTTAAAACTATGTTACGCTTACAGAATAAATATTACACTAAGTGTTATCACAATTTTTTAGCACGCCCGGGCCAACACTCGACGGCCCTAGTGTCGCCCGCCGCGAGGGTTAGTCCTCGGTTATGGACAAGTCGGTTAGAAAACTGAAAAGAAACCAATAAGACAAGTCAAAACACAAACGCCGGATCCGAAACGTGCCGGCGAAATGCGTAACGACGCATCCCGCCGCACGGACAAGAAAACAGCTTGTGCCAATACTGTAAGCTATGTAATATACGTAAAAATAAACCTACCTCGGAAATTTTACTGGAACATAGTTCACCTACTAGAAAACCGCATTCTGTAGGAATGGTGCTTGGGGAATACCAAAGGGGGAGGTGTAAAAGCAGCGCTGGTGCACTCCAAGCTAGTCGGAGTGTAGCGTGGGCAACTTGCAGGATCGGCACATGCCAAGCATCAAGCTACGCTACAAACACTACGGATCATTCCAAATGACAGCTGACCTTTTGAGAGATTTTTCACAGTAAAACTGAACTTCTAAGGGTAGAGAGCGTTTCAACTAAAACTTCCCTTCGCCGTTATGTTGGCTCCACTGTTAGTGTCACTGTCAGTGCTTAAATTCGTGTTGCCAGATTGTGAAGATTATATTACCTAATAATGTAATCGGTATTTTACCGTATATAACAAATACGGTAAATACCTATAATTACGGGTATATCTGTACACATAGCAACCCTCAACGCTGTTTTGACAGATAGACAGTGGAGCTAACATAACGGCAAAGGGAACTTTTAGTTGAAACGCTCTTTAGTATTTCATCCCGTTATGGTCCCATATATACAAGGTAAGCAAGCACGAAGCAAATTTCACAGATTCAAGCAATATACCGCCGTTTTTTTCAGGTTGGAGAAGGATGCATCGTACAGAAATTTGTAGCGTAAGCGAAAACTTGGTTTTGATTTTTTTATTGAAAATCTACGAATTGAAACATACAATTAAATAGCCATCGACATAGGTATATAATCAATGAATAAATCAGAATTTTTTCCAAAACCTTACTTTGGTCAAGTACCTTCCAATACATTTTTATAAGTAAATTCAGAGGCATTTTCAAAATCCCTGATCTTTCGTTTGGCCAAAGTAATATTGAAGTTTGTTTTAAAGTCGGCTGTCATTTGAAATAACTTCAATTCTAATCAACACACAGAGTAAACTTCAAGCGGCAATTTCTTCACATAATCGTAAATTACGTTGTACATTCGTTCATGCTAAAAATATTGCCATGCCAATGCCAAAATTGCTGCTTGAATATTACATTGAAGGGTCATGCAATCCACGCACCAAAAAATCTACATCCAAACAATTATTGTATGTTCAAGACAGTTCAGAATCTCTCTCTCAGTTCAGCACTCGCGTTCGCTTTCTATAATTTATTTGGCAAATACCTAGCTAGGAACATGTAGCTGATACTTTGCTTTCATTGGTGACATTGTCTGTGGTGCGCCATGTTAGACTATCTATGCCCCATCTATCGATTTAAATATATATCATAACACACGCTGAATCCCGACAATCGGAGTAAGCAGAGTAATCGGTGTTGTGCTGCAAGAATTCTGGTAAATTGCAGCGCAACACCGAGCGCCACGATTCTCAAAGTATACGAACGAGATTCAATCGATCAAGCTGCAAGTGAGGCACGAAGACCCACCTGCTGCACGACTCGGTGGAAGTACCGTGCCAAGGTGAGAGGTGGCGAGCCTGTCGCCCTTTAGCGCGGCATCTTGTCCTTATCCCTTAGTCGCCTTTTACGACATGCATGGGGAGAGATGCAGTGGGGATATTCTTTTTAAGTACCGGCCCCACACGGTGCCGATTTAAATCTTTAGTTGTATATACAATCAGGGTAAACTGGACTGTGAGTAAACGTAGCAGTAGGTGCGTCGGCGCGTGCGAGTACGTACATGGACGCCGGCTTGGCCATGAGCGGCTGCAGGCGCCGCTGGAGGCGCGGCGACGCGGGCACCTCCGCCGGGCTGTAGAGCGGCGTGTGCGCAGGGCTGTACGACTTGCGCGCCGGCAGCGGCGACGCCGCCGCGCGCGCAGACACCGGCGTGAGCCCTCTGCGCGACACACACACACACACACAGCACGGCGTGCGTCACGACACGAGACAAACAAAACACTGTGCGGGCGGAATGCTCGGGAAGAGCGAGTGTTCCAAAGACAGTGCGACAAACAATGCTTTGCTATGCAATAAGGCAAATGCTGGCCCAGGTGTGGTGCTCGTGAACTAATGTGGTGGGTATATAACTTCATAAAATCTCATATTAATTTGTTTTTTCACTTTGTCATGAATGGGTGCATCTGTCATAAATCAGCACATGCGTGTCTAGGCAGTGGCAAACATTTTTGTGAAGGAGACTAAGTGCACATTGAAAAAAATTTAACTGAAGTTTCTTGTCAGTTCTTCTTCGCTGTGATAATAATCGAACTGGCGGAATGTTACAATGTAAATATGACAAATCTGAGAGCGGTGTACTGCCAATAGAGGATAAATAAACAATAAACAATTTCACTATCAATACAGAGGCTGATTTTATTTTTAATTTTACTTTTTATTTTATGTGGTCAGAATTATCAAGCTTAAATTATAGGTTATTCTAGCTCTCAAACTGTATTTTAACACTGTAAGCGGTGTCTATTGTGTAGCTAGTCACAATGTATTGTAATCGAAGACGAAAACAAAAAAATCCTGCGAAGTTTCTTGCTGGCTCTTCTTTGTGCGTGTAATCGAACCGGATTGTAAATAACCCTTCCTTTTTTTGGCTTCGCCAGAGTCGGGTAAAAACAAAATGGGACAAATTGAAGCGTAGTGTACTACCATACGAATGACAAATAAAGAATATCAGTTCGTACTGGATGTATTATATAAAATGTTTATAACTTATTTTTTTTATTTCACCCGAACTGGGTGGCTGTGCTCTAGGTCTGCGACCACAGGCGCAGCAACTTCACCCCCGTCCGAGGTGCCGGTCCGGCCTGTAGGTGGACTAAAGTCGCTTGAGAATTTAATTAATTAATTAACCGCGATAACTAAAGTCGCTTGGGAAAAGGCTATTAACCCGCGATTCCACATTTAAGCAGATTTACATTGAGCAAGTTACTGTGTCACAACAATTGCTGACTCAGTATGCTATATTGTGCAAATAGTTTTTAGGTCAGTTCAGCACTGACTACAGATAGTGCAATCCACGAAGATGTGCTCGGCCCTCCCTCCTAATCCAGTGCAAGTGTCCGTCAGCCTCGGTAGCTCAGCACACTTGGGCACGGTCAGTGGATGGATGGGTGACCGCTCGACCGTGGTTCGGATTCCACGTTAAACTGGACGTCCCTTCCTTTCTTACCTTACTAGGTGGTGGAGTTTATCCTGCAAGGGGTTCATACCACCGCACTGAGCGAAACGTTGGTCGAAACGGCTATGTAAATAGTCCATGTTTTTCGTCCAGTTCAGTGTAGCCGACATGAAATGAAGGGAAGCACTGACACGGCACCTAGTTCACCAAGGTGTTATGGGCTGACATCACGGATGTTGTAGGTGATGTAGCCAACCGTGTCGCGTGTCGCGCCGTTCATAAAAAATAAAAACGGGTGTGCCTGTGTCGTGGACACGACCGTGTGTTTTACGTGAATATGTGTACGTACATACATGCATACATAGCGTCACGCCTGTTTCCCGGTGGGGTAGGCAGAGACAACGGATCTCCACGTGCCACGATCCTGACATACCTCTGCCGCCTCTTCCACTCACATAATTTTCTTCATGCATGCTCGTCGGTTACGGGTACTACGCACTTGCCCCTTTTTGAGCACATGCCCGATCTGGTCCAGGTACGTGCGTCTAGGGCGACCCTTCCCGACTCTTCCACTCACATTTGCTTCATAAATTTCTTTCGTTAGTCTCCTATCATCCATTCTTCCAACATGACCGAACCACCGAAGCATCCCTTTCTCAATCCTTGTCACTATATCTTCTTTCAGCCCACAGCGCTCTCGCACTACACTATTTCCCAATCTATCTTTCATTGTAACATGGAAAAAGGGGGAAGCACTGACATGGCACCTAGTTCACCCGGTGTTATGGGCTGACATCACGGACGTTGTAGGTGATGTAGCCAACCGTGTCAGTTTCCATAAAAAAAAAAAAAAAAAATTGTAACTCCACACATACTCCTCAACGCCCGCATTTCCACAGCATTAATCCTGCTTTCATGCCTCATCTGCCATGCCCAACTTTCACTACGTACGTATGTGTACGTAACGGGTAATATTTTCCTAGAGCGTATTACGTAACGAATTCTTTGATCCTTTAGCTATCGAGTGGTGTAATTAAATTTTGAATGTAGATGATAGATAGATATGAAGCTGCAACACCAAACTGTATCCCCCGATTTTGTTATCATCAGTTTTCTGGAGTGGCTCCCACTATGGAAGCAAATTTAAAGACGTATTCACGTAAAAAATGTGGAACTGTGGAACTAGCATCCCTTATTCCCTGCCACCCGTCCTACCTCCGCATGACTCGTCGCAGAGAGACTCAGCACCCTTTTGTTGTTGACATTGGGCTTTTGAGAACCCATCGGTTCTCTAAATCGTTTCTTTGTCGCACCGCTAGAGTGTGGAACTGTCTTCCGGCGAGTGTATTTCCTGAATCCTTTAACCTGGGTGTCTTCAAGCGTCGTATTAACGGGCTGGACAGCCTAGCAATAGTCCGCAAATCTGCTGGCATGGCACCTAACTGAGCGTGGTTTCGCGAGGAGAGGTGATTTTGGCTCTGTCGACTGCACCGTTGGTCTCTCGGCACAGCCACCCATGCTGGTTTACATAAAAAAAAAATTTAAAAGTGCAAGATGGTAGTTACTTGAGTGAGCCCGGCGCGCTGGGGACCCGGGCGAGGGGTTGGCCGCGGTGCGTCGGCTCGACCAGCATCGACTGCGTCATGGGATCCTCCGCGCGCTCCGTCGACCCGTACACGCCGATCTCGCGCAGTCGCACCGAACCGCGCACGTTGCTATCGCATATCATTACTTTTTTACATATTATTCTACCAAAGAAAAAAAAAACGGAAGTGAACAATGAACGAACGAAAGGGAAACAAGAGAAAACGGCCTTAATATATTATATACAATATACCATATTTAGGTAATATAAACACCACACCTCACACACCTTTAGACACCTAAGTTTATGCCCTACGCAAACATAAAAAATGTTTAAAAAAAACATTGAACCAACTTCAAACCTTAATAAAAAATACTACCTAAATAAAATTTTGATCTTGAGTAGAAGGCGGTACAAAACCTCAAAAGGGTCCATCTACAGGTGTGCTTTGTACCGCCTTCTACTCAAGATCAAAATAATATTTAGTAATTTTTAGGGTTTGAAGTTGGTTCAAAGTTTTTTCAAAACAGTTTTTTTATTTCACTCTTTTTAGTAATATCACATAATATTAAAATCGGTTGACGGGAAGTGGTTGATAGAAAAATTACTCAGTGTGAAAGTGTTCATCACTTAATTTCCCAACCCTTAGGGGTGGTATTCTTTCATAAAATTTATGAAAGGACCACCCCTATATATAAACCACCTATATAAACTACTCATGAAAAAAAAAATCATTAAAATCACAGTTTGTTTGTCAGTTGTTCTTTGCATTGAATTTAGAACTGGCGGAATTTTCGACATATCCAATCGTAGCTTGCCTACCTATGGATGAAATTATACAAATAAACAATATGAGTACCTGGATCTTTGGAAAGGCGAAGGTCGCTCTCCGGGCGACATGTCACCTTGGGAGCCGTTCGCAAGCCGAGATAACTTCTTGGCATCGTTCCGCAGCTCAATCAGTGTGCTGTGAACATTTATTGATTACCGATTGACGTTAACAAAATGGTGTTAAATGCAAAAACAGTGGCACCTCTCAATAAAAGAGTGGATATATAAGGTGCTTCGTTATTCATGTCAATAACTTCGGGAAGGTTACATACGCACTCAAACAAACACTTTACGCAAAAAAAAAAACATATGTTTATAGGACAATTTTTTCTCCTAACAAAAAAATAAAATCAAATAAGTAGCTGTAAAAACCAATCATAGTGACCTTGTGACTCACTTACAAAAAACAGCTGTTCTGCGTTTGAACATAGTACGGTTATTGACCCGTACAATCCATGTTACCTACTGTTACACACAGTATAATGTTTAGGTAGCAAACATGTTTTGTTAAATTTCTCGAAAAGTAATGCTAAAAACATATAATGTTTATAACATGTAACGTGTTTATTTGAATGTGTATGTAACCCTCCCGAAATATTTGACATGAATAACGAAGCACCTTATATAAGGATTGAGCGGGATATACCCTCAAACTCGTCGAATTATACGAAGCAGAAGCTGCTCTTTGGGACGTGAGGGTCAACACTACAAGATTTTAAACTTTACAAGATACAATTTTCTTGTAAAATGTGGTGGACGATGTTGTGCGTGTTGTGTGTGCTGAAATTTACAAGAGTACTTGCATCACAACACCGATACAGCGTATGCTATTCCTTTTCCCATCTTAGCTCGTCTATGTTCGTCTAATGTTCTTGTGAGTGGTAGTATGGGTTAATTATTTGTAAGTTACTATAATATATTATAATATAGTACTAACAAAACATTGTGACTTGCGAAGTTTGTTTGTCAGTTCTTCTTCGCATTGAATTTAGAACTGGCGGACTTTTCAACATGTCCAAGCGTAGGTTACCTATGGATGAAATTATAAAATAAACAGTCTGCCCATAAGTCAATAAGTCTGCCACAATTCAGACACCTATCGTCAAGCAACAAATCTGTCTTGTTCAATATCTTTCGATCTTGAATGCTTGAAGAATGAAGAAAGGCATCCAAATGAACTAACTATGTCTCAACCGGTATCAAAGTGAACTTTTATCAAAGCTACTTTTTTTTATTGAAACCAACATGGGCGGTTGTGCCGAGAGACCAATGGTGCGTCGACAGGGAAAAAATCACCTCTCCTTGTGAAACCACGCTCAGTGAGGCACCATGCTAGAAGATTGACGGTTGCTAGGCTGTCAAGCCTGTTAATATGACATTTGAAGAAACCCAGGTTAAAGTATGTATAAAAAAATATGTATCAACAATTTCTGACAAGGGCTCTATCTATACACCTGATTTTATTATTATTATTATTTTTTTTTTTTAATGGAAACTGACACGGTTGCCTACATCACCTACAACATCCGTGATGTCAGCCCATAACACCGGGTGAACTAGGTGCTATGTCAGTGCTTCCCTTCATTTCGCACCGGCTACACTGAACTGGATGGAAAACACGAACTATTTACATAGCCGTTTCGACCGACGTTTCGCTCAGTGCGGTGGTACCAACCCGGCCGGGATAAACCCTACCACCCAGTAAGGTAAGAAGGGAAGAGACCTACAGTTTAAACGTGGAATCCGAACCACGGTCAGCCTCCAACGGTCGGGCGGTCACCCATCCAATAACTGACCGCACCACTGAGCTGCCGAGGCTGACGATCCCTTAGTCGACTTTTACGACATGCGACGGGGAGAGATGCAGTGGGGCTATTCTTTTTAAGTACCGACCCCACACGGTACAATTTAAATTCAATTAATACTTTACTTTTACTTTTGATTTTATGTGGTCAGAATTATCAAGCTTAAATTATAGTTATTCTAGCTCTCAAACTGTATCTTAGCACTGTAAGCAGTGTCTATTGTGTAGCTAGTCACAATGTATTGTAATCAAAGATGTAAAAAAAAACTCCTGCGGAGTTTCTCGCCGGCTCTTCTTTGTGGGTGTAATCGAACCAGATTGTAAAAACTAAACAGGACAAATTCAAGCGTAGTGTACTGCCATACGAATGATTAATAAAGGATAAAGGATTTGGGATGACAGTTCCACACCGCGACAAAGAAACGATTTTGAGAACTGATGGGCTCTTAAAAGCCCAATGCCAACTTTGTAAAAAGTACTCGTAGTTCGTCCAAGCGAACCTTGATTGTGTCAACGCGGTTTTAGTTCTGTAGTTACCTATCAACAGGCGACACAGATCTTGTCGAAGTGCCAGAGCTGATGTGCTGATGATTAGGCGGTGGCGGCAGGGTGGCTGCGGGGCCGGAGAGCGGCGACCCCGGCGTGCTGTAGTTGAGGTTGTAGTCCCCGCCAGCCACAGCAGCCAGTCGTAAAGCGCTCTCCGTCCGTTCGTTCTCTACTTCCATCTGTTGAGACATGTCATAAATTGAAATTGTAACTTGTGATTGAAGACAGAAGATGGCCGACAGTGGTGGACAATATGGCGGCCACTTTTTGACAGCTGTCACTGTGTGAAGATGGCGGGCAAATTTTGACAGCTGTCACTGTATAAAGATGGCGGACAAATTTTGACAGCTGTCACTGTATAGAGATGGCGGACAAATTTTTACAGCTGTCACTGTATAAAGATGGCGGCCACGTTTTTCCAGCTGTCACTGCATAAAGATGGCGGGAAAATTTTGACAGCTGTCACTGTATAAAGATGGCGGCCACGTTTTGCCAGCTGTCACTGTATAAAGATGGCGGGAAAATTTTGACAGCTGTCACTGTATAAAGATGGCTGCCACATTTTGACAGCTGTCACTATATAAAGATGGCGGCCACATTTTGACACCTGTCACTGTATAAAGATGGCGGCCACATTTTGACAGCTGTCACTGTATAGATGGGTGAAAGTGATGCAAGTGTGTGCGGTGTAATGTGATGTAATAATTGGTACAGTTTTATTTATAGCTGAACTTGATTGAAATGTGAAGCAATCTGTTAAGTATTGACTTTACTGACTCAAAGGTATAATCGTACCAGGTAAACGTTCAATGTTATTCATTACTAACTTCCTGCATTAATTGATGCATAATCCATTGTTTTGAAAAATAAATACATTTGATGTGATTTTCAATATTGTTACAATAACCTGTTACAGATGTTTTATCTCACAAGCGCGGGTGAGCCATACTTGTATGTAGTTGTAATGCGTATAGACACGCGCTCCTGTGTGCGTAAGTACAGGTAGCGTTAGCAAACTCGCACACACACAGGAGCGCGTGTCTATACGCATTACAACTACAAGTATATGGCTCACCCGCGCTCGTGAGATAAAACATCTGTAGGAAATCATTTGATAAATCATTGTGTTAGTTGAATAATTTTGTGTTGGTCTTATGATTTACGTAACAGCTAAACTAACAGAGTTAACACTGCGGTAAGTAAAATCTAATCTAAGGAAAAAATCCATGCAGTTAAAAACACAACTCTTTTGTTAAATCTAAGGCAAAATACAGCAGAACACATAAATACGAATACTTACAAATATAATGTCGAGGAGACGGGAGATAAAATAAAATCAGGAATATATTTCTAAATATATTATGTAAGTAAATGCACAGTATAATGTTTTCTTTACATAGGGCCGAGGGACTTAACAAAAGAGTTGTGATGTAAGAGAGTAAATCTGAAAATAAGAGAAAAAAGGGAATTAAGAATTATATAGCAACAATTAGATTTAACTACTATCAAGATGAACAATTGAATTTCCTGCTGTGTAGCCTAACCGACATATGCTCTGTTTAAAGACCAAGCGGAAAAAAGGACATTGACCTTTGAGCATAACCTTTGTTATGGCGAGCGAAGCTCCATCATGTCAGTCAGTCAGTCAGTCGGTTAGGGTTTATGTGTGCTGGACATCTCAAATTTGTTTTCAATCCTCGCGGTGCATTCTGGCATTACGGAACCACGTCTTAACGACTAAATTCATCATCCCATCTGTCGGGTGTCGGTCTACCCGCAATCAGTTCAGCTGTCCACGGCTTGCCAGTGTAGGACCCGTTAACTTCAACAGTCATCATCTCGTCGCCTGATGTACCCTTTGAGCTTAGCCATCCAGCGTCATCTCAATGCTTGGGGGGTCAATGTCAGTTTTTCAGATGCTCTTGGAAAATACTTTCTGCACTTATGTGCTTCAATGTGCACAAACCCGGAAATCTTACCTCTGACCTGTACCTTGACAGTCAGTCAGCGTGTAAGTGTCCAAAGCTGGGCATACGCCTCTCTAATTTTCCTCTACTCATCCTGGCCTTCAGAGGTACGGAACCACTGCTTTCCGCCGAAGTACTTCATGTTGTTCTCACACTCCGTTTTCCTGTCCACGGTCACCAGTATCGGACACTGTTGGTCACTTGACAGGCTGGTGTCTTAGAGGCCTCAGGATCTCAACCTTCGCCTCCTCCCCGCCGCCGCTCTCCTGCACCGGCGACAACTCGAGCGGAGCCGAGGGCATAGCTAGTTAGCGTGCAGACCTGATGCAGCTTGGCCTGCGTGTCCTGCAGCAGCTTGTGTTGCCGCGCGGCCGTGTAGCTGTGCTGCAGCACCAGCGCCACCAGCTTGTCCAGCACGAAGCCGCTCTCGCCGCCCTCCACCTGAGCGACCAGCGCCGACAGCTCCGCCTCCTCGCCGCCGCCGCTCTCCTGCACCGACGACAACTCGAGCGGAGCCGAGGGCATAGCTAGTTAGCGTGCAGACCTGATGCAGCTTGGCCTGCGTGTCCTGCAGCAGCTTGTGTTGCCGCGCGGCCGTGTAGCTGTGCTGCAGCACCAGCGCCACCAGCTTGTCCAGCACGAAGCCGCTCTCGCCGCCCTCCACCTGCGCGACCAGCGCCGACAGCTCCGCCTCCTCGCCGCCGCCGCTCTCCTGCACCGACGACAACTCGAGCGGAGCCGAGGGCATAGCTAGTTAGCGTGCAGACCTGATGCAGCTTGGCCTGCGTGTCCTGCAGCAGCTTGTGTTGCCGCGCGGCCGTGTAGCTGTGCTGCAGCACCAGCGCCACCAGCTTGTCCAGCACGAAGCCGCTCTCGCCGCCCTCCACCTGCGCGACCAGCGCCGACAGCTCCGCCTCCTCGCCGCCGCCGCTCTCCTGCACCGACGACAACTCGAGCGGAGCCGAGGGCATAGCTAGTTAGCGTGCAGACCTGATGCAGCTTGGCCTGCGTGTCCTGCAGCAGCTTGTGTTGCCGCGCGGCCGTGTAGCTGTGCTGCAGCACCAGCGCCACCAGCTTGTCCAGCACGAAGCCGCTCTCGCCGCCCTCCACCTGCGCGACCAGCGCCGACAGCTCCGCCTCCTCGCCGCCGCCGCTCTCCTGCACCGACGACAACTCGAGCGGAGCCGAGGGCATAGCTAGTTAGCGTGCAGACCTGATGCAGCTTGGCCTGCGTGTCCTGCAGCAGCTTGTGTTGCCGCGCGGCCGTGTAGCTGTGCTGCAGCACCAGCGCCACCAGCTTGTCCAGCACGAAGCCGCTCTCGCCGCCCTCCACCTGCGCGACCAGCGCCGACAGCTCCGCCTCCTCGCCGCCGCCGCTCTCCTGCACCGACGACAACTCGAGCGGAGCCGAGGGCATAGCTAGTTAGCGTGCAGACCTGATGCAGCTTGGCCTGCGTGTCCTGCAGCAGCTTGTGTTGCCGCGCGGCCGTGTAGCTGTGCTGCAGCACCAGCGCCACCAGCTTGTCCAGCACGAAGCCGCTCTCGCCGCCCTCCACCTGCGCGACCAGCGCCGACAGCTCCGCCTCCTCGCCGCCGCCGCTCTCCTGCACCGGCGACAACTCAACATTACATTTGTTTTATGGAAACTTACCCGGTCGGCTACATCACCTACAACATCCGTGATGTCAGCCCATAACACCGGGTGAACTAGGTGAACTAGTGCCTCCCTTAGGTTGTGCCGGCTACACTGAACTGGACGGAAAACACGAACTGTTTACATAGCCGTTTCGACCGACCTTTCATTCAGTGCGGTGGTACGAACCCGGGCGGGTTAAACCCTACCACCTAGTAATATAAGAGTCATATCCCTTAGTCATCTTTTACGACATACACGGGGAGGGATGCAGTGGGGCTATTCTTTTAAAGTACCGGCCCCACACGGTACAAACGTTTGGTCCTACGTTTTAGACTATTATGCCTCTTCCACCCAAGCCACAGAATATCTAATCACATGCGCTCAGCGGAATGGGGAGAGGGGACAGGGGCGTCGCGAGACAAAGCGGGCACGAGGCAGTTTCATCTTTACTAGAGCGGGATGCAATTCGCCACAAGGCGCTTACGATAAAAGAAAGCGAACGCAAATAAAGCGCACATATTTTTCATTTTATTATGGAAAATTTACACTTTATGAATTTTTCTAAGCGCACGTCGCTAAGGAATATAAAATTGTATTTGTAGTAAAATTATAAAAAATATACATTTATCCTTTCTATTTTTACAATAAAGGCAGTCTCTAAAATAGAGGGATGTTTCGTTTTCTTTTCTATCGAGCGAAGTTAAAAAAATTGCTCTGACAGCCAGCGTCAGTAAAGATGATCCTGTACGAATAACATAAACAAAAGCCTCACCTTGGCCTCCTCGATCTGCATGATCTGCTGCTGCGCCTCCGCGATGGTCTCGTGCAGGTAGGCGATGTTCGCCTGCAGGCTGTCCAGCTCGCTGGTGAGGTCGGCCGGCGCGCCGGGCGCGGCCGCGCGCCGCCGCAGCGCCTCGCGCTCCCGGCTCAGCCGCTCGCGCTCCGCTATCTGACGCTCCATGTCGCACTCCAGCTCGCCGATCACCTGACGGTTGAGCGTCGCGCGCACCAGCGCCTTCTCGAGCGCCGCCCACTTGTGCGCGGCCGACTTGCGCACCACACGCTCTGCAACGCGCGCGTCAAGAACGTTAAATGTATGGACGTCGGACCAGAGGCGGCGCAAGGCGTGGGCGACGTTGGCGGCCGCCCACGGCCTCGCGGCCCGAGGGGCCTCGCGTCTAGAAAGTTCACGCAGCTTTCATTCATGAAAGATATTCAGCTGGATCTATTAAAAGATACCCCGAGTAAACATGTTTAGATTTAATCAAAGGCAAACTAAAGCTTACTATAAAGCCTTTATCAGACACAAAATGGGAACGCAGGACAGAGGCAGTGAAGGCTGTATTATTGCAATTTGATTATGTTTACTTTTATCGACGAAAGGTATGATGACAAAAATGTTTGATTTGATCAGTATACCGGAAATCCATTTCAACAGTAAAAATTCATAAAATCGATGCCACCAGAAAAAGCCTCGCAAAATATATCTTGCCCACATCAAATTTAGGTCTTGCCCCGCCACTGCGTCGGACCTTCCCCGCGCTAGCGTAACACGATATTTGTATAAACGTACAAACAACATTCGTTACCACCCAATCAGAGCGCGATACCGCCCGATACCAGCCAATCAGAGCGCGCGCCGTCCCCTCCGCAACCCGCGGAGCTCGGCGACGCTGTTTCTCATATAAGCATTGGACAGTCTGACGTCAAAACTCTCTAAATGTTCTTAGCGTGTGTATTCACCCTACAGTTCAAGCGGCGGGTGGCCGAGTGGTGTGGGCATTGGCCTCTCATGCGAGAGTTCCGAGGTTCGAATCCGGTCGGCGTGTAAAAATGAGTTTTTTCTGACGAAAAAATATACATGCATACCTACACCTGCTGCTTCACCGTTCGGAACCGTTGTAAAACTGTAGGTCCCTTCCCTTGCCTCTTACTAGGTGGTAGGCTCAAATTGTGGCCGACTGGGTTGATACCATCGTACTGGATGTAAGATGGCCGCATAGCAGCCCCGGTTGTGTTCTCCTCTAATACAATATAGCCAGCAATCCAGGGAAATCTTCGATATGGCACCTACCTTCTCGGAGGTGATATTGGCTGGTCGGAGCATGTGCTTTGGCCCCTCCGACTCAAGACACCCATACCGGATTACATAAAAAATTTATTCAGTAATTACTAGCAACATTTTAAGGAGTGACTCTGGAACTCAAATAGACAACTGTGGTCTTTGAAAGTTTTCAAGAAAAATGAACTGACCCCTCTTTACTCTCCCGGCGGCCATGTTGCTGAGCTTGTCGCGGTGTCCGCGCCGCAGCAGCGACACCTCCTCTTGCTTCCGCTTCAGCACCTGCAACCACCGCACGAGGACGCTTGCACAATATATCCCCATCAAGCTTAGTTCGACGACGAATATATGAGTTAAGTGGCTAAGAGTAACCTTGCTATTGTTTGTGGCACCTTTTTTAATGGGTGTCTGTGTCGAAGGACCAATGGTGCAGTCGACAGAGCCAAAATCACCCCCCTCGCGGAATAACGCTCAGTTAGGCGTCATGCCAGCAGATTTGAGGTCTGTTGTTGGGATGTCTAGCCTGTTAATACGACGTTTGAAGACACCCAGGTTAAAGGATTCGGGAAACACACTCGCCAGGCGGAAAGCAGTGGTTCCGTACCGCTGAAGGCCAGGAGCACTGGAGGAAAATTGAAGAGGCTATGTCCAGCAGTGGACGCTTACACGCTGACTAACTGACTCGCCGGAAGACAGTTCCGCACCCTAGCGGTGCGACAAAGAAACAATTTAGGGAACTGATAGATTCTCAAAAGCCCAATCTCAACAACAAAATGCTGCTGAGTTTCTCTGCGACGAATGTTGCGGGGATAGGTTGGACGGCAGGGAATAAGGGATGCTAGGCCCTCAGCTCCCTTGATAGTACCTGTAGAACATACTAAGCGTACCTACAAATCATCTTGTGACTCAGAGACCTGGTCGGCTACTTCACCAGCGTGGTGTCCGCCCAGATAGGAACAAGTTGTCATGCAAGTATTCTTCGTTTTCTTCACTTTTGTGAACAGTAAATACAATCTATTTTTATAGTATTTTCAGATTGAATCTTCATTCAGTGTGGTTATCCAATGGTTTGAGGGCGCAGAGCTTCAAAGCATACAGATATTCTATCTTACGAAGTCCGTTTGGCTATGAATGTAGTCAGGCGTGCACATGCACATTGTTTTAGTGTGCGTAACCTCGAGAGCGCTCAGTCACGATCGCGACGCGGTCCACGCACCCACACACACACACACACACACACACACACACACACAAGCGCGCTTATCAGTACACGTCACTACTATAACCAATTGCCAAATGGACTTCGTGAGATATAATTTTTTTATTTTTATGGAAACTGACACGGTTGCCAACATCACCTACAACATACGTGATGTCAGCCCATAATACCGGGTGAACTAGATGCCCTGTCAATGCTTTCCTTCATTTCATGTCGGCTACACTGAACTGGACGGAAAACACGAACTATTTACATAGCCGCTTCGACCGACATCTGTACCAATTCAGGCAGGTACTACTCCACCGTCTGCTAAGATGTCTACATAGAACGAATGCTTTTGCATGGAAACCGAACCATGAAGCCACTCATCTTCAACATTTATTCAACGTCTATCAAACTCGCGGTTAATGAATGAATGTACCTGTTCCTTAAGCCGACGCTCGTTCTCGAGGTTGCGAATGACGTTGGCGTTTTTCCGCGACTCCTTGCGCAGCTGCGCGACCTCGCGCGCCCGCCGCGCCTCCGCCGCCTTGTGCCGGGCCGACTCCTCCTTCATCTTGTTCAGCAGTTTCACCTGCGCCACACCACATCGTCATCACAATTCAATCGAGCCATCCCCGTTCAGAATGACGCGTCTGTCAAAAAACCCCTTTTAACTTCTCCGAGTTCAAAAGGGCATGAATGTGTGGCAACCCCGAGTTCACTGGGGTACGGCACTGGACGCGCCCTGGGGTACTGCACTATCAATCGTACGCCATCATGAAAAAAAGGATTGAAAGGCTTTATCGCTCCACAAAATATTATGTACAAATTAGTTTAAGAATAGTGGAGAGACACTATCCGCTCCACTATTTAATTTATCAGTAGGTAATCACGAGATTTAACCTACACCGCGTACTACGCTACGCCGTGTTCTCCGCATCATTTTGTATGGAGAAATGAAGTTCGCAAATCTATCACTAGAGGCGCTGCTCCGTTTCTCCATACAAAATGATGCGGAGAACACGGCGTAGCGTAGTACGCGCTGTAGGTTAAATCTCGTGATTAGGGTACTGATGTCGAAGCGGCGAATTGCCGAGTGGTCTGGACGTCGGCTTCTGTTGCGAGAGGTCCGGGGTTCGAATCCGGTCGGCGTGTACCATGTGTTTGCGACCGACAGCTTGCGCTCGTACTCCTCCCTCACGCGCTTCATCTTCTCGCTGGGCGGCGACAATTGACTGTCTGCAGGGGACACGATACTGTGATGGGCTAACCTTGTTGCGCTTCATCTCCTGCAGCTCGTTGCGCACACTCTGTATCTGGTGCTCGGTGTTCGCGTGCGAGCGCAGCAGCTTGCCGTGCTCGCGCTGCGCGCTCTGCAGCCGCCGCAGCTCGCGCGACATCTCCGACAGCTTGCGCTCGTACTCCTCCCTCACGCGCTTCATCTTCTCGCTGGGCGGCGACAATTAACTGTCTGCAGGGGACACGATACTGTGATGGGCTAACCTTGTTGCGCTTCATCTCCTGCAGCTCGTTGCGCACACTCTGTATCTGGTGCTCGGTGTTCGCGTGCGAGCGCAGCAGCTTGCCGTGCTCGCGCTGCGCGCTCTGCAGCCGCCGCAGCTCGCGCGACATCTCCGACAGCTTGCGCTCGTACTCCTCCCTCACGCGCTTCATCTTCTCGCTGGGTGGCGACACTTGACTGTCTGCGGGGGACACGATACTGTTAACGTTTTCGCTGCCGCGAATGGACGACAGGCGATGCGAGCAGCCCTTCTCCATCAATCTAACTGAGGAAGCTGTGTCTGTTACCATAAAGGGAGCCACATTGACGGATGTGACTTCTTCAGGACCGCTTGTTCTTCAATATGAGCCTTGGTAGCTCAGTGATACGATCGATCGATCGACTGTCGGTCGGATCATAAGCATACCTGATAGCGCGGTCAGTGGATGGATGGGTGATCGCTCGACCGTTGGAGGCTGAACGTGGTTCAGATTGCAAGTAAAACTGTAGGTCCCTTCCCTTATTACCTTACTAGGTGTTAGGGTATAGCCCGCCCGGGTTGGTATCGCACTGAATGAAAAATCGGTTGAAACGGCTACGTAAATAGTTCGTGTTTTCCGTCCAGTTCAGAGTAGTCGGCACGACCGAAGGCAAGTCCTGACACGGCACCTAGTTCACCAAGCTGTTATGGGCTAACATCACGGATGTTGCTGGTGATGTAGCAAACCGTTTAGGTTTGAAAATAATAAAAAAAAACACAAAAAAAAATTCTAGTGAGTCATCGAAGAGTCAGTGAAAAGATTAAGACACAAAAAAGGTTTTATATACGATTCCACTGTTTATCCAAAATGCAACTCAAGAGTGAAAAGGTAGGTACTTACTATAAGACTGCATGACTTTATCCCTCTCCTCCTGTGTGAGCTTGATCTGGTGATGCAGCGCGAGGAGTTTGTCCTCGTAGTGGCGCTGCAGGCTGTGCAGCCGCCGCTGCGACAGCTCCAGTTCCTCCACCAGCCGCTGCTTCATGTCGATGTCGCCGCTGAGGTTCGCCAGCTCCGCGCCCAGCTCCGCGCACACTGCGCGCACGCACAATGTACGGAAATTACAGCACAATACCACAGATCACTTAATAGTTACTTCGTAACAGATAAATCACTCCATAGAAAAGGGATATGGCTCCCTTCTTATATTACTAGGTGGTAGGGTTTAACCCGCCCGGGTTGGTACCACTGCACTGAATGAAAGGTCGGTCGAAACGGCTATGTAAATAGTTTGTGTTCTCCGTTCAGTTCAGTGTAGCCAGCACGACCAAAGGGAAGCACTGACGTGGCACCAAGTTCACCCGGTGTTATGGGCTGACATCACGGATGTTGTAGGTGATGTAGCCAACCGTGTCAGTTACCATAAAAAAAAAAGTTCCATACCTTCGGCTTTAATAGCCTACTGTTTCACGTCGCCAATCGCCGCGTGCGAAAATGTACCTAAACGAGTGTAAAGTGCATTATTGCTTTGCAGCTGCGCGCAGTGGCGTGGGCGAGCGTGTAGGTATGTTTCGCGCGGCTGACGATTTTTTACTGAAATAGACCGCCGGCGGCCCGCCGGGCGGTAGGTAGTTAGCGCGCGCCAGTACATAGGGTGTGCGAGGCCTGACAATACCGACCACCACGTTCAGCAAAGTATGCGGACAAGAAAACTATCGAGCAGTGAGCAAGGCACGAAAATCCATCTGATGCAGTGGAAGGCCAAAGGTGCTAAGGTGGGAGGTGGCTACCCTATCGTCCTTGAGCACTGCACCTTGTCGCCTTTTACGACATATACAAATATTTACAAATATGTGGGCAGGGAGAGCGTTCCAGAGTTCACCAGTCCTGTGGAGGAAAGATCTGCAGAACTGATTGGTACGCATCCGTGGTAAGTCAAGCGTATAGGGATGCAATCCCTGCCCAGTGCGCGTTGTGCGGGGGTGGAAAGGGGACGGCGGGATCGTGTTAAACAGCTCCTCCACATGTCGCGCATCCTATTAAAAAAAGTTGTAAAGTTGTCGCATTTTTTTTTTATGTAATCCGGTATGGGTGGCTGAGTTGGAGGGGCTAAAGCGCATGCTCCGACCAGCCAATATCACCTCCGAGAAGGTAGGTGCCATACCGGAGACTTCCCTGGATTGCTGGCTATACTGGACTAGAGGAGAACACAACCGAGGCTGTTATGCGGCCATCTTACATCCAGTACGGTGATAGCAACCCAGTCGGCTACAATTTGAGCCTACCACCTAGTAATAGGCAAGGGAAGGGACCCACAGTTTTACACCGGCTACGAACGGTGAAGCAGCAGGTGTAGGTATGCACGTAAATTTTTTCGTCACAAAAAACTCATTTGTACACGCCGACGGGATTCGAACCGCGGACCTCTCGCATGAGAAGCCGATGCCCAAACCACTCGGCCACCCGCCGCTTGCGTAATTGCATAATTCGTAAAGAAATCCCGGCTGACCTTTGCTCTCCGAGTCCTCGGACTCCGACTCGGAGTCGCTGGCTTCCTCCGAGTGGTCGGTGTCGTCGGCGCTCTCGCCCTCCGCGCGCTCGCGCTCGCCCATCCCGTCCGCGTCCGCCTCGCCCGCCGCGCTCGCGGTCGACTGAGACATCTTGCGCTGGAACTCCAGCTCGCCCATACTCCGCGCCAGCAGCTCCTGCGGATGCCACGCGGACGTCATTCCACTTTCTCCTAACCTTTACCATATATATTTATTTCAGAGTGATTGTTTGTTTTTTTTTTATGTCATCTGGTATGGGTGGCTGAGTCGGAGGGGCCAAAGCACATGCTCCGACCAGCCAATATCTCCTCCGTGAAGGTAGGTGCCATACCGGGAACATCCCTTTGGATTGCTGGCTATACTGGACTAGAGGAGAACCTTACTTTCAGTACTGTGGTGCCAAAACAATCGGCTACAATTTGGGCCCACCACCTAGTAAGGGGCAAGGGAAGGGACCTACAGTTTAACCTATTTACCTAAGGACCGGTTTCGAACGGTGAAGCAGCAGGTGTATGTATGCACGTAAATTTTTCCATCAGACTCGCAACGGATTCAAGACTGATCTCTTCGCTGTGGAAGTCGGAGCAAGAGGACTACCAGCGAATGCGCTCTTCAGTCTCTTCAAGAATCTAGGGCTGCCAAGATTGACGCTAAGCTCATACATGGAGAGAGCTCCGAAAACGTCACTGGAAGCATCCTACAGAATATGGATAGGTAGAGAGAGGGAGGTCGAGTGCGGGACTGGTGGTTTCCCCGCGTCCTAGTCAACGCAGACTAGCTGACGAGGGCTTGATGCGAGCCGAAACGTGAAGCATGCGCGGGAAATTTAGAGTGGCCACTCCGACCTCGATTAACACCCTCCTCTTATGCCGATGGGCCGATGGATATGTTCGGTGAAGCCATCGCAAGCTTAGTTCCACACCTTCCTTTTGAGAGATCACAATAGATGTTCCTAGGTCGCAGTGACAACAGGGTTCAGGGGCCCTAACTCTCACACTTTAAAACATAATCACGCTCTGTTTTGTTCGAGGGTGATACCTTCTCCATGTATAGCTTCTTCTTGGCCTCGTGCAGCACGGAGGAGGAGCTGTCTAGCAGCGACGCGTCCGGGCTGAGCACGAAGCTGCGGCTCATGCCGTGCTGCTGCTGCTGCTGCTGCCGCTGCGCCGTGTTCCTCTTCAGGATGTCGTACATGTTGTTCGCCTCCAGCAGCTGAGCGCGGAGACCCTCGATCTCTTGCACGTAGCCCTGCGGTCACAATGTTGCCGTTATATACTGAAGTTCAAAAATACTGCGCGTGTTTTATTCTAAATGTAAAAATAATTTTCAAAATAAAAATATACTTCCAAATATACTGCCATGTCAGCGCTTCCCTTCGGTCGTGCCGGCTACACTGAACTGGACGGAAAGAATTCTATATTACATACTATTATATTGACTGAGCTGGCGGTAATGTCGCTCACTGAGCTGGCGATAACGTTGCTCACTGAGCTGGCGGTAATGTCGCTCACTGAGCTGGCGATAACGTTACTCACTGAGCTGGCGGTAATGTCGCTCACTGAACTGGCGGTAATGTCGCTCACTGAGCTGGCGATAACGTTGCTCACTGAGCTGGCGGTAATGTCGCTCACTGAGCTGGCGATAACGTTGCTCACTGAGCTGGCGGTAATGTCGCTCACTGAGCTGGCGATAACGTTGCTCACTGAGCTGGCGGTAATGTCGCTCACTGAGCTGGCGATAACGTTGCTCACTGAGCTGGCGGTAATGTCGCTCACTGAGCTGGCGATAACGTTGCTCACTGAGCTGGCGGTAATGTCGCTCACTGAGCTGGCGATAACGTTGCTCACTGAGCTGGCGGTAACATCGCTCACTGAGCTGGCGATAACGTTGCTCACTGAGCTGGCGGTAATGTCGCTCACTGAGCTGGCGATAACGTTGCTCACTGAGCTGGCGGTAATGTCGCTCACTGAGTTGGCGATAATGTCGCTCACTGAGCTGGCGGTAACATCGCTCACCGAGCTGGCGGTAACATCGCCAACTGAGTTGGCGGTAATGTCGCTCACTGAAGTGGCGGTAACGTTCTCTAGATAAAAATACCAATGTATTATTATGTGAGACTAGCTTTTGCCCGCGACTTCGTCCGCGTGGATTTAAAAAAAGAACAGAATTCGAAATTGAAGTTTTTATGTGAGGTTGATAGGCTTTTGTTTTTCTTGTCTTTTATATTCTCTCTCCCGCCCATACTATACTTCATTTGATACTGCTGAGCCCTAAGGCTATTTAGCGTGATGGTATGTATAAGTAAAATCCATTCAGTAGTTTTTGCGTGAAAGAGGAACAAAGATCCATACATCCATCCATCCTCACAAATTTTCGCCTTTATAATATTAGTAGGATAGAGGCAGCATACGCTGTTATTGAGCGTCCGTCACCTGTATGAGCGTGGTGAGGCCGCACTCGGAGAGCGCCGTGTCGTCGCCGGCGTCCGAGCGGACCCACTGGCCGAGCGCTCGCTCCGACAGCAGCTCGGTGTTCTTCTTCGACAGCTGCTCGATGGTGCCCTGCATTGCCTTGACGCGCGCGCGCAGACTGTCGAGCTCGCTCTGAAGCACGCGGTTCTCGTGGTCGAGGTCGTTGATGCCGTCCTCACCGTTCTCAATCAGTATACGCTTGCCCTGCAACGTTGGTTTTTAACATTTTTAACAACCGGCGAAAGAGGAGAGATGTTATAATTTTAATGTGTGTATCTGTGTGTCTGTCTGTGGCATCGTAGCTCCCAAACGGATGGACCGATTTGGATGCGGTTTTTTTTATTAGAAATCTGGTTTAATCGGGTTGTTGTTGTTGATTTGGTTTGGGGTTGGCTCTAGGCCTGCAAACTAATCCCGCTTGGTTGGGGACCTTCGTGCAAAACCCCGCAATCTCCAGCTACCCCAGCCAGCCTATGTCTTCCATGAAAGCCACAAGTCGACCGGGGCGTAGCTATGTTAATCGGGATAGTAGCTATGTTTGTAATCAAGTAATCAAGCAATCAAGAAATGAAAAAAATTATGTCTCTTAAGAAGTGTGAAATAAAAATTTAATTACAAATTAAAAAACCCCTGAATCCTTAAATAGAAAAAAATAATTTCCGCTTAGTTACTTAAAGAGGTCGGGGGACCACTAAGGAAAATAAAATAAAACTCGGTACCCCGATGCCTTTATGCCTTTCACCTACAACATCCGTGATGGCAGTCCATAACACCTGGTGAACTAGATGCCACGTCAATGCGTCCCTTCATTTCATGCCGGCTACACTGAACTGGACGGAAAACACGAACCATTTGCATAGCCGTTTCAACCGACATATCAATCAATGCGGTGGTGACAACCCGGCCGGGATAAACCCTACCACCTAGTTAAGGTAAGAAGGGAGTGGACCTACAGTTTTACGTGTAATCCAAACCGCGGTCAGCCTCCTACAGTCGAGCGGTCACCCATCCAAGTACTGACCGCGCTCAGCGTTGCTTAACAACAGTCGACCGACCCGCACCGCTGAGCTACCGAGGCTGACATACATATCACTCACGCTGAATCCCGAAAATCGGGGTAAGCAGAGTAATCGGTGTTGTGCTGCAAGAGCTCTGGTAAATTACAGCACAACACCGACCGCGACGTTTCGCAAAGTATTCGAACACAAGCTGTGCCCGCGGCTCCGCCCGCTCTCATATTTCACTTCACTGCTAACCTCATAAGCTATTTAGCGTGATAGTAAGTAGCCTATAGTTGATGGGAAGAATCAAGCTATCCGTAGAATTTTGTTTTATTAAAATCGGTTCAGTGGTTCTCGAGTTATAAGCGGACAGACAGACACTCAGACAGACAGAAAGCAGACGTTGGATTTTATTATAGGTAAGGAAGATTCAATCGATCAAGCAGTAAGTAAGGCACGAAGACACACCGGCTGCATGACTCGGTGGAAGTACCGTGTCATGCAGCAGGTAATGCGACAATATCTCTTGTTTGTTTGTTTGTTTGTTTGTTTGCTGCCCAGCTTCTTGGGAAGGCTGGTGCGCCATTCTCCGCACTGAGACCTCAAGACGGTCCGTTGTACGTTGGCACTCGGGTAGTGCTACTCCAGCCACCCGAGCTCTTTCATGAAGTGGATCACTCTTCTCGGTCGCTTCCACACTCCATGGGCAGTTCCCACGTTCCCAAGAAACTGCAGTCGTTCTACTGCCACCACCGGGCACTCCAGGAGCACGTGGGTGGCTGATTCGTCCTCCGCCATGCAACCTCTGCACAGGGGACTGTCGGTGACACCTATTGTAAACAAGTGTCTGTTGAGTGGCAGTGACCCGTAAGAAGTCCCACTGCCATACGGAGTTGACCCCTGTGGAACTTTAGCAGGCGCTTCCTGAGTCGCAAGTCCAGTTTAGGAATGGCTTCCCGGGATTGCCTGCAGTCCCTGGTGTTGGCCCAAAGATTTTCATGTTTCTGTCAATATCTCTTCTAAAAGTATTTCCAGCTGACCTGCTTGAACTCGAGCAGCTCGAGCTGCAGCTGCGCCAGCTCCTGGCGTAGCAGGCTGATGGTGCGCGAGCTCTTGTCCTGGTTCACGACGATCTTGTTCTTGATGTTGCGCGCGCGGTTCTACCACCTAGTGAGGTAAGAATATCTCCAGCTGACCTGCATGAACTCGAGCAGCTCGAGCTGCAGCTGCGCCAGCTCCTGGCGCAGCAGGCTGATGGTGCGCGAGCTCTTGTCCTGGTTCACAACGATCTTGTTCTTGATGTTGCGCGCGCGGTTCTACCACCTAGTAAGGTAAGTATATCTCCAGCTGACCTGCTTGAACTCGAGCAGCTCGAGCTGCAGCTGCGCCAGCTCCTGGCGCAGCAGGCTGATGGTGCGCGAGCTCTTGTCCTGGTTCACGACGATCTTGTTCTTGATGTTGCGCGCGCGGTTCTACCACCTAGTAAGGTAAGTATATCCCCAGCTGACCTGCTTGAACTCGAGCAGCTCGAGCTGCAGCTGCGCCAGCTCCTGGCGCAGCAGGCTGATGGTGCGCGAGCTCTTGTCCTGGTTCACGACGATCTTGTTCTTGATGTTGCGCGCGCGGTTCTACCACCTAGAGAGGTAAGAATATCTCCAGCTGACCTGCTTGAACTCGAGCAGCTCGAGCTGCAGCTGCGCCAGCTCCTGGCGCAGCAGGCTGATGGTGCGCGAGCTCTTGTCCTGGTTCACGACGATCTTGTTCTTGATGTTGCGCGCGCGGTTCTACCACCTAGTAAGGTAAGAATATCTCCAGCTGACCTGCTTGAACTCGAGCAGCTCGAGCTGCAGCTGCGCCAGCTCCTGGCGCAGCAGGCTGATGGTGCGCGAGCTCTTGTTCTGGTTCACGACGATCTTGTTCTTGATGTTGCGCGCGCGGTTCTACCACCTAGTAAGGTAAGAATATCTCCAGCTGACCTGCTTGAACTCGAGCAGCTCGAGCTGCAGCTGCGCCAGCTCCTGGCGCAGCAGGCTGATGGTGCGCGAGCTCTTGTCCTGGTTCACGACGATCTTGTTCTTGATGTTGCGCGCGCGGTTCGCGTACTTGAGCGTGTTCAGGGTCTCCATGAAGTCGCGGTCGCTCGGCGAGACGCAAGCTATCATCACCGTCTGGCTGTTACCTGCGGCATACATACAACAAACTCTTGTTTTTGTTTTTTGTTTTTTTTTTAATAGACAACCGGCGCGTGTGTTTTAGCCCAATACTTCACCGGAAGATCAGACACAGCCAATAACACCACTCCTCGCGAAACCACGCTCAGAGAGGCGCCATGCCGGCTATGAGGCGGACAAAAAGGTTGTCGTCTAATTTATTGACACGCCTTTTGAAGATTCCCATAGATACATACATAACACACGCTGTATCCCGACAATCAGGGTAATCAGAGGAAACGATGTTGTGCTATAAGGACTCTGGCAAATTACAGCACAACACCGACTACCACGTTTAGCACAGTATACGGACAAGGTAACTATCAAGCAGCAAGTAAGGCACGAAGAACCCACCAGCCGCCTGACTAGGTGGAAGGACTGCGCCAAGGTGAGAAGTGGCTATCCTGTCGCCCTTTAGCGCAGTATCTTGTCCTTATCCCTTAGTCGCCTCTTACAAAAATGCACGGGGAGAGATGCAGTGGGGCTATTCTTTTTAAGTACCGGCCCCACACGGTACAAAAAAATTAAAAATTGGTTGTCTGTAAAGTCGGTTTACGGACGATAGTTTTACGTGATAACGTCATAAAGAAACACAGCTATAAGAATTGTACAATCGTACATTTGTCGATTTCTAGCCTCGATTACCGTACGATACGGCAATTACCGTACGTTTGGCAACACTGCCGCTTGGGCCGAGGACGTTTCCATGGTAACTTTGAATATAAACGTGAATATCAACGTGACTATCAACGTGACACGCTTTCGCAAAATCTCTCACCGCCGAGCGAGTCCTGCAGTAGCCTGGTGAGCTTGGAGTCTCGGTAGGGCACGTGCAGAGCCTTCTTGGACTTGTCGCCGAGGGCGGAGATCACGTTGCCCAGCGCGAGCAGCCCGCAGTTGATGCTGATGCCCTCGCGCGCGCGCTCGCCCGTCGCACCTGTATGATGACATCATCATCAACAACATTATCGACACTGTTATTATTATGACCACTACCACTGTCATCATCATCGTCATCATTATCGGCACCGCTATCATTATCACCTCTATCACTGTCATCATCGTCATCAACATTTATCGGCAGCGCTATCGTCATCACCACTATCACTGGCAACATCATCATAATTATCGGCACCGTTATCATTATCACCACTATCACTGTCATCATCATCATCATTATCGGCACAGCTATCATTATCACCACTAAAACGGTCATCATCATCATCAACATTATCAGCACCGCTATCATTATCAACACTAAAACTGTCATCATCATCAACATTATCGGCAACGCTACCATTATCACCACTATCACTGTCATCATCATCACCATTATCGACACCGCTATCATCATCATCAGCAGTATCATCATACATAGACAGCAACAGGTTTAGAGTTTTATTTATTAGCATTACGGCCACTAACCTGTCCTTTTCAACCTCTCTGAGCCGGCTAGATCCACAAAGTGGAATTTTGCGGTGAGAGTTTCAAATTCATTCGTCGGCTCCCCGTTGGCGTCCATCTCGGCATCTGACTCCTGTAATCAAATAAATCCAGTTGACAACTTCAATTACAATAGACTCCTTTCCAAGCGGCCGAGTCGAACCTGCTTCGAGCCGTGCGACTAGTGGTGTGTCCCGCGATCTATAACCACTGCAACTTCGTAGGGACGACGACGGTGCACTAAGTGTATTCTTTATTCCATGGAGGGTGCTCGGATGAGCTATTTGACGCGATTTCGCGTTTAGACAGCTGGCTTAACCGGGATGGTTTTTAGCTTTTTTTATTATGGAAACTGACACGGTTGTCTCCATCACCTACAGCATCTGTGATGTTAGACTATAAGATCGGGTGAATTAGGTGCCATATCAGTGCTTCCCTCCGGTCGTACCGGCTACACTGAACTTTACGGAAAACACGAACTATTTAAATAGCCGTTTCAACCGACATTTCATTCAGTGCGGTGGTACCAACCCGGGCGGGTTAAACCCTACCACATAGTAAGGTAAGAAGGAAAGGGACCTACAGTTTTACTTGAAATCCGAACCACGGTCAGCGTCCAACCCATCCATCCACTGACCGCGCCCAGGTGTGCTTATAATCCGACCGACAGTCGCTAGTCGACCGACCGCACCACTGAGATAGTGTTTTCATTTTACGAAGGCACGAGGGGTATAACAGGCCCAGTAGGGAACGACTCGGTTCGACGGAGCGATGCAGAGACGTGTAAAACGTGTGCACCGACCTGGCATCGAGCTCGTTCTCTACTGAGCTTCGCGCGGTCGCCTCTCGCACCACTTCCTACATCGTACCCCGCGTGCCTTCGTAAAATGAAAACACTCTACCGAGGCTGACAGCTGATAGCTATACTAGTAAGTATCACAAGGCTCTGTACCTCTGTCCGCACGAGCCTCTGCTGCCTGACGTGCAGCGTGAAGACTGCGTGCGAGCGGCTCGAGGCGGCGTTCATGTTGGTCGCGGCGGTGGTGCGCGCGAGCGCGCCGAGCCGCAGGCACGCCAGCGCGTCGGCCGCGTCGCGCACCGGCTTGCACGTCGCGCCAGCCACGCGCACCCCGCCGCCGCCGTCTTCGGTGATCCGCAGCCCGCCGACAGTCTGCGTGCGACACGCATTATATATAAGGTGTTTCGTTATTCATGTCGTTTCTTTCAGGGGGTTGTTCTGTATCCTAAACTGAGTAACTTTTGTTCTATAGCTTTTGGAAATTGGAAAAAAAAAATTCACTTTCCCCATACATTTGGAGGTTAGGTCTGCCCTTAAATGTATGGAGAAAGTGATTTTTTTTTTCCAATTTCCAAAAGCTGTAGAACAAAAGTTACTCAGTTTAGGATACAGAACAAACCCCTGAAAGAAATGACATGAATAAAGAAACACCTTATATATATATATATATATATTATGGAAACTGTCACGGTTGGCTATATCACGTACAACACCCGTGATGTTATCCCATAACACCTTGAACTAGGTGCCATGTCAATGCTTCCCATCATTTCATGTCGGCTACACTGAACTGCAGGGCTATCATGAGATTTCGACCGACGACGTTTCTACACACGATGGGTCTAAGTCCAGAGGTTCTCGAGATATAACCAAAACAAATGTGGACGTGACAGATGGGTAGATCTCATGGAGACGTTCATTTTGAGTACCAACACGATGGGTCTAAGTCCAGTGGTTCTCGAGATATGTATGACCAAAATAAAGAAGGTACTAACAAAACATTGTGACTTGCGAAGTTTGTCAGTTCTTCTTCGCATTGAATTTAGAACTGGCGAAATTTGCGACATATCCAAGCGTAGGTTACCTACCTATGGATGAAATTATACAAAAAACAATAAACAATCACGTGACAGTTGGGCAGATCTCATCGAGACGTTCAGTGTGAGTATCAACACAAAGATCTTAGAAAAGGACGCATTATTGAAAATAAAAAAAATAAAAAAATTATTTCGAGTAAGTAATTAGTAAAAAAATATTTTATCATAGGTGGAATAATAAAAAAATTGGTTGTCTGTAAAGTTGGTTTACGGACGATAGTTTTACGTGATGATGTCATAAAGTAAATCAGTTCCGGCGGATATTTACCATGTAAAATTAATTTAAGTACATGATAAAGATGTGATAATAACTAATAAAAAATATGAGAAAATAACGAATTTTTGTTTAATTTATATTTAAAAAACCTACATAACGCCATCTACATGTTCAACGTTGCAACAATTACCAAACTGCTAAATCAAGTATACCGCTGGCTGAAGTATTTAATTTAATATTGACGCTAGATGTGGACGCTAGATGTCGCTCCATGAAATTCGCTCCATGAAATTCACATACTGTTGATAAAATTTGCAGCGATATGTACACGGTCGATAGCCCGCGATAACAAGTCTGGTCAGTGATGGTGGCAGGGACCGCGGGTTCGAGGCTCGCAAAAGACGGAGAAATATATTTTGTATTTCCTACTATATGCCTATGCCTCTCTATCGCGCTCTCGCTTGCACAGACAGGCCTCTATCGCGCTCTCGCTTGCACACACAGGTTTAGATGGAACGTTACACTTCTTCGTGCGTGCAGCCGGTGTTCATCAATTTATAAGACGTGACATCATCACGTCAAAAACTGATCAACGTTTTGTTTATTTAACTTTATCCTCCTGTGCCAACCCTAACAAAATAGATAATTATTTTGCACGCTCTTTAAAAGCTTTGTCTCTGGACAGTTTATTTACTCATGTGGTCTCGTGACGCACCGCAACCTCGCACATGACATATTGATCCTCGGAATCATCTCAAGCGTGGGGTTTATTGAAATAGATAGAAGCCCACTCAGTTTCCGTTTAATATATTTGCTCATCTGCACTGGATCAACACTGACGTGTTCAACAAACATTAGTTTAAATCCTCGCAGTTCCCAGTAGACTAACAAATTGTTTGCTTCTGCAGTTATAACTCGTCCGCCTCGTCTCGTCATAGCGAGGGCATAGCGAATTCGCATTAATTCGAGTGTTGGATTTTCATGGCAAGGTCAGGCCACTTAATAAAATACTCTGGATACTGTACCAGTATTTGCAATTGGTTTGTTGATTTTACAATCAGGAAGAGGTAAAGCGTAATTAATTACGCTTCAAGGACCATGCATATACTATCAAATAATCTCTCTTACGTTTTGCTTATAGACGTCCAGAAATACCAGCCTTCCGGCTATAAAATCCAGACGTCTATCCATGCACTCTTGCGAGTACAGTGATCAAATATGCTAGATCGATTCAGTCGATCGATCGATACAAGGACCAGTTAACTAAGTCTTCAACGATAAAGCCTCTAATCAATACTTCAGTAGAGTTTGCTTGCTACCAGAATAATGACGTTTCGTTAGGGGCTGTGGGCAGGGAGAAGACGTTGATCACTGTTCTGTCGTTTGCTTCATTTTTCTGTGCTTCGACTAGTTCAACTGCTAAAGCAGGAATCAGCGAATCATTCAAACGTTTTGTCCCAGATTCGTGGATTTCAATAGTTTGTTTCTTTTCCAGCTGTTTTATCAACCTGACTTATTGCAAAATGTTATTTCCTTTCGTTAACATTGTTAATCTCTTGTCACAGAGAGACTCAGCACCCTTTTTGTTGTGTTGACATTGACCTTTTGAGAACCCATCGGTTCTCTAAATCGTTTCTTTTTCACACCGCTAGCGTGCGGAACTGACTTCCGGCGAGTGTGTTTCCCGAATCCTTTAACCTGGGTGTCTTCAAACGTCGTATTAACAGGCTAGACAGCTTCTATCAACAGTCCGTAAATCTGTTGGCATGACAACTAACTGAGCGTGGTTTCGCGAGGAGAGGTGATTTTGGCTCTGTCGACTGCACCGTTGGTCTCTCAGCACAGCAATCCATGTTGGTTTAAATAAAAAATAAAAAAACTATAGGTACTTCGCCATGTTTGCTCCCCCGGGTTTGTGGTTTCCTCGCGGGCTCCTTCATCGGACAGTATCATAATCATAGTTTGCGTATCTCATTACAATCTCATTGGAATCTACCGGCCGATAGGGTTGCCACCTCCGTGTTGGTAAAACTAGGACAAGAAAATCTAAAACCCCTGACAATTTGGACAAAAACCCGGACACCAAAAGTTATTATTACATAAAAATGTAATAAATTTTCCATTATATTGTGCAATTAAAAAACCAAGTGAAAAAATACTTATGAACTATTAATATATATACATAAATATATAATATAAACAGTATATAAATATGTACCATATAATCTGACAATAATCGAGGCCGGAGAAACGGACATTTGGGGCAGTATTTAAAAACTTAGGACGACTAAAAAACCCGCCCGGACTTCCCCGGACACCCTAAAAACCCTGGCCCTGTCCGGGGGAACCCGGACGGATGGCAACCCTACGACAGAGGTTACACGCTAGGTTTGGCATCAGTTCAGTCCGTGACCTTGGTCACGACCAGATTGACGCTAGACTGACGCCAGATGTAAAATGCATTCGCACTATCAGTCTGCCATCAGTATAGTATCAAAACATTTTAAAATCCATCAGTCTGGTCCATCATTCCAATCCATCCATCCATCAAAGTAGATTAAACGGTCAGTCTGGACCACGGTTTAACCAGACTGATGGACTGAACTGATGAAAAACCTAGCGTGTAACCTCCGTCTACCGGCCGAAGACAGTAAATCACAGAAGCGTGATCGCTTCGCTCCACCGGCCAATGCTATTATGGAAGGTTAGACCGCGCAGAGTGTGACAAATTAGTGACCGCTTCTCAAACAGGTTGAACACCGAAACTATCTCTGACAGCGACACGCGGGCCCGCTTCCGATATCGTCTGTTATGCGAAATAACAGCATGTTTTCCGGTGCCGGCAAATCTGACATGACACGAGTGGATATATTAGGTTTAGATAAGCCGGGAGGCATATTTCCAAAGTCTACCTACTACGCGGAGTTCGCGAAAGCCTTTTTTTATGGCAACTGACACGGTTGGCTACATCACCTACAACATCCGTGATGTCAGCCCAAACACCAGGTGAACTTGGTGCCACGTCAGTGATTCCTTTCGGTCTTGCCGGCTACACTGAACTGGACGGAAAACACAAAAGCGATATGACTCCCTTCTTATATTACTAGGTGGTAGGGTTTAACCCGCCCGGGTTGGTACCACCGCACTGAATGAAAGGACGGTCGAAACGGCTATGTAAATAGTTTGTGTTTTCCGTCCAGTTCAGTGTAGCCGGCACGACCGAAGGGAAGCACTGACGTGGCACGAAGTTCACCCGGTGTTATGGGCTGACATCACGGATGTAGGTGATGTAGCCAACCGTGTCAGTTTCAATAAAAAAAAAACTGTTTACGTTTCGTCGACCTTTCATTCAGTGCGGTGGTACCAACCCGGGCGGGTTAAACCCTACCACTTAGTCGCCTTTTACGACATACACGGGGAGAGATGAAGTGGGACTATTCTTTTAAAGTACCGGCACCACACGGTACAAAAGCCTTTTTTTATTTATTTTGTATTGAGGACCACGTGGGGTCATTTAAAAAAATTGCGTCTGAACGCAGTCTTGAAAACACTGCTTGTTGTTCCACTGCTTGTTGTTATGTTGTTTTGTTGGTGTTTTCCAGAGTCAGCGTTCAGAAACAATTTTTAAAATGACGGCCGTGGTGATTCATCGGCAATGACGCGGACCCTAGCCACAGACCCTAGCTTCAACGCTTACTGCTGGTTGGTGGTGCGCCGAGTGAAACAGTGCAGCAAGTGAAGGAATCTTCGATTTTACATCGATTGCGAACGGTGAAGCAGAAGGATTTTTCGTCCAATGTTAGTACATTGCTCTAGTGAGCAAAACCCAGCCGAGGCTGCTATGCGGGGATCATTCGTCGAGCACGGTGGTACTGGTACCAACCGAGTCGGCTACAACTTGAACCCAACATCTCTAGTAAGGGCCATAAAACGGCGCCACAACTATAATTTTTCTTATGAGCGGGCGAGTCAAAGGGGCCAGAGCACATGCTCCGACCAGCCAGTATCACCTCTTGGGAAGTGGGAAGTGGACTGTAGGTTGTTGGTATGGGTTTCTCTGACCTTACGATTTCCACGGGCGTGGTCCCGTCGGTATTTTCTGCTTACGGTTTTCGGTGGTATCCACGGTCGATACCTTTCTTGAATGGGTGAGATGAGTTCTTACACCGATAAATTGGGGCTGATGAAAACTCTTCCTTTCGTCGCCGGTTGGTTTGGAGAAGTCAGGAAGAATAATGAAGGAAAAATGATATGGAGGTAGGTTTTAAAGGATATTTGTATTGTTTATTAGTGAAGTTTTCGACTTATCTACGATAATTTGCTTGCCATATCAAATTTAGTGGTGCCATTTAAATATGATGAAAATCCCTAAATTTATGTGAATAATAATCAGCTGGTTACACTGACTAGAGTAGAACACATCCGGGGGTGTTAATAATATGGTAAAATGTTAGATACCTTTGAGCCGTAGTGGTCCCTCGCCGGATCGAACAGGTCGATGATCTCCTCATTGTACAGCTCCATGAACTGGGCGAGGACCTTGAACTCGGGTGGTATGAGGGGTGGGGTGTGCGCACGCGCCGCCGTGACGCGCTCATCGATCCCGCGGAACAGGAGCCTGATCGCGCGGGGGATGATTCCGGCCGTCTCCTCGTTGCACTCCACTTCGAACCCGGTGCCCATGGTGTATGTCTTTCCGGAGCCGGTCTGGAACAAATGCGAGCTTTCAAACTATGGAGGGTGACAGCTGTGAACCATGGTGCACAACATTTAAACACTCGTAAATTACTTTAACGTGAACCTGGGAAGAATCTTGAAGGTCATGGTGAATCCTTGGCAATTGGCCTTGATATTGCCAAAGCATTTGACCGGGTTTGGCACAAGTCGCTCTTGGGCAAATTGGCGGCTTACGGACTTCCTTCTGGCCTCTGTGACTGGGTCGCCGACTTCCTACATGGGCGTAACATTCAGGTCTTAGTGGACGGTTGCTCGTCGGACGCCATGTCAGTGAACGCCGGCGTACCACAGGGATCTGTGTTGTCACCCACGCTGTTTCTTTCACGCTTGATTTTCAAAGGGCGTTTCAATACATGAATAGACGATATTTTGGTCCGCCTGTCTTATAGCTGGACAATGGCCAATGGGCTGAGTGTGGTTTCGCGAGGAAGCGAAAAGACCAAAATTGCATTGATCGGACCATTTTAGGAAAATGTTCGTTAAAACATTCTTAAAACACACCAATTTTATTTTCAATTATCACGTTAAACTCTTTTGCTACTACCTACTTACATTCCACTATATTGATCGAATCTCAAACATACAAAGGATGACTGTATTCTTCCT
Organism: Nematopogon swammerdamellus; assembly: GCA_946902875.1. Classification (NCBI taxonomy): domain Eukaryota; kingdom Metazoa; phylum Arthropoda; class Insecta; order Lepidoptera; family Adelidae; genus Nematopogon; species Nematopogon swammerdamellus. The sequence goes on from OX336333.1 coordinate 1,844,804, forward strand.
TCTTTATTCTTATTATTCGTATGGGTAGTACACCATTCTTGAATTTGTCCTATTTTTTTTGTAGGAAATCTCTGTAAGGGACAAGTTCAAATGTGCTCGTTACTGTTACATGTTTCTTGAAGCAATAAAGCATTTTCTATTCTATTCTATTCTACTCTCACTATTCCTCTCGTGGATTGATTGTTTACGAGTAAAGTGGGTATGCCCCGCAGTCTGCTAATGTTTCTAGATCAGCTACGATTATGTTAGTGAATGCGCGGGAGCAGCATTCCTCGCTCGAGTCGAGTCCGAGACGCGGGCGCTGCCTCAGCGCCTTGTATTCCTCTCGTGGATTGATTGTTTACGAGTAAAGTGGGTATGCCCCGCGGTCTGCTAATGTTTCTAGATCAGCTACGATTATGTTAGTGAATGCGCGGGAGCAGCATTCCTCGCTCTAGTCGAGTCCGAGACGCGGGCGCTGCCTCAGCGCCTTGTAGGGGCAGCATTTGTCATGCGGAGCTCGAGAGTCGAGACCTATTACCTACTTATCGTGAGAACGGACTAGCTTATCGTATTTATACTTACTGGAGATTTAATTAGATATGGCTTTATATGATAGTAATTATAGAGAAGGGTTCTCCGGTAGAGGAAGATAATATGCACCTACATGGATACCGTTGTACCGTGTGGGGCCGGCGCGGCACTTAAAAATAATAACCCCACTGCATCTCTTCCCGTGCATGTTGCAAAATGCGACTACGGGTTAAGAGAATTCATATGGCAAAACAAAAATGCAATTTCGGCGTACTGAGCAATCGAGCGCAGTGCGCGCGTTTATATGGAGAATTCTGTAGTTTTTGTTTCTTTAAAAATTGTTAGGATTTGTTTTTTTTCAAATAATGCTGCTTTAGCGTCTAGAAAATTAAATTCCCTATACAATGACGTAAATTTTATTCCAAAATAATTATCCAGTATGGAGCTAGTTCGACATAAGAATTTAAAATAGGGTCACATTTAGAAATTTTTTCACCATGAAAAAAAACTGTAAATTTAAAAAGCCTGCTTCAGTGTTTAGTACATTTATGTAGTTTAAAAGATTATTTTTTTCATATTATGTACCATAGAACTAAATTTTTGTTTGAAGTTTTAAAAAATATAACAATTTTCGTTTAATGTCCTATAGAATCCTCTTAAAGGACAAGATGCCGCGCTAACGGGCGAAAGGAGAGCTCTTTTCGCCCTTTAGCGCGGGATAACTCTTTGGCTAAAACAATTTGTTGTAATGCAAAACGTACAGGCCATCATCCGAGAGAAGCTATTGTTGTGTCTGTTGAGACAGGAGAAACAATGCGGTGGAATGAAAACAAGTTTTCCGGACCTCACAGAGCGAGACAAAGAGGAGTCGGGTTGCAAGCCAACACATACATTCTACTACTTGCAACCTACAAATAACAAACAACAACGCCTTGTCAACGCAGGCAAACTGCCGTCGCGTCACGCACGTCACCCGCATTTTTTCTGCGCAAGACAAGCATTAAAAATATAGAATTGCTATTGCCCGAAATCGACGAGCACACGAGATCTTAGCCGCGGCTTCGCTTCGCGTGACGTTTTGCTCACAGCTCTGGCCGCCGGTGAAGTAGCGTTATGATTTATAGCCTAAAACCATCTTGAGAAGTCACAGAATGTAACAGTGAAAACCGTATGTAAATCGATAAAGTGGTTCTCGAGTTATGAGGATATTAGTTACACGACCGAAGGGAAGCAGCTGACGCGGCACCAAGTTCACCCGGTGTTATGGGCTCACATCACGGATGTTGTACGTGTCAGTTTCAATAAAAAAAAAAAAAAACAAAAAAACACCCGCCGCTGGTCGCCGGTATTTTTTTTAATGTAAACAACATGGGTGGCTGTGCCGAGGGACCAATTGTACAGTCGACAGAGCCAAAAACACCTCTCCTCGCGAAACCACGCTCAGTGAGGCGCCATACCAGCAGATGTGCTGTTGCTAGGCTGTCTAGCCCGTTGATACGACGTTTGAAAACCCACAGATGAGATACTAGTGACGTAGGTGTATATTTACGGGGAAACGCACTCGCCGGATGACAGTTCCACACCCGAGCAGAGCGGTGGGACAAAGTAACGATTTTGAGAGCCGATGGGTTCTCAAAAGCCCATTAATACACAGGGTGTTTGATTACCATAGGCCATAAAGCAAACCAGGTCAACCAATCTAACTTTTTTGCTCCAAATAGGCTCAGGAGTACTTGGTTTGCTTTATGACCTATGCTCATCAAACATCCGGTATAATGCACAAAGTACAAAGAGACGTACATTTGTAATTTTCTCCTTCTGCACACCATTCACAACGACTTTCATCTGCTCCGAGAGTTAATGCTCCTTCTAAACTTCTGAACCCTTTGGCGCCAGTACCAGACCCGGTCGGTACACATATGTGCATACATTATATGCACTACAATGTGACACAGTGTTGTCGCTATCCGCTAATGGTGGTTCGTGCCTAGCACTAACGTGTGCGGATTAGCCTAGCCGGCTAGGCTAGAACCATTATGGCTAGAAACAAGTGTCTTAGGAGAATTCTACATTACCTACATACATACATACACCCCTATACATACATGTTTTCTTTACGTTACCGTGTGGGGCCGGTACTTTAAAAGAATAACCCCACTGCATCTCTCCCCGTGTATGTCGTAAAAGGCGACTAAGGGATATAACTCCCTTCTTAGGGTAGGTATATGTACGGTTTAGCCCACCCGGGTTGATACCACCGCGCTGAATGAAAGGTCGGTCGAAACGGCTATGTAAATAGTTTGTGTTTTCCGTCCAGTTCAGTGTAGCCGGCAAGACCGAAGGGAAGCACTGACGTGGCACCAAGTTCACCCGGTGTTATGGGCTGACATCACGGATGTTGTAGGTGATGTAGCCAACCGTGTCAGTTTCCATAAAAAAAAAACACAGATTACTTAGCGTTACTGCGAAGTGTGAATACATTTAATTCGTGGTTATGGATATTGAGGTAAAATTGCGGAACGCACTCCATGCCTATTTCCCCCCATGGGGTTTGGGTTTTTAAAAAAGGGGAGTGAAAAAAGGTCCTGTCAGGCATTCGCAATCCTCGTGAAACACAGAATGCCCATGCGCATGGTTAGACACCTATTCACACCACCTATGGCAATAGAGGTAGGCTTTAGATTAGTTACTATTAGTTCTTGTTTATTATTTGTGTTGTTATGTTTAAAGCTGTTGTGTTGTCCTTGAAATAAAATAAAATAAAAAAAAATAAAAAAATAAATATTCGTTGGGGAGAGATGCAGTGGGTGGGGCTATTCTTTTTAAGTACCGGCCCCACACGGTACTATAAAAATACTACACTATCAGCTATAATCTTGAATCGAAAGCAAGATCGCAAACAGCTGATTGGAGCGCCCGCCAGCGGCCAGACGGCTTGTCGCGCGCGTGACGAGTCCGCCTCGCGGTTCCGAAATGTCTGCTGCGAAAGCGGACCGAGGCAACAAATTGGACGCGAGTAGGGTTACCAGATGATATCCCAATCGAGGACATGTCCTCCTTTTCGGATCAAATAGAAACGTCCTCCTTCCGCCTTCAATTTGTCCGCCTTATATTTGAATTAAACCATATCACCATATCATGTAGCGTGTGGGGCCGGTACTTTAAAAGAATAGCCCCACTGCATCTCTCCTCGTGTATGTCGTAAAAGGCGACTAAGGGATATGACTCCCTTCTTATATTACTAGGTGGTAGGGTTTAACCCGCCCGGGTTGCATCCACCACACTGAATGAAGGGTCGGTCGAAACGCCTATGTAAATAGTTTGTGTTTTCCGTCCAGTTCAGTGTAGCCGGCACGACCGAAGGGAAGCACTGACGTGACACCAAGTTCACCCGGTGTTATGGGCTGACATCACGGATGTAGTAGGTGATGCAGCCAAGCGTGTCAGTTTCCATAAAAAAAAAAAATCATTCGAAGTTCCCGCCCGCGCTGCATTCCCTTTCTTTTCCTTCATTTTATTTTTGTATTTCATCCCTTATTTTATTTTTGTATTTCATCCCTTATTTTATTTTTGTATTTCATCCGTTTTTTTTTATTTAAACACTTCTCTCATTCGAACCATTCCAGAGTAAATGTCCTCCTTTTTCAATTTTGCATCTGGTAACCCCAGACGCGAGGTGCATTCTCCCCGCACAATACCACAGACAATACTGCCATTGACTGCAAAATTTCTTCTCTCGGCAAAAAAGTTTGATTGCGATCTCTTAAAACTTCTCAGCCGAATTCCTCACTTGTCCACACGGCTAGCCGAGTGATAGTAGAACTTTGCTCCGCAGGGTGAGTGAACTGCAAACATGGTGAAATAGACGAGAGAGTGATGAGGCGAGGGAGTGGTAAAAATTTGTAAAATCCGACTGCTGCACTGCAAATCCGTAGGGACGTCGGCTCCCTAAGTGTGTTCTATCGTCTCCAATCCACCTCCGCACTACGCGTACTGTGCAGGGGATGCACCCCTATTCAATCGACCTACCACGGATGCGCACCAACCGGTTCTGTAGGTCTTTTATTCACAGAACCGGGAAAATGCGGAACGCACTCCCATCTATTTCCTCCCAAGTACAGCCTGGGGTTTTTCAAAAGGGGCGTGAAAAGGCTCCTGTCAGGCCGGCATGGCATTCGCACTCCCTGTGCATCACAGAATGTCCATGGGCATCGTTAAGACACCTACTTGCAGGTGAAACGATGCCATATGTCACGCTATCAATAAAAAAAAAACAACGAAGGAAACAAGGAAAGACCAGTAGAACATGCTGTAATCGCGCTATCTGTCTATCCCTGTGAAAAATGTTCAGCAGTCGGGTCTTTGTTATTTTATTTTTTACTAGCATTTGCCCGCGGCTTCGCTCGCTTGAAATTCGCATTTAAAAAGAAAAAGAAGAAGAAGTAAGTCCGCCCGCTACCGTACCTTTATTTCGGCGGGCGGAACAATTCGGTTCGTAGGTATGAGAGCTAGATCTTAGCGTAATCGGAACTGAATTTTATTTAGCCTAGCACTAGATGGCGCTAGTAGTACGGCAATATTGGAATAAATTTTATCCGTTTAAACACATCTTTTGGTTTGAAGTTAGAAATTGTTCGGGGTATACGCCAAAAAAATGCCGCTTGGTTAATCACTTTACGTGTTTTTCAACCAGTTTATTTTTTTGCCCAGACGGATTTACTTAATTGTAAACAAGCGGCAGCGGGTCTACTTATTTAAAAAAAAATTACTTGACAAAAAGAAAAAATCTACAGCTCACTCACATTACGCGCAAATCAGACAGACAGATGCGAAGATGATATCTTTGCATTGAGTGAGTGCACAAAAAACGCCGACGAGCGACGACGGCGACGTCTAGACAAAATTTCCGACCCTTACAAAATCCAAAAATAATTTAAGATCGCAAGGCCTACTTCTTTAATTATGTGATTCCTCAAAAGCCCTCCGTCCGGTTGATTTTATTCAACCTTGTTTTTACTATTATTCTACCCTATTACCCTAAATATAACTAGAAAAAAGGAAAAAAAAACCGTGTTGTAATTTATACAAAAGTGCCCCTGAAAGAGATACCTATACTATATGTACATCCTAACCTTTAATAAAATTCAACGTCTGCTTTCTGTCTGCATGTATGTCTGTCTGTCCGCTTATAACTCGACAACCACTGAACCGATTTTAATAAACACTTATATACTTTACAATACAATGCAGTAGCTGGTAGACATGTCGCAGTATTATTATAAGATTAGTAAAATTATAATTTACTAGTAAAATCATAATCGTTCGTATTATTGTGAGTCAAAGCAAAAATTCACAATCTTACTGGTAAAAGTTAGCATTATTATAATTTTACTAGACTACCTTAGAAATATTGTAAAAAAATATATTTCCTCACAATTTTACTGATTGATTGGGCAGATTTTTAGTAAAATTATAATTTTACTAATCATAGCTAGTAAAATTGTATGAAGACGTATAGCGTGCGCTGATTGGTTTAAATATTGTGCATTAGGAGCTTAGTAGGACACGAGCGTCTCGGGGCAATATGCATCATTGGCGTTAACTGCCATGGGTCGAAACGAAATGTAACAAAAACGACATGCGCCACCTCAATATTAGGTTCAAGTAAAGATTAACCCTGGTTGTTTTTTTTAAACCATCAAAACCACCAAAATATTCACAATGTTTTGGTGGTCTAAAAAAACAATTTACCAGGGTTTACAATCTTACAATCTTTCTAAGGTAGTCTAGTAAAATTATAATAATGCTAACTTTAACCAGTAAGATTGTGAATTTTTGCTTTGACTCACAATAATACGAAGCATTATGATTTTACTAGTAAAATTATAATTTTACTAATCTTATGATAATACTGCGACAGACATAATATCTCGGTTCCGTATTCGGCGCGGAGAGCGAGCAGCGGTAAGAACGGAGAACAGCCTCGCGCGCCCACTGCACAAGTCCTTAAACCAACAACTAGATCTAGGACGTTATGTATGACAGTATTAAATGAAATTGATTGTGTGTGTGGGCCGTTTTCATTAATCGCTGCATTCGCTTTTCTCCCCCTCTTCTCCCCCCCTCTCTCTGTGGTGGTGTTTAACAACATAATATGGACCTAAGGCCCACTTGCACCAACACGAATTTAACGATATAAACCAGTTTAACTCGTTAAGCTAGTACCCGTTGACTGTGGAAACCGCGTTTAAATCCATAACTCGCTACTTAACTCTAAATTCGTGTTGGCGCAATTGTGCCTTAGGCCCACTTGCACCAACACATATTTAATATATAAACCAGTTTAACTCGTTAAGCTAGCACCCGTTGACTGTGGGAACCGCGTTTAAATCCATAACTCGCTACTTAACTTTAAACTCGTGTTGGTGCAAGTGGGCCTATCTATTATATGGGTTGGGCGCGAAACGCCTTAATCGGATTTTGACCGAGTAGCGAAAAGACTAAATCGCAAAATGACCAAGTCGCAAAACGACCATACAGCAAAATGACTAACTAACAAAACGACTAGCTCGTAAAATGATGAAGTAGCTAAAATACTATGCATATATGTGCGTATTAAAATATTTATGTAGGTTTATCATAGGTATTGCTTTGCCACAAAAAACTATTCTTGTTTGCCTGCATTTACTTCTCCCACATCCTAAAAGTTAGTTAGAATAGAATGCCTCACCGCATTAAGCTCGCCTTTTGTGCCTAATTTGTTCAATAAAGAATACATACTCGTACATACATACATACCATACCATACATATACTTTTAGAAATAAAACTGGCGCGGTCCTTCTACCGAGCCAAGCAGCAGATGGATCTTCGCCCCTTACCTACTTGCTGCTTGATAGTTATACTAATGCATTGCTAAATGTGGTGGCCGGTGTTGTGCTGCAATTGACAAGAGTACCTGCAGCACAACACCGATTATTCTGCTTACCTCGATTGTCCGGATACAGCGTGCGGTATCAATATATACTAATAATAAATCTGTAAGGGATGGTCATGGAGTACGTTACTTTGTTTTATGAGATACTGCGTATGTAGACTCTATGTATGATACTAAAACTAAATTTAAAAATTTTTTGAAATCTTTTCTGTATGTATGCATATATATGTATGTATATGTTCCTCTATAACTCTTAAACCGATCCTCCGAATTCGATGAAACTTTACACGCACATTTGATTATACGGGACACAGGATAGGCTAAATAAAATTCAGTTTCGGTTACGCTAAGATGTGGCTCTCACACAAACTGAATTGTTCCGCGCGCCGAAATAAAGGTACGGTAGCGCGCTTACTTGCTTTCTTCTTTTTTAATACGAATTTCACGCGAGCGAAGCCGCAGACAAAAGCTAGTGTATGTATAAGACATTCAGCCGAACAATTTACGACCTGCATGTATCCTAGTCTAGAACAGATTGCCACTTTTAGATTTGTGTTCTGTTGTTGAGTGCTCCTGACCTCATTCTGTCTCGCCTCCTCGTTGACTCGTCGATGGTATCTGGACTCTGGACTCAAGGTTTTCATTATGTAACTAGCTTTTGCCCGCGGCTTCGCTAGCGTTAAGTCTTCTGTCAGCCCCGGTAGCTCGGTGGTACGGTCGGTCGACTGTTGTTAAGCACACTTAAAATCAGTACTTGGATGGGTGACCGCTCGATCGTTGGAGGCTGACGTTGGTTCGAATTCCACGTAAAACTGTAGGTCCCTTCCCTTCTTACCTCACTAGGTGGGAGGTATTTTTTTAAAAAGCTTGAAATAAAAGTTAAATTAGAAATTAAAAAACACCCGGCCCTTAAAAAGTCTAAAATAATTTGCATTATTTACTTTAAAGGAGCCGGGGGACCGCTAAGCAAATAAAATATAAAAACTCGGAGCTGCTATTTACTTTGCGGTCCTAAATTATTTTTGACATTTTTAGGGTCGGTTTTTTTTAAATTTGTTATTTAACTTTTTGATTGTAGGTACTGTTCAATGTGTATTGTAGCCTAGTGTTATGAAGGGATTTTGTTACATTTATATTAAGGTCTTTCATTAGTAGGTAACTTTACGCTAAGGGGTGTATGCGTATCAGATACTGATCACGTTGCCATGCCCATAGATTTTTTTCGGATATCAAATACCTACCCATCCTACTAAAATACGGACGCTGACGGTCGGTGTTGTCCAAAGGTTGAAAGTTGCCCAGCGAGCAATGGAGCGAGCCATGCTGGGAATAACGTTACGTGATATGGTGCGTAACGAGGCAATCCGCCGACGCACCAAAGTAGTCGATATTGGATACCGGGTGGCTAAGCTCAAGTGGCAATGGGCTGGGCACGTCAGCCGAAGAGACGACGACCGCTGGAGTAACCGTGTCCTACACTGGCGGCCGTGGACAGGAAAACGGAGTGTGGGAAGACCACCCGCCAGGTGGGACGACGACATCAAGTACGTCGGCGGAAAGCAGTGGTTCCGTACCGCTGAAGGCCGGGAGGACTGGAGGAAAATTGGAGAGGTCGTATGTCCAGCAGTGGACGCTTACACGCTGACTGACTGACTGACTGACTACTAAAATAATAGTTTATTGAACAATTATTTCATAGCATAGGTGGGTATTTGATATCGTAAAAAAAAAAAATCAATGGGTATGGGAACGCAAGGAGGATACAATGGGAACGTGACCAGTTTCTGATACACGTACACCCCTTAGCGTAAAGTTACCTACTAATAAAAGACCTTATATAAATAACATATTACGATAAAACGTAAAATGTGCTTTATTCAAGGAGCGTGTGTTGGTTTTCGGTTATGGAATTCTTTTGGACTTAGTGATTTGTGATGACCTTGTTTTGGTGATTATAGGTACTAAGTAGGTCAGGAGGTCGAGTCTATCGCTCGGTCGTCAGGGTAATACCAATATAAAAAAAACTAGGCACTGAGCCAGAGCGGCATAGAAAACAATTTTGTGTTGAAAATAATTTTCTATTCTGAATTTCCGTCGAAGTGATTATTCGAAATTCAAACATGTATTCAGTCGACAATATTTCTTTGGCAAACTTATCTAGCTTTTGCTCGATGCTTCGCTCGCGTAAAATTCGTAGTTAAAAAGAAGAATGTAAGTAAGTAAGAAAGAAGGCCGAGCTGCGCTGCCGTCGGATGGTAAAACGATGTATGAGCACATACAGCGTTTTTACGTAACACGGCTCAATCGAAAGTTCTTGACGTGCCCTATCACCCAATGTAAATTTTATCTTTTCAGGACCTTCACTGAAGAAGTTATGAAGATCGATATGACGATGTATGTCCTAAAAAATACGATTCTGTACGGTAAAACGATGCAATGGATTTGGCATCTTTTTTCCATAACCCTACATTCAGTATGCCACGACGATGTAATCGCCAATACATCGTTTCACCGTAACACCGCCTAGTTACCGCGTTTAACCATAATACCGAAATATAAATTTGCATGCGCACTTGTAGGGAAAGAACCGAGTTGCATCAGTTTACATTGCGCGAAGGTTCTCCCTCCCTCTTCTCTACCCGCGTCGATCTGCGCCCTTCAACATCGCCGCCGGCAGTCGCAAGTTGTTTTTTTTTATGTACAAACCAACATGGGTTTGTAAATGTTGCAGCCCAGCCTGAGCGCCATTCCTATTCTGAGTGAGTCCGGGTCTAGAAGCGAGCCGATTGTATGGGAGGGAAGAGCATGCAACCAGGCCCCCTACTCTCTCTGAGTGGTGGCGCTCAGACGAGCAACCGTTTTCGGTTAATTATCTTAATTTTTTTTTGTGCATGGCTGTGCCGAGAGACCAATGGTGCAGTCGACAGAGCCAAAATCACCTCTCCTCACGAAAGCACGCTCAGTAAGGTGCCATGCCAGCAGATTTTCGGACTGTTGCTAGGCTGTCTAGCCTGTTAATACGACGTTTGAAGACACCCAGGTTAAAGGATTTGGGAAATACACTCGCCGGAAGACAGTTCCACACCCTAGCGGTGCGACAAAGAAACGATTTAGAGAACAGACGGGTTCTCAAAAGCCCAATGTCAACCACAAAAGGATGCTGAGTCTCTCGGCGACGAGTCATGCGGAGTTAGGACGGGTGGCAGGGAATAAGGGATTCTAGTTCCACAGAGCAGCGTCCGTGGTATTATCTGTAAAACAGGCCAAGCGAACCCACAAATCGTCTGTGACTCAGAGACTCCAGACCATCTGTAACTTTCGGGTCACCAACAAGATGGATGGCTCGGCGCTGAATCGAGTCCCAGGACGCAGGCAGATAATGGAGACTACCCTCCCAGATGTGACTGCAGTACTCCAGTCATCGGCCTAATCTGTGTTTTGCACAAGAGGAATAGTTGTGCCGGTGAGAAGAACCGCCGATTGCGGAAAAGTATTCCCAATTTCCTGGATGCAGTTTTGGCCTTAGACTCAATTTGTTGCCAGAACCCTACGTTTTTGGAAATAGTGGTGCCCAGGAGGTCCAGATGGTCCGAGACAGGTACGACGCTGCCTTGGAAACTAGCTTGGAAAGGAAAGGGATCGACCTTAGCAGGTAATGCGCAGCACTGAGTCTTGCTAACGTTGAAGGCGACAAGGTTCTCATGGCCCCATATAGCTACTTTTCCGAGAACTTTACCGACCTTATCAACCACTGAACGTTGAGCCTCACTATGCCGCGAATCTCTACTCTTCCAGTCCTTAATCTCTGCATAGCTATGTATCATGCCCAAGGAAGTAGATCGTTTATAAAGATTAAGAAAAGCGTAGGCGACAGCACAGAGCCCTGCGGAACACCAGCGTTAATTGGAAAGTCGTCCGATTTCGAGCCATCGATGGTAACGAAAATGGAACGACCTGCCAAAAATCTGGCGATCCAGGTGCAGAGTTTGGGTGAAATGCCGAAGGACAGAAGCTTGCCTAGGATTCGGTGCCAAACGCGGTCGAAAGCCTTGGAGACACCTTCATCGTCACCGTATAAAGGTCGTCCAGCATGATCTGAAGCTGATCTCGGGAATTTGACAGAAGAACGTCATCGGCGAAACGCAGATGACTGAGAAGATCTCCATTCACGTTTATACCCATGTTATCCCACTCAAGCGTCTAAAACACATCTTCCAATGCGTTTGTGAAGAGCTTGGGTGATATCACATCCCCCCGCCTTACGCCTTTACCAAGGAGGATGGGTTGGGTAATTCTCGTGAAGCCTCACAGCCATCGTCGCGGACCAATACAGATTTCGGAGTACCTCGATGTAGCGGTGGTCGATTCTGCACTTCAGGAGGGTGTTTTCGACAACCCATTTTTCAACTGAGTCGAATGCCTTCTCATAGTCGACGGAGGCTAGGAAGAGCGGCTTGTTGTACTCCTCGCACTTTGCACCACTTGTCTCATAGTAAATATGTGGTCCATGGTGCCGTATCCTTTCCTAAATCCAGCATGCTAACAATAACACAACCTAGCAATTATGTAATTTTCTTCTTTTTATTTTATTTACAAGTTTTTATATATTAGAAGCTTTTATTTAACTTGCAGTGTGCGTTAGTTAGTAGGCATGTTTGGGACAAATCTTGCACGTAAATGTTGAAGAAGTATGTTATCGATTCAAACACTCGGTTTCCTATTTGTCAAGAATATGATGAGAATGAAGATTTGGGTCACCATGTTGATTATGATGTCATTAATAACAGGATAGTTCACTTTTCATCTGTTTCATTGGTATATGAAGAAACAAACTTTTTGAAATTATACATAAAGAATAATGTTGTTTTATTTAAAATACTACCTACATTTTGATCACTAATATAACAGAAGGATTTAAAAAACATATTTTACATAGATTATAAAGCAGCAAAATTTCAATTTACTTACTTAGTTAGTGAAACCCTCTTTGCATGCTTTCATGGTTAAACGTTGCAACGGATGTTGATTTGTTATACCAAAACATACCTCCTGTCATCCCGTTATGGTGACACGCTGCAACACATGTTGACTTGTTTTACCAAAACATGTCCGCACTTAAAACCTTCAAAATGTTCCGACAAAACGCGTTTAGCGTTATTACAAGAAATATAGACATTAATATTTAGAAAAAATTGCAGGGCCTACAAATGAACAATAAAAGGAACATGCTCAATTTTTTACATTACGTTTGACCATTTATTAATGACACAGACATCCAAAATGTACAAAATCATTCAAACGCGTTTATCTCAAAACTATACTTTTTAACATACATCGTTTTACCATCCGACGGCAGTTTATTTCTGCGCGCAGAACAATTCGGTTTGTATGAGATGAGAGCCACATCTTTTTTTTTTATGTGAACCAGCATGGGTGGCTGTGCCGAGAGACCAATGGTGCAGTCGACAGAGCCAAAATCACCTCTCCTCACGAAACCACGCTCAGTTAGTTGCCATGCCAGCAGATTTGCGGACTGTTGCTAGGCTCTTGAATTCTAGTCTGAACATGTTAGCGTAAACCGGAACTGAATTTTATTTAGCCTATCTAGATAGGCTAAATAAAATTCAGTTCCGGTTCCGGATAGGCCCTATCCTGTGTCCCGTATAATAAAATGTGCTTGCAATAAGTTTCATCGAATTCGGATGATCGGTTTAAGAGTGCGCGTGGCAAAGAGAGACAGCCAAATACCTAACATGCTGTCACGTGGCTAACCTCGTGGTTGCTCTTAAAAAAACAATAAATCTAGAACCGACCACGATGACAGCTTCACGGCAACATCAACTGAGATGATCAATAAAAGGCGCATTGGCGCACTAATTAGTTTGATGTAGATCAGTGGTGCCCATACTTTTTCCTATGAAGATCTACCTACAAAAACCGGCCAAGTGCGAGTCGAATTCGCGCACCGAGGGTTCCGTATCGCCATGTCATGGCCAACGCCACTCAAGCCATCTATGGCGTGTTTATGAAATGCGTCATATTAGTTAAAATTAATGATTAGTTAATAAAATGCTTCATAATATTTTCGGTAGATGGCGCGCGCGCATACACTTTTTAGTTTCTTCTATGGGAACCCCGTGAATTTTTGACTATTTCTTATTTTTATTATTTGTTGTTATATCGGCCATAATAAATAACACATATTCTGTGAAAATTTCAACGGGCTACCTATTACGGTTCAAGAGATACAGCCCTCGGACAGACGGACGGACGGACAGACAGCAGACAGACGGCATAGGCTTAGTAATAGGGTCCCGTACCGGATACGGAACCCTAAAAATTAAAGGTTGTGAGATCGACACTTGTACCAAAAAATTTCGTTGTACAATAATTTGTAGTCATTTTTGTTTGAATTGAAAGCTATGTTTATTAAATCCTTTATTAGTTACTATTGTGGTCCTTGCGGAAGACGACGACGCCGCCCGGAAAATGTACCTATCTCACATAAAATATTATGAATTCTTTGATGTTTTTACAAGTACATTTTTGCTCTACACATTTTCGGCGATCGACCTAAAAGCCTTTTGGGATCGACCGGTCGACCGGCGATCGACCGTTTGGGCACCACTGATGTAGATGGAATTAGGATATGATGTGTGGAGCGTTCCGTGGGGCGGCGTGGGCGCAGACACAGAGGCCGCATATTTCTGCCTACGCGCAGATTCTGAAGGTGTTTGGACGTATCAGGTCTAGGAGCAGTGATCTTAGCCGTACAATTTGTTTCTATGCCAAAAGAGCGCGGGCGCAAACGGAAGTAGACCGCGCCATACGTCGTCATAGCCGCAAGTTTCAAAGGAACTTCCAATTTTTTTTTTAAATAAACCAACATGGGTGACTGTCGAGGGACCAATGGCACAGTCGACAGAGCCAAGAACCCCTCTCCTCGCGAAACCACGCTCAGTGAGGCGCCATGCCAGCAGATTTATTGCGGACTGTTGCTAGGATGTCTAGCCCGTTGAATACGTTTGAAGACGCCCAGGTTAAAGAATTCGGGAAAACACTCGCCGGGGGACAGTTCCGCACTCTAGCGGTGCGACAAAGAAACGATTTTGAGAACCGATGGCTTCTCAAAAGCCCAATGTAAAGCTCAAAATCCTATAGGCTTTCGATAGCGCAGACAAAAAATTTGAGTAGGTACCTAGGTACTAATCCAATTCTTTGTTCTTGAGGTTTTGTGGTTCGTATTCCTATTGTACTGTGTGGGGCCGGGTACTTAAAAATAATAGCTCCACTGCGTTTCTCCCCGTGCATGTCGTAAAAGGCACCTAAGGGATAAGGACAAGATGCCGCGCTAAAGGGCGACAGGCTCACCACCCCTCACCTTGTGACGGTACTTCCACCGAGTCATGCAGCAGGTGGGTAGGCCTTACTTGCTGCTCGATCGATTTAATCTTGTTCGAATACTTTGCGATACGTGGTGGTCGGCGTTGTGCTGGGAAATGGGAATAGGCGAGTTTACTGAGGTGGATGTGAACCTTTGGTGATTGATCCTAATGTACCTATATTGGGTTGATGGTTGAGCCTATCCTTATCCTTACCTATAATAAAATCCAACATCTGCTTTCTGTCTGAGTGTCTGAGTGTCTGAGTGTATGTCTGTCTGTCCGCTTATAACTCGAGAACTACTGAACCGATTTTAATAAAACAAAATTCTACGGATAGCTTGATTCTTCCCATCAACTATAAGCTACTTACTATCACGCTAAATGGCCTATGAGGTTAGCAGTGAAGTGAAATATGAGAGCGGGCGTAGCCGCGGGCACAGCTTGTGTAGTATAAGGTGCAATGACGGCATTCCAAGATGTATACACATACAGATGTTTTGCAGGTTGAGTATGGCTGGGACTTGTATGATTGTTTATTAGGAGATGCCGAAAGCCGAATCTCTTCCGCGGCGAGGCCGCCTAGCGCCTGCGCGCCTGCGCTGTGTGGGCGACCAACTGCAATGCAGGAACCCGAAGTTGTGCAACACGAATTAATAATCGGCGCACGCGGCTGTTTCCGTTCGCGCAAAACTAACTCCCACGCACCCTCGACCTCAAGGCTGGCTCCGGTTGGCTGGCACACCGCTCGACATTTTGAAAGTCTAACGAGCCGGTTTTCGATATTTGTGACGATGTGAGCGAACCAACCACCAAATATTTAACTCGTAAAACTGTAGGTCCCTTCCCTCCTAATCTTACTCGGTGGTAGGGTTTAACCCGCCCGGGTTGATACCACCGCACCGAATGAAACGTCGGTCCAAACGGCTATAATTAGTCTGTGTTTTCCGACCAGTTCAGTGTAGCCGGCACGATCAAAGGGGGAAGCACTGACATGGCACCTAGTTCACCCGGTGTTATGGGCTGACATCACGGACGTTGTAGGTGATGTAGCCAACCGTGTCAGTTTCCATAAAAAAAAATAAAAAATTTAGCTATGATCTATCTACGGCAGTAAGGCAAAAAAATCCCCGACCCTTAAAAAGTAAAAAAAAATTCCGTTGACTTACCTATAGGAGTCGGTGGACCGCTAAGTAAATTCCCGCGTAGCTATGAGTGTTTATATTTTATTTACTTAGCGGTCCCCCGACTCCTTTAAGTGAACGGAAATTATTATTTTCTGTTTAAGGGTCGGTGCTTTTTTTAAATTTGTAATTTAACTTTTATTTCAAGCTTTAAAAAAACACCGCATGCAGATCGGTCCACTTTTTAAGATAATTATTTTTTTTATTACTTAATAAGCTAAGAACCATCCCGATTAAACAAGCTTTCTTAATAAAAAAAAAATCGCATCCAAATCGGTCCATCCGTTTGGGAGCTACGATGCAATATAAAGACACACACATACACACCGTTTTTTGCATCGGGGGTTAAAAATAACATTACGACTACAAATAGTCTAATATTCCCAAAACAAATCCAACAAAATGGGAGTACGTTTCAACAGATGATGGCGCGTCTGTCTTGCCTCTCCACACGCGTCGTCCGCGTCGGTCACCCGCAGATAGGTAGGATAGCCCGCGCAGTTATGACTTCTGCATTGCACCGGCCGCACTAGATGGCGCTAGTAGTACGGCAAAATATAACTATTGGAATAAATTTTTATTCGTATAAGCACATCTTGGTTTGAAGTTTCGATAATAGTTAAACGTGTTTTTCAACCAGTTTAGTATTTTTTTGCCCGGATTTACATAATTGTAAACAAGCGGGTCTATTATTAAAAAAAAAATAAAAAATTATCAATCGTAAGCGAGCGAGCGAGCAAGCACTCGAGCAGCCGAACACGGATGGAGCCAGCGTTGCCAGAAGGTTACTTTTGTAACCTTTTAGGTTACTTTTAACGCTGAAAGGTTACTTCTAGGTTACACGACTCAAAAGGTTACTTTTAGGTGATTTTTCAGAATTAATTTATAAAATACATTTTTAATTTCTTTTCTTACACGAAACAGATTAGCCGGCGGAAATAGATCTTGGATCTAGGTTTGTGCCACGGACTATTATACTTTACTGTGGATTCAATGCGAGTTCTGTGGGCAGAACTCGGTTTTATATTAATTTTTTCATGTTGGCAACGCAACACTTCGCTCGTAAATCGTCATGGTTCTGTGTGTATTCTAAAAATATGTTAAAAATACGCCTACCAAATCACAAAAGCGTCCCGCTTGCTCGCTCGATCAATCTAATTCGCTCTTTTCGAGTTCGTTTGCTGTCGATCGTTCGTGTCGTCTCCAGTCGTCGATCGTCGTGTCGTGTTGGTCGATGAATGAAAGAAAGTTTAGTTTTGTTTGTTTGTGTCGGTCGGGCCTACTTACATAGTGGTTTGAATTAAAAAAAAAACGACTGAAAAACTAGGTAAGTGTATGGAAAACCACTAAATCATTCACATTTCTGTAAGTTTATACGACCAACATATATCCATCAACTTTGAATACATTACTAACTGAAAAAAAAATTAAAGGTTACTTTTCACACTAAAAGGTTACTTTTTTTCTATTTCAGGTAACTTTTGACAAGACCCCGCTGGCAACACTGGATGGAGCAGCAGGAAAAAAAAACCGCATCCAAATCGGTCCATCCGTTTCGGAGCTACGATGCCTGTGGCATCGTAGCTCCCAAACGGACTGATGACGGAAAGATGTAGCAGACACACATATATATATATATATACATACACACGTCAACCTTATAACACCCCTCCGTTTTTTGCTCGGTGGTTTTTTGCGTCGGGGGTTAAAAATAAAAACCTCTAGTCTAATATTCCCAAAACAAATCCAAAATGGTACTACGTTTCATTCAACAGATGATGGCGCGTCTGCTTGCCTCCACTCCACGCGCGTCGCCCGCAGATAGGATAGCCTGCGCAGTAAGTCATGCATGACTTCTGCCGGTACTTTAAAAGAATAGCCCGACTGCATCTATCTCCGTGTATGTCGTAAAAGGCGACTCCCTTCTTATATACTAGGCCCGGGATGGTACCTACCACCGCACTGAATGAAGGGTCGATCGAAACGGCTATGTAAATACCTAGTTCGTTCGTGTACAGTCAAGTTCAGTGTAACCGGCACGACCGAAGGGAAACACTGCCATGGCCACCGGCCACCTAGTTTACCGGGGTGTTATGGGCTGACATCACGGATGTAGTAGAGTAGGTGATGGATGACGAGTCGTCCCGCGTACAAAGTCTCCGCTCATTTCCTCCGTCAAAAACAGCTTTGGTGTTTAAAAAAAATAATAACCAGGGTTAATATTAAGAAGACAAGCTGTGCCCGCGGCTCCGCCCGCTCTCATATTTCACTTCACTGCTAACCTCATAAGCTATTTAGCGTGATACAAACTATTTACATAGCCGTTTCGACCGACGTTTCATTCAGTGCGGTGGTACCAACCCGGGCGGGTTAAACCCCACCACCTAGTAAGGTAAGAAGGGAAGGGACCTACAGTTTTACGTGGATATTTAGTCCGGTATGGGTGGCTACCATCTAGGTACATTACTTATTAAAATGTTAACAATATAATTGTTTTAACATATTTTTCTCTATCATTCTTATTACAGACTAGCTGTGCCCGCGGCTCCGCCCGCTCTGATATTTCACTTCACTGCTAACCTCATAGTAAGTAGCCTATAGTTGATGGGAAGAATCAAGCTATCCGTAGAATTTTGTTTTATTAAAATCGGTTCAGTGGTTCTCGAGTTATAAGCGGACAGACAGACACTCAGACAGAAAGCAGACGTTGGATTTTATTATAGGTAAGGATGCGTCGCTCTTTATATTAACCCTAACCTAATGTTGAGGCGGTTGTATTTCCGAAAATGTGACGGAGGGAATGAGCAAATCCCATAGAGAGACTTTGTACACGGAACGGCTCGTGTAGGTGATGTAGCCAACCGTTTCAGTTACCATAAAAAAAAAAAACAAAACAAAAAACACCGCCTATATCACTGCCTAGCACTGACTGAATCGTACGAACCAAATTAAAATTTATGTAATTCATTTGTGCCAATAATAATAATAAGTCAATAAATAACTTTAAGTTTCAAAAACCTGACGTGTATTCTAAAGGATGACTCCATCAAAATTCTGTTTACACTCGCGAAGAGCTCGAAACCTTCAGTAAACAGAGCTTCGTAATTGCTAAATTAGTTTGCCTACACAACACGCGAAATTGTGTGAATAGATAAATTTACTCTTATGTCGTCTCTTCAAGACGGTGGTGGCGGCGCGGCGCGTATACGCCGAGAGATAGGTACCTATGCTTGCTAAATAGCGTTGAGGGATTTCTGCATGAGTAACTGAGTATGCCTACATACGGACAGAAGGCCGGCGGCACTTCGGCCGAGCTTCAGATCTAGTCGGATGTAGGCACAACCTGCCCACGCGCGCCGCCGCCGCGCCAGGTGTGAGATTGAAAACAATTTTTCTTTAGCGCATTATTTCTCAAAGACGTTCCAGTGTCGTTACCCTCTTGTTTTCTCTCCTGCTGTCTAATGTAAGACGATTTTATTTGAAAACTGTACAAAATTGAGAAAATGGCTTGCTTCGGAATCGGAATAAATTTATTTTTAACTTTTTAGTTCATTTTTATCAATATTAAAGCTTTTTTTTTATGTAAACTGACACCATCTACAACATTCGTTATGTCAGCCCATAACACCGGGTGAACTAGGTGCCATGTCAGTGATTCCCTTCATTTCATTTCAAAGAGTTCCTATGGCCACCTTCCGGCTCCATCATCAGACCAGCTATGACATCAATGTATTGCATTGTCATCCGATTTACATATGTAATTTCAGCTCAATCGAACACCGGGAAGTGGGTCAAAGTTAAATTTGACCCACTTCCCGGTGTTCGAGTCAGATTTGATATATTATTTTATTTTATATATTATATAATTTTTATATAATATTTTTACAGCCTTAGAAATTCTAGCCAATTATTCCATTTAAAACATTCCGTTTGTTTCCTTTCTTTTTCATTTTATTGAAGTGAATAAAAAAGTAAAAAATACTTCTATGTTCTGTTAATTTAAAATTATTAGTTGTATTTAATAAATAAAACAAATAATGAAAGACAATAAACTATTTGACAATATGCTTTATTTAAATGAACGCTACTTATTGCTGTACGTGACTCTTTGTATTTAAATATTTGCTAAATTAAAATACATTCTAGTTTCTGTACACTTATTGCTACAAAGGAAGTTCACTTACTGTAGGTATCTCTGTTTTCTGGTAAGTGGGTCAGAAGGCCCCTCAAAATTAAATGTAATTGGGTCGAAAGGCCACATTTTTTTTTTGACAGTGGGTCCTGAGAATGGGTCAGAACGCCACGAGATCGATTTGATTACCCACAGACACCGGCCGGGACAGGTGAAACTAAATAAAAGCTTGTAACAAAAAAAAATGTTTTAATAAACATTTCACCGACTGCAAAAAACAACTAGAACTTAAAAGTGTTAAATAATATTTTGATACATATTCGAACCCTTGAGTTGAAGGCGGTACAAAAGCACCAAAGGGGTCCATCCATACCGCCTTTACATGTATCAAAATATTATTTCAGACTTTTTAAGTTCTAGTTGTTTTGTTGTTTTTTGAAGCCAGTGTGCAATGTTTTTTAAAACAGGTTTTTTATTTCACTCTTTTTAGTTATATTACATACATAACATGCAAGTACATAACATGTTCTGCGTAGAATTGGGCGTTATACCGTCGACGTGTTTTTCCAGTGTACACTTAACAGTTCATATCTTGAAAACTACTGAACCGATTTTGATTAAACTTGCACTGTTCCCTAAGTTGGCATACATGATTACTGTGCTCGCAAGAGTGCAGGGATAGACGTCTGGATTTTATGGCCGGAAGGCTGGTATTTCCGGACGTCTATAAACAAAAGTAAGCGAAAGCGAAACACATAAAATGATAGTATCGACTTGTTCCCTAAGTTGAAGTAAATGTAAGCCAAGGAAAAAGAATGGTCACAATCCGATTAATAGTTACGGAGAAATACACTTGACTAACATATGCGAATATTGTGCAATTCCAACGATATTACATACATACGTGTCGAATTGATAACCTCATTTTTTTTAAGAAGTCGGTTAAAAAAAGGAAGACCTAATTTATTAATTTTTTTTTATATGAAAAATAAGCAATACCTTATTATAATCATTCTGACCTTAGTTGAAGACTTGCTGTTTGTAAGTTTTTAGGTTTCCGTATCCCGTACGGAATCCTATTACTAAGCCTACGCCGTCTGTCTGTCTGTCCGTCCGTCCGTCCGTCCGTCCGTCTGTCTGTCTTTCCGAGGGCTGTATCTCTAGAACCGTAATAGGTAGCCCGTTAAAATTTTCACAGAATATGTGTTATTATGGCGGATATAACTACAAATAATAAAAAATAGAAAAAATAAAAAAATAAGGGGGTTCCCATACAAGAAACGTGTTTTTTTTTTCAATGTTTATTTTTTGTGGTGCTGAAACCTCGGTGCGCGAGTCCGACTCGCACTTGGCCGGTATAATAATGACGCTGGTGATGTGCTCTTATCGTTTCTTCATCAAACCACGCAGGCGTGAATCCTGTGTCAAGTGCATAACACAAACAAAATGGCATTGTACGACGAACATCTCGAGTGTTATTTATTTGTTACGTTTCCAACGGCATCCATCCTGTTTGCTTGTGTGTGTATGTTGATAAATAACTCACGTTGTTGTATGTAACTATCAGAATATCACGGGATGTTACGGCGTGAGCCGGCACGGGTGCCCACAGTCACAGATTACTTAATAGTTACTTCGTAACAGATAAATCACTCCATAGAAAATGTTCCTACCTTCGGGCTTTAATAGCCTACTGTTTCACATCGCCAATCGCTGCGTGCGAAAATGTACCTTAACGATCGAGTGTAAAGTGGTTATTGCTTTGCAGCTGCGCGCAGTTGCGTGGGCGAGCGTCTATGTATACTTCGCGCGGCTGACGAATTTTTACTGAAAAAGACCGCCGGCGGCCCGTCGGGCGGTAGGTAGTTAGCGCGCGCAAGTACATAGAGTGCGTGAGGCCTGCCACAGTGCCCAAATATTCAACGGAATATCGGACACAGCCAACAGCACCACTCTTAGCAAAAGTTTAATTACAAATTTAAAAAACCCCCGACCCTTAAAAAGTCACAAATAATTTCCGTTCATAAAACTTACTTACTGAAAGGAGTCGGGGAACAGCTAAGTGAATACCCGCGTAGCTCTGAGTTTTTATATTTTATTTACTTAGTGATCCCCCGACTCCTTTAAGTAAGTAAACGGAAATTATGTTTGACTTTTTAAGGGTTTTATTTCAAGCTTTTTTAAAAAAACCGCATGCAAATCGGTTCACTTTTTAAGATAATAATTTTTTTGATTAATTAATTACTTGATTACTTAATTACAAACATAGCTAACAACGATCCCGATTAAATCAGCTTTATAATAAAAAAAACAAACGCATTCAAATCGGCCCATCCGTTTGGGAGTTACGATGCCACAGCAGACCCACCCATACACACATACACACACGTTAAACTTATAACTTTATAACACCCCTCTTTTCTCGTCGGAGGTTAAAAACCACGCCACCCATGCCCATGCCGCCGGCCATTGAGCTATACGTTGTACTAGAGGATATACTAAGGGCAAGTACTTTCGCCCCATCGAAGAGAGTTGACTAACAAACTTCCTGTCAGTCGACTCCCGGCGGCCGTCGATGTTAGTCATGTGTACTTCAACGCTTACACAATAAACTTCGCGCGAAGCGAGACACTAAATACGGACTGTGCTACAGTGCGAGCGAGAGTTGTAGATTCATGATTATTTCAGGGTTGTCGGTTTCACTAATAGATATTTGTGAAACCCACTAAACATTTCTAAAAAATAAGTAATATTTTATGTGTAAGTATCTTAGTTCAATTTATTAATGTATTCGTTTATTTACACATTTTATTAATTTATTTATGCACATAATTAATTAATTTATTTTTATTTTTATTTATTAATTATTATTACAGGGTTGTCACCAGTGATAGTAATAGGTAGGGCTTATTTACCTAAACTTCGAGGAACAGAGTAAAAAATTGGAGACTTCCTTACGACAATATTTTTTTCCGGTTTAATAATATTCATGATGTTTTAATTTCGCAATTTAAAAAAAGTGGCCACTTTTTTAAAATCGCGAAATAAAAAAATATTATCAAAACAATTACTTATAGCTGTTTTTGAGAAAATAGATCTTATCAATAAAATGGCGCCTCTCTGAGCGTGGCTTTGTGAGTATTGGTCTTTTTGGCTCAGTCGAATGTACCACTGGTCCCTCGGCACAGCCGTTGACTTACATAAAAAAAATTTGAAGACCCTTTTTTTTAATAATGTTCTCATATTTCAATTAATTCAATTTTATTATTTTTTTCATTACTTGAAACCCCGTTACACCTTACAAGACTCATCACGGTGAACATGGCTAATATTATATTAATCTTAAGTTTTCCTAAAATAGAAACTTCATCATATGAATGTTTTGTTGGAGGGAATTTGTTGTATCTTTCATTATGAGGACGTTGCTATATTGAACAAAAGAAATTACAATCGTTGATTTAAAATAATAAATAAGTAAAAAAAAATTACAAAATTTTGCTTCAATCAAACGAAAAATTACTGTCATTGCACTGACAACCCTATGCGTTCCGCAAACGCCGTGCGCGACGTAATTCAGCGCTGCACATCGTTAGACGATCGCTATTTATTTTAATACTGGTGCTGCGTGCAGCGTTTATATTTAGCTTCACAGCTGCTTAATACCCCGATTCATTCCACAAACTCCGCCTACTTACCAACACCACCGAATATATATTGCCAACACTGATGGACCGCCTGTCTGTGTTAGCTCGTGCACAACGTAATTGCAGCGCTGCACATCGTTAGACGCTCGCAATTTATTTTACTACTGTTGCTGCGTGCAGCGTTTACTTAGCTTCACAGCTGCTTCACGGCGTATGCGTCACAGAATAGATACTGCTTGCATTCCCCCGCCCGCTCCACCTTTCCTCATACCGCAGTTTTTGTTGTCAAAGATTCGTTCAATCTTTCTTAGTAGTGTTTCCTCTAGTATAACATTATTTCTCTATGCCGCCGGCTATAAGGCGGAAAAAATGGTCGTTCTCTAATTGATTTATACCTACTTTTACGGTCGACTGAACGATGGTCCGTTTCAAAAATATTGTATGTAGGCATTGGCGTATCTAGGGTTATCTTCCAGGGTGGGCCTGGCACCTGGAAAGCGATGGCCGATGAAGCCGAAGCATTGCATTGCATTGTGGCGCGGAATTCAAATACCTTTACTCTTGCATGTCGTTACCAAAGAGTTTGTATTACGTCGCTGCGCTCAGCGACGTAATACAAACTCTTTGGTCGTTACTTATAATATTTGCGGATTTATAAATTTTGGGACTTCGAAATTAATCACATGGAATGTTGATTCCTGAGCTGTAGATTATTTATTAAGCGTTTTTGTGTGAAATTATTGAAGTTCCCACCCTAGAATTTTGGGTTCGCAACCCAACATCCTGGGGTGGGCACCAGACAATTCTGGGGTGGGCACGGCCCACCCGGTCCCCCCTCTACATATATACGCCAATGTATGTAGGTACCTATCCCGGCAGCAAATGATGCGTGTCGATCTTTAGAAAAAGACAATCCGGTTGTAGAGCGTCGTCCCTGTCGCACAGAGACGTGCGAGTTCGTGCGACAGGGACGACGCTCTACAGCCGCCGGATTGTCTCTTTCTAAAGCTCGATACGCATTATCTGCTGCCGGTATTAACTGTAGAGTATAAATCACATTAAATTGCAGAGGTCTTTTCCGGATTAAATTTAAAAAATTTAAGAGTATGGTGAAAAAATTAAAAGCTATTCATTCGTATAGCTATGATCTCGTAGGATGGGCAATAGTAATTTTTTTTTTAAATTCTGGGACATTTGAGAAAATGTCAAATGACGTCCGGAATTTTCATCGTGCGCCGCGCGGCCTCTCGGTCTGAACTGACCCTAAACCCCAATATCAAAAACAAAAGGAGTCAAATTCTCTGTGCGAGTGCTTCGGAGGTACATACGTTCAATGGCAAGTTGGACACTAGATAAATGGCTAAAATCCACAAGAGGAGAACGCCGCCATCCGTCATCTTGTATTTCTCTCACGACTCACTAACACGATTTAAAATGTACGACAGCCGCGCGCGGCAGTGCCACATACCCAGTTGTCCATACATGGGTGAATAGTCGTAAAGTTGAAGGATGTTGCGCAGACATGTAGACCGATTCATCATCTGCAAAGATTTCGAGATGTGGTCGCAATAGAACACATTTAAGGAAATAATACAAAATGCTAACAAATGTATAATTTTGTTTTCAACTTTCACGTATTTACATACACGTATTTATTTTGTGTTTATCTTTCAAGTGTCAAGTCTATTTTGTGTTCACGGTTCAAGTGCAATATCAATTTTGTGTTCATATTTCAAGTTCCAAGTCTAATTTGTGTTCATCTTTGAAGTATCAAATACATTTTCAAGTGTCAAGTCTATTTTATATTCATGGTTCAAGTGCAATGCGTAGACAGAAAAAATAGTTCTGGACTCCGCACTTCATACTTCAATTATTACTAAAACGAGACACCGTGGTTATGGTAGTGTGCGTATCGCGTAATACAGGACCGACCATCTCAAGAGATCGCAGTGATATTGTGTCATCCTTTTTCCACGCGCAGTAATCCCGTATCGCTTGCCTGCACGCTCCACGCAAACATTTACGTGTTCCAAAACAAGCGAATGTCGCACGTAGTCGATCGATAAATTGCCGCTTGCTTCAACGGCTCAAAATTATGGAGGTGGCTTTTTACTTCTTATTATTAAATTATTTATTAAAAACATTTATTGCAATTTTTTTCGTTTATTTTTTTTATGGAAACTGACACGGTTGGCTACATCACCTACAACGTCCGTGATGTCAGCCCATAACACCGGGTGAACTAGGTGCCATGTCAGTGCTTCCCCCTTTGATCGTGCCGGCTACACTGAACTGGTCGGAAAACACAAACTATTTACATAGCCGTTTCAACCGACGTTTCATTCAGTGCGGTGGTATCAACCCGGGCGGGTTAAACCCTACCACCAAGTAAGATTAGGAGGGAAGGGACCTACAGTTTTACGATTTACATTTATTTGTGAAAGAAAACCTATGGACGATGAGTGAATTATTTTATAAAAAATTCAAACGCATTTGTCAATTTAGGTCGACTTTAGACGTGTCTTATATTATATCACTTGCAACTAAAATCACCTAAAATTTGACAGATGTGCTTAAATTAAGATTATTAAATCATTCGTTCATCTCCTGTCTTTCTTTCTCAAAATGACAATAATGACAGGAATATCTAAATTTTAGCTTTAATAGTGTGAAGTGTCTACTAGAAATAAAGCCAATATGTTACTAACATTAAAAACACAGACCAAGTTGACCAACCCACAAACCGAGGGTTCCGCACAAATACGACGGAGGCGTGGCTTTGAAGTGGGGAAGTTTGCTAGCAAATTGCTAGTAAGCTTATTGTGTAGACTGAAGTTAAAAAATAAATTTTAGTGAAATAATGTTTTGCCGGACGCGTAGTTTATTTAGTTTACTTAAAAGAAGAAACAGGTTTCCATACAACTTTTAATTTTTAATCTTTCATGCAAAATTAAAACTTTACTTTTTTTAACTACAAAAACATTGATTTTGAATAGACATGTATGCAAAAACGACACGGGCTGCCTCGACATGGTCCCTATTAGGTTACGGTTAATTTATAGAAGATGCGGAGCGTAGTGACGCATCTTCTATAAATTAACCTTGATAATTTTTTTTGAACCACCAAACTGGTTATAAAAAGAAAAACATTTCTCACCTCCACTCATCACCTTTTTGATACATAAATATATTACAAACAAACTTAATTTTGCAGTCAACCTAAATAATAATTTCTCACTAACTATTTAAACGAGACCAGTTTTAATATTTTCGTATTCCTCCCTTTGATGTTAACTTTTTTGAACCACTTTGTCATATACGTTTCATAAAGCAAATAAATATGTTATTCAAAATCTGTAAGAATCAAACAAGAACCAACCAAGAAAGAAACACGTAAATTTCTTGTGCACCTAAGTCCTTTTGCACAAATCGCAGATCAGGTCATGCGTGGAGTACTGCTTGCACCTGTGGGATGGCTCTGCCAAATATCAGCTTTTAAAAGGGAAATTTGTTTGAAAAGAGGAATTTGTTAAAAAGGATTGCATCCCCACACGCTGGACTTACCGTGGATGCGTACCAACCTCTTCTGCAGATTTTTCCTCTATAGAACCGGTAAACTCTGGGACGTTCTCCTGTCTATATATTTCCTCTCAAGTACAGTCTCGAGTCCTTCAAGAGGGGCGTGAACAGGCACCTGTCGGGCCGGCATGGCATTCGCAACCCCCGCATACGACCAAATGTCCATGGGCGTCCTTAGACATCTCCCTTAGGATGCCTCGGCGCCACAGGTCGCGCTTTCAATAAAAAAAAACACAAAGAAAACACAAGCAAAAATCTGTAAATAAAAATCATGTAAGGGTTCTGGTATTTTGTTGATTTTATTGTAGCTTTTCAAATTGCCATCTAATATAGTAAAATATATATATTATAAAATAATTCTTTTGGGAATCCAGTGTTACCGTTTTCAAATTTGGTGACGTAAAAAAATATAATTTTAAAGAAGCCATCTCCACTTAATCCAAACACATTAAATGTATGAAGTGAAAATTTTTACTTTTTCTTATATAACATTGTATTTGAAGGGATTTTCACTCTTGAAATATAATGCCAGATGCTCTCGTATACTATGCAGAGGCCTGAAGCCGGCATTTGTGTAATATTGAAGACGCTGAAGCAAGTGCTCTCGCGCTGGCGGTCGATGGCAGAATGAGCGGGCGATGCACGTAATATTTGAATTGCACGTATTTTTGGTGGGGCACGAATCGCCCTGACATGCGGAATCTTAATATTTTTTATGATCGAAGGTGCAATGTCGATTTTGTGTTTATCTTTCAAGTTTCAAGTCAAATTTGTGTTCACCTATGAAGTGTCAAAAATATTTTGTGTTCATCTTTCAAGTGGCAAGTCTATTTTGCGTGCGTCTTACAATTTGGTCGAGTTATTGAGATGCTTAAGTACTTGCATTCTCACAAGGGAGTAAATAAGGGAAAAAAGAATAAATTAAAAATACTGTTCTCTGGACACATGCTCGGATCAGCCAATATCACCTTCGAGAGAAGGTCTCCCCGAAAGGCCTCTTTGGATTGCTGGTTATTATTGGACTAGCAGCTAGAGAATAGCCGATTCTACTTTATGCGGTCATGTTGGTTCAGTAGGGTGTTCTTGTATTTTTGTAATATTTTTTTTAGAAACCGTGACATGTGTGTGACGCTGATATCCACTCCACCCATAGGGTGTCTAACGACGCGCATGGACGTTCGGTCGTTACGCATGCCATGTCGACCTGACCGGTTCCCCGCCTCTATTGAAGAATCCGAAACTGTACTTGGAAGTGTTGGAGACAGAAAGACAGGAACGTAGATTCGACAGCCCTTATTACAACAAAAAAATAATTGTAAAAATCGGATAACGTTTAGGGGGTAAAAAACATAAATGCCGAAACACGATTTTGTATGGAGAAAGTTAACTTCCGTCTCGTCTTAAGGTACGGAACCATAAAAATCACTGCGGTAAGGCTTGCACTTGAGAGATCATCTCATCACTGCCGCGTGCGGTGGTGAGGTGACCTTGACTCGACGTTTAGAGCAGGCGCCTGGGCCTGTTAGATAAGATAATATAATATGATACATTTTTACACTACTGATAACAGTCGTCGCTGGTGTGACTCAATGTAAACATGGCCCTGAGCTCGAGCCGGGCCTTTCAATTTTCAAGATTTCCCATACTCTTTTATAGATAGCCAGAGATTGTACCAGCGATTCTTAAACTTTTTAGAGTCATGCATCTGCATGAACCACTTTTAAAATACGTCCAAAATGACATTGAATAAAATTTAAAAAAAATTTTTATTGACAGCGCGACGTATTGCGCCGAGCCACTCATAAGGTGTCTAACGACACCCATGGACATTCGGTCGTATGCGGGGATAGCGAATGCCATGCCGGCCTGACAAGTGCCCATTTACGCTCCTCTTGAAGGACCCGAGACTGTAGGTCAGTCAGTCAGTCAGTCAGTCAGCGTGTAAGCGTCCACTGCTGGACATACGCCTCTCCAATTTTCCTCCAGTCCTCCCGGCCTTCAGCGGCCGGTAGGTACTTGGGGGGAAATATATGGGCAGGGAGAGCGTTCAAGAGTTTACCGGTTCTGTAGAGGAAAGATCTGCAGAATCGATTGGTTCGCATCCGAGGTAAGTCCAGCGTGTAAGGATGCAATCCCTGTCCAGTGCGCGTGGTGCGGAGGTGGAAAGGGAACGGCGGGATCGTATTAAACAGCTCCTCCAAGCACTCCCCATGGAATAAGCGATAGAACACACTTAGGGAGCCGACATCCCTACGGTGTTGCAGTTGTTCTAGATCGCACGCAGGACACTTCGGGGTCACCCACTAGTCGCAAGGTCGACAGCTCGACAGTCGACGCTGCTGGATCGAGTCCAGAGGCGCAAGCTGGTATTTGATTTGGCAGAGCCATCCCACAGGTGCGAGCAGTACTCCAAGACTATTTGTCAGTCTCTCTCTGTAGCTCACTGGTGCGGCCAGTCGACTGTCGGTCGGATCATAAGCACTTAAAAGGATCGTCAGTATATCGACCGTTGGAGGCTGATCGTGGTTCGGGATCCAAGTAAAACTGTAGGTACCTTCCCTTTTTACCTTACTAGGTCGTAGGGTTTAATTTAACCCGACCGTGTTGATACCACCGCACTGAATGAAAGGTAGGTTGAAACAGCTATGTAAATAGTTCGTGTTTTCCGTCCAGTTCAGTGTAGCCGGCCGGCACGACCGAAGGGAAGCACTGACGTGGCACCTAGTTCACCAAGGTGTTATCGGCAGATTTTGTGCATGCTGAATGCGCAAAATCTTATCGCTGATACATGTAATGAAGGATCCCCCCTTTACCTGTTGGCCTCCTTGGACTCTATCCAGCGCCGCGCCATCCGCCTAATTGGTGATCCCAAGCTCACGGAGGGACTTGAATCATTGCCACACAGGCGAACAATTGGTTCCCTTAGCCTGTTTTATAGGTACTACCATTGCCGATGTTCCGAAGAACTGGCTTCCCTCATCCCTCCTGCCCCGATCCGTATTCGTCACACCCGCCGGACTCGCTCGGAACATCCATATGTTGTTGACACACAACTTCTGAGAACGCATCGCTTTTCGAAATCGTTCCTATGTCGTACGGCGAAAATATGGAACGGTCTTCCGGCGAGTGTGTTCCCCACCACCTATAACCTGGGAATCTTCAAAAGGCGTGTTAATAAATTAGACAACAACCTCTTTGTCCGCCTTGTAGCTGGCATGGCGCCTCTCTGAGCGTGGTTTCGCGAGGAGTGGGGTTATTGGCTGTGTGTTAATCGTTCTTTGAACTTTTGGGCACAGCCACCCGTGCCGGTAGTCTATAAAAAAAAAAAAAAAAAAATTTAAGCATCGCATGTAAGTAAGTATATAAATATACACTAATATTGCACAATCTATTGGGTAATTAATTAAAGACTACCGTTGTTATCAGGCAAATCAACAGTAGTGTGATATTTATTAATAACAAGAAGTTTGCGAAGATAGTGCGGAGTTGAGTCACGGTCTATCTTTCGGTAGGCCCGGCCCCTCTTAGGTACGGGGCAAGGGAAGGGACGTCTATCTATCTATGGTAGGTATACACTACTGGCCTAGTTAAGGGGGTATAGTCCATAATGACGTATGAACTCAGCGGAATGAGGAGCGAGGACAGGGGTGCCAGGAGACAAGGAGAGCGCGAGGCAGTTTCCTTTTTTAACCTCCTCCGACGCAAATTATAAGTTTAACGTGTGTGTGTATGTGTGTAAGGGTGTGTCTGTCTGTGGCATCGTAGCTCCCAAACGAATAGACCGATTTGGATGCGGTTTTTTTTATTAGAAAGTTGATTTAATCGGGATGCAGATGGTTCTTAGCTTTGTAATTAAGTCAAGTAATTAAGCAATTAAAAAATAATTATCTTAATATGTGGACCGATTCGCATGGGGTTTTTTAAAAAAATTCCTGACCCTTAAAAATCCAAAAACGATTTCCGTTTACTTAGTAAAAGTCCTGGAGATTGAAAAACTAGAACATTATTTATACATAGTTACTAATCTTTATCTTTTCATATGTCTGCATCAATCATACGGTACAGATACGGTGCCCGGAAATATTGGCTGTGTAGTTTCGTTTTTGGCTCTACAATTAAGAGGCGTAGACAACGTTGAAAAAAGATTACCTAAATTTATCTCAGGTTTAGCGCACACTTCCTTGTTAGCTTCTTTACGTTAGCAATATAGGTTTTTATTGATTTTACTATGTACCTAGGTACTTTACTTAGTTCTTTATATGTAGACATTTATACCGAGACCTTGAGGATTTTTGGAGCTGGAGTGAATTTCGATTTGGTAATGCGGCACGCTTCGCGCTTGTTTCGAATGATGTTTGTACACTACACATCAACAGTGGAGGGCCTGTGTTGCCGGCATGACATTCGCAACCCCCGCATACGACCGAATGTCCATGGGCGTCGTTAGACACCTTACGGGTGACTCGGTGCCACATGTCGCGCTATCAATAAAAAAAAAATTGCTAACTTTGAAGATAGCAGACATAGTTTCGTGGTAATAATATTAGCATCCATGGTTGACTGAAAATGTTTATAAACTGTATTCCTTTCCTTCTGTATTCTTACTTACGTATACCTTGTGTTCTGGATGTAAATTCCTATTGGTTTTTCCAAATTGGAAAAAAAAACAAATGAAATAGCTATCTACTACTACTATACTAAATTGAAAAGTGATTTAGTTAGTCGGCCTTTTTATAATTTAAATGATTTTTTTAATAATTTCAATTGTAATTTAGAGTAAGTACTTATGTCTGTATCTGTAATAATAATGAAAGAGAAAATTATGTTAAAACAATTATATTGTTAACATTTTAATAAGTAATGTACCTAGATGGTAGCCACCCATACCGGACTAAATATCCACGTAAAACTGTAGGTCCCTTCCCTTCTTACCTTACTAGGTGGTGGGGTTTAACCCGCCCGGGTTGGTACCACCGCACTGAATGAAACGTCGGTCGAAACGGCTATGTATAGTTTGTGTTTTCCGTCCAGTTCAGTGTAGCCGGCACGACCGAAGGGAAGCACTGACATGGCACCTAGTTCACCCGGTGTTATGGGCTGACGTCACGGATTTTGTAGGTGATGTAGCCAACCGTGTCAGTTTCGATAAATTTTTTTTTTTTTAAAGTTTCAACAGCTTCCTCAGAACGATCCCGCGAGATGATCTCCGCCGCCGCTCTCACGCGTCGCTCTCCAGCCCTCCCTCCTCTCTCCTCTCACTCGCTCCGCACGTCTATTTCGATCCTCTCACACAATCGCCTTCCGCCTGTCGGCCAAATGTCGTGCGTGACATAAGCGCGGCGATCGCACGAGTCTCACGCGCGCCCGCGACTCACTGTTGTTTTACTACGATTTAATTTTAGGGTTCCGTTACCGTCCGTACTAAGCCTACGCCGACTGTCTTTGATGACCTTCAAAGGTCTACCTCCCTCTCTCCCTCGCCTCCACTTATCCCACCCCCTCCAGTCTTTCCTTCTCTCCCCTCTCAATCCGGCACTACAATTCGACACTAAATTCCGTTCATACTATACTTTCTTTGATACTGCTCAGCCCTATTGCTATGTAGCGCGATGTTATTATAGCCTATATTGAGCCTCAACAACTACTCTTTACATTGGTGCAAACCGCGTCAAAATCTGTTCAGTGGTTCCAGAGTTTACCTCAAACATACATACAGACGTTCCCTTTTATAAGAAGTAGAGATAGAGAAGAGATAGAGATACAAATGTCATGAAATCGTGCGTCTTCAACAATGGCTTCTCAAATAGCAACCGGTGGATTCGGAACTTAGCTACTTTCTAACGGGAAGTGTAATGTCAGGTAACAATAGTCTATCGTGAACTTGTTAGATGGATGATTAAGAAGAGAATGGATTTCTCTGCTGATCGCTTGGAAATGCGATCTGATTTAATTTGAAAGCTCTATTTGAATCGTGCATCATCGTGGTGATAAGAGTATCTGCAGAACAATTGAATAGCTAATGATCCGGGTCTGAAGAACTAAAGAGTAACGACATATCTTTGAATTGTATACAGGCGTGTGTGTCTTCCGATACTTTCAACCTGGGAGCAAGTTCGATAGCCCTTCTATACCCCGCAAATGTGCTGGTACTACGGTGTCTGGTTGAAAGTTTTGTCGCGAGGTGGTGTGGATTTGGCTGTTGCCAGGTACCGTGGTCCCTCGGCACAGCGAATCCATACTGGTTTTAATTAAAACAATTATCTTTTTTTAATTATAACACTTATTTCAAAAGTATTTTTATAAATATTTATTTCTTTATTTCAACCCCGAGCGGACAAGAGCTGAAAAATAAATCTAGTTGGCCGCGAAACCAATAGCTAACTAATATATACAATATCAGATTACCAAGCGCTCCACACAGTACGTTGATGAATACCAAACGAGCTGATATAGTTTGAATTTTATAATAATAGAGACGAAGAGACGGAAAGCGAAGAGAGAAAGACAAGAGAATAACATAAGACGATAAGATGGGAAGAAACGCAAGATAAGACGTGAAGAAGAGAAAAGAGAAAGACAAAATAAGCCAAGCAAAAAAGAAGAGAAAGATAAGACGATAGGAAGAGAAGAGAGAAATTCAAGATACGACGAGAATAAGAGAAGAAAATAAGAGAAGGCGGCAAATGAGATATAAGAACCAGAACGTACTAAAAATATTCACACACACACACACACACACACACACACATACTCTTCCTCACACCTCGTTAAACGTGTCTACTTCGCGGTTTTATCTACTATTTTCGCAACTGGTGGGCGGGACAGTTCCCGCAGGAGTCGACGACACTTGCACGCAACTCACCGGCGCATTCGTCACACAAGTCCCACCTCGAGAACGAGAGTCAATAACCCGACCTGCCTCTACTTGACAATAAAGGGTGATTCAATTCGAGTTTACTATATTGGCAACACTGTAAATTAGACAGTTAAACAAAATTAGGGAATCAACAAACGAAGATCTTTATTAATAAAAAAAAAAAAAAAGAAATGAAAACAAATGAAAATGAACAAAACAACGAACAAAAAACTTGGCTATAAGGTCAAACGACTTTTGCGGCAAGATTATGGACAATTTGATCGCCCTACTGAGTCAACAATTTGCAACGTAGTGAAAACATTTGAGGAAACTGGAAGCATTGGAGATAGGATAAGTTGTGTGCATCATCCTGACGTATCCTCAGCCGAGAGAGTTAACGTTAGGTAGGACACCTAAAAACATCCGCCGATATAACCCCTGAAACTTACGAAAGAGTCATCGAAAGTCGGTTATATAATTATATATCTTAAAAAATGCTACAAGAATAATTCTCCGTACAAAAGTGAATAGGTACTACTCTCTCAAAGGTCCTTGCCTTGCAAACCTTGTCCTTGGTTGGAAAGGGGAGTCCCTGAAAATGAGTCAGCTGAGTGGGCTCTCTTTTCGTCACATGTATGTGTTCATTTGCGTTGTTGTACTGCTGCAGAATGTCTAGAGGGGGTCATATAATTTCCATAATTAATTAATAAATAACACTAAAATTATTTAATAAAAAAAATATATATCTAGGTGCTAAGATAATGTTCAT
Source organism: Nematopogon swammerdamellus (assembly GCA_946902875.1). Lineage (NCBI taxonomy): Eukaryota > Metazoa > Arthropoda > Insecta > Lepidoptera > Adelidae > Nematopogon > Nematopogon swammerdamellus. The sequence goes on from OX336333.1 coordinate 1,879,799, forward strand.
CCGTTATATATAGCTGCGACAGTCGCTTGTAGTCTGCGATTGCACTTCATAAAGAAGCAGTTATAGCTATATACAGGCGCGTCATGCTTGCCTGTGTCATCCATCTGTTAGATTCACGAAATCAACCAATTAAACTGTACTCTGGGTAACATTACCACAACCTGCCCCTGACTTGTTGCCAGTGTCGATGCAATTACGCGGCGAAGTAGGCAGCCAGCAGGCCAAATTGTGATTAAGTATCGCGAAAGGACCAAGGAAAGGTATCAGGAAGGATGGCATTACAAGGTTTGCAAGCACGCAGGTGAAGTTCCTTCAAATACTCGTAGTATCCGAAAGTATGAACCTGTATTTCTACAGAGGTGGAAATACAGGAGTAGAGAAATAGAGAAGAGTATCACAAAGCATGAACTAAAATATCATTGAATCCCTCCAACTAGTAAACCATTTATTGTAAACTCGCATTTCTCAAGTATTAAGCTGTCTTTTATTGTAAACACCCCCAATTCAGAAGCTAATAATCATGCTATTAGTCCACGAATCGTTCGACAATATAGAATAGAGTAGATTAGAATGAAATGCAATAGAATAGATTATAATAGAATAGACTAGAACAGAACAGAATAGAACATAAATACTTTATTGCACACCAATAACAAAATAACAATACAACAATAAGAAAAACACACAAACAGAGCTACAGAAATAAAATACAGATAGAAACAAAGAGGAGAATAGCGCGCAAAGGCGTATTCATCACTGATAGTGATTGCATCCAATCAACCTTTAATAAAGCTACAGCTTTTTACTCCTACTACACGCCGGCAAAGCTGTCCAAAATTATTCTGCTGAGAACAAAAGACACAAATATACGAACAAAGAACAAAGTAAAGCGAATGAGTCAGGTAATCCAGAGTTTGAGCAATCGGGTCTTTGGACAGCGACAGACGAAATCTGATAGCGTGGGCAGGCAGGACAGGAACGTCAATTGATCTTAAAGCGCACCATCCATAGTTATAATGACCTGAACGCAAGGTCTGGACTGGAGCAACTATGATAATCGTATATGTTTCGGTTCCAGGTTGGCGTAGAAAGATCTCTCAAAGCTAGCGGAGAACAGAAATAACGCGGCGGCAGGTTATCCTGCCTGAACCTATGTAGTAAGCAGGAGATGGATTCAACACTCAACGGCTACACCGAACACATCACGATCCATTGCAAGTGGAGAAGGTTTCAATCGAACGCGTGACTAGCGTGTGGCCACTCTGGGTGGCTCTCTTTCATTTCGGCCCGCGACAAACCCTCGTCTAGCAATGACCAATGCAATGACCAATGCAATGACTATAGATCTTCCAAGATACTCTAGACTTCCACTAATTGAGGAAAATTGTTGATCCGGAAGCAAGAAAAACAGGTTTTGTGAAAACATTAACAGAATTTGTTATTTTCTTTGTCGACGACAAATTCGTGAATAATAAATGCTAAAATACGTGTCCTTCGGTCCTTCCTTCGCTAACCTCAAAGAACCAAATGACATGTCTACTACACATAATGAAAGGTTTCATTTCTTCCAAATAAAGCAAGTAATAGTTCAAAGCTAATTCGAAAATAGCTTCAAAGTGTCTCGCTACTTGGAATTACCGCATTTTCAATAGCGCCTCCGAGTTAATTAAGCGTGCGTCAGTTCCACGTATAATGGTGGACAGGTACGTGAATCACGTCGCCCAATAAGGAAGGAATGATGAATGAACTTCTGAGGAGGAACAACTAGGGCTGTCTCGGGCAACAAGTGCTATAGGCGAGCCTCTTTGTTCGGCGCGAACCGTTGTGGGCGCCTTTATCATTGTTGGCTTTCGAGGTAAACGACGGATAAACCTTTCGTATAGTTAAATCTATGAATGCCATAATACCGTGTATTGTTTGGCGGGAAATTAAAACTGGTCATGGTGATTTCGCAATGTCGTTAAGAGACCATGTCGATTCGATCCAACGCCCACGAATTCAAGGAAAGGCCACTCTTTTCGGTCGCCAGGAAACTTAGCAAGTGACTTTAACGCGATCCGACGACGAAGCAAAGGCGGTCCGATGTTGATGGTACTTTTTCGGTCTCGACTTTACTTCTGATTATCTCGATTACCGTATGGTACTCCGACAAAATTGCTTTACAGAAGACCATCATCTAATTACACCGTCGTTTAAAGTATAACTTTTAAAAGTCCAATTATTTAAATTGGAACGGCATGTACCGCTGAATGTTGGTTGACCTCGCGTTGACCTAGTCTCGGTAATTACTATACTTTCTCAATACATAGTTACTTTGCAGTATTACAGCCTAGATACACCACCGTTACAATTCGTTATAGCCGGTCTTGGAAGAGACGACAGCAATGGAATAGAGATCTATGAATATAGGCGGTAGTCGATGGGGCATCTTCTAAGAGTACTTCCTTGTCGCTAACATTATATTCAAGATTCACCGTGGTGGATGAAATGAAGGATACGGAACAAGGTCAGTCAGTCAGAGTGTATCCGTCCACTGCTGGACATACGCCTCTCCAATTTATCCCAGTCCTCCCGGCCTTCAGCGGTACAGAGCCACTGATTGATGCGTACTTAACATCGTCGTCCCACTTGGCGTGTGGTCTCCCCCCGCTCCGTTTCCATGGTCGCCAGTGAAGGCCCCGTTTACTCCAACGGTCGTCGTCTCATCGACTGACGTGTCCAGCCCAATGCCGCTTGAGCTTAGTTGTGGCTGCGCCGAGGGACCAATGTCGCAGTCGACAGAACCAAAATCACCTCTCCTCGCGAAAGAGCGCTCAGTGCGGCGCCATGCCAGCAAATTTGCGGACTGTTGCTAGGCAGTATAGCATGTTAATAAGACGTTTGAAGATACTTACCTAGGTTAAAAGATTCGAAAATTATCTCGTCGGAGCATCTGACTCAGTCGCTCATACCGGATCGCACAAAACACATATTTCGGAATATCAGGTCAGTCAGTCAGTCAGCCAGTCAGCGTGTAAGCGTCCACTGCTGGACATAGGTCTCTCAAATTTTCCTCCAGTCCTCCCGGTCTTCAGCGGTACGGAACGACTGCTTTCCGCCGACGTACTTGATGTCGTCGTCCCACCTGGCGGGTGGTCTTCCCACACTCCGTTTTCCTGCCCACGGCCGCCACTGTACGACACGGTTACTCCAACGGAATATCAGGTCAGGTCAGAAAAAGTTCCCTCACCTGTCCGTACGCGAGCACTGTGGCGTTGTACCCATCCAGCGCACCGCCGACGAGGCACTCGACGCAGGTCTCGAAGATCTGAAGCTGAGCGCTGGCCGTGTCGAAGACCTGGTCGAACGTGAAGGACTTGTCCTGCCCGAGCGTGACCTGGGGCTCGCCGGGCGTCACGCGCGTGCACACACGGCACATGTCGATCACCTCGCTCGCCACCTGCGGCCGGATCCTGCAAGAGAACAACAACTACCTTTACAACCAGCTGCGCGAGTTGCTCATTATGTTAATTATCCTGACTGCGAACGCAAAGGAGGACAATGTGTTTCACTTTGATGTATATAGGTCGTTCGTTCTAACCTGAGGCGTACAAACAAATACATTCACGCATGACGGTGAGCATAAAATTCTGCGAGTGTAGTAGTGCTCAGGCCATGTATAGGTGCATGTCAAGCATTTGGATTAGAGAAATGCATTAGTGTGCGTATGTGCCCTCTAGTAACTCCAAAACGGATTTTGATGACGGAGGTGTCTAACGATATGTCATACGTGAGGAATATAGGCTAAATATGAAAAAAAGAAACTAAATAGCGGACATTAGGCGCCATATTGTCAAACTATGAAATATTTTTTTCTTCAACACACATCGAAAGGGCACTATCTAGAAAAGACGATTTTGAAAATTATAATCCAAATTATGGTTTAAAACTAAAAATTATTGCCTATAATCAATTCAAATTTGAATTTAAAGCCCGACTGCGAATAAAAAAGAAGGACACAGGAGTAGAAAATGCTATAGTCGGGCGTGTAGAAGGATTTGGATAGATTTTATTGTTCCCTCCTCAAGAACTCGAGATTTCCCATATTTTATATAAATAAAGGTCGCATTGATTATACTGCGGCGAACATGCTGCTGAAGCCTAAGAAAGTCACAAAATATAGCATTTTTTAATCCAAGAACCATACCAACATACACAAGACTAATAATGTAAAGCGACGGGTGGCCGAGTGGTCTGGGCATCGGCTTCTCGTGCGGAGGTTCGAGGTTCGATTCCGGTCGGCGTGTACCAATGAGTTTTTTCTGACGAAAAATATATACGTGCATACCTACAACTGGTGCTTCACCGTTCGGAACCGGTGTTAAACTGTAGGTCCCTTCCCTTGCCCCTTACTTAGGTGGTAGGCTCAAATTGTATAGTCCACTGGTTTGGTACCACCGTACTGAATGTAAGAAAGCCGCATAGCAGACTCGGTTGTGTTCTCCTCTAGTTCAGTGCAGCCAGCAATCCAAAGGGAAGTCTCCGGTATGGCACCTATCTTCTCGGAGGTGATAATGGCTGGCCGGAGCATGTGCTTTGGCCCCTTCGATACCGAATGACATAAAACAACAATGTTTATTGTTTATTGTATAATTTCAACCATAGGTAGGTTAGGTAACCTATGCTTGGACATGTCGAAAATTCCGCCAGTTCTAAATTCAATTCGAAGAAGAACTGACAAACAAACAAGAAATGTAGGTATTTGTATTCGAAATCCGAACCAAGTAATCTGTGTCCGAACCTTCACAGCTCTGAGTACCAACTCGTCATTGATCAAGGAAGACTCATGATTTAAATGGATAGAGTGGGCGACTTGAGTCTCAGATGCCCTTAAAGGCGACATGTCGGCGTCATGTCCATTAGTCTGACGGTGAATTTATAATTATTCTAAGCTCGGAACAGCAAAGTCGTTGGCTGCTAGTGTCGTCGGATCGGATCGGAGTAACGGACGCGCGACGTGGTGGGCGGGCTCAACTCAACACATACATAGATCATTTAGACACATAGATTCGATATTTACGACCATTACGCGGGTTTCACACCTGACAGCTCTGGCTGATCCTGTGCCTCCTCCTACGCTCCTTTCGGAAACACGCGGGTTGACTCGGCTCGAAAGCGAACCAACTGAATCCGATATTCCTTTGCTCGTTTATGTAATTTGTTGGCTCAGTGGTATAAGAGTATAGGATTTTTATTTTTTCGATCTCGACCATGGGTTCGTGTCCCTTTTGTCAAAATTTGTTTTGTTTTTTTTTTTTAAGCAATGTTAGGGTTTTAAAATTAGGTTATGGTTATTTTTTTTTATAACCACCTAAGAAAGCTTTATTTTCGGAAATACAAACATAACGAAAACGACATGCGCCGCCTCAACATTAGGTTAGCTACGCGACGCATCGTCTCTATATTAACCCTGGTTATTCAATTTAAAACCACCAAAAACATCACTAATACATACCACACAACATCACTCATACCACACTTTCCTCCTTCGAGCCGAAGTTTGCCGAAAGGAGCTAAAGGAGTAGGTTGCAGGATCTAGCAGGTCTTTCAGGTGGCGGACCGCCATTACGCGTCAGCTTTGCGACTTGCGTGCGACTCGTTGCGATTGCGCTTGCGACCAACTTACGTGTGAATTAGAATGTACATACATACATACATAACACACGCTGTATCCCGACAATCGGGGTAAGCAGAACAATCGGTGTTTTACGTCGTCTCGGACCATTTCTGGTGCTTTCAGTGACCACCGTTTAAGAACCACTTGTGTAAGGTAAGGCCGCGTGAAAGGAAAAACCGACGAAAGAAACTTTTACGCACCAAAGTCAAGCTCGCTCGTTCGGTTACTATTTGATCTCAGCTTCCAATTATAGGTGTTTCAGGATAGGGTTTCGTAACTTCAGGGTTCGAAAGGGGCTCATATTTGAAGACGAAAAGCTCTGTAACTTTTTCCCAGATTCGGTCATTTTATTGTACTTTTTGGTGAAAATCGTTTCAACGAGCTTTGGTGGACGGTTAACGTCCGCCTTTATTAAATAAAAATAATATGACTAACTTACATACTTAACTACTAGAATTGTACTGCATGTAGGTAAGTTCCAAACACTTAAATTTGAATGATACGAAAACAAAAAGGGGACTGTACTAGGTCATTGCACTCCCTAGACTTAAACAGCACTGTTAACAAATCTCACTGTCCATCATGTTTTTATTACAATAATTTTCAATTTTTGTTGAAGTTTCTCAAGCCTATCCTGAAACACCCTATTGGCTCTTCCGGCCGCTCCGGCGCCGGTACAGTGGCAGCGGAACAATCCATTTATGCTATTAGTGAGGCTCCGCTCAGCACATAGGGGTACCAAAAATAGGTTTCACCCGATTGATGTTTCTCGTAAACAGCTGTGAGTTTGATGTTAGAAAAAATACATATGGCTTCCTACAAGCCGTACTGCTTACCACCAAACAGCCTTGACTCGATAAAAAAAATAATATAAATAAAATGAATAATAATATAACGAAATGAAGGGAAGCACTGACATGGCACCTAGTTCACACGGTGTTATTGGCTGACATCACGGATGTAGTAGGCCTAGTGTCAGTTTCCATAAAAAAAACTTCTTAATAAAAGTTTAATTACAAATTTAAAAAACCAAATCATAATAATTTCCGCATAATTAATTCAAGGCAAAGACCGAATTAAATCTGGTTTACATAGCGGGCCCATCCGTTTGGAAGCTACGATGCTACATACATACACACAGACAGACGGAGGCGTCAAATTTATAACACCCCTTCTTTTGCGTCTATTACTTAATCTGTGGTCGAGGTTAAAAATAGATTACTTTGTTACAATTGACAACATTTGTCAGCCTCGATAGCTCTGGTGCAGACAGTCGACTGTCGCTATTGATTGATAAGTAACGCTGGGCCGGTCGAGCAGTACTAGGAGGCTGACCGCGGTTCGGATTCCACGTAAAACTGTAGGTCCCTTCCCTTCTTACCTTACTAGGTGGTAGGGTTCAACCCTCCCGGGTTGGTACCACTGCACTGAATGAAACGTCGGTCGAAACGGCTATGTAAATAGTTTGTGTTTTCCGTCCAGTTCAGTATAGCCGGCACGACCGAAGGGAAGCTCTGACGTGGCACCAAGTTCACCCGACTGTCTGCACCACTGAGCTATCGAGGCTGACTATCTAGTCAAAATAAAACTTCAGTTTGGAGTATTTCCTTTGTATCAAGAAATGGGTAGGTTCTCAATACTGAAGCCAGGACAGTCGGCTTCACCGAGATCGATAGCTAATGATGCCGGCGCCGATGTTGGGTCATCTAATATTCAACCAAGTTAATAATAAATTCCTTATAAGTATACTGGCAACGCGTTGTTGGTTAACATACATTAAAAAATTTTTTTTTCAGTTGCCTCATGTGACACATGAATGAAAATATACAAATGTATATTTTTCATAAATGTATAATGCAAAGTTTAAAATATATTAAATAAAATATACAAAAATATGACAGTGAAATTTCGAATAAAATAGAGAATATAGCGCCTTTCTTATAGTTTACAGGAAAACATAAAAACGAAAATAAATCCTAAGTCTTTTAAAGTTCTCACCGCAAACGGTATGGTACGGAACCCTCGGTGCGCGAGTTCGCCTCGCACTTGACCGCTTTTTGGGGTTCTGTATCCGGTACGGGACCCTATTACTAAGCCTACGCCGTCTGTCTGTCTGTCTGTCTGCCCGTCCGTCTGTCTGTCTGTCCAAGGGCTGTATCTCTTGAACCGTAATAGGTAGCCCGTTGAAATTTTCACAGTATATATGTTATTAATATTATGGCCGATATAACAACAAATAATAAAAATAAGAAAAAGTAAAAAATTCAAGGGGGTTACCATAGAAAAAGCCAAAAAAGTGTATGCGCGCGCGCCATCTACCGAATAGAGCGTGAAGCATTTTAACTAATCATGAGTCATTCATGAGTCATGACATTTACCATAACACGCCATCTAGATGGCGTGAGTGGCGCTAGCCATGACATGGCGATACGGAACCCTCGGTGCGCGAGTTCTACTCGCACTTGTCCGGTTTTTTTTTTCAGTAGGCACGTCACAATGAACTAGCGAACAAGACCGAAAACATTTTTACTACGCCTCCTTCATCCACGTATTCTCCGTATTAGTGAAAAGTTCGTGTCGTTTCTTATAGATGACATGGAAAATGTGGCATTAAACATTTACAATAAGGCGGGCATAACAACGCGAACGGTTTGAATTGAGGTCTCGGAAGGTCGAAGAGTTTGAACTTGCCGGCACTCTGTCTGGCTGAAATCGTGAATTTGTATTGCTAGACAAACACGAGAGCGGGGCGTGCGCTTTTAAATAAAGAATCATGGCGCGGCGGCAACGTTAATGGCGTGATGGCGTGGCGTGGTACGCGTCAGTTTCTCATTCATAGGGGCATATCTTTCCCTACTCTACAATCCACGGGCCTTAACCCCTCGCCCCTTGACGTGTCAGCGTCTGGGGGGGAAGGGTTATTATTAACAATCAAGGGTGTAGTAAGGTGATGTGGCCAACCAGGATAGGTTTGTTTAATAAAAACAGTTAAAAAAAAACATTGAACTGACTTCAACCCCTAAAAAGTGTTAAATAATATTTTGATCTTGAGTAGAAGGCGGTATAAAAGCACAAAAGGGTCCATCTATAAATGTTCAGGTGTGCTTTTGTACCGCCTTCTCCTAAAGATCAAAATATTATTTAATACTTTTAAGGGGTTGAAGTCGGTTCAATGTTTTTTTTAACAGTTTTTTTATTTAACTCTTTTTAGTAATATCACATAATATTAAAATCGGTTGACGGGAAGTGGGTGATTGAAAAATTCCTTAGTGTGAAAGTGTTCATCCCTTAATTTCCCACCATTAGGGGCGGTATTATTACAGACAAATTATGAAAGGACCACCCTTGAGATATACCCTACTCACTCATGAAAAAAGAATCATTAAAATCGGTTGAGAATTGGCGGAGAAATCAGGTAACATACACAACCAAAAAAAAAAAAAAACAAAAAAACATAGATGAATTGAGAAACTCCTCCTTTGGAAGTCGGTTGAAAAACCGGCCAAATGCGATTCGGACTCGCGCAACGAGGGTTCTGTACCACCACGTAATTTACAGGTTATTATTTGTTTATTGTTTTAATTTAGAGTTTGCACTATAATCATACTTCAAAAGATACAGCCCTATAAAAGTGTGACGGACGCACAGAGACGGCGTCAACTTAGCAATAGGGTCTAGTGCAGTACGGAACCCTAAAAAAATTGGTTGTCTGTAAAGTCGGTTTACGGACGATAGTTTTACGTGATGACGTGAAATAATCGTAGTACTCGTACATAGATCCAGTAGAAAGATTAATCATCTTGTGACTGGCCATCAATAAACTTCTGTTGTCTGATCTTGACAGTTTTACTTTTAAGACGTTTCCATGGTAACTTTGACTATACCGATTGTGCCTCTCTATCGCTTGTTACGCGCTCTCGCTTGCACACACAGGCTCAGATGGAACGTGACTCGTGATTCGTGCGTGCAGCCGGTGTTCATCAATTTATAAGACGTGACGTCATCACGTCAAAAGAGTTCAGAATTCGATTAAGTTTCTTCATTCGTCAATAGTTTTCTCCTCGCCAAGCAAGCAGGATGTCACCAGATGTCACGGTTCAACCGTGCCTCATCTCAAAAAGTTAACTTTATCAAGTAACATCCATCTGCCGCCGACAGCCGAGCGGCGAGATCAAAGAGCGGCCCACGTACCATCAGCTGTTAAATCAACAACTTTATGGACTTAGTAAACCTACGTAAGTATACATACATGTGGAATGTCGCACATAAAACCTGTGACAATATATCATTGCAATAAGCGATGATACATGGACATAAAAATACACCCATCAACAACCATTAAAAAGTAAAAAAAACCCGTTTAGTCAATTAAAGGCGTCGGGGGACCGAACAGAATTTTTTTATTAGCGGTCCCCCGACGGCTTTAATTAATTAAGCGGATTTTTTTTTTTACTTTTTAAGGGTTGTTGTTTGATGTGGCGGGAATTTATAAAATTTGTAATTTAACTTTTATTTCAAGCTTTTCAAGAGTAAATAATTTGAACTTGTAATAATTTTGTTAAGTTAAGTTATAAGTGCATAAATCAGTTTTGTAATAAATAATTTCCCGTGAAAATGTTATAAATTTCAATTTTAGAGAGCGTTTCAACTAAAAGTTCCCTTCGCCATTATGTTGGCTCCACTGTCTATCTGTCAAAACAGCGTTGAGGATTGCTATGTGTACAGATTTACCCGTAATTATAGGTATTTACCGTATTTATTATACGGTAAATACCGATTACATTATTAGGTAATATAATCCTCACAATCTGGCAACACGAATTTAAGCAATGACAGTGACATTGACAGTGGAGCCAACATAACGGCGACGGGAACTTTTAGTTGAAACGCTCTCTACAGATCCCTTCACCATAGTGTCCGACCGAATATTCGGTTTCGGCTTTCGGCCTTTCGGCCAATATTTGCCACATTCGGCAAACTTACGGTTTCGGCTGAAAGTAGTGGTCACTTTCGGCCCAACCGAAAGTTGTTAGACAGACAAACCTTGTTTGATTTTTCATTAATAATTGTATTAATAATTGTGCATATAGTTGTATGCATTAAATAAAAAAAATCCCATAATTATAAATACCTTTTATTGTCACTTGCATATCCTTCTACCTAAATAATGCATAACTAACTAGGTACTTAAATAACATACATACTTTCGGCTACGGCTTTCGGTTTCGGCTTTCGGCTTCGGCTTTCGGCTTTCTGCCGAAAGTAGAATTTGGCCGAAATTCGGCTACGGCTTACGGCCGAAAGTGAATTTACACTTTCGGTCGGACACTATGTCACCAATTAGTTCTATCTATTATGTTACACTCGATCTAGCTACAACTTGCCGCGTAGTACTATGTAGTTGCGTAGGTAGGTGCATAAATTGTCCGTTCGCAGCAGCACTAAAATATGGTGCAGAACGTTACCTATAAACTCTGCCCACGTTTATGATTATAATATGAACGACATTCGTAGGCAGACAAGGTTTATAAGTTTTTCAGACAAGGCATCTGGGGAATAAATACGTACCTATATGTTTGTTATTATAATACATTCATTTGGTAGCTAGCTATGTTCGCAGCCGATTCGAAGATCATCAGCACTTTCCAAATTCTCATCTGTATGTGGCATCTTAGCTCCGAAACGGATGGACCGATTTGGATGCGCTTTTTTAAAACCGACTTCAAAATAAAATGAGGTTATCAATTCGACACGTAATGCATGTAATATTATTGGGACTGTACTCAATTATTTAATAATTTGAATTTTTAGTTCCAAGTAGTTGTTTTTTTAAAGTCGCTTCAATGTTTTTTTAAATCAGTGTTTTTATTAGAAAGCTGGGCTACGGGATGCCGCTTAGCTATATTTGTTTGTTTGTAAACAAGTAATTTTTACGTCTTTTAAAACGTATGAAATAAATAATAGTTAAATTACAAATTTCAAAACTACCCGACCGACAAATCAACGTCCCTTAAAAAGTAAAAAAAAACTCCGTTTAGTTACTCAATTAAAGGGGTCGGGGGATCGCTAGCTAAATAAATAAAATAAAACTCTCACTGAAACTCAGTAGCCTAACGAAGTAACGAACGAATGGTTCGTTATGCTAGGCAGGCAGGAAGCAGACTCTAATATAAAATACTAGTTGTGCCCGCGGCTCCGCCCGCTCTCATATTTCACTTCACTGCTAACCTCATAAGCTATTTAGCGTGATAGTAAGTAGCCTATAGTTGATGGAAAGAATCAAGCTATCCGTAGAATTTTGTTTTATTAAAATCGGTTCAGTGGTTCTCGAGTTATAAGCGGACAGACAGACACTCAGACAGACAGAAAGCAGAGCAGACGTTGGATTTTATTATAGGTAAGGAAAGGATAAACCCTTACATAAGAGGATTCATATGGCTAAACAAAAGTTCGAGTCGGCGACGAGGTCGGCGAGGCGGTACTGAGCAATCGAGCGCAATTGTAGTTTTAGTTTGTTTAAAAATGATTAGGATTTGTTTTTTTCCAAATAATGCTGCTTTATTTAGTGTCTGTCTAGAAAATCAAATTCCCTATACAATGACGTAAATTTTATTCCAAAATAATTATCCAGTATGGAGCTAGCACGACACATAAGAAATTAAAATAGAGTCACATTCAGAAATTTGTTTCACCATGAAAAAATACTGTAAAATTAAAAAGTCTGAAACCCTGAAGCATCAGTGTTTAGTACATAATTATTACCTAGTTTAAATTTTTTTTTTCATATTTATTGACGTTTTAAAAAGTAATCCCACTTGCACCAACACGAATTTAGAGTTAAGTAGCGAGTTATGGATTTAAACGCGGTTCCCACCCACAGTCAACGGGTGCTAGCTTAACGAGTTAAACTGGTTTATATCGTTAAATTCGTGTTGGTGCAAGTGGGCCTTATTTATACTTATCTAGTAGTTAATTAAACTAAACCCGCTTATTTACTGCAAGGTAAATAAACCCGGGTGCAAAAATACTGTATGTATGTATGTAAGTATTGGAAACGCGTAGCGTTCCAATTAGACGAAACTTCAAACCGAGATGTTCACGTATGGACAAAATTTAATTGTAATATTTAGATGTTGCCGTACTACTAGCGCCATCTAGTGCAGTGCAATGTCACCATTATTCGCTTGGCTGAAGGGCTCAGAGGGGCCGCTACAACTGCAGCCAGTAAATGGCGGACTTCTTAATTTCTATTTTTTTTTTGTTCTTATTAATAACTAATATTAATGTCTCCTAATTTCTAATTCTTACGTATTATTATTACTTATACAAATATAATTATATTTTTCAGGTTTCCATAAATCCTTTATATTTTTAAATAAAAAATTGTCACATCTTATCTTTGCCACTACCTACATTTAATTTTTTACACATCACACACCTAAAGGTTGGCTGCAGGAAATATCTTGAAGGCATAAGTCCGCCTTTGCACCTCATGTATTACCTGTAATCATTGTGTTATTCTTGTGAAATATTTGTAGACCAATAAACAATTTTCTATCTATCTATCTAACTATTGTTGGAATGTCAGAAACAAATAAATTCTTTATTTAATAAAGAAAATTGACTCTCCCAACTGCACTGCGTGTAATAAAATAAAATAAAACTAGAAAATCAATTCCACGTATTCACGAACTGTACCTGGAACGAAGAGACTGCAGAACCACAGATTACTTAATAGTTACGCAGAACTCTCTCAAAACGGATAGTCTTGCTTGATCTGTTTTAGGGTTCCGTATCCGGTACGCCTACGTCGTCTGTCTGTCTGTCTGAATATGTGTTATTATGGCCGATATAATAACAAATAATAAAAACAAGAAAAAGTAAAAAATTCACGGGGGTTCCCGTAGAAGAAACTAAAAAGTGTATGCGCGCGCGCCATCTACCGAACAGAGTATGAAGCATTTTAACTAATCATGAATTTTAACTATTAAGAAGCAATTAACACGCCATAGATGGCGTGAATGGCGCTAACCATGACATGGCGATACGGAACCATCGGTGCTAGGAAATAAGGAAAAGGTTAGTTGGGTTCTGATAATGGAGCCGGAAGGAAGCCATAGGAACTCCTAAACTACAGATGATAAGCCCATCGTGTTTGGGCTCGTTGGATTTTTTTTTCGCAAGTACTCTAGTCATATGTTATTTCCATCCAGACTACACATGATAAATCCACCATATTTGGGCTCGTTGGATATAGGAATATAGGATAGGTTAGAACAAGAACATTGGTTAGAAGATGCCCTAACTTATATTCTTATCTTCTATACTTATCCTTAATTTTCGAAAAAAGTTTTCGACTTTAAAAAAAAAATTATATATATTTTATACCATCTTAAAGCCCTTAAAATTCCGCGTCTTTTGAGTCCTAATAGATCCTCGTATCTTAAACGTGCAAAGTTCCACAGGGCTGTCGCACTTTCAGCGAAAATGGGGCCCTACCGGAGCGAACGAAAAAACATTTTCAATTTAAAACGAACGACTTTCGTGCAAGCAACATCGCAAGCAAGCAATGTCGTGCGTGCGTGTATCATTATTATCACAAGTTATCTAAGTAAATCATTTAGCTAATCGTTTTTTAGGTTTCCGTACCCCATACGGAAGCCTAATTACTAAGCCTGCAACTGCAACGTCTGTCTATCTGTCCGTCCGTACGATGATGGCGGTACCTTAGTATCTTTGTTGCATGCAACCGTACCGTAATAGCTACTAGCTTAGCTAGCCAGTTGAAATTTGGTCGCGGAATGGTGGCCCTACTGCTCGTCTCCACTATTTTGGCTGATATAACAAATAATTAAAAATTAAGGGGGTCCCCCTGTCCCTACCCCATACAAGAGACGTTTTTTTTTGTTTGGTACAGCTCAGCTACAGGCAGAAAGAAACGATCGGTGCGCAAACGACTCCTCATATCATGCATGCATGAGCAATTGAGCATGCACGGACTTTGGTCAGTATTTCCCAACTCTAGCATGCATGCATGGAGCGTTATTTAAAATTTTTTTTTTTTTATAAAATTTTATCTATTATTTATCTAACTAATCTTATCAAATCAACCCGCTCATTTACTGCTAGGTAAATCCGGGTAAAAAAATACTATAAACTGGTTGGAAAACACGTTTAACTATTAACCTAACTTCAAACCAAGATGTTCACATAAGGACAAAATATAATTCCAAACTTTAGATGTTGCCGTACTACTAGCGCCATCTAGTGCAGTGCAACGTAAATGAATTCGTGCAGCAGGCAGGATACATTATCGCTTGGCCGTAATTTGATGCGCGTGTGTGGGGCTGGGGCGTGTCGCTACAACAACGTGTCAGCCGGTCAATGGCGGACTTATGCCTAGGCAAACTAGGCAGCTGCCCCAAGCCTAGGAGGGGTTCCACGCGGAATACAGAAAAAAATATATAATTTCACATTTTATATATAACTTATCCGTGTGGGGCCGGTACTTTAAAAGAATATCCCCACTGCATCTCTCCCCGTGCCGTGCATGTCGTAAAAGGCGACTAAGGGATATGACTCCCTTCTTATATTACTAGGTGGTAGGGTTTACCCGCCCGGGTTGGTACCACCGCACTGAATGAAAGGTCGGTCGAAACGGCTATGTAAATAGTTTGTGTTTTCCGTCCAGTTCAGTGTAGCCGGCACGACCGAAGGGAAGCACTGACGTGGCACCAAGTACACCCGGTGTTATGGGCTGACATCACGGATGTTGTAGGTGATGTAGCCAACCGTGTCAGGTTCCATAAAAAAAAAAAAAAAAAAAAAAAAAAAAAAAAAAGAATAATAAATGTATGTAGGTATATTGTGTAAAAAAAAAGTGCCTATAATAGTGGATTTTTCTTTTCTTCTAAGTCCATTTATCTCTTATTTAAGGTCAAAGTAATTTTTTTTTTAGTTAAGTAATGGTTAAAAATTAAAGGATCCCCTTTAATTTTTAATACAAGAAACGTGTTTTTTTTGGTGCGGAAACCTCGGTGCTCTCCTCGGTGCTCTCTTCCGACTCGTATCATGGCCGGATTTTAGTAAATATAGTAACAGGATTCCGTTCCGTACGGTACGTAACGGAACCCAAAAACGTAAGATTTTCATGCAAGCAATGTCGTTTTTATTTCCGGATTTTTTTTACCCCAACATCTTTAAAATTTACTAAGCGAATTGCGTTTTTTTTCTTTTTAAGGGTTGTTGATGTGTTGTGGTTTTTTTTTAATTTAAATAATTTTTTTATTTCAAGCTTTTAAGAAACATAATTTGAACTTATAATATATTTTTTTATAATAATTAGGTATGTATTTATAGTATGTACTTACATACATTTGTTTTGTAATAATTTTCGTTTATTTTTGTTATTTACTGAAAGGCGACGAATGAAAGTGTAATAAATTTCCATTTTGCAGCAGATATCACCTTTTTTTATAGAAAGTGCGACATGTGGCGACGTGCCACCCCCAAGGTGTCTCACGACGCCAACGGACATTCAGTCGCACGCGAAATCTATATCAATACTAATAATAAATCTGTAAGGAATGGTCACGGAGTAAGTTACTTTGCGAGTTACTTTGTTTTATTTATGTATGAGCGAGTTTATGAGATACGACGTCTGTAGACACATGATACTAAAACTTTTACGATTTTTAGAAATCTTTTCTGTATGTATGTTCCTCCATAACTCTTAAACCGATCATCCGAATTCGGCGAAACTTAGTACAAGCACATTTAGCTATGTGACGAGGCTTAGAGATGTGGCTCTCATACAAACCGAATTGTTCCGCGCGCCGAAATAAAGTACGGTAGCGGGTTTGCTTACTTTCTTCTTTTTAAATACGAATTTTACGCGAGCGAAGCCGCGGGCAAAAGCTAGTACTGGATAAAATTGTACAGAATTCACAGCTTCGAATTTTAAATTTTCCGCAGCAGCTATTGGTATCATCTTAATTGTATTAATTTTTAAGTTTCCGGATTAATAGTAGGTGTACCAAAGACTTACATAAGTCGACGTTTCGCCCGCTACGTCACGGGCTTCTTCAGGAACTGCGGGAGTTCCTGGGGCCGAGACGTCTGGTGTCCGTTGACTCACGTCTGGTACAACGGACACCAGACGTCGGCTCCAGGAACTCCCGCAGTTCCTGAAGAAGCCCGTGACGTAGCGGGCGAAACGTCGACTTATGTAAGTCTTTAGTACACCTACTGTTAATCCGGAAACTTAAAAATGTATATAACTAACATTAATAACAGAGTAAACTTAAATACATCTTAATTTTGTACCGAAAACCGACGAGTAATGTATTAAATTCATACGAGTACATTACAATACATTACACCAGCCATACTCAAAGTGTGCTCCGCGGAGCCCTAGGGGTCCACGGAGCCTTTGTGGGGGCTCCGCGAGAATACGAGAAAATAAAAAATACACCTCTTCTCTCTGGCTCGATTCAGCTAGATCCATTATTATTTTTTAATTATTGTTTTTCCTTTATTATAATATTGTAACTGTTACATTGTAATATGACTATACAGAATGCAAAAAACTAATTTTTGTTTATCTTTGGGCTCCGTCAAATATTTCGCTTTCCAAAAGGGTTCCGTCACCAAAAAAGTTGAGAACCGCTGCATTACACATTACCTCACGCACGACGACGATACCGAACAACGAGGACTGACTTGGCCACGGCGAATGACGGAGAAGATGTTGTCCAGTGCGCATTGACACTCAATCAGCACAAAATAGACGTGCGTAATTTGATCGCTGCTGTGTAGTGTGTATGTGTACCGAACCGACCACCAGCGCAGCGGCTCGACTCACGACCTCCATTGGGCTGGTTCACCTCGAATGGCGCCACGGGGGCTCGTGGCGTCCGTCGTCGTCTCAGCGAGCAGCTAGCGCATAACGTCACGCCAGTTTTCCAGTGAGGTAGGCAGACACAACGGATTTCCACGCTAACACACCTGTGCCGCCTCTTCGAGTTTTCAACGAGGAACTATGTATGAGTAGCAGGGAAATGATAAAAACAGAGATTTGGTCAAATCCCTTAGGGATCCCTCAGAAATCCCGGGAAATGATCAAATTGCAACACGGTTTTATCATTTCTCTAAACTAATCTAGTGATTTGATCAAATCCCTAAACTTGTTCAGTGAAATGACGAAAATAACGCCGCCGCCTCAACCGCCTAAAAAAAATTAACCCTAACCTAATGGTTAGGGTTAATTTTTTTTAAACCATCAAAATATTCACCCATGCCACGTTTTTACATACATTTATATTCAAAATCAACGTTTGGGTGCCTTAAAAATTTTTTTTTGTGGGATTTCATCAAATCACTATATCAGTTTAGAGAAATGATAAAACCGTGTTGCAATTTGATCATTTCTCGGGATTTGATCAAATCCCTTCCAAATCCCTGTTTTTATCATATACCTGCGACATAATAAATTGTAAATTGTACTAAATCTGTTTTATTGTTTTTTGACTACTGGGAATTTTAGGCTAGGTTAGGTTAAATTTTATTTGAACATTTTTTATTATGATAATTTATTCTGTGTTTTGACATTTTTTTTATATTCAGCATGTTAAATTAATGTAATTGGGAATATGTTTGACATAAATAAAGAAATAAATAAATAAATATTTATATTTTGACTGTACTTTTGTACTAAATCTGATTTTGTTTTTTGACTACTGGGAATTTATAATAGGCTAGGTTAGATTAAATTTTATTAGAATTTTTTTTAACATGATAATTTATTCTGTGTTTTGACGTTTTTGTTATATTAATTATATTTGTATTATTAATAATTTTATTATTTTTGACTTTTTCTATAGTAGAATAATTTTATAAGAAATTGTAAAATTGTACGAAACTACTCCATTGGAAATAAATGATTTGACTTTGACTTTGACATATGTACTAAATGTCGAGTCAATCAACATCGACTCAATGCACCGCTGTTCATATAATGCCTGAACACAGGCAAATAATTTAGTTGTGTCTCAAGCAATTAAAGGGAGATTAAACTAAAATATTTGCCTGCGTTGGCCAAACTGTAGTTGCGCCGTAAGATGTAGGGGTGGTGTATGAAATGTCGACACTGTTTATCAAATTGAAAAAAAAAGATCGATAAATCAAGCTCGACGGCAGAACAGCGATCGTAGGCCGCCTTCCCACGGCCGGCCGCGCCTCGGTGCGTTTTCTTGCTCTATCGGCTCTACAATGTTGGTTGATATAAAAAAACCCCGACCCTTAAAAAGTCAAAAAAATTTCCGTTTACTTACTTAAAGGAGTCGGGAGACCGCTAAGTAAATTCCCGCGCAGCTCTGAGTTTTGATATTTTATTTACTTAGCGGTCCCCCGACTCCTTTAAGTAAGTAAACGGAAATTATTTTTGACTTTTTAAGGGTCGGGGTTTTTTTAAATTTTAAATTTAAGTTTTATTTCAAGCTTTTTTAAAAAAAACCGCATGAAAATCCGTCCACTTTTTAAGATAATTAATTTTTTTATTACTTAATTACTTGATTACAAACATAGCTAAGAACCATCCCGATTAAACAAGCTTCCTAATAAAAAAAACCGCATCCAAATCAGTCCATCCGTTTGGGAGCTACGATGCCACAGACAGACACACACACACACACACACACACACACACGTCAAACTTAAAACTTATAACACCCCTCCGTTTTTTTCGTCGGGGTTAAAAATAGTTTTGATAATTAGATGCTGTAGGTAATGATACGAATGTTCGTAATTTATACATAGGTAATTTTTGGTTACTTTTTTTTTTTTGAAACTGCACGGTTGTCTACATCACCTACAACATCCGTGATGTCAGCCCATAACACCGGGTGAACTTGGTGCCACGTCAGTGCTTGCCTTCGGTCGTGTCGGCTACACTGAACTGAACGGAAAACACAAACTATTTACATAGCCGTTTCGACCGACCTTTTATTCAGTGCGGTGGTACTAACCCGGGCGGGTTAAAACCTACCACCTAGTAATATAAGAAGGGAGTCATATCCCTTAGTCGCCTTTTACGACATACACGGGGAGAGATGCAGTGGGGCTATTCTTTTAAAGTACCGGCCCCACACGGTACTTTGTTAAATTATGCTTTTAGGGTTCCGTATCCACACGGAAGCCTACTACTAAGCCTACGCCTCCGTCAGTCTGTCCGTCCGTCCTAGGGCTGTATCGTTTGAACCGTAACAGGTAGCCGGTAGAAATTTTCACAGAATATGTGCTACTCGTATCATGGCGGATGTGTAAAAAAATAATAAAAAAAGCAAAATGTAATAAATCAAGGGGTCCCCATACAAGAAACGTGCTAAGAATCGATCAGGCCATATTCACGCTACTGAATAACAGATGGCGCCAAAGGTATTTATATTTTGCATTATAGAAAGGGAAAATTAGAAGAAAATTATTTTCTGACAGGAATGGTACAACGGATCTACGGAACCCTCCGTGCGAGAGTAAAACTCTTGCTTGGGCGATTTTTTTTTTGACAATAAATATCTTTCTTTCTTTATATTTGTTACCAGCTTTGCCCGCGGCTTCGCTCGCGTGACATTCGTATTTAAAAAGAAGAAAGAAAGTAAGTAATCCCGCTACCGTACGATCGGATGATCGGTCTAAGAGTTATGGAGGAAGTAGGAACATACATAGGTACATACAGAAAAGATTTCTAAAAATCGTCAGTTTAGTTTGAGCACAGAATACTGGTTTGAGTCAACGAATTAAAAAGTTTCAAAAATCAACGAATTAAAAAGTAGAATGTCGTTGGTTTGAGTATCATACATAGAGTCTACAAACGCAGTCCTTACCTATAATAAAATCCAACGTCTGCTTTCTGTCTGTCTGAGTGTCTGTCTGTCCGCTTATAACTCGAGAACCACTGAACCGATTTTAATAAAACAAAATTCTACGGATAGCTTGATTCTTCCCATCAAGTATAGGCTACTTACTATCACGCTAAATAGCTTATGAGGTTAGCAGTGAAGTGAAATATGAGAGCGGGCGGAGCCGCGGGAACAGCTTGTATCTTATTATAAAACAAAGTAACTTACTCCATGACCATACCTTCCCTTACATATTTAGTATTGATTGACGATGATTAGGTCAGATTTGCAAGTAATGTTGTATGAAAGACTGGCTGGCTGAGCATAACATAGTACCTACTACGCACAGTATGAAATTTGACCTGATTTTCGGACATGGTATTTTTATTCCCAAACTAGTTAGTCTTTACTATTTTAAAAGCTAGAGTAGAACTCCCGTGTGTCAGTTACGTATAGTTGCAAAGTTATGAATTTTTGAAAAAGGTAAGTTTTTTTTGGCCGAAAAATAAAAAAAAAATATTACTCCGAGATTATGGAAAATATTAATAATAATATTTTTTTATATACAAGAATGACTATAGCCCCATTTTTTGAAGCAATTTCGAACCTTCTACAGTTAGTACAAAACGAGCAATAATTTATTTTTTATTTTTCATTTTTATTTTTTTTCTCCTAAACCAAGTCGCATTAGCACAAAATTCTTACATTACAAATAACTCCAGACCTTGTTTAATAAGTGCTAAAAAAACTAAAAGATAATCCCGCTTGGTATAGGAGTTTTAACTAAATAATGTTTAGGCCGACAATTTTACAGTCAGGGTTGGCACTTTTCGAATCGTAGTTTAATTTTATTTTTTGGCCGAAAGTGAATTTTTTATTAAATTATGATTAATTATCATGATCGGATACGGTAAAGCGATTTTTTATAATTGCGTTATGCAGTCATTATATTGATATGGTTCCTTTTGAAAATAATGAAAAATTCCCGGGATTAAAAAAAATATTTCTAGTAGTGATATACCTAGTTAGTAACTTTCGATTGTTTTAACGTGCTCTGATGCACGTAGGTATACGTTAGCTATTGTAAACATTCCAAATTATATCAATAAAAACATTGGTAAGAAATTAGCTGTCATACCCCAAAGCTTTTCTGTTAGAAAATGCCTAGAGATCCTCTCATCTCCAACATTAGGTTGCGCCACAGACAGAAAAAGTTGCGAAAGTTACCACTTCCAGCTCAGGCATTAGCATTGCTAAAACCGGCAGATGCCAACACTTTCGCCGAAGAATCTGCACCGAAGGATGCTGAGGAAATCAAAATCGATGCGGAAAATCAGGCGCTTGATGAGTGTCTAGGTCTGGGAGAAGGTGGCCTATTTCTCAGTGCTGAGGATTAACATCATCATCATCATCATCATCATCATCATCATCAGCCCGTATCGGTCCACTGCTGGACATAGGCCTCTCCCAAGGCACGCCACCACACGCGGTCTTCCGCTCTTCTCATCCATCCACTTCAATTGGATTAAGAGGATTAACAATTGTTTTCATTTCGGAAATATTCGTAGCCTATACTCCGTTCATCCTAGCAACTAATGCCGAGCGGTTTCTCGCTCTCGCAACGGTTATTACCCTTCTTTACACAGGACACAACGTTGTATGTGTGAGTCATAGGTGTATGCGTAAGCCATCTCAAAACCATAACGGCGCGTGCGCCGCTGCGCCTGGGAGTTAGTATTGCGTTTTTATTCTGAGTCAACGCATTACAATCAGTAGCCTTTCATAGGCGTCATAGTCATAATAATAAAATTGTTTTGCATATTTTTCACATGTTGTTTTTCACAAAAACTGAATGGCACTATGCAATGCATGCATGCAACACTCATAAGAAAATTACGTTACTCACTTTATAATAATTAATGCGAAAGTAAATTGTTTGTTTGTTTGTTTGTTTGGTCATACATAACTCGAGAACCACTGGTGCTAGACCCATCGTGTTGGCACTCAAACTTCAGGTCTCGGTGAGATCTATCCATCTGTCACATGAACTTTTGTGTTGGTCATAACTCGAGAACCACTGGTGCTAGACCCATCGTGTTGGTACTCAAACTTTAGGTCTCGGTGAGATCTATCCATCTGTCACGTGAACCTTTGTTTTGGTCATAACTCGAGAACCACTGGTGCTACACCCATCGTGTTGGTACTGAAACTTCAGGTCTCGGTGAGATCTATCCATCTGTCACGTGAACTTTTGTTTTGGTTATAACTCGAGAACCACTGGTGCTAGACCCATCGTGTTGGTACTCATACTTCAGGTCTCGGTGAGATCTATCCATCTGTCTAATGAACTTTTGTTTTGGTCATAACTCGAGAACCACTGAAGCTAGACCCATTGTGTTGGTACTCAAACTTCAGGTCTCGGTGAGATCTATCCATCTGTCACATGAACTTTTGTTTTGGTCCTGAAGAGACCTGAAGTTTGAGTACCAAAACGATGGGCCTAGCACCAGTAGTTCTTGAGTTATGACCAAAACAAAGGTTCACGTGACAGATGGATAGATCTCACCGAGGCCTGAAGTTTGAGTACCAACACGATGGGTCTAGCACCAGTGGTTCTCGAGTTATATAGTTATACCAAAACAAAATTTTATGTGACAGATGGATAGATCTCACCAAGACCTGAAGTTTGAGTACCAACACGATGGGTCTAGCACCAGTGGTTCTCGAGTTATGACCAAAACAAAAATTCATGTGACAGATGGATAGATCTCACCGAGACCTGAAGTTTGAGTACCAACACGATGGGTCTAGCACCAGTGGTTCTCGAGTTATGACCAAAACAAAAGTTTATGTGACAGATGGATAGATCTCACCGAGACCTGAAGTTTGAGTACCAACACGATGGGTCTAGCACCAGTGGTTCTCGAGTTATGACCAACACAAAAGTTCATGTGACAGATGGATAGATCTCACCGAGACCTGAAGTTTGAGTGCCAACACGATGGGTCTAGCACCAGTGGTTCTCGAGTTATGACCAAAACAAAAGCTCATGTGACAGATGGATAGATCTCACCAAGACCTGAAGTTTGAGTACCAACACAATGGGTCTAGCACCAGTGGTTCTCGAGATATGACCAAAACAAAAGTTCACGTGACAGATGGATGGATATCATAAATCTACGTGAGGATAGCAGCGGCAGTGACGAGGACCTCTGTGACGTGGGGGAATCATCAGACAGTGATGAATATGGAATTACCCGGTATTACGGCACTGCGTTAACTTAGCCACCTACAATACAATAGAACGAACAGCTGAAACGGTGGCTGAAGTAAGTACATTAGGCACAAAATTTAAATAATATATAATTTTAATATTTAATAATTTACCGTGAAAATATAAATATTTAACATGATTCCAAGCAAAAAATAAACAGGTTTATTGCAAAATTTCATTCATCAAATAAATAAACAATAATAAAATACATTTTTTAAATTAAACTATATTCATAACCTCAGTTCACAGTCACTTCAATCACTCTTTGCGAGAGCGAGAAGTATAGAGAAAGAGAAACCGCTCGGCAATAGTTGCTAGGTTGAATGGAGTGTAAGTATTCTTCAATACTGTTATTATTGAAATTATTATTAATAAATTGGCATCATTATTTTTGTTCATCCCCTGCCTAACCCTAAAATAATAAATGTAAAGAAATATGCAAATAAATATTATATTCCATAAAACGTATCTTGTTTTTTATTTATTATTTTAATTACTCTGTACTTATCTGTAGGTATATTTTAAGAATTTTTTTTACTACATACATACATACATAACGTCACGCCTGTTTCCCAGTGGGGTAGGCAGAGACAACGGATTTTCACGTTAAAATTAAAAATTTCTCACAATTTTTTTTACTGTTGGTCTATTTCAAGTCTTGGTTAATTTATTCATAGATATATTTGGACAAACTATTATTTAGTTGTTTAAAATTTTCGGCCAAACTTGGGCCGAAATTTTATGGCAACCCTAACGAAAAAACTTGAGTAGCTATAACTCCTATACCAAGCGGGATTATCTTTTGTTTTTTCTGGTACTTATTAAACATGGTCTAGGGTTAATTGTAATGTAAGAATTTTGTGCTAATGCGACTTGGTTTAGGAGAAAAAAAATAAAAACGAAAAATAAAAAATAAATTTTTACTCGTTTTGTACTAACTGTAGGAGGTTTGAAATAGCTTCAAATAAGGGGGGTAAAGTCATTCTTGTATATTGAAAAATATAATTATTAATATATTCCATAATCTCGGAGCAATAATTTTTTTTAATTTTTCGGCCAAAAAAAAGTTTGTTTTTCAAAAATTTATAACTTTGGAAGTATACATAACTGACCCACGGGAGTTCTACTCTACCTTTTAAAATACTAAAGACTGACTAGTTCTGGAGTAAAAAAACCATGTCCGAAAATCAGGCCAAATTTCATACTGTGCTACGCTACGGCGGGAAACTACATGGAACAAACGTTAAATGACGAGATGACGACACGAGTGTGTGAGAGATGATATTTGCGGCCTCGTGATGTTTGCTTTTCTCGTTACACGCTGGTACACGCTCATGTTACGCACAGCTCCCGACCAGGCCAGGGCCGAATCTAGAATCTGTGAAGACACCTAGGCTGAACCTGTGGCAGGACTTATCGACTCTATGTACTTGCGCGCGCTAACTACCTACCGCTCGGAGATCCATAATTCAGTGTGCTGCCGACAGCCGCGCGGAGCATACCTACGCGCGCGCTCACGCTACTGCTTTCAGCTGCAAAGCAATAATCACTTTACACTCGATCGTTTAGGTACATTTTCGCACGCAGCGATTGGCGACATGAAACATTAGGCTATTAAAGCCGTAGGTATGAAACTTTTTCTATGGAGTGATTTATCTGTAACGAAGTAACTATTGAGTAATATGTGCCTGTGGTGCGGGCCCTTCATTTTTAATTTTTCACATTACAATTTAAAGATTTTGTATGAAAAAAAAAATATATAGAATTTCGATTTGAGTGATAAGGATTTTTCTCTTCTAATAATGAGTACCTACTTTCTATTCCTGAAGTTTCTCAAGCCTATCCTGAAACATCCTGTATATTGATGTATGTATGTGACGTCTTTGATCTGTGCGGACAACCTCGCACGCGGCGGCACCACAAGTCACAACAATGCATACAATAACTGCTTTCTTGGGACAAACAAAGGTACGTAGACGGCGAGGTAGACGGCAACTGACTGGCGAGCTCGTCTAGTTTAGCTAGCCCGCTCGGGTTTCAACTCTATTTGCAAAGATAAACTGTGCTGTTCGACTTTCACCAAAGAAGAGAGTGTGGTCGCGTCGAGATAGCGTCAATCGGATAGAGCTAAGCAATTTTTAGGGACGCCGCCCGTCTGTCTGTCCTTTATAATTATAATAAATAACAACGGCTCTTTAAATGTGTTCTATCGCTTATTCCACGGGGAGTACCTACTCGGAGAAGCTGTTTAATTATAAATCAAACGAACTTACCTTGTGAGGTTTGATTCCAATTATACGAGGGTCTCAACCGAAGACGATTATATTATTACATGCAGCAGTACGTGAGTAGCTGCCATCTTCTTCACACTTTTAGATCTAGTAGTATACTAAAAAAAACAAAAGAGCATCCTGCCTCACTCCCACCTTAGGTCGGTCGGGCAGGCAGCCCGCCAGCCTGGCGTTCTCATAGTTTTAAAGCAATAGGTTTTTGTGTGAATTTTCTTTTCACATTTGGGTAAGGGGGGGTTGGGACCTTGTAATCGTCTTCGGTTGAGACCCTCGTATAATTGGAATCAAACCTCACAAGGTAAGTTCGTTTGATTTATAATTATACTTCGGGTCTCAACCGAAGACGATTATATTATTAAATGCAGATGTTCAGAGGTGGTATAATGTTATTGTAAACACTCTTCAGAAAAGAAAATTGCTGGCGTTCACAATGATTTTAATATTTATCAAGATGTTTGTAGAGTTACCAACAAAATAAAACTAAAAATCCCTCTGTAATAGCGAAAATTATAACGGTAATCCACTGAGGATAACTTACATAGTTACATCTTCTTCTATAAATGTAAATAACCATCGTTTGTGATTAACGTCTGTTGAAAACAGCGTTGACAAAATCATTGTCATTAGTATGTATAACCTCTCTGCAATAATACTTGAGAAATACATTGGACGAATCGCTCCAACCTGCAGCCTTGCGAACCGCCTCCAGATTAACCCCAGACCTGTGAGCAGCAGATGTGGACGCTGCTCGAGTACTGTGAGCTCCGAATACTGTGATATCAATATCACTATTTTGCAATACTTTCTTAACCCAGTGAGCTAAGGTTTGTGAACCCACTTTTTTGTGTGGCTTACGTATTGCGATGAATAGATGTTTGTCTTGTTGATTACATCGCAAATGTCTTGTTTTGTCTATGTAAGTTTCGAGTGCGAGGGCCGGACAAATACTGGGGTTTTCTCGAATGTAGGGTAATCTGATGAGGGGTTGGCAGGCTCCAGGTTTAGATGTCTTAATTAAATCCGTTATTTTAATAACAATGGTGTCGTTTTGTAATATAATATTATCTAGTTTGATTAGGCTTATGGTCTGCATCCTATGAGCAGAGGCGATAGCTATTAAAGTGCAAGTTTTGTAAGACAAATCTGCTAAATTAACGTCATGATATGGGTAAATGCTAGAAGTGTAGTTTAACACTTTGCTTGTGTCCCACGTGAAACTGTATTTTGGATTTGGGGGTTTTAGCCTGTATGCACCCTTCATAAAGCGATTAATAGAGACAGTTAACGTAACTGATGTATTCAAAATCATTGACAAAGCAGACCTGTGGGTGTTTAAACTACTATAACTGGTCCCTTCCTCAAATTTCTTTGTTAGAAACGATATTACATTTATATCATTCGCCTCATAGCAATCAAAATTATTATCTCGACAATAGTACCACCACGATTTTAATGAACTGCTGTATTGATTTAATGTTTTAATTGACAAAGAAGCCATCATGATATCAAGAGATACTTGTGGAACACCACGTTTAATCATCGACTCCCTGATAATTTGGCTGCCACCAGGATAAGATCCGCATGAAGTGGATGGCTGTCTCTGAAAGGAGAATATAATAAAAATTTGTCAGGTCCGAAGAATATTTTTTCTGATATAACTAATCTGTACCATAAAGGAAACCATGGCTGTGATGGCCAGTAAGGTATTATTAAGATACCCTTTGCTTGATTGATGATAATTTTTTCTAGGACTTTAGCTATCAAACAGAAGGGAGGAAACGCGTAAAAGAAAATGTTGTTCCAACTAAATGTAAATGCATCGACTATTTCCGAATAGGGGTCCAGTTTCCATGATGCATATCTGATGCATTTATAATTCTGAGCACTAGCAAATAGATCAAACTCCGGAACACCCAAAGTATTAGTGAGTTCAGCAAAAGCGATATCATTGATTTCCCATTCAGTATCTATGTTTAATTGACGTGACTCCCGATCTGCTATGATATTATCACATGATTTTATGTAAGATGCAAAAACAAAAATGTTTTTGGCTTCGCACCACTGCCAAATTTTACGGGCGAGCTCATTTAAGTGAGGGTGCTGTACGCCACCCATCCGGTTGATGTAACAAATGGCAGTGGTGTTGTCAATACGTAATAGGACGTCACAGTCTTGTAAGTTTGCTGTGAATATTTTTAAACCATAAAACGCTGCTTTCAATTCGAGAGTATTTATATGTAAAGACATTTCTATATGTGTCCAGTTTCCATTTGAACTTTGACTACCGCATGCAGCTCCCCAACCAGTATTTGAAGCATCACTAAAAATCTCTAGTGAATAGTTATTTTTACGGATAGGGCAATATGACGACATGATGTTATCTCTCCACCATATAAAATCACTTTTGAGATAGTGTTCAATTTTCATTTGTTTGTTGTAATCGTCCGAATGATTGAGCGCTAAAAATTTTTCACGTTCAAATAGCTTGGTGTACATCCAGCCGAAGCTTACAGCTGGGCATGCAGAGGTCAAAAGGCCTATGAATTCTGCGAAAGACCTAATTTTACATTTATTTTTATGCATAAGTTCCGTGGCTCTGTCGCTAATGCGTAGTTTCTTTTCCTCGGGAAGAGTAATAATCATGTCATTAGTATTTAAAATAAAACCTAGAAATTTACATATGTTACTTGGTATCATATTACTTTTCTTAATATTTATAACAAACCCTAACGACTTTAGAGTATTCTTGGTAAAGTTCAAGTTCGATAAACACTCATCATAAGACCGGCCTATGCATAAAAAGTCATCTAAATAGGCCACCGATAACAGGCCAAACATACGTAAGTATTGAAGGACCGGTTTTAACAATTTCGTAAACACGAACGGTGAAGTACATAATCCAAACGGAAGAACATTAAATTCAAATAACTGTAACTTCCATTGAAAGCGTAACTTCTTTTTGTCGCTCTTATCCACAGCAATTAAAAAATAGGCATCTTGTAAGTCCAAGGTACACATAAAGTCGCCATGAACCAATAACTTTAGCGCTGTGCGGTAGTCTTCCATTTTAAAGTGTTGCACGTCTACAAATTCGTTTAATTTCTTTAAATTTAATATGAACCTATGTTTTCCATTCGGCTTAGGCACTGTAAAAATAGGTGATATAAATTCACCTTCGCAAGATGTGCAAGGTGATATAAAATCACACTGTAATAGGTCTAAAACACACTCATCAATAATGTCGATTTGCGACTGAGAATTACAAGCGTTGTTTAGCGGGTAAGTAGTTTGTGTGGGTTCGTCTAAGAAGGGTATTTTGTACCCTTTGACCCACGATAATAGTACAGGATCATCAGTTATGTCCTTCCATTTGTCGTAAAAGTATTTCAATCGGCCAGCTACGGGTACCTGTGGCTCGTCGTCTAGTGTCTCCTCAGCGGTGGCGGCTGCCGCGTGTAGCCGGTCGTGCGGCGTCCCCTCGGCGCATCCTGCCGGCGGTCCCGCGGCGGGCGGCGGGGTGCCGGATACGTCCGCGGTTCGACCGCGGCTGCTGCACGCGGCGGTGGCACCCCCCTCAAGTTTAAAGCGCCCCTTTGAGGCTGATTATTAGTCGCAGGCGGCTTGTACGGAATACGTATTACGGATTTCATATCAGATCCAGTCTTTGATATTGCCTTTGACGATTTTATGTGTTCTGACAGGCCGGAACCAAAAAGATTTTCATCTATCTTGGTATTTTTGACAGTGTCTCGAATACTCCTATTCAGGGTGTTCAAAGCTGCATACCTTCGAGATTGGGACTCTTTATAATGACTGTCACAAATAAGTCTTCCAGCGTCACTCAGAGATTTTATTATTTCTTGAGGTACTGTGCTATTCGATGAGAGTGCCCAATTCAAAACTTGACCGATAGCAGTAAGGCCGCTCGCCAGTTGGTTTTGTTTACTCAGTGAGTATATGTCTTTTTTAACGTTTATTTCCGAGAGAGCTGCTTTAATTTCGAGGTTTAGTTTTGGTGCTCTCATATTAGGACAGTTCTCTGCTGGTAAGTAACGCTTACCTAAATCCAATAGTGTATCTTTTGATAAGCCGTGAGTCAAAATATGTGACCATCTTGAAGCGATATCCTTGTGCAAGTTTTCTCCAAAGTCCTTTTGATTAGTAGGATCATCACCAAGAAGCTGAAGGATTTCAGGATCTAGCGACGGCAGAGCAACCTCGTTAGGTACTGTCAGTGGATTGGCCTCTTTATGCGCAGGCGGAGGCTCGGTTGACGGACCGGGCTCGGTCGCGGTCGGAACTATAGGTGTAGGTAACTCGGGCGACCTGGTTTCTTCGTCGTCAGTGCCAATCACTTCGTCTAGGCTGACGTAATCATCACGCCCTAAAGATAAATTAAAATAATTTTAAAATAATTTTAAAATAATTTTAAAATACCTACGAGTTTGTATTAACATGTAGGAATATTGTATTGTACTATTCATCTAAATCCCTCAAAACTATAAAAGTTGAGTATATTTCATATATTATCCTCGACACGGTTTACGTGGAGCAAATCAGCCTCAACTAATAATCTCAACACGATTTTACGTGGAGACAAACAAACCTCAACACCATTTAGGTGGAGAAATAATATCCTCGACACGGTTTACGTGGAGCAAGAGAAACCTCAACACCATTTAGGTGGAGAAATAATATCCTCGACACGGTTTACGTGGAGCAAGAGAAATCTCAACACCATTTAGGTGGAGAAATTATATCCTCGACACGTTTTACGTGGAGCAAAATAAACCTCGACACCATTTTGGTGGAGCGGGTAGGTAATAAAAATTGTTGTTAACTCATTATAAAATGGTAGTACCTATAACTATAGGTAAGTGACGTGTTTCAAAACTTATATAATAATTAATACTGTAGGATGATGTGGGTACCTTGTAAGTCCTGGTCGTAATCCGGTATGACGCCACCCGACGCCTCTGATGATGTTGATGAGGAGCGGCGACGTTTCTTCAACTGATGCTCCAATTCCTTGACTCTTCGAAGAATGCTCTCGTATTCACTACCTTTCGACTTAGAATGCTTTCTTTTACCCATATTTGAATTTCCAGAGTTCCGTAACCGAAATTATGTGCGATTCCGATGACACAAAAACACGTAATGAGAACGCCAGGCTGGCGGGCTGCCTGCCCGACCGACCTAAGGTGGGAGTGAGGCAGGATGCTCTTTTGTTTTTTTTAGTATACTACTAGATCTAAAAGTGTGAAGAAGATGGCAGCTACTCACGTACTGCTGGAAATTTTTCAATTTGAAGGAAATGAAAAATATTGAAATTTTTCGGAAAAATAAATAAATTTCCGAAATTTTTCAAAAATGTTGAAATTTATTTTTTCTTCGGTTTGAACGAATTGTATGCGCTAATTTGGGGTTTGAATGAGAAAAACCAAATTATGATTTGCTGTTTCGGCAGCCCTCATCGAGTTGTCGTTGTAACCTTGAACAAATTTATTTATTTTTCCGAAATTTTTCAAAAATGTTGAAATTTATTTTTTCTTCGGTTTGATTTAAATTATGATTTGCTGTTTCGGCAGCCCTCATTGAGCCTGTGTTTGTAAACTTGAACAAATTTATTGATTTTTCCGAAATTTTTCAAAAATGTTCAAATTAATTTTTTCTTCGGTTTGAATGAATTTTATGCGCTAATTTGGGGTTTGAATGAGAAGAAACAAAATTATGGTTTGCTGTTTCGGCAGCCCTCATTGAGCCTGTGGTTGTAAACTTGAACAAATTTATTTATTTTTCCGAAATTTTTCAAAAATTTTGAAATTTTTTTTTCTTCGGTTTGAATGAATTTTATGCGCAAATTTAGGGTTTCAATGAGAAGAAACAAATGATTTGCTGTTTCGGCAGCCCTCATCGAGCCTGTGGTTGTAAACTTGAACAAACTTCAGGGAAATGATTGCCTTATCCATAAAGTGCATTCGTCATTCAATGACATCAAGAGAGTCTTCGGGAGTACCTTCCTGCTTACAAACGTGATTTCAGAAGAAGAGGAAACAGCACTACTGCGAAATTTCGAAGAGCGTACGGCAATGTGTGTAAAACCTATTCATCTAGCTGCCAATCTACTGGATCCTTCTTCACTCGGTATGAACTTGGAGCCAAACGAAGACGTTACGGCAATGGAGTTCATCGAAGAACTTTCCAGGGACTTGGATGTAGATGTGATGGGCGAGTTGTCAGATTTCAAATCGAAACAGGGCTTATGGATGGACACATAACTTTGTGTGGGCTTCGGTATCGCAGGCAAGTCCATTGTCCTGGTGGACAGGGCTATGTCGGTCAACAAAACTGAGTAAAATCGCTGCAGTCATATTTACGATCTGTGATGATGATCACATCGAGGAGGAACTTGCCAAAGTAAGGACAGCGTTGCGGTGCGGCAGAATGGCTACAAATCACGAGCCTGCCTATCTGTTCAACGTGCAACAACAGGGCGGCGGCGGCAGAGGGTAGAGGTCGGAAGGCGGTGCGCCTACTTACCATACATACGGGGGATCACGGACCGTTAGGTAAGTTGATGAGCAAGTTGAGCATAAAGACCTTCTACAAACCTCTCCCAAAAATCCAAGGCATGTTGATAACAGTCAAGGACCAGATTCCACTACAGGCTCCAGGTGTATACAAAATACCATGTAGCTATGTGAGGTGTTATAACGGACAAACGAAGCGGAGTGTTCAGACAAGGTTGTCGAAACACATCAGGGCGATGAAGAACTAGTTGCACAAGTCAGCCATCTGTGAGCATGCTCTGGACAGTGGCACAAATCATTGGATTCGATTAGACCAAACCAGTACGATGTCAGGGGAAAACACCATGTACCACGTTTGGTTCGGGAATCCATTGAAATTTCCAGACATGCCAATTTTAACAGCATTGTACCCTCTTGGTCGTGGACTCCTGTGCTGGCGAAGCATGGCTCGGGTGGTAACCAGCATCAAGCTCTTGCAGCCATAGACACAGTGAACTACGTGTGCACCGACCTTTTCCAGCAAGTGATGTCCAACCTGCCCGCATCGGCCGAAGTACCCTCGCATCGCTACAATCTACGTCAGCTGCGACCGGCAGTTGACATCTGACTGGACAACGTGTCGGGTGTCCTCCAGACCGTCGCAGTACCGCGAGTCCTTAAGATGTCCCCGGAGTGTGGGACGAAACGTCGACAAATAAAGTGAGTCGCTTTCAGTATACCACGTAACCGAAAACATTGTCATAATGTGCAATAAATAGCGGTAAAAGCCTAAACGAACACATATTTAAAGCCTAAGCGAACACATATTTACTGCACCTATAACCTCTGCAGCAACAGATAGGTATTTCAGCAACTTTAGCCACATTCACAGCAAAAAACGCCATTCACTAGACACAGACAGGGCCGGAAAAATGGCATTTGTGTCATATAATTGGAATCTTTTACACAAAAGTGAAACAAATAAAGAAAATCAAGAAATCGACACGACCAGAGGTGACGAGCAGATGAGCAGAGAATAGGAATCATCGGATGAAGATCATGAGTTTGAAGATGGACCTTCGACGTCGGGAGTGCACCAGGGATGGTGCACTCCCGACGTCGAATTTTAGTTTTATTTCTTGTGAGCGATCTGACACCTCCGACGACAGTGATTGAATGCAATACAATAAATAAATATGCATACTTATATACATTTTAATTTTCGAAAAATTTCCAGTTCTCGAAATTATCATTTGATAAAGCTTATTCAATGCATTCAGTTAAAGAAATATAAATATTGTCATAAAATAACAATTATAAAAGAAGAAGAAGAAAAAGAGCTGTCAAACCGACATGTCGGAAATTTTTTCTCTTGGAAATTTCTAAAAAAACTTCTTGCCTGGGACCACCCAACCGAGCTTCCGCCACGCGCGGACCCTTCTCCAGCGGCGCAGCGACCCGCACGGTTAGAGGCACCGTGCCGGCATCACCACCGCCGCCGCTCGGTGCCCCCGGCGGTGCCGACGGCCGGCCGCCGCTGCGCTCGACTTCGACGCCGCCGCCGCCACCGCTCGCCCGCAGCAGCACTGCCTCCGCCCACCGCCGCGTCGCCCGGCCTCCCCGCGCCCGGGTCGTCCAACACAAGAGCCGCCTTTCTTCTCGGTCACCACACGCACGCCCCACCACCCAGCTCCACGCCGCCGGTGCATTTCATCGACGGCAAACATGGAGCGTTGACGTCGGCCGAGCCACAACATCTACGGTGAGGGCGACGTCCACCATCGGCCAGCTTGGGGTCATCGGGACCTCACGTCCCGTCTAGGGCCCCCGCTACCGGTGGTGCAGTGCGCCCTTGAGGCGACGCGCGCGCGATGAAGAAGACGTTAAGAGAGCAGCGCGACGACGTCGCCGTGCAGTCCGGCGGATACGGAGCTCTCCGGGATGGGGGTGGTGGTGGCCTACGTGTCTAGTACCACCACCTATCGCTCGTAGCTTGCCTCGCGTCGTCCCGGAGAGCTCCGTAGCCACGGCCTGCACCCGCCGGCGTGCTTGGAGGTTTGTCTCCCGCCGCCGGCGGTATTACCGTTTTTAATTTTTAATTTTTATATTAATTTTGTGTATTTTTATTACTCTTTTGTATAATATATGTAAAATTAATGTAAAATTTTAAGAATGTGAAATAAAGGAAATAAATTACTTCCTTTGACTTTCGCATTGATTTTTCGCGTTTAAAAATAAATTACCGAAAAATTGTAACTTTGGAAAAATTTCCGGAAAAATATTAGTGAAATTTTTCACTTTTTGAAAAATTTCGGAAATTTACCCAGCAGTACTGCTGCATGTAATAATATAATCGTCTTCGGTTGAGACCCGAAGTATAATGCGATCCCGCCGTCGCCTTTCCACCTCCGCACAAAGCGCACTGGGCAGGGATTTCATCCCTAACTACACGCTGGACTTACCGCGGATGCGTACCAATCGATTCTGCAGATCTTTCCTCTACAGAACCTGTAAACTCTGGAACGCTCTCCATGCCCATATATTTCCCCCCAAGTAAAATCTCGGGTCCTTCAAGAGGGGCGTGAATGGGCAACTGTCAGGCCGGCATGGCATTCGCAAGCCCCGCATACGACCCAATGTCCATGGGCGTCGTTAGACACATTAAGGGTGGGTCGGCGCCATATGTCGCGCTGTCAAAAAAAAAACAATTATACCCTTATTTTTTCACTTTTTTTATTGTTTATTATATTCGCCTAAATAACACAATGTGTTATTTAGGCGAGTATAACAGTACCGTGTGGTGCCGGTACTTAAAAAGAATAGCCCCACTGCATCTCTCCCCGTGCATGTCGTAAAAGGCGACTAAGGGATAAGGACAAGATGTCGTGCTAAAGGGCGACGGGTTCGCCACCTCTCACCTTGGCACGGTACTTCCACCGAGTCATGCAGCAGGTGGGTCTTCGTGCCTTACTTGCTGCTTGATCGAATACTTTGCGAAACGTGGTGGTCGGTGTTGTGCTGTAATTTACTAGAGTACTTGCAGCACAACACCGATTACTCTGCTTACCCCGATTGTCGGGATTCAGCGTGTGTGATATGTATGTATGTATGTATAATAAACAATCAAATATTTTGTGAAAATTTCAACGGGCTACCTATTACGGTTCCAGAGATACAGCCCTCGGACAGACAGACGGACAGACAGATAGACAGCCAGACAGACCACGAGTCAGTCGTGAGACAGACAGACGGCGCGGCGTAGGCTTATTAATATGCTTCCGTAGGGGACACCTAAAAAGCAATAATGTAGGCCGGTAGCTGGTGAGATCGCCGACTCTTAAATTGAGCGATGATGCCGCCGATGGCAATATTGGCCGTGAGAGGTAACTAGCATCCTCTTGACGAATTTCGATGACGCAATGATCGTTTCATTTCGCTAAAAACCGCCGAGGAACCGGAATAGATGGCGCAGTTGTTTGAACAAGCGAGTTAGTTGTTCAAGCAGTCTGATGTAATTTTACCCAACGAACTAAATACTAGATGACGAAAAGCGCTATGAAAGCCTCGATAGCTCAGTGGTGCAGACAGTCGACTGTTGCTATTGATGGTTTTAAGCAACGCTGGACCGGTCAGTACTTGGATGGGTGACCGCTCGACCGTTGGAGGCTGACCGTGGTTCGGATTCCACGTCAAACTGTAGGTCCCTTCCCTTCTTACCTTACTAGGTGGTAGGGTTCAACCCGCCCGGGTTGGTACCACCGCACTGAACGAAACGTCGGCACAGACGTCGGTCGAAACGGCTATGTAAATAGTTCGCGTTTTCCGTCCAGTTCAGTATAGCCGACACGAAATGAAGGGAAGCACTGCCATGGCACCTAGTTCACCCGGTGTTATGGGCTGACATCACGGATGTTGTAGGTGATGTAGCCAACCGTGACAGTTTCCATAAAAAAAAATTAAAAAACAAGTTAAGCAAGCTCCTTCGAGTAGCGTCCATGATGGTGTACCTGTAGAACAGACTGAGGGATCGTACAAATCGTCTGTGGCCCAGAGACTCCAGACCATCAATGAGTTTCGGTCGGGTCTCCAAACAAGGCGGACGGCTCGGCGCTGTAGTGAGTTCAAGGACGCTAACAGATACTGCGGACTACCTTCCTAAATGTGGCTACAGTATTCCATCACCGGCCTTATCTGCGATTTCGTCCGTGCAAACGATTCCACGAACAAAAGTGTAACATATGATTTTAGTTTTTTCGTATAGGTATCTAATACCGTGGTATGGTAACACAACACAATAAGCGAAGCATTCTTCGCACCGTTGCGCTGCTACGCTCATTCCTTTCGCTTTAGCAATACCTACGATAATGGTATGTCCGTGCCCATGCGTGCGACGGAGTAGAGTAGGGAGAAGTTGGCATGCAAACTGGAACAACTAATGAAACTCGGTCTCCCGACGCCTTTTATTAATTATGCGGAAATTATTTGTTACGTTTTGGGTAGTTGATGGTGTCGAGGGTTTTTAAAATTTATGATTTAAATCTTTAATTATTTTTTTATCGAATATGGGCGTCAAATGGGCTAACATGCTCCGACCAACCAATATAACCACCGAGAAGGTAGGTGCCATTCCCGAGGCTTCCCTTTGGATTGATGGCTATACTCGACTATAAAGGATAACACGATCGAGGCTGCTATGCGGCCATCTTTTTTTTATGTAAACCAACATGGGCGGCTGTGCTGAGAGGCCAATGGTGCAGTCGACAGAGCCAAAATTACCTCTCCTCGTGAAACCACGCTCAGTTAGGTGCCATGCTAGCAGATTTGCGAACTGATGTTAGGCTGTCTAGCCGCTTGAAGACACCCAGGTGACAGGTGAAAGGATTCGGGAAACACACTCGCCTAAAGACAGTTCCACACCCTTGCGGTGCGACAATTCTTACAATCCAGAACGGTGATACGAACCCAGTCGGCAACAATTTGAGCCTATAGCTCGGCCTATAGTAAGGGGCAAGGGAAGGGTCCTACAGTTTTACACGCGGTTCCGAACGGCGAAGCAGCAGATGTAGCGGTATGCCCCTAAATTTTGCCGCTAGAAATAATGAAATGAAATGATTTATGAAATGAAATGAAATAATACATACATACATATTACACACGCTGAATCCCGACAATCGGGGTAAGCAGAGTAATCGGTGTTGTGCTGCAAGAACTCCGGCAAATTACAGCACAACACCGACCGCCACGTTTCGCAAAATATTCGAAAAAGATTCAATCGATCAAGCTGCAAGTGAGGCACGAAGACCCACCTGCTGCATGATGCGGTGGAAGTACCGTGCCAAGGTGAGAGGTGGCGAACCTGTCGCCCTTTAGCACGGCATCTTGTCCTTATCCCTTAGTCGCCTTTTACGACATGCATGGGGAGAGATGCAGTGGGGATATTATTTTTAAGTATCGGCCCCACACAGTTCATTACTCATAAATAACTCATTGGTAAACGCCGACCGGATTCGAACCTCGGACCTCTCGCAAGAGAAGCCGACGCACGTCCAGTCTACTCGGCCACCCGCCGCTTCAATGTAATAAATAATGAATGGGAGACGATCGTAATGACAGGTCGCGGCGCGGCGAGCGCGGAGGTAACTCGAGCGTAGAGTCACGCCCAACCCCTCGCAAGCAACGGCGACGAGACGTGAAGATATTCGTGGCGTCCAGTGTAGCCGGCACGACCGAACGGTCAGTGGCGCGGCGGTTACATAGGTACCTCCCCAGTGACATTAGTCCGCCACCAAACCGGACTGGCACCTCCTCGGGGGTGCAACTAAGGGATAAGGAAATTCGTCAGCCTCGGTAGCTCACTGGTGCGGGTCAGTCGACTGTTGTTAAGCAACGCTGAGCGCGGTCAGTACTTTAATGGGTGACCGCTCGACCTTTGGAGGCTGACCGTGGGTCGGATTCCCTGTTAAACTGTAGGTCCCTTCCCTTCTCACCTTACTAGTTGGTAGGGTTTATCCCGGCTGGGTTGGTACCACCGCACTGATCACGGATGTTGTAGGTAGGTGATGTAGCCAACCATGTCACTTTCAAACACAATAAAAAAAACTTACGTGACTATACGCGACCGTACCGTCACCGTCACATGATGTCCGTTGTTCGTCCGTTCGGTTCTGATAAAATACGCTGTGATAGACGGACAGACGTCTGTCTGGCTGGACTCTGGCTGGAGACAGATACGAGAGCGATGCTATAAGGGCTCCGTTGTTTTATTTGAGGTACGGTACGGTACCCTAAAAAATGTATTGTGATATGTTCAATCAAGAGTAGTTGCACCGAATTACGAAAAACAAATAACAATTTACCTAAGCTACCCTAGCTAGACAAACAAGTTACAAATCTTTAAATTTGTCCTTCGAGCCGAATGTTCCGAAATTTGTATAGCCTAACTAACCGTTTTGAGCCTAACAGACCTAATTTTTTTAAATCACATTATTTGATAAGAACCTCCAAATGACTGACCGAGTTATTACATCACCGCGTACGCGTTACCATATCAGGTTGGGGCATTGTCCTCACGTCACGCAGCGGGGCTCTTAAACTCCCAACTGAGAATACAGTCTCACTATTAGCCCGACCATTTTATTTGTTTATGGAAACTGACACGGCTGGCTGCATCACCAACAACATACGTGATGTCAGCCCATAACACCTTGATGAACTAGGTGCCATGTCAGTGATTCCCTTTATTTCATGTCGGCTACACTGAACTGGGCGAAAAACACGAACTATTCACACAGCCGTTTCGACAGACGTTTCATTCAGTGCTGTGGCACCAACCCGGGCGGGATGAACCCTACAACCTAGTAAGGTAAGAACAGAAGGGGACCTAAAGTTTTACGTGGAATCCGAACCACAGTCAGCATCCAACGGTCGAGCGGTCACCCATTCAAGTGCGGAATGTGCTCAGGGTTGCTTAACAACATTCGACCGAACGGACCACTGAGCTACCGATGCTAATAAAATTACATAATTATATGCATTGCACCCACGTGCTTGACATCATGTCGTCAATATTAGCATTAAAATATAGGTAAACACAGTAATAAGAGAGAGAGAAGAGCCGAAGAAAACTAAACTTTACACTGCTGTAACAGAGCGTTATCTTCAATACCAACGTTGAAAGATGAATGTGCAATATGCTAAGGAAATACAGTGAAATTTGATCTTTCGCAAATAGCGAGTGTTTACCCGCAAGCAGTGGCTGCCGATTCCTCGGACAATGTTGTCAGTTGAGAAACAAGCGAGCCCGCAATGTTTAGACAAAGCCTGACCCGACATAACCGGCGACAGAAAGTGAAACTGTACATGTGAACAAACGGAGGTAAATTCGTGTGAAGTCTCGCCACAGTGTGGCGTGTCGACAAATTCGCATATATTTGGAATTTTAATTAGCATTTTCTTGCCGTTTGTTTCAGCAGGTGTTATGTTTTAAACAAAACAATATACTAATGTGGGAAAGGCGATTAGGTCATAGAAGTTGTGTATGGCTGTATGCGCGTATGTTGTGTGAATAATTTCTCCATTATTGTGAGTCTATCGATCAAATTTATCACTTGGCTTGGGTTTTCCATTGGCATCTCATTCATTATATCACCCATCACCAGTGGCGGCTGGTGACTTCAGTGACCGGTAGTGCGCTAAGTACCTACCTACTAAATTACCCAACACATTCCCCTCATATAATTTTAAGATCGGGACTTCTGATTTTTTTAAATGCCTGCGTTTAATAATTATGTACGTACGTAGTATGAATATTCTCAAGACACTCAATGAGTTGCAAAAAACAAGAAAAGAAATCCAAACAACTTTTTTAACTAATTTTAGTACCTTTATGAACACATCCATAGACCACAACACTACTGCAGCTTTAAAAAAGAAAACAGTAGTAATGCCCCAAAAATACTTAAAAAAAAATATAAAAAAAAAATTTAAGCATTTGAAAAGTAGGAATTAAACCCGGGATCACCTGATTGTAAAGCCTTACCTTTAACCAACGCTTAGGCAAATATCGGCACCACTTAATTCACAGTATCACACAGAAAACACAAAACCTAACCATATCCCATTTTAAATATTCGCGCGCTAACGGGTATGTGACATCACATGACAGCGCGCTGACTCTAGCTAGCTAGACAGACGGACTCGTGCATAACGAATCGCTCGCGACGCGACGCGTCGCACGCGCGGCTATTCACGATATAGCGTACTTGTTTGGCGCTCGTGCGCCGCACGCAGAACTCCATTTCGGCCCATACTGTTTCTATGAAGTATCTTTTGTCTCACGCGCCAGCGGTGTTTTGCCGATCTCCATACATTCAGCATGGGAGACCCGCGTGTGCTCTCCGATTCCGCACGGGGCGCGCGTTTACTCGCAAAAAAGTGTCTTGTGATCTATAAAATAAGGTCGAATTCACATTCGTATTTATTTGGAGTACGATCTTTATGGTTTTAATGTAGGTATATTGTAAGATATTATTTATTTTGAGTGAAGTGAAGACTTCTCGTGGTATGGTAGTGCGGCGCACGAGCGCACTTTAGGACCAGCCGCCAGTGCCCATCACCCTAGGTAGGCTGGAAGGGAGGGAGAGAGGCTTCAGCAGAAAATGCGAGACGGACACTGTTGTTCAAGTTGACCTAGTTCTCGAAAAAGCGTCCTCTTGCGGGAATGAGAACTTCGTCAAATTCAACATAGTCGACGCACGCTTGTGCCTTCTCTACTAAGGCTGATACGTTTCCTCTCCGGTACTTTCCAGGGCAGACCCCACGATGGCAGTCTGGGCCTTCTGGGTGTAGGGAGGACTGGATTTCGATCCTTCATAGAATGTAAGGCGAAATTAGCGTCCCGAAAAATAGGGACCCATAGCGATTTTTCATACCGGTCCAACTGCTTAAAGTTTGTGAAGCGCAAGTAAGACCAGCGATGGATAGTGCCGCCATATTTGGGAGGGATCCTTCAGAACCAAGGAGCTTTGAACGAGACCAGTCTTGTGCGGGCGGTGTAACCCGATCGTTGTTCTGTGTTCAGAACCCATGCAAACGGCAATAGCTGCAACATAAGAAGGCGATCGCAAGACATTATTTTAAACGCTGCTATTTGCAAGCCGTAATATGGCATCATATGGGAGGTGCTACGATCGCACTTTACGAGCATGTGACTTGGCGTTATATGACACCGGTGGGGATCGCATTAGCCGCGCATGCGTAATTTCTTCTATTCGCAGACCGAGCGAGTCGCAGGTGGTTTTACAAGCGTTGCGCTGTGCGCATGACATCATCGTCTATCGAGATGTCTTTAGCGATTTGCAATCAGCACCGCACAGGCAAACAAGAAGCGATTGAAGCGCAACATAGTCAAGCATTCTTTGAGGGTCGGGTTTCTCGCGCCAGCTGAGGCGTAGCTGTCACACCAGGCGAGTTAGCTGGGCTAGAGGGCCTAGAGGTTACTGTTACACGTCACGGTTAGGGCAGGAGTTTTTTGATGGTGTCAAACAAATATCCCGACGTTTTTTTAACGAGATTTGGTAACGGTAGAGCAGTAACAGTGACGCTCGCCAGTGATGTTAACAATATCTTTATCATGAGTCCAAATCCCGATAATTTTTCAGAGCTGGAGTGAATTGCGATTTTGTAACGGTAGCAACAACAGTGACGCTCGCGAGTGGTGTTTATATGTTAACCATGAGTCCCGGACACGTTTTTTTATAACTAGTGTGAATCGACACAAGTTAGATACCTAAATCATTCGATGTGTGTCAAAACCGTAAAAAAGGCCTTAGAAGCTCCTAACCCAAGTGACCGTAAAGAGAGCCGCTTCTGGCTACGGTGAAGCCAATAAGACGTAGTTAGATCGCAAATAAATATTGCAATGAACGAAGAAAGCTCATTAAATGTGGCATTTTGAACGGTTGTTCTAAACGGTCATGCATGCATTGTTAGAGGAGACCAGCTGAGAACGTCGCCCAAGGCTACTTCGTGAGGACTTGATGGAAACTCATGCTCCTTCTTTTTCCGGTATATTCAAACACAGAGTTCGATGTATGTCACCTCGTGTAGATAATTGTAGAGAAGACCAGCTAAGAACGTCGCGCAAGGCTACTTCGTGAGGACTTCATGGAAACTCATGCTTTTTTTTCCGGTATATTCAAACACAGAGTTCGACGTATGTCACCTCGTGTAGATAATTGTAGAGAAAACCAGCTAAGAACGTCGCGCAAGGCTACTTCGTGAGGACTTGATGGAAACTCATGCTCCTTTTTTTCCGGTATATTCAAACACAGAGTTCGATGTATGTCACCTCGTGTAGATAATTGTAGAGAAGACCAGCTAAGAACGTCGCGCAAGGCTACTTCGTGAGGACTTGATGGAAACTCATGCTCCTTTTTTTCCGGTATATTCAAACACAGAGTTCGATGTATGTCACCTCGTGTAGATAATTGTAGAGAAGACCAGCTAAGAACGTCGCGCAAGGCTACTTCGTGAGGACTTGATGGAAACTCATGCTCCTTCTTTTTCCGGTATATTCAAACACAGAGTTCGATGTATGTCACCTCGTGTAGATAATTGTAGAGAAGACCAGCTAAGAACGTCGCGCAAGGCTACTTCGTGAGGACTTCATGGAAACTCATGCTTTTTTTCCGGTATA
This sequence comes from Nematopogon swammerdamellus, assembly GCA_946902875.1. NCBI lineage: Eukaryota > Metazoa > Arthropoda > Insecta > Lepidoptera > Adelidae > Nematopogon > Nematopogon swammerdamellus. The sequence goes on from OX336333.1 coordinate 1,923,119, forward strand.
TTCAAACACAGAGTTCGACGTATGTCACCTCGTGTAGATAATTGTAGAGAAGACCAGCTAAGAACGTCGCGCAAGGCTACTTCGTGAGGACTTGATGGAAACTCATGCTCCTTTTTTTCCGGTATATTCAAACACAGAGTTCGATGTATGTCACCTCGTGTAGATAATTGTAGAGAAGACCAGATAAGAACGTCGCCCAAGGCTACTTCGTGAGGCCTTGATGGAAACTCACGCTCCTTCTTTTTCCGGTATATTCAAACACAGCGTTCGATGTATGTCACCTCATGTAGACGCCTAAACATAATTTCCAAAGGTTATGGTGGCGACATCAGCATTCAGCACCCACACGCGAATTTATGGCATTTGAGTGGGTGGGCTATAGAAAGTCATATTTAGAAAGCACCTAATACTAGCAGAGGGTCGGAGAAATAATTGTGAAGAAAATTTTTCTATTCAATTCCATTGATCCATCGAATAATTTTAGATCTATAGCATTAGATCTAAGTATATTATATCCCATGTCACGGGTGACCAAACTTTTCAGCAGCCGCCGCGTCAAGATTTAGAAATAATTTTACTTGCTGGCATAACCAAAAATATTTTATTTTTGGAAATCAAAATAAAAAAAAAATTTTTTTTGTTAGTTTTTTTTAGTTAAATGTTACTGTTTACTACAAATTGTTTTTTATTGTATTGTTATTCAATTAACTAAACTGTATGACATACTTCTAAGAATGGGGAATAATGAAATGTTCTTTTGTTGGTTTAATGCAAAATGAAAATTATTTCCACCCAGCGCGGGCGGAAAGTTCAGTTCCCTCAAAACTTAAATGCCGCTCGACCTACCTGCGCAGTCAACGAATTTTAGGTCATCAGTCGTAGATAATAGGATAGATAATTGCTACACTGCACATGCGCGAACCAAGGATGCGAGCGACATTAAAGTCAACCCTATGTTCTACGAATTATGACCTAAAATTCGTTGACTGCGCAGATAGGTCGAGCGGCATTAAAGTTTTGAGGGAACTGTAGATGCCAGGCGGGTCACCTTATGGATAGGGGGGTTGCGGAACATATTTCTTCGTGGGTTAATGCTGTAATATTTGTACATTATTATGAAACTTTTTTTCACGCAATACTTATAATTGTGTGCAAATTAAAAGAGTAACTTTTTTTTATTGAAAGCGCGACGCCTATGGACATTCGGTCTTATGCGGGCGTTGCGAATGCAATGCCGGCCTTACAGACGCCCATTCACGCCCTTCTTGAAGGACCCGAGACTGTACTTGGATGGGAAATGTTTGGGCAGGTAGAGCGTTCCAGAGTTTACCGGTTCTGTAGAGTAAACATCTGAAGAAACTTTTACTATTCTATTCTTTATGAGTTTCAACATACATGTACGTAAATCATTGTCATAAACATAATACATAAATAACACATTATATTACATACATACAACCTCGTTCCGTGTCGTGACGTGACGTGACGTGACACAGCGCAGTTCCTGCTTTCGTAGAAATTTTTATAACGATGTCTAATGCACGCTGTTGCCTTCGCAAGGGTAAGGCGCGGTAGGTTTTCCCTCATTTAATGGAAAAAGGCACGGAATTCGCAGACGATATTACCCCAATGTCGTTATGCTCAAACAGCTACGTCGATAGGGTAAGACGGGAAATTCGGGCGTTAACAGTCACCTAAATCTTCATCGAGATATATGATATTACTAGAGGACGCGCTACGGAAAAAGTTTCAAGAAATCAAGTCGCAACAACGCGATCGGGCGACGTTTGTGGCGGAGGGGGGCGATACGAATATATAAAAAAAAGTTATGTGCGCTGTTCGCACGCTCAGATTCCTCCAGCTTGCGATATGAGTGCGACTGTACAAGTGGTTTTTAAATTCTTGTTCTCTGGTTTTGGGAGCGCTATTTCCTGATGACTTGCTTATTTGACAACCGGAAGTTTACTTTGGCTAAGTGCTGGCGAGCGAGCCCTATCGCCCGAACCGGTGCGACGAGTCATAAATGTACTATTTCTACCAGCAGATACCAGTAGAAAATATCCGGTCACCGGTCGCAATCGCATACTACTTATCTCGTGACAGCAATATTTAAATACTTGGGGCTGTTGACGATAAATACACCTCCGGACTGCGCTTGTACATTAGCAATGTCGTCATCGGCGGATAATCGACTATAAAGCGAGAGATTCGGCCTCGCCGTTGGTTACTTACATTAATAGAGAAGGTTTATCGTTTACTTGAACGCAGCTCGGCCTTCGGCCTCGCTCTTAGTCATTTACTTCCTTTGAAAAAGAATATCATTTAAGTGAACGCAGCTCCGCCTTCGGCCTCACACTTAGTTACTTACTCTCTTCTTTTGAAATGTGAATTTCACGCGAGCGAAGCCGCGCGCAACAGCTAGTTATAAATAAATATCTTAAGTATCTTAAAGAATATTATTAATTCAGATAAATAAAAAAAATGAATAACTTTCTATCGACCAAGGTGACTTTTTATCGACAAAAATTCCCTAGGCCATAAAACTGTATTGCCCAACCGGACAGGAGGCTTTGATACTACATTAATTCAGGTGCGGCTGGATGGCTTGAACTCGGTGGAACATGGCGCGCTCGCCGAATGCACCCTCTAGTGCAGGGTTTTTAAACCTTTTTTTATCTACGAAACTTTCACGGCACATTTATGTTCATACAGAAAGCATATGAAATTTAGAAAATTAAAAACTATTGGCGCCTTCGTACGTAATGTACGCTGTATATGTAATTTATCAATCAGTGAAAACTCTCATTTTATCAGAGGTTGTCAAAGTGTTCTCATTACTTCCCTGCGAACTCGCATTTAATTTGTTGAAGTGTTCAAAACAAATCAGTCAGTATAATATGTAGACGAAAAATTATGCTTGCCCTTTTCTTCCGCTATTTTTAACCCCCGACGAAAAAAACGGAGGGGTGTTATAAGTTTGACGTGTCTGTGTGTGTGTGTGTGTGTGTGTGTGTGTGTGTGTGTGTGTGTGTGTGTGTCTATCTGTGGCATCGTAGCTCCCAAACGGATGGACCGATTTGGATGCGGTTTTTTTATTAGGAAGTTTATTTAATCGGGATGGTTCTTAGCTATGTTTGTAATCAAGTAATTATCATTTGAATGAGTTACTTAGAATTCGCGGCATACCTGGATGGCACTCGCGGCACACCGGTTGAAAACGCCTGCTCTAATACAGGTGTAGCTCGATGCATAAAGCTAAGTTTTTCCGTTGAGTGCCAGATTTCTCCGGTTCGACATGTTCACATTTTCTCGCGTCCCGTGATGTTTATTGGATTTTATAAAGCAGGCCAGAGAAGTTGCTACATTCGTTGGTAACCTGTACCCTTATCACGAGATTTAACCTACACCGTGTACTACGCTACGCCGCCGTGTTCTCCGCATCATTTTGTATGGATAAACGGAGCAGCGCCTCTAGTGATAGATTTGCCAAGTTCGTTTCTCCATACAAAATGATGCGGATAACACGGCGTAGCGTAGTAATCGTAATCTCGTGATTAGGGTACTGATCGTATTGTCTGGAATAAACATGAATTTTATTTTTATTTTATTGATTGTTCATGGTGCCCATGATTATATTCTAAGTAAGCTAGGTGAAAATCTGCGCTGTAGTCCTCACCAGGTATTAAGTGCTTCAATAAGCTGTGCTAGTGGCTCCACAAGGTTGACGACCTCTTGTTTAAGGGGCGGGTCGGGGCGGGCGTTCCCTCGGGGTACTCGCGCCGCGCCGTCGCCGCCGTTGTTTTATTTATTGTTGGCTTCCGGTAATTCTGGCCCCCAGACACCCGGCAGTGCATGGCGAGGTGCACGGTGCACTCATTTGTATGCAGTTGGTGCAGCAGCGGTCGCCCGTTCGCCACCCTCCCACGTTCGGCAGCTTTTAGTGCAGCGACAAGCGCAGCAGCGGTGGTTATACATATATAACACAGAATGTTTGTCAGCCTCGGTATCTCAGTGGTGCGGTCGGTGGCTGTTATTCCCTGGAAGCGGTCAGTACTTGGATGGGTGACCGCTCGACCGTTGGAGGCTGAGTTAGAAAACACGACTCCTTAGTAGCCTCATTTGACCTGGAAAGAAGTGCCTTAGCGCTATTCACAATGCAGGGTTCTAAACTTCGCAATTTAGATAGCTATCTAGCTTTTGTCAGCCTCGGTAGCTCAGTAGTGCGGTCGGTCGATTGTTGTGAAGCACACCTGGGCGCGGTCAGTACTTGGATGCGTGACCGCTCGACCGTTGGAGGCTGACCGCGGTTCGGATTCCACGTTAAACTGTAGGTCCCATCCCTTCTTACCTTACTAGGTCGTAGGGTTTATCCCGCCCGGTTTGGTATCACTGCACTGAACTAAACGTCGGTCGGTCGAAACGGCTATGTAAATAGTTCGTGTTTTCCTTCCATTTCGGTGTATGTAGCCGACATGAAATGAAGTGAAGGACTGACAGGACAGGCACTTAGTTCACCCGGTGTTATGGGCTGACATCACGTATGTTGTAGGTGATCGAGTAGGTGATGTAGCCAACCGTGTCAGTTTTCATAAAAAAAAAAAAAACAAAAATAACGTACTTAAGATAACTTATTTTAAAGTACGGTCGGCAACACTATGTGCGTAGTGTACGGTCACGTGCGCAGTGCAGCGCCCTCACGACGACGACGACGACGCGACGACGCGCGTTCAATGAATTCGGTAACGATTACGAAATCGACTTTCTCGGCGGCCAAATGTCACGTGAGGTGAGCGCGGGCGCCGCGTCAGTCACGGACACGCTACTTGCATCAGTTGCTTGCACGACGACCCTAGATTAGAGATGCCATTTCTAAAATCAATAAACCAGTATAACGAGAAGTATACTTCTCGTTATACCTACTGGTTAAGTTACGTGCCGGGTAGTATACATACTGCGCGGCACGTGACTTGGCCTCTGTGCGAGAGGGACGGCGTTATACGCATGCGATCGTTGGTATAACGCTGTCCCGCTCGCACAGAGGCCAAGTTACGTGCCGGGGCCTATAAAACCCCGAAGTTTCATACATAAGCGCGGACATTTTTAGTCTTACTCACCTCACTTCAGGCCACCACCACCGTACATGATACGGAAACCATAAAAACTTGCTCGTTCAAGTTATATGTGGAAACCTCAGCCGCAATCGGAAGAACGTGAACCGTTCATCATGCATGATCCCTAACCGGTGGTTCATTCCGAACAGTAAGCAGGTACTCGAAGCGCGATGCGCGTGCAAATAATCACCACTTCGCGTGTTGAACACACTTCGCAAGCTACGGAAGCGCCCGGCCGTCTCTGGCCGTCCACAGTGGCGCGGAGGTGCTAGACCAAATGTAGAGGTCGTCAGCAACATCAGCTTTGCGAGGCCTCTTTCATTTCCCAGTCAGAAAGAAAACGATAAATAGAATGAGACTGATGTATGAGTATATGAGTTTTATTGCTAATCAAATGTTGACAAACATTAGAGTGTTTTCATTTTACGAAGGCACGAGGGGTACGAGGTAGGAAGTGATGCGAGAGGCGACCGCGCGGAGCTCAGTAGAGAACGAACCCGATGCCAGGTCGGTACACACAGTCTACACGTATCCGTGTCGCTCCGTCGAACCGAGTTATTCCCTACTGAGCTCCGCGCGGTCTCACACCACTTCCTATCCTACCTCATACCCCTCGTGCCTTCGTAAAATGAAAACACTACATGAACAATTACAAATTAAAATTAATAACCCAACAAGCGATAGCCCAAAGTGTGCGACCGTACTGTGATGAGAATTTTTGGGATCGCGCGATCCCAAAGGGAGTCAGCTGGGGTAAACGAATTTTTGCGAGGCCCCCACATGCGCGAGGTCGTCGCGTCGGTAGCCGCCGACGCCTAGTGCCGCCACTGGACGTCTAGGTCAGCAAGCGTGCAACAGCAAAATGCTTTGTAATACGCCATTGTTAGACGACGACCTCTTTCGGCTACTACAGCGTCGTCGTCGGAAGTAGACAGGGAAACCGAGTGTGGGAAAACCACCCGCCGGGTGGGATATTTCCAAAATCTACAAGGGGAATGTCTCTGATTGGTCGTTCTCATTGACGAGGGAACTTTGTCTTTTTATGTGGTTATAAAAATATAACCATAATCATTTTTTCTCTCGAACCAGGCTCGAACCAGCCTTTGTCAGCCTCGATAGCTCAGTAGTGCAGACAGTCGACTGTCGCTATTGATTGTTCAGCAATTCTGGGCCGTTCAGTACTTGGATGTGTAACCGCTCGACCGTTGGAGGCTGACCGAGGTTCGGATTCCACGTAAAACTGTAGGTCCCTTCCCTTCTTACCTTACTAGGTGGTAGGGTTCATCCTGCCCGGGTTGGTACTTGGTACCACCGCACTGAATGAAACGACGCACAGTGCAGTGAATGTATGGAAGAATGGGACAAAAATCGAAACTCCGGCTGTATTTAAATAAAATTTTTATTTTATTCATATTTCAATATATAACATTATTTTTTATATATAATAGCTATATATATAGAATATAGATCATATATATATATATATAATTAAAGTTATAATTAATATTAAATTACAACATTAAAACTAATTAGAATCTGAATAATCGTCTTCCCTTAAATCTAAATTCGGTAGGTATATTTAGATCTACATTGCGAGACTGGAGCCATTTTTTTCAAATAATCATTAACATCGCCGTCTATTCTCACATATTTGTGTGTAGATACCTTCCTCTGCGAGGATATAACCTACTCACATTTTTTATACTTTTTCATTGTTCAAATATACTCAAACGAGAACATTTTTCGTTGAATACAACTTGTTTGCGGTCATTTTTGCTGCTGTTTATGCCGCAAGCTCCAATTTTTGTATGACGATCCCCTCTCTGAAAAAAAAATCATAATATTACCTATTGGCAGATATTGGCAGACAAACTTTACTAAATCTGAAAGTACATTAATATAGCTACAAGAAAAAGTAAAAACCTCGAGACACTTTGCGCACTTTTTTTTTAAAGCTTCGTCAAAGTTTGGAATTGCATTAATTATAGATAATTTTCAAGGGTATGTTTAAGACCTAATAGAAAAATAAATCTTAAACAAAAAGACAACATTTATATAACGTATTAAACTACGTACCTTGGGCTACAGAATCCATTTTCAATCACTTCAAAACACGTGCTAATACTTTTGTTAGGACACTCGATGCAACGGACAACATACAACTGATAAGAGGGATTAACTACTCGCCGCGACATTGTTCCAGTTGGAGGGGTGATCATGCATGAGCCAATGAGCGCAGTTCACGGAGTATAACTATAATTCCTAGAAGTAATGCCTTATCTACTTTACAACGGCAGGATGAAAGTCCATGGAATTTATAGCTCATTTTTCGATTTTTGGTAAAGGCTCACTGCACTGTGCGACGGTCGAAACGGCTATGTACGTAGTTTGTGTTTTCCGTACAGTTCAGTGTAGCCGGCACGACCGAAGGGAAGCACTGACATGGCACCTACTTCACTCAGTTTTATGGGCTGACATCACGGATTTTGTAGGTGATGTAGCCAACCGCGTCAGTTTAAAAAAAAACCCTTGGTTCGAACCCACGAGATCGAAAAATTAATACCCGAACACTACACTCCACCACTGAACCACCAAATCGCATAGAATCTATACGTACATACATAGCGTCACGCCTGTTTCCCGGTGGGGTAGACAGAGACAACGGATCTCCACGTGCCACGTTCCTGACACACCTCTGCCGCCTCTTCCACTCCCATACATACTGCTCCCATAATGTTCTTCATGCATGCTCGTTGGTTACGGGCACTACGCACTTGACCCTTTTTGAGCACATGCCCGATCTGGTCCAGGTATGTGCGTCTAGTCTAGGGCGACCCTTCCCGACTCTTCCACTCACATAGAATCTATGTGATGCTGATGGCATAGATCATCAAACGAATATCCGATTCAGTTGGCAGTCAGATGTTGAGCGTTTTCTCCGCTAGGTTCGCTGGGGTGCCCGGCGCTTAAGCCAGAACTCGTCTCTCCACCAATCAGAGGCACCCCCTTAGTTGGCATTTCCAACTAATTTCCAACGGGACTACCAACATTTCTAAGTGTTTTTCAGGTTTTACGGGAAAACTGTGCTTAGGTATACAAAAAAAGTTATTTGGTGCACAAAATTATACAAAATTTTATACCTACAAAATTTGACACCACTCCCAGCTGTGAGAGTGTAAGTACTACTCCAGAGTGAACCTGGAGTTGCTAATTTGATTTTGATATTACGGCTAAACTATATGTATACAACATTTTTTTTCAACTGCACAAAACTATACAAAATGAATACAAAATTTTTAAGACCATTTTCAACTAATTATCATGATGATCTACTCCAGGTTCACGGACGTTTGGAATAAATGTGCCGCCGGGTGAGAGCGGTCGTTCACCGATGAAGGCCGGGAGGTCTGGAGGAGGATTGGAGAGGCGTATGTTCAGCAGCGGATGCGTAAACGCTGACTGATTCTGACTTACTCATACACTTGTCTGGTCGGAGCATGTGCTAGGGCCCCTCTGACTTAACCAGCCATAATACCAAGTTTTATTAAAAATTATAATAATACCTAACTACCTAATGGCCATGAGACAACACAGTCTTAGGAAGGCATACTTCTGCATTCCTAGATGCCTTCTACAGGTGGAACTGTGACAACGCCAAAACAACATAATAAAAATTCCTTCAAAAATGTTTTGGCAACTCTTCTGATTTAATTATATTTTTAACGTCAAATTTAATGATAATTTTAACGTCTCTCTCTGCATGTGACGTAACGTAATGTAAACTTTAAGCACCTACGCGTCCTCATAAAATATTCAAATTGAATATGGAATTCGGCCCGGTTGGTCGGTGTCGCGTCGAGATACTACGAGTAAGTCAAGGCCGCAACAACAATGACACCCAAAAATCTCGCGCCAATGCTTTTGAGACGCAAAATTTTGCAAATCAATGAAGCGGGGAGCGGTCGCGCATAATCACCACAGAGGGCGTTGTTGTGAGGACGTCCGAAAGCTGACGAAACGTCTACCTACTGGATGTTACCACAATGTCAGGCACTGCCCTTAAGAGGATTCATATATCAAAACGAAAATTCGAGTCGGCGGCACTGAGCAATCGAGCGCAGTGCGCGCGTTTATATGGTGAATTTTGTAGTTTTTGTTTGTTTAAAAATTATTAGGATTTGTTTTTTTTTTCAAATAATGCTGCTTTGGTGTCTAGAAAATTTAATTCCCTATACAAAGACGTAAATTTTATTCGAAAATAATTATCCAGTACGGAGCCAGTCGAGCGTAAGAAATTAAATAATAAAATAGAGTCACATTCAGAAATGTTTTTCCCCACGAGAAAATACTGTAAATTTAAAAAGTCTGTTTCAGTGTTTAGTGAATATAATTTTTTTTTCATATTATGTACTTCATAGAATTAAATTTTTGTTTGAAGTTTAACAATTTTCATTGTTTTGCCATATTAATCCTCTTAAGGTAGAATTTCTTCAACAGGTTGAGCGTTCCATGGCTTCTTTTTTAGGGTTCCCCATCCAACGGAAGCCTATTACTAAGCCTATACGTCTGTCTGTCTGTCCGTCCGTCCGTCCGATAGCTGTATCTTTGGAACCCGTAATAGCTAGCCGGTTGAAATTTTCACAGAATATGTGTTATTTTGGCGGATACAACAAATAATAAATAAATTAAAAAGTGAAAAAATAAGGGTTTCCCCATACAAGAAACGTGCTAACAATCAATTATGTTTAATGTTTATGCTGCTCAATGATAGATGGCGCGACAGGTAGTTTGGTATGGCAGATACAATATAGACGGATATGGCTTTTTGACAGATATGGTATAGCAGATCTACGGAGCCCTCTGTGCTGTGCGTGAGAAAAACTCACGCTTGACCGATTTTCATGTAACATTCTATGTGACAAGTAGTAATCCTCTTTAAATTATTACTATTTATATATACCTATATGTATTATATTTATTTTTCATCCATTTATTTTCACATTTCTATTTATATAAATCTTACATTTAAAAAAAATTAAAACCTGAAATTAATATAAAAACAAACGAAGTTTCCACCACCGGCGGCGGCGGGGCGAGCCCATGCTACCGATGGTCGGGTCCCAAAGTGAGAAACCTCCGGACTATACGCGCAGTGTCGAGCAGGGCTGCTTTCTGGATCTGGCCCTTGACCCAACCACTCAGCGAGAGCTAGGGTTTTCGCGCACCCGGTGTTTTTTCATACCCGGGTATCAGGTATTTTTTTAATATATACCCGGGTATACCCGGGTACCCGGGTATTACATTATGTATATACGAGAAAAACTGTTGCAAGAAGAGGATCTAACGCTGGAAGAGGTTATGAAAATTGCAAAAAGTGTAGAGATATAAATCAGCCAGCAAGAATGCAGAAGAATCAAAAATTTATAGTTTAAAATAAAAAGGAATAGATGCTCTATTCCTTTCCTTCTTCGACTGTTAAAGACAACCAATTTTAAACAAAATACAAAACACGAAAACGAAGATAACCAAAGACATCTGAATGTCAATGAAACTGCTGCAAATTTTTTATTTTTATTTTGTATGTGTAGATTTAATTGTTTTTGTTTAATATCAATTATAGTATATAAGGGACATGTAGTAATTTATCTGCAGAAGGCAAAAACTAATACAAACAACATTACCTCACTCAATTCACCGGCCGTCTGTGGCCACAGAGTAAATAATGACTAAGTTTATCTATGGCTGGCACCAGCAACCAGTGTTGCCAACTCGGTTACTACAAATATGGTACTGTGGTGTTAAAAATGCTGATAAAAAACTCTAACTTTATTTTCGAAGTGGCAAAAAATTATACCCGGGGTCCCGGGTATTCTGGGAATTTTTACCCGGGTACGAAATCGCCTGTAAACCCGGGTATACCCGGTCCCGGGTAGAAAACCCTAGCGAGAGCTGCTTAAGGTGGTCGTCAAGGCTCTTCGCTATCAGCCCATGCGCCAAAACGACTACGGGCACAACGATCGTCGAGTCAACGGGCCACATTGACATTTGGTTACCATGATAAAATGTTAGAAGTGAAAACGTTTGATCGATATACAAATAATTGTTCTATATTTTGCAGTAGTTTTTAGCCTTTAGATTATTGGTCTAATTATCACAGGCTACTTCTTCAAAAATCCACATGAAGCCTTACGCGCCTTAATTGAGCAATTATTCAATTAAATTAACACACATTTAAACATGAATGAACACAATGGGATAGCGCAGGACTTGATCATAATGGTGACATTAGCAATAAGAGTCGGCGACACATTACGACTTCGCCCACTCACCCATATTGCATACATCATTCATTATGTACAAATTATTTCAATACTTACGTGCAATTGTTTTTCTCCTTGTAAATATTTATGAGGGCAAATTCAATTGCAAATTACATATGGAGTGTTTTTTTTTACCACGCGGGATATTTTAGCAGGGGTAATCTGTTTCGAAAACTAAGTAGATTCCATAAAAGAATGGTTTCAAAAAAAAAAAAATGAGTTCTCCATACATTTTTAGGTTTTCGTTTCATACCCAGTACGGAAGTCTGTCTGTCTTTGGAACCGTAATAGCTAGCCGGTTGAAACTTTCACAGAATGTGTCGTTATTTTGGCGGATACTTATAAAAATAAAAATTTTAACAGTGAAAAATTGACAAAATGTATACCTACTCTTTTGGTGGTGCGGAAACCTCGGGGTGATACTCGCACTTGCTTCATGGTTGTTATATTTAGTACATATTTTCCCTATTATTATATCCCCCTTAATTTTTTTATTTTTGATTATTTCTCGTTATGTCCGCCATAATATGCTACGCTAGCTTTTATGGTTCCAAAGGTACGGTAGGACAGAGAGACGACGTATGTTTATTAAGTAAGGGAAGGCGTGGAACTAAGCTTGCGATGGTTTCACCGAACATATCCGGGCCCATCGGCAGTAGAGGAGGGTGTTAATCGAGGTCGGGACTAGCGAGTGGCCACTCTAAATTTCCCGCGCATGCTTCACGTTTCGGCTCGCATCAAGCCCTCGTCATCTAGTCTGCGTACGGGGTACGTAAACCTAAACACAAATAAAACGAAATCTCATAGAATCTGAGCTACAATACATATATAAAGAAAAAAATAAGTAGGTTGGTGAATGTTTATTATTTTTTTTTATTTGATATAGGTACTGGTGTAAGATTTAAGGAATCTATACTGGAAAAATTTAATAAATAATATTATTTGTTTTTTTTTTATTATAATAATAAATTAAACATAATGCTCACCTGACGGCAACCCGAACGCTTGAATCATCATTGGCCATCTTGTCACCCGGTACCGCCCTGCAACACAACCGTCAGTCACCCACACGGTCAACTCTCCTCAGATGAAAATATTTGTTACGGCAAAAGGGAAGCACTGACATGGCACCTAGTTCACTAAGGTGTGATGAGCTCACATCACAGCTGTAGTAGGTGGTGGAGCAGCATCAAAACATTGCAAGTACATAATTTTTTTATAGACAGCCGGCGTGGGTGTCTGTGCCCAATACTTCAACGGAAGATCAGACACAGCCAATAACACCATTGCTCGCGAAAACACGCTCAGAGAGGCGCCATGCCGGCTATGAGGTGGACAAAAAGGTCGCCGTCTAATTTATTGACACGCCTTTTGAAGATCCCCAGGTTATAGGTGGTAGAGGGAACACACATACACCTACATAACACACCCTGTATCCCGTCAATCGGGGTAAGCAGAGCAATCGGTGTTGTGCTGAAAGAACTCTGGTAAATTACAGCACAACACCGACCACTACGTTCAGAAAAAGATAAATTAATCTCAATGTTTTATTAGAGTGCGGTGTACTTGACAACAGACGGAGGGAGATACCCCGTTCTCCATCTTCCGTTGCGGAAGTCTGCTGCCACCCCGGTCGTCTTGTGGCCTTCACTCTAGGCTGGCTGGGGTGGTTGGGGTTTTGCACGAAGGACCAAGAGGAACCAGTTTGCCGGCTCAGAGCCCACCCCAAAACAACAACAATAACAATAAGATAGAGTAAGTAGCGTGTGGGGCCGGTACTTAAAACGAATAGTCCCACTGCATCTCTCCCTGTCCATGTCGTAAAAGGCTACTATGGATAATGACAAAATGCCGTGCATAAGGCCGACAGTCTAGCCACCTACCAACTACGGCACGGTCCTTCCGCCGAGACATGTAGCAAGTGGGTCTTCGTGCCTCACTTGCTGCTTGATAGTTGTCCGAATACCTTGCTAAATGTGGTGGTCGGTGTTGTGCTGTAATTTACAAGAGTACTTGCAGCACAACACCGACTACTCTGCTTACCCCGATTGTCAGGCGATATAGTCCCAACCTAGCGGACCTGATCGCCGGACTGACTCCGTCAGTCCTCCCACTAAGAACTATACCCCGATTGTCGGGATACAGCGTGTGGTATGTATGTAGTAATCTGAGCACCTACTACAAATTGTATCTATATTGTGTTTAGCCAACTATTCGGACAAGACAATTTTATCAAGCAGATGTACCGTGTGGGGCCGGTACTTTAAAAGAATAGCCCCACTGCATCTCTCCCCGTGTATGTCGTAAAAGGCGACTAAGGGATATGACTCCCTTCTTATATTACTAGGTGGTAGGGTTTAACCCGCCCGGGTTGGTACCACCGCACTGAATGAAAGGTCGGTCGAAACGGCTATGTAAATAGTTTGTGTTTTCCGTCCAGTTCAGTGTAGCCGGCACGACCGAAGGGAAGCACTGACGTGGCACCAAGTTCACCCGGTGTTATGGGCTGACATCACGGATGTTGTAGGTGATGGTAGCCAACCGTGTCAGTTTCCATAAAAAAAAAAAAAAAAGTAAGGTACGAAGACCCACCCGCTGCATGATTCGGTGGAAGGATCGTTCCAAAGTGAGAGGTGGCTATCCTGTCGGCCTTTAGCACGGCATCTCATCATTATCCCTTAGTCGCCTTTTACGACATGCACGGGGAGAGATTCAGTGGGGCTATTATTTTTAAGTACCGGCCCCACAGCGAGATGATTACTCACTGAGTTTATAGTAGATGGATCCTCGGTGTTTTGTCCAGTCAACGCCGTTCGCATATCCACCACACAACACCGTACAACGCAACTACTCGACCCAAACACCGGCGTGATGCTATCTATGCTCACATTATCGCATTATTATTACTAGATATTTTATATTCTACCACTCCACAGCGCACGGGACGTTGACGAATCTTCAGCTACCAACGTCCAACGCAAAGAAGAAATTCACAGGCCGGCCGCGCGCAATATATTTCGCATTTGGTGTTACGAAAACAATGCGCATTCACCGCGACCGACCACTTCACGTCGTCGGGTCAATACGTCAACTGACTGACTGACTGACTGACTGCGGCTGTCTGTTTGGTTGGACTGACATTGAACTGACCCGACTGACTGCCTGCCTGGCAGACCTGTCAACATGACGTGCGGCCGCCGTCTTGTTGCGAACACTAGCGCTGAACATATGTTTGCGGTTGAAAAGAGAACCGTTTAGTCGTTGAGAGATTGACGTAGTTTTATCGTTGACCGCTAGATGTCAACTCATCACGAGTTTCTCCCTTTATCCGATAGATGGCGAAATGCGTTAGTTCAGCGTTGACGTTCTAGATGGCGGCCCACAAAATCGTGCTTACCGGCCGTCTATGGTCTAATGGTGCTTACGTTTTTGGAACCTTGCGCCAAAAGGTTTTCATTTCAGTAGGACCTACCCCACAGATTACCAATATACCTACCCTACCTACTTTTCACGACATGTGGCTGTGGCATGCATGATCGGTCAAAAAGTTCACTAAAATTTTGTGAACGAAAGCTATCGCCTCGAGATCTAAATAATATTTTTTTTGACAAATTAATTATTGTCTTTATTCATATAAGTACTTAAAAATATATAATTACAGGCATAATATAACTAAATTTAGAACAAACTATAAAATGAAATAATCTTCCAAAATAGGGACTGCTGGAAAAGTCCCCATGATGGAAGCCGCATTCCCTCTCTGTATTAAATCTTTTTTTTTCATCTGAAATTTATTTGTTCAAACTAGAATATTTCTATTTAGATACATCCAGGGGCGCCGACTTTTAGAAATCCTCGTGGGAGCTCATGCAATTTTTTTTATTGAACTATCATCATTAACGTGTTGCTGTCTGGACACTGGTGGACATATGCTTCTCCAATTTTTCACTAATTCTCCCGGCACCCGGCAGCATGGATTCGCAAAACGTTCGCACAATGTTTTGCATTTGCCGCATTTACACATTCGCACGTTGTACCTACGCTTGTATTGCTCCTATATTCTATTGCATGGTATAGAATAATTTAGGAGTACTATGTATAACGTTCACTATTCGTCGCGCCACTAGTGCGAATGTGTAAATGTGGCCGCTCAAAGGATTGTAAGTAAATAAGGCACTTTTATCGTAGTTGAAATCCGATTACTGATCAGTTTTTATATCTATCGTCGTGGGTGCTCCGCACCCACTACTTACCCCTCGTGGGTGCTGGAGCCCCCGAGCACCCACGTAGTCGGCGCCTATGGATACATCGTTCGTAATAAAGGAAATATTTTTTTGATAAAATTTAGTTACAAATATACATATCACACACGCTGAATCCCGACAGTCGGGGTATAGCAGAGTAATCGGTGTTGTGTTGTGTTAGTTAGACCTAAAAATAAATCTAACTATAAATAAAAAATAATCTTATATACACGGTGTTGCAGTTGCCCCCGTAATATTTTTAACTGACATAAGGGGGTTATTCTATATGCGAAACTAAACAACATCTGTGAAGAAAAAAAAATTTTTGAAACCAAAAAAAAAATTTTTTTCCATACGAATTTTAATTACCTATTCTCAAAATGTATGGAGAAAAAACCATTTTTTTTTCTTCAAATAAAATAGTCGTAGAACCAAAGTTGTTCTATTTCACGTACAGAATCACCCCCTTTCGGGTTTTACGGTTGGGGTTGCAACACCGTGTATAACCTAAGCATAATAAAATAAGGTGGACAGGCCATGGTGTAATTAAGTAAGTAATTACTTACCTTTATATACGACTTCAGTTTTTGAAATTAAATGAAATGAAATGAAATGAATAAGTTTTATTTTTCTTGTTTAACACACACGACGATACCTATAACACATATTATAACAATAATAGACAAGAAAAATTGGAACTGACACAGCCTTGGTCCCTCCCCACCGAGCCCTGGAGCTGATGAGAGGGACGCTGATTTTAAGTCAGGCCCAGAGACGCTGATTTTAAGTCAGGCCCAGTTTTTGCCAGTACCACCGAAGGATAATCAATCATCATTAACTCGCCAGTACCTACCTGTGCAGTACAAAGCGAAAATCAGGACTTTTTTGTTCCAGTTGTCACATGTCGTCAAGCGCACTCGTCGACCGAACTAGATACTGGAATAGACAAGGCGCGATGAAATATGTTACCTGTTGGTAAAACAAGTGAGCGTGCCTTCAAGTGTAATTTTTTTTAATGGACACTGACACGATTGGCTGCATCACCTACAACCTCTGGATTGTCAGCCCATAACACCGGATGGACTAGGTGCCATGTCAGTGCTTCCCTTCATTTCATGTCGGCTACACTGACCTGGACGGAAGACACTATTTACATAGCCGTTTCGACCGACGTTTCATTCAGTGCAGTCGTACCAACCCGGGCGAGATGAACCCTACCACCTATTGAGGTAAGAAGGGAAGGGACCTACAGTTTTACGTGGAATCCGACGGTCAGCCTCCAACGGTCGAGCCGTCACACATCTAAGTACTGACCGCGCTCATGTTTGCTTAACAACCGTCGACCCACCGCACCACTGAGCTACCGAGGCTGACTGCCATCACGAATACATTCAAATGATCACATTAATATAACCTATCTCACACTATGAATACGCTAACTCTCCCCAGTAGTGTATTTGCTGAGTTAAGGGTCTACCTCCCTAAATTGTGCCTCTCACTCTAACAATGCGCGTTTTTCATACATTTTATTTTATTATAAAGAAATTATACAACTTATAAAACAATCCTCTGGGAGAAACATGCATGATAAAATTATTAATGTTTTTCAATAAAACAATTTGGTACTCCACATATAATAATTGAAAAAAAAACTAAAGGTTTATTAAGTTTTAGTAGTAGGATTTTTTTATAAGGTGTATAATTTCTTCATAATATAATAAAACACGCATTGTTAGAGTGAGAGGCACAATTTAGGGAGGTAGACCCTTAAGACTATAAGGTGAGCCATACAATACAAGCATCAGTCATTGTCAACTCAGCTTGTAAGCTGATTTGGTCGGTGACACGTTTTTTCGGGCGTGATGTACGAGAAAGCCTCTCTATTAATAAAGATCAGTGCACTCGTCAAGTTGGCAGGCTCCGCGCGACTCGATGCAATTCGGCTTTTTGTAATACTATAGAATAATTCATTTTGTATCCTGTATTTAATTAGGTATTGGTACTACATGTACCTACCTATTCTGTGATGAACATTTTTTTATTGAAAGAGTGACATATGTCGCCGAGCCACCCATAAGGTGTCTAACGACGCCCGTGGACATTCGGTCGTATGCGGGGGTTGCGAATGCCATTCATTGCCATGGCATTCGCAAACCAGCCCACTGCCACTTGAAGCTTATCCACCCGTCGTCCAATATCGACTACTATGGTGCGTCGGCGGATTTCCTTGTTACACACCATATCACGCAGCGATATTCCCAGCATCTCTCGCTCCATTGTTCGCTGGACAACTTTCAACCTTTGGACAACAGCGACCCTCAGAGTCCACGTTGCACACCCGCAAGTCTCACGCTTGATGACCTTTTAATTTTATTCGTTATTTTTGAGGACCCTCTTGAAGGTCCCGAGACTGTACTTGGGGAGAAATAAATGGGCAGGGAGATCTAATAGTTAGAATTAAGAAGCAGGTACGTACATAGGTAGGGTATATAGGTGCGTACTTTTGTACGTAAATCTCTGTAAGGGAGTCCGCCTTTGCAACTTATGTCAATTTTCTAATGTACTTATTACTTTTTAGTGTTTATTGGATCAATAAAGCATTTTCTATTTATCTATCTACTTTTTGGAACCTGTAAAGAAATAGTTGGTTCTTTGAACAGGTGTTCCACATGTGTCCCAAAAGTGTGTTTGTAATAAATATATTGTTCATAAGTCAGACATACCTTTATTGTAAGGCGGCACTTGTTTTTTTTTTCGGTTTATTTAACTTCTGTTTTTATATTTCATTGTGTTCAAAATGCAGGATCCCTTTTCAACCGGTGTTGGTTCTTTCTACCAAAAATTACGTTTGCCTACATATCCTCACACACAACCATTGTGATTATACAATCTATCTTCGCAGGCACTCGTCGCAGGGAAACTGAACAGCCTTTTAATTTTTGTTTAATTATTTTTTTATTTTTATTATTTGTTGGCACATCCGCCACAATAAATAACACATATCCTGTGCAAATCATCAACCATCAATCAATGAATTTTCACAAAATACCTACACAGCACTCGGACGGTCGGACAGACAGACAGAAAACAGAGATACCTACGTCGTCTCTATCTCTCTCGCTTATTAATAGACTTCCAGAGGGGTATTAACTGCAAAACTTCTTGTGTCCACTATTTATCGAAAACGATTTGTGTATGAGGTATATAGAGTGTGGAGCAAACAACCGAGGGGAGGCACTGACATGGCACCAAGTTCACCCGGTGTTATGGGCTGACATCATGGATGTTGTAGGTGATGTAAGCCAACCGTGTCAGTTTCCATAAAAAAAAAAACCCAGTTTTGCAACTCACCTGTCTTTGTATTGGCGTTTCTCTAAGGACTTTTCATACTTTTGCACCTAACTTGCATAGATTTTCGGTAGAGAATTCGTAAAGGAACATAAACTCATACACAAATCGTTTTCGGTAAATAGTGGACACAAGAAGTTTTGCAGTTATACCCCTCACGCACGATACGGAACCCCACAAACAGCGGTTTTGCACCGGTTCCGAACGTACGGTGAGCTTTTGTGCTCAACATATGTACTTACTCTGCTTACCACGATTGTCGTACGTGTGGTATGTTTTCATCCCTCTAACCCATATTTGCACTATTACATATATATTTTTATGAAACCAACATGGGTAGCTGTGCCGAGGGCCAATGGCACAGTCGACAGAGCCAAAATCACCTCTCCTCGCGAAACCACGCTCAGAGGGGCGCCATGCCATCAGATTTGTGGACTGTCGCTAGCTAAAAAATATCTAAGGTTCCTAGCACAGGTTCCTAGGCTGTCTAGCCTGTTAATACGACGTTTGAAGACACCCAGGTTAAAGGATTCGGGAAACAATCGCCGGAAGACAGTTCCACACTCTAGCGGTGCGACAAAGAAACGATCTTGAGAACCGATGGGTTCTCAAAAGCCCAATGTCAATAACAATAAAATGCAACCGCACCACACCGCACTGACATGGCACCTAGTTCACCCGGTGTTATGGGCTGACATCACGGATGTTGTAGGTGATGTAGCCAACGGTGTCAGTTTCCATAAAAAAAGGTTTGCTGGCGAGAGCTCTAATTACGTGTCACGAACTATACGGAACATTCCGGAAACATAATTTATATTTGGTTACTTTTTCTTTATTGTATATTACGATGTGATTGAAGAATTTTTCATTAACTTTACGTCGGGCTCATGTGACCCTTGATTCATTTTCAGGAAGGTAAAAATGCTCTTGCCGTCATTTCGTGATGGATTAGTGTCCACCGTGTTGATTGTACGAACAACGCTCGCTCGGCCTAATGCAATTTTGATTACTTACTGCAGTAAATCTCGTGCGACGAGGAAGGAAAGAGAATCCGAGGTTCGAATCCGGTCGGCGTGTACCAATAAGTTTTTTCTGACAAAACACCGGGTGCACCCCCTAGTTCAGTCAGTGCTTCTCTTCATTCCGTGTCGGCTACGCTGAACTGGAAGGAAAACATGAACTATTTACATAGCCGTTTCGAGCGACGTTTCATTCAGTGCGGTGGTACCAACCCTACCACCTAGTAAGGTAAGAAGGGAATGGACTTACAGTTTTACGTGAAATCCGAACCGCAGTCAGCCTCCAACGGTCGAGCGGTCACCCATCCGAGTAGGTACTGACCGCGCCCAGGTGCGCTTAATAACAGCCGACTGACCGCACCACTGAGCTACCGAGGCTGACAATCCCACTAACTACATCCCTACCCCATTGCGAATAAGGCGCGAACGTATGTAGGTATTTATATGTATTCTGAAAATTATTCCCGGTACCTATCCGATCATGATGGATTGCCTTTGTCCCAGTCCCGCCGACACCGCCTTCCCGATTTCACGTCGGCCAAAATTCTCCAGCAAAAAGTTGTCCAAAACGCCACCACCGCTCACTGCGACTCACTGTTGCCGTAGAAGGCGAGACTGCGTGCAGTAGGGTTACGATGCAGTTCAATAAACCCGGGACAGGTGACCTAAAATAGGATTAAATGAGAAACGATTCAACCGTGATTGTCCAGTAAAAAAACTAGCATGATCCGTCTCGGGGTTGACTGTACCTTGTATATTGTTTACTGTCTGTCCGTCCGTCTGTCTGTCCGTCTGTCCGAGCGCTGTATCTCTTGAACCGTAATAGGTAGCCCGTTGAAATTTTCACAGAATTGTGGCGTTATTATGGCCGATATAACAAGAAATAAGAAAAATAAGAAAAAGTAAAAAATTCACGGGGCCCCCATAGAAGAAACTAAAAAGTGTATGTACGCGCCATCTACCGAAAGGAGTATGAAGCATTTTAACTAATCATGAATTTTAACTAATTAATATGAAGCGAAGCATTTCATAAACACGCCATAGATGGCTGAAGTGGCGGTGACCATGACATGGCGATACGGCACCCTCGGTGTGCGAGTTCGACTCGCACTTGGCCGTTTTTTTTTATAATTGTATCCGTAGGAAACCTACCTACGGAGACTGGGCGCGTGCCCTTTTTAACCCCCGACTCGAAAAAAGGGGTGTTATAAGATTAACGTGTGTGTGTATGTGAGGGTGGGTGTGTGTGTGTATGAGTGTATGCGTGTGCCTGTGGCACTGTAGCTCCCAAACGGATGGACCGATTTGGATACGGTATTTTTATTAGAAAGCTGTTTTAATCGGCATGGTTCTTAGTTATGTTTGTAATTAAGTAATTAAGTAATAAAAAAAAAGAATTATCTTTAAAAGTGGACCGATTTGCATGCGGTTTTTAAGAAAAAGCTTGAAATAAAAGTAAAATTACTAATTTAAAAAATCCCGACCCTTAAAAAGTCAAATATAATTTCCGTTTACTTAGTTAAAGGAGTCGGGGGACCGCTAAGTAAAGAAAATATAAAAACTCAGAGTTGCGCGGATATTTACTTAGCGGTCCCCCGACTCCTTTATTTAAGTAAGTAAACGGAAATTATTTTAGACTTTTTCAGGGTCGGGGGTTTTTTAAATAACATAAAATTATGGTATGATTTTTATGTGGCTGAGCCCAAGGGGCCAGAGCACATGATCCGACCAGCCAATGTCACCTCCGAGAAGGTCCCACACTGTAGACCGGACATCTCACGCAATGGTGGTACCAATCCGCCACAATTTTCCCCACCACACGTCATGACTTGACAAAGCTCAATGATTTATTCCAGTTCATTCCTTATTCATAACCGTCAAATTATAAGAAACCATCGGAAGAAACATGTCCGGATTGGTACCACCGCACTCGGCAGCGCTCGGCCCAAATCGCTGTTCACAATGAATCTGGAAATTGTCACTTCGCCATATTTGAAGAAACATGACCGGATTGATACCACCGCATTCTGCAGCGCTCGGCCCAAATCGCTGTTCACAACGAATCTGGAAATTGTCACTTCGCCATATTAGAAGAAACATGAACGGATTGATACCACCGCACTGGACAGCGCTCAATCGAATCCGCTGTTCAAAACGGGTCTGGGCGCGCAGCTCGGACGCCGCCGTTCCCGCACCAGGTTCCCGGAACGGTGTTCACAAAAACTCGGCAAGTGTCGCCGAATTCTCGTGTAATTACGGGCTAGGTACGCGACGCGCCGGCCGGCCGGCGACTATACGCACCAACCGTGGTTGCAAATACCCAGAATGGGCATTGTCCGTACATCGCATACATTTTTCTTTGTTACCAATATTTGATTGGCATGCACACAATTTGCGTCAGAGTTACAATTTTTTTTTTTGAAAACTGACATGATTGACTTTTACGACACTTCCATTCATTGCTTCCTCTTGGTCATGCCAGCTACATTGAACTGGTGTTTTGATTCAGTGCGGTGGTACCAATTCGGTCGGAATAAACCTTATTCTTTATTCATTCTTTATTCTTTATTCATCATTCGTATTACCACACACACTACGCTTAAATTTGTCCTGTTTAGTTTTTACAATCCGGTTCGATTACACCCACAAAGAAGAGCCGGCACGAAGTTTCGCAGGGTTATTTTTTTAACGTCTTCGATTACAATACATTGTGACTAACTACATACATAATAGACCAAGTAAGGTAAGAAAGGAAGGATCCACAGTTTCCCGTAGCATCCTAACCGCGGAGCAGCTGGTTGGTGAAGGTCTGCACGTAATCGTTTTTTTATTAGAAGAGAGACTCATTTGTACGCGCCGACCGGATTCTAACCGCGGACCTCGCGCTAGAGAAGCCGACGCCCAGGAACACGCGGCCACCCGTCGCATATCAATATTAGTAATATTTCATTGACACGCATGCGTATTCAGTATGATTCGTCATCAGCATTGATTTTGGACAGGGCAGATGTATAATTCCATACAATAAAATTGGTAGGTAACATAAAAATCGTAATACCAACAGAGGGAGACGGTATTTTTTGTTAAATTTGTCGTAGTCCTAGTAGATGGCGCTTTGATTTATAAAACCTTAAAATATATATTTTCGAACATTCAACATAACATTAAATAATCTTTAAATGTAACTATGCTATTCCCACTTAGCACTGTCATGTAATTAGCAGATTTAAAGATATACTAGTTTTTAAATTCAAATTAGATACTCCTGGCGCCATCTTATGGCTCATCCTGCAAATTTCAGGGTCCTGCATATTTGTCCTGTCCAAAATCAATTGTTATCAATCAAACAAAAAAAAAACCTGAGTTTGGTAATTAATTCCTCGTGAACTTGTTTTTCACCTCCTCAACAAGCATAATGGCGTGTCTACTTGTTTATTTCCTCGACACACCCGCAGCACAGCCCGCAGTAATTGAGGATTTTAATTACCGAAAATCTACGAGACTCAGGCGGAGGAACAAAGGAGATGAATCATCGACCCTCCAATTCGGGTTAAAAAAAAAAGAAAAGGGGGAGCGAATATACTTAATTAAGCCAATTTGTGAAGTTACTTTTGTTTGTTTGTTTGTACGTAAACTTACACGACCAAATGGAATCTCTGACACAGGCTGACATCGCTAACGAAAAAAAAAACCGGCCAAGTGCGAGTCGAACTCGCGGACCGAGGGTTCCGTATCGCCATGTCATGGTCAGCGCCACTCACGCCATCTATGGCGTGTTTATGAAATGCTACATATTAGTTAAAATTCATGATTAGTTAAAATGCTTCATTCTTTTCGGTAGATGGCGCGCGCACACTTTTTAGTTTCTTCTATGGGAACCCCCGTGAATTTTTTACTTTGTCTTATTTTTATTATTGCGTATTATATGCCCGTGGGCGCCGTCGGACTACACCTCTGCGTTAGTCTGGCGCGCGCCATTTGTCGTGCTCCTCATAAAAAAAAATAAAAAAAATATGCGTTTTCGCTTGAAACCCTGGGTCCGTGGAGCAGTGAAGCCAGAAGCTTCTTGAAGAGGCTCGGCCAGGGCTCACGCACTCTATGTACTTGCGCGCGATAACTACCTACCGCCGACCGGACCGCCGGCGATCCATAATTCATTGGGCTGCCGACAGCCGCGTGGAGCTAACCTACGTGAGCGCGCGCTCACGCTACTGCTTCGTACGGTCGTACCTACCTATATCCAAAGAGTTTCTTTGCCTATGTCTTAATTCAAGTTGACATGGCTTCTGTTAATAGTGGCAGTGGCAATTTATGTGCAGTAGATGGATGTAAATCCAGCAAGAGGATAGATAAAAATCTCTCTTTTTTCCATTTACCTGCTGATGAAGAAATGTGAGTATATTGTTTTTGTTGAGCAATAATTACCTATTCTAAAAAACCGGACAAGTGCGAGTCGGACTCGCACACGAAGGGTTCCGTACCACCGTACAAGATTTAACACTATGTAGGTATTTATTTGTTATATTTTTACTATTTCTTGATAGCGGTAATAGAAATACAGCCCGCTGACAGACGGACGGACGGCGGGGCTTAGTAATATGGTCCCGTGGCTCCCTTTGGTACGGAACACTAAAAATGGTAGGTAGATAGGTATTTTGGTTTATGTTGTGTTTCGCTTGAGTTTCGGTATGTTCGATATATCTGTCTGTTTGTCTATCACAGTCACTTTACGATTTGTGTGCATACAGCTGACATTTTCTGGTTTACCGAATAAAATCGGTTAGATAAGCATGCGTACAGGACAAGTAACTATTTAGTAATCTGTGGCTCGGCGCTCTGCTGGTGGACGCAACTGACGTCCCGCAATCAAGGGATTACTTTAATCAAAGAGTAAGCCTTGCCATCCAGCGGAGTACCTAATGCCGGTGTTCTGGGAATTTTTGAAAACGCCACTTTCCATCGTTATTATCGTCCCTATGGCCGATTATTTTTATTTATAGTTAGATTCATTTTTAGGGTTCCGTATCCGGTACGGGACCCTATTACTAAGCCTACGCCGTCTGTCTGTCTGTCTGTCCGTCCGTCCGTCTGTCTGTACGAGGGCTGTATCTCTTGAACTGTAATAGGTAGCCCGTTGAAATTTTCACAGAATATGTGTTATTATGGCCGATATAAAAACAAATAATAAAAATAAGAAAAAGTAAAAAAATCAAGGGGGTTCCCATAGAAGAAACCAAAACGTTTATGCGCGTGCGCCATCTACCGAATAGAGTGTGAAGCATTTTAACTAATATGAAGCATTTCATAACACGCCATCTATGGCGTGAGTGGCGCTAACCATGATATGGCTATACGAAGCCCTCGGTGCGCGAGTTCGACTCGCACTTGGCCGGTTTTGTGTATAGGTTGTGCCTTAAAACCAGCGACGTTAGCTCGTTAGCTATAGAGTCACATGCTTTTCTTATCATGGGGGCATGGGGTACTATACCTATTTTTATATTCTATGTATGACTGTACTTTTTTATTATTTACTCCAGGGAAGTCTCCGGTATGGCATCTACCTTCTCGGAGGTGATATTGGCTGGTTAGAGCATGTGCTTTGGCCCCTCCGACTCAGCCACCCATACCGGCTTACATAAAAAAATAAAAAAACTTTTTTACTTACTTTCCATAATTGTTTTATATTAATTAATTGTGAGCTCAGCTTATAAGCAGATCTGATCTGATTTGATCGGTGACGTGTGTTTTCGGGAGTGACGTATAAGAAAGGCACATCTAGTAATATAGATGAGTGTTGGTTGCAGCTTTGTACAGCGATTGTTCGTGAGGTGCGAGCGTGTAAAAGTTTCTTACACCCTCCACACACCTCGCTTCACGCTGTCTGCGGTCTGGGGTGAAGCTTGTGTAGCGAGGGGAGGGACATGGTGGATCGATTGGAGGGGGGGTGGGGGGGGGGGGGGGGGAGCGATTGCTGCTCGGCTCCCTCCTTCACGATACAGACGTTCTTTTCAGAAAGGGGGGAGGGGGAAGGGGAGGCCGGGAAAATTGCCCTCGCATGACCGATAGAGAGATTAATCACTCCTTCTTCCCTCCCTCGAGGTACCATGTTCCATAGTATAAATTGTTCAATTAAATGTCGGTTTTTATTTACATTACCTAGAACATCCGTGATGTCAGCCCATAACACCGGGTGAACTAGGTGCCATGTCAGTGCTTCTCTTCAATTTCATCTCGGCTACACTGATCTGGACGGAAAACACGAACTATTTACATAGCCGTTTAGACCGACGACGTTTCATTCAGTGCGGTGGTATCAACCCGGGCGTGATAAACCCTGCGACATAGTAAGGTAAGAGAAGGAAAAGGACCTACTGTTTTACGTGGAATCCGAACCACGGTCAGCCTCCAACGTTCGAGCGGTCACCCATCCCTACCGAGGCTGACATAAGGCGGTTTGCTGGGCCAAATGTTTTCCTTGAAACTGAAAACACTCAACAATGCTCTAGATGCGCCCCTGTGCGGTGTAGCTGCTAATGACCTGCACGTCTTCGGCTTTGCTTTGACGCCGCTGCTCCCGAGAGCGGTTCCGTGAAGCCGGCACCCGGGCGGAGGCTCAGTAAAGCCGGCTGTCCACTAGGCGCTATTAAGCTCGCAGTACTTTTTAGTATAGCCGACTCCGAAACCTACTAGCGGTGGCTTGTTAGATGATTCTTGTAAAAACTGTTCTTAACCGCTTATATGTAGTGTAGACATAATCATAATATGTGCGATAGCTGTGAGGGAGTGGGATGGAAACACGACCAATCGCGCAGCTCATTGTTTCTTAACCCCCCCTCGCAAAAATAGAGGTGATATAAGTTTAACGTGTGTGTATGAGAGTAAGGGTGTGTCTGTCTGTGGCATCGTAGCTCCCAAACGGATGGACCGATTTGGGTGCGGTTTTTTGTATTAGAAAGCTGGTTTAATCGGGAAGATTCTTAAATATGTTTGTAATGAAGTAATCGAGTAATTTAGCAATAAAACAATTAATTATCTTAAAAAGTGGACTGGATTGCATGGTTGAAAAAAGTTTGAAATAAAAGTTAAATTACAAATAAAAAAAAACCCCGGCCTTTAAAAGTCGACTAAGGGATAAGGACAAGATGGCGTGCATAAGGGCGACAGGCTTGCCACCTCTCACCTTGGCACGGCCCTTCCGACGAGTCATGTAGCAGGTGGGTCTTCGTGCCTTACTTGCTGCTTGCTAGTTATCTTGTTCTAAAACTTTGACTAAATGTGATGGTCGGTGTTGTGCTGTAATTTGCAAGAGTACTTGCAGCACAACACCGACTACTCTGCCTACCCCGACTGTCGAGCTACAGCGTGTGGTGTATATAAATGATAGCCTCCTATGGATAGAAGGCATAAAAAAGATCTAACGGCCGCTGGCGAAGCGCCGCGATGTTTGCGGTGTGAACGCGCGGCGCGCGTGTCGACGCAGCACTGTTGACCGAGGCGCGTAGGTCGCCGTCGACTGTCGACTCTTGAGTGTTGACACAGCACTAGTTCGACGAACGCCGCGGTAGGTGGCTGTTTGCTCTCAGCTGCTTTCACCAACTACTTACACCGCCACCGCCCGCACTGTACTGTAGGCGGCGAGGCGTCTATAACCAGTGTCGGACGGAGGCTCATAGGCGTTTAGGGCAGCATTCTGATTACGTTATGCCCTTTTTCTAAACTCGATCACATACATACCACAAGCTGTATCCTGACAAACGGGGTAGCAGTGTAATCGGTGTTGTGCTACAAGTACTCTTGTAAATTGCAACACAACACCGACCGCCACGTTTAGCAATATATTAGGACAAGGTAACTATCAGGCAGCAAGTAAGGCACGAAGATCCACCTGCTGCATGACTCGGTGGAAGGACCGTGCCAAGGTGAAAGGTGGCTGGCCTAGCCTAATAAAATACAAAACGGTTCAGTCAAGTAATAAAATTTTAGTTTATGCATATAAACAATTTGAATTAAGTATCAAAGGCAGCAGAATTTTTATTTACAGTAAGAAAAAAATTCACATAACTAACTTATAAAATGGATTGTCTAAGATAAATATTTTGATGTGTGTTAATAAATTAGAATACGACAGCGACGGATCAGACCACTGCGTCATTCAAACCTCTCTGATTGCGCCCTCCAAGGTTTGTGCCCCTGGCCGTCGCCCCTTGTTTCTGGTCCTACGGCGGCGGCGCTGCCTTCAACAGCTGGAACAGGCGTACTCAATACGGATTCATAAGAAATAGATAATGTGGAATGTCTCGTTTTCGACATTATATTGACCCAGCTGCCGCGTAGTCCAGTCAATAGAACCTTTATTTTTAACATTATTATACAACTGCGCTGCGAACTTTATTATACAACTCTAGGTTACTGTTTAGACCACCCACTTGGGAATTGATTAAATCATTTTTAGGGTTCCGTATCCGTCCTACGGGACCCTATTACTAAGCCTACGCCGCCGTCTGTCTGTCCGTTCGTCTGTCCGAGGGCGGTATCTCTTGAACCGTAATAGGTAGCCCTTTGAAATTTTCACAGAACATGTGTTATCATGTAAAAATAAGAAAAAGTAAATAATTCACGGGATCCCCATAGAAGAAACTAAAAAATGCATGCGCGCCATCTACCGAAAAGAGTATGAAGCATTTTAACGAATACATAGATGGCGTGAGTGGCGCTGACCATGACATGGCGATACGGAACCCTCGGTGCGCGAGTTCGACTCGCACTTGGCCGGTTTTTAGGTTTCTGTACCACTTACTACGGAAACCCAGCAATTTATCTTCGCATATTTTCTTTAACTGCATCAATTGGCCTTTTGTGTCGTACACTTTACTTTTAAAGTACCTACCTACCTTAAAACCCATTCTTGATCGTTTGAAGTGATGGAGTGTCATTAAAGCTGTGCAAATTGTGATGCTGGCGAAATTTACGCCGCGCAATGGTCGCCGAATTATTGTTGCGATAAAACTCGCATACCTACACAAAAAGCGCGATCCGCACATGTGAAACGCTCCATGGCGACTGAATTACCAGAAATTGAATTTCGAATTAAGAACATAGACGCGGCTTTCCCGCGAGTCATATATTTTTAATTCGAAATTCAAATTTCTAAGGACTTATAGGCCAACTGTATTATTTTCATCGTCTGTGACGCGCTTAAAATGACACGAGAGGTAGAAAATGCGTCCGGTTTTCACGCAATGCCTCCTCGGTTGGTAGTCGCTGGTTTTGTCATTGCTTCGGCTCTTGCATTATGGATGATACGTTGCCTGGAGTGTCCTGCCTGTGTGGACGGGTGCATGTCGTTGCGCCTGGGCTACATTCCAAGTACGGATTGACGTTAACAGATTTTAGCGCAAATGTTATTTTGTTATGTAAACAAACATGGGTGACCGTGTCGAGAGACCAATAATGGCGCAGTCGACAGAGTCAAGAGTATTAAGACAAGATAGCTATCAAGCAGCAAGTAAGGCACGATGACCCACCTGCTGCATGACTCGGGGGAAGAACCGTGCCAAGGTGACTGGCCTGTCGCCCTTTAGCTTTAGAGGAGAGCACATCTGTAGATTTGATCTTGCAGGAGCTGGTTGGAGAAGAACATGTGTCCTGGCCCTATGATAGTTATTCGGAAGATATAAATTAAACAACTGTAGGAAAACCGGGTTACTGATTTTCCCATTTAATGTTTGGAAAATGTAGGGCATGAGGGCTAAGTCCCTTCTGAACTCGATGGAATTGTAGCCCATATCATACTTCGTCATGCCATACTTGGAATAGAGAGAGGGGCCGGACGTCGCGACGACGCGGCGGGATGAGCGGATGGATGGACGGGTCGCGCTGTGAGCTGGACATATTTCGGCGGCGCGGGCGCATGCGGGGCGCGGGTCGACGAACTCGATATTGTTTTTTGGGAGCGATCGGGGACCAGTTTGAGGACGCGTTGCTTTCTTTGTTTGTGCCAAATTGATGTACCTAACTCGCGTTATGCTCTGTGCAATGTGCAACCGTCGTTGCGGAGGCGCGTTCGACTTATATCAATGTGTACACGCACGAATGTGAAAGAAATTGTGAACTGTCTTTTTTTTATGTAATCCGGTATGAGTGGCTGAGTCGGAGGGGCCAAAGCGCATGCTCCGACCAGCCAATATCACCTCCGAGAAGGTAGGTGCCATACCGGAGACTTTCCTGCATTAATGGCTAGAGGAGAACACAGCCGAGGCTGCTATGCGGCCATCTTACGTCCAGTACGGTGGTATCAACCCAGTCGGCTACAATTTGAGCCTACCACCTAGTAAGGTCTTTATCTGTATTACCTACGTAGTTTTTAGGTTTCCGTACCTCATACGGAAGCCTGTTACAACGCCTTTTTTTTTATGGATACTGACACGGTTGGCGACATCACCTCCAACATCCGTGATGTCAGCCCATAACACCGGGTGAACTTGGTGCCACGTCAGTGCTTCCCTTCGGTCGTGCCGGCTACACTGAACTGGACGGAAAACACAAACTATTTACATAGCCGTTTCGACCTACCTTTCATTCAGTGCGGTGGTACCAACCCGGGCGGGTTAAACCCTACCACCTAGTAATATAAGAAGGGAGTCATATCCCTTAGTCGCCTTTTACGACATACACGGGGAGATATGCAGTGGGGCTATTCTTTTAAAGTACCGGCTCCACACGGTACAGTACGCCTACGTCTGCTATGTCTGTCTTTCTATCTGTATGTCTGTCCGTTCGTCCATCCAATGGATGCACCTTTGCAACCGTAATAGCTTAGCTAGCCGGTTCGAATTTTAACAGAATATGTGTTATTTTGACGGATATAACAACAAATATTTAAAAAATGAAAACGTAAAAAAATTAAGTAGGCTCCCCATTCAAGAAACGTATTTGTCTCTAATACTTTTGCCAACGTATTGGATTCCCAAGTTCCACCTTTGGGCCCAAGCAGACAATATACAGTGTGTTTCATTATAGGGTTTCATAGCTTCAGGGTTCGAAAGGGGTCCTTGAAGTTGAAAAGCTCTGAAACGTTTTCGTAGATTCGATCATTTTATAGTATTTTTCGGTGAAAATAGTTTCATCGAGATTTGGTGGACGGTTAACGTCAGCCTTTATTAAATAAAAATAAAATGACTAACTTACACGCATAACTAGTAGAATTGTACTGCATGTAGGTAAATTCCCAAAAGAAAAAGGAAACTAGGTCATGCACTCGCTAGACCCTAGACAGCACTGTTGCCAAATCTCCCCATACTCACTGTCCATCGAGATTTGATTTCAAAATTTAATTTTTGTATGAAAATAAAAATGCGAAATTTCGATTAAGGTTATAAGGACTTTGTCTTATAATAATGAGTACATTTTATTCCTGAAGTTTCTCAAGCCTATCATGAAACAACCCTGTGTATCAACTGACCAATATCCCCTACAAGGCCCCTTAAGGCGTAATAAATGTATAAGTACCAAACTATTTCTGTGGGTATTTCTGACGTGAGCATGGTTGAAAGTTGTCGATATTGGACACCGAGTGGCTAAACTCAAGTGACAGTGGGCTGGGCACGTCAGCTGAAGAGACGACAACCGTTGGAGTAAACGAGTCCGACACGTCGTCGACATCGATTACGTCGGCGGAAAGCAGTGGTTCCGTACCGCTGTATGTCGGGAGGGATGGATGAAAATTGGAGATGTGTATGTCCAGCAGTGAATGAATACACGCTGACTGACGTAATGACTGCGTATAGGTCAAAAAGTATTCTTTAAAAAAAAAGGAGATTTAATTTTTTTTATGGAAACTGACACGGTTGGCTACATCACCTACAACATCCGTGATGTCAGCCCATAACACCGGGTGCACTAGGTGCCATGTTAGTACTTCCCTTCGGTCGTGCCGGTTACACTGAACTGGATGGAAAACACGAACTATTTACATAGCCGTTTCGACCGCCGTTTCATTCAGTGCGTTGGTACCAACCCGGACAGGTTGAACCCTACCACCTAGTAAGGTAAGAAGGGAAGGGACCTACAGTTTAACGTGGAATCCGAACCACGGTCAGCCTCCAATGGTCGAGCGGTCACCCATCCAAGTAATGACCGCGCCCAGCGTTGCTTAACAATCAATAGCAACAGTCGACTGTCTGTATCACTGAGCTATCGAGGCTTACGATAAAATATTTTGGGCTGGTTAGCCATAAAAGGGTTTGCGGGGTGGATAAGACCTCGACGGGAGAGACGAAGACCGTTTAAAAAATATTTAAAAATTACGACCGCGCATAGTGGCTCCGCGAAAAAACGGTAATTATCAAAAAAGTCGAAAATTTCACCGTCAATAATACGTTTCCCGGAAAGGATTGTCGGTGCGTTGACGCAGTAAATTGTTCAAATATGTCTCGGACCGCTAATCGAACCATTACTATGCGCGCGCGCATCTCTCCCCCCTCCTCCCTGCCGCATCGGCCGCCCCGCCTCCCCCGCCCGCAACGCCCAGCACCTGCAGCTGCGCACTTTCCGAATTTCTTGTAAAATTGCGGAGTAAATCTGTCATAACAATTATTATCGCAGATCTCTTCCCTCCGCCTTCAGATACCGGCTGCCGCCGACTACCGACCGCCCCAGTGTCCTGCCTGTCCCGATCGTCAACTTTCAATGTATCTGTAGAGATGTTCTAATTCAAAGTGGCGCGCCCCTCCACAACGATTTGGCTTTAATAATGTTAGTGCAGATTAAAAAATAAATGCACATTTAAATGTGGTGCATATAATTTTCGTAAACGGAAATTATTTTTGACATTTTAATGGTCGGGGTTTTTAAAATTTGTAATTTAACTTTTTACATTTATTTCTAATTGAACTTCGGGGGAAAATTATGTAGTCGTGCAAATTTTACTTAGAAATCTATTCTTAGTTCGCCGGTTATAAAAAATAAAATTTTCTAAACGGAAGTTCAGTAAAATCATCATGTTTATAAAAATGTATGAAATAAAAAAAATCTAACCCTAGAGTTGAAGGCGGTCGGTTATTTTTGCTTGCTTTAGCACCGCCTTCAACTCTAGGGTTAGATTTTTTTTATTTCATACATTTTTGAAGGCGGTTTTTATATTTATTTAAATAGTTTTTATTTCACAGTTTTTTTTAGTAATTTTTTGCTATTAATGTACTCGACGGAATGGCTCGGCCTTCGCCCTCGCGATTCCGCCTCGCTGTCCAAACCGATCTTGAACAAGGGAAGCACCAGCTTTCAAATAAAAAAAGAAATTCAAAATCTGTTCACCCAGGCGAAAGTTCTGAGATAACAAACATAAAAAAAAATACTGTCGAATTGAGAACCTTTTGTACCGTGTGGGGCCGGTACTTTAAAAGAATAGCCCCACTGCATCTCTCCCCGTGAATGTCGTAAAAGGCGACTAAGGGATATGACTCCCTTCTTATATTACTAGGTGGTAGGGTTTAACCCGCCCGGGTTGGTACCACCGCACTGAATGAAAGGTCGGTCGAAACGGCTATGTAAATAGTTAGTGTTTTCCGTCCAGTTCAGTGTAGCCGGCACGACCTAAGGGAAGCACTGACGTGGCACCAAGTTCACCCGGTGTTATGGGCTGACATCACGGATGTTGTAGGTGATGTAGCCAACCGTGTCATAGCTGTTTCGACCGACGTTTCATTCAGTGCGGTGGTAGCAACCCGGCCGGGATATACCCTACCACCTAGTAAGGTAAGAAGGGAAGGGAGGGACCTACAGTTTAACGTGGAATCCAAACCGCGGTCAGCCTTCAACGGTCGAGCGGTCACCCATCCATGAACTGACCGCGCTCAGCGTTGCTTACCAGCAGTCGACCGACCGCACCACTGAGCTACCGGGGCTGACAAGATTACTCCGGTGTCCGTCCGTCTGTCATAGAGGTTTTTTTTTGGTCGATACGGAAGCCTATTATAGAGCGTTTCAACTAAAAGTTCCCTTCGCCGTTATGTTGGCTCCACTGTCAGTGCTTAAATTCGTGTTGCCAAATTGTAAAGATTATAATATTACCTAATAATGTAATCGATATTTACCGTATAATAAATGCGGTAAAACCGATAATTACGGGTAAATCTGTACACATAGTAACCCTCAACGCTGTTTTGACAGATAGACAGTGGAGCCAACATAACGGCGAAGGGAAATTTTAGTTGAAACGATCTCTACTAAGCCTACGTTGTCTGTCTGTCTGTCTGTCTGTCTGCCTGTCCGTCCGTCCGAGTGCTGTATGTTTTGAACCGTAATAGGTAGCCGGTTGAAATGTTCACAGAATGTGTTGTTATGGCGAATGGCCAACAAAGCTAAGGGTAAACTCTGGAACGCTCTCCCTGCCCATATATTCCCTCCCAAGTAAAGTCTCGGGTCCTTCAAGAGAGGCGTGAATAGGCACCTGTCAGGCCGGCATGGCATTTCCAACCCCGCATACGACCGAATGTCCATGGGCGTCGTTGAGACCTAATGGGTGGCTCGGCGCCACATGTCACCCTTTTTAAAAAAAAGTAAAAAATTAAGCGTGGTTCCCGTACAAGAAAAATATTTAGAATCGAAAGTCACCCTACTGAATAATAGATGGCGCCATAGGTATTATATTTTGCACTGTAGACCTATATAGTTTTTTACAGGAATGGTAAAGCGGATTTACGGAACCGTCCGTGCGCGAGTACCACTCGAACTTTACCGGTTTGTTTTTAAATCGTATGTTACATATTTTAGATTGGTACATCGTTTTTAAGTTTTAGTTATATAGTGTTAATATAATTTAAGTTTTCTTATTTGCAGTTATGTATTAAATAAAAATTTTGCCAGATTAAAAATAAAATGTTCAATGAAAACTAATGTTTTTTCTTGTTCATAAAGTTGGGTGCGTATAAAGGATTCGTGGTCCGTGAGTATACGGTTAAAAAAAAATCGGTGGACACACTCTGACCTCAGTCAGTCAGTGGGTCTACCAGCGAACAAAATCAAACGTTACGGCAAAGAGTTTGTATTACGTCGCTGTCTTTGCGTTACGGAAGGTAAGAAAGTTGGAATAAGTTTCGTGACCGTGCGCGTTGAAATCTTTTGTTCGTTGTTAGGCGCGCGCGCATATATTGTGCTGTGCAGTGTGCACATCTTTCTAACATCATTTTAAGCGGCGGGTGGCCGAGTGGTTTGGGCATCGGCTTCTCATGCGATTGGTCCGAGATTCGAATCCGGTCGGCGTGTACCAATGAGTTTTTTCTGACGAAAAAATTTACGTGCATACCTACACCTGCTGCTTCACCGTTCGGAACCGGTGTAAAACTGTAGATCCCTTGCCTCTTACTACGTGGTAGGCTCAAATTGTAGACGACTGGGTTGATACCACCGTACTCGATGTAAGATTGAAGCATAGTAGCTTCGGTTGTGTTCTCCTCTATTCCAGTATGTTCAGCAATCCAAGAAGTCTCCGGTGTGGCACCTACCTAATTCCTATATATGATGTTTTGGGTAAATCTGTAAGGTCATGTGTAATAATTATAAATAAATAAATAAAAATAAATAAGATTCGCGCCGCGCTGGTAAAATACTCGTTGCACGAAAGTATTACCAACGCGACAGTACGTCAGTTTTATAGGGAGCTGGGTATCAATAATTCGGTGTGTCAGACCTTTGAAGAGAATTTTGTAAGTGACCTGTATTAAATTTTTCCTCCAAGCTTCCCTTATCCCTCCTCCTCCTGTTCGCCTTCGCCAAGCCCGCCATACTCTCGCGGAACACCCCTTTGTAGTGGACAGAAGAGTACTTCGAACTGCACGATTCTCTAAATCTTTCTTGTGCCGCACTGCAAAGGTGTGAAACGGCGGCTACTGGGGAAAATCTTTCCCCACTCCTACAATCCAAGGATCTTCAAATCGCGGGTAAATAGCCTTTCCCCAGCGACATTAGTCCACCTCCAAGCCGGACTGGCACCTCCACGGCGGTGAAATTGTCTGCGCCTGAGGCTTGGACCTCGGGTAGAAACACCCAGTTCGGAAGCAATAAAAAAAAAGAGAGACCTAATACTTACTTCGTAACAGATAAATCACTCCATAGAAAAAGTTCCATACCTTCGCCTTTAATAACCTATTTATTCACGTCGCCATTCGCTGCGTGCGAAAATGTACCTAAACGATCGAGTGTAACGTGCATTATTGCTTTGCAGCTGCGCGCAGTTGCGTGGGCGAGCGTGTATTTTTCGCGCGTATATTTCGCGCGGCTGACGAATTTTTACTGAATTAGACCGCCGGCGGTCCACCGGGCGGTAGGTAGTTAGCGCGCGCAAGTACATAGAGTGCGTGAGGCCTGCCTGTACTCTTATTCAACCCATTGTGTACTAGGCAGGAAGTGCC
This sequence comes from Nematopogon swammerdamellus, assembly GCA_946902875.1. Taxonomy (NCBI): domain Eukaryota; kingdom Metazoa; phylum Arthropoda; class Insecta; order Lepidoptera; family Adelidae; genus Nematopogon; species Nematopogon swammerdamellus. The sequence continues at coordinate 1,959,567 of OX336333.1, forward strand.
TGCAGGATCTTTAGACGCGAGTAGTTTAGAGTGTGGTTTGGTCACGGCCTCACGGGTGAGGCACAATAGCATGCGCCGTGCCCGTGACGCATCGGTCGCGACCACACGGGGTATGTTCGGGCGAGCGATTCGAAGTATTTCTGAACTATGTGAATGTCGTAAAAGGCGACTAAGGGATATGACTCTCTTCTTATATTACTAGGTGGTAGGGTTTTTTTTTTGTTTTTTTTTTATGTAAACCGGCAAGGGTGGCTGTGCCGAGGGACCCATGGTGCAATCGACAGAGCCAAAATCACCTCTCCTCGCGAAACCACGCTCAGTTAGGTGCCATGCCAGCAGATTTGCGGACTGTTGCTAGGCTGTCTAGCCCGTTAATACGACGCTTGAAGACACCCAGGTTAAAGGATTCAGGAAATACACTCGCCGGAAGACAGGTCCACACTCTAGCGGTGCGACAAAGAAACGATTTAGAAAACCGATGGGTTCTCAAAAGCCCAATGTCAACAACAAAAGGGTGCTGAGTCTCTCTGCGACGAGTCATGCGGAGATAGGACGGGTGGCAGGGAATAAGGGATGCTAGTTCCGCAGAGCAGCGTCCGTGATAGTATCTGTAAAACAGACTAAGCGAACCCACAAATCGTCTGTGACTCAGGGCCTCCAGACCATCTGTTTAACCCGCCCGGATTGGTACCACCGTACTGAATGAAAGGCCGGTCGAAACGGCTATGTAAATAGTTTGTGTTTTCCGTCCAGTTCAGTGTAGCCGGCACGAACGAAGGGAACCACTGGCGCGGCACCAAGTTCAACCGGTGTTATGGGCTGACATCACGGATGTTGTAGGTGATGTAGCCAACCGCATCAGTTTCCATAAAAAAAGAAAACTATGAACTGCATGCACTCAAAGGGATGGAGAAAGAGGGAGAGAGCGATTGCGAAAGAAAGAAGAGGTATATAATGAAAAATTTGAGCCTTCATTCAAGGTTTGTGGCTTGTACGTAAACCATGTATCGACATTTTGAAAGTCGGCTGAGTGGTCTAGATGTCAGACGTACGTGTGATCTCTCTCATCTTGGGGTTCCAACAAACAACGTGTACAACAATACAAGTTTTACTGGAAGAAATCGCATGCATTGCATTAGGTCCGCTGATAAAATTTCTCAAGAAATTAAATAGGTTACCTAAATATGTTATCTTAAAAATAATGACAGGAGAAAAGGAAATAAAAATCGAAAATGAGAAATGAAGGGAAGCACTGACATGGCACCTAGTTCACCCGGTGTAATCGGCTGACATCACTGATGTTGTAGGTGATGCAACCAATGGTGTCAGTTACCATAAAAAAAATTATCATTCGAAATGGTCGCCCGAACATACATCACTGTTGGTGCCCTCCGGACTATGAAATGCGACACACATCTTCCGGGTTCACCTGCTTCAGCCGAAGACGCTCGTTATATATTACGAGGACATTATTGTGAACGATCTCGCGTCGAATTGTGCTAACGAGGAGGAATGCACGCAGCATTATCAGAAACCTTGAGAGAAAACGTTTCAGCATAAGAGTAATATCGTTAATTTCAATGACTGCTGCTACGTTCTGAATCAAATTCCAAATACTTATTTGTGTGTCAGGTGTAGGTAAAGAACATTTTTGTGAAATTTTGATGTCTAATTTGAAACAGATCAGCCAGCTCAGTTGTCAGCAAATATGTGCTATCAGTTGTCAGCAAATATGTGCTATCAGTTATCAGCAAATATGTGCTATCAGTTGTCAGCAAATATGTGCTATCAGTTATCAGCAAATATGTGCTATCAGTTGTCAGCAAATATGTGCTATCAGTTATCAGCAAATATGTGCTATCAGTTGTCAGCAAATATGTGCTATCAATCAGTTATCAGCAAATATGTGCTATCAGTTATCAGCAAATATGTGCTATCAGTTGTCAGCAAATATGTGCTATCAGTTATCAGCAAATATGTGCTATCAGTTGTCAGCAAATATGTGCTATCAGTTGTCAGCAAATATGTGCTATTAGTTGTCAGCAAATATGTGCTATCAGTTGTCAGCAAATATGTGCTATCAGTTATCAGCAAATATGTGCTGTCAGTTGTCAGCAAATATGTGCTATCAGTTGTCAGCAAATATGTGCTATCAGTTGTCAGCAAATATGTGCTATCAGTTGTCAGCAAATATGTGCTATCAGTTGTCAGCAAATATGTGCTATCAGTTATCAGCAAATATGTGCTATCAGTTGTCAGCAAATATGTGCTATCAGTTGTCAGCAAATATGTGCTATCAGTTGTCAGCAAATATGTGCTATCAGTTGTCAGCAAGTGATAGCAGTTAGTTATTTATTAGTGATAGCACATAGTGATTAGTTAAATATTTATTAGTGATAGCACATATTATTTGTTTATTAAAATTTTTAAAACAATTTTTTTATGCAAACTGACACGGTTGTCTGCATCACCTACAACATCCGCGATGTCAACACATAAAACCTTGGTGAACTAGGTACCATATCAGTGCTTTCCTTCGGTCGTGCAATGGTTCGGTCCTGAAATGGACAGAAAACACGAACTATTTACATATCCGTTTCGACCGACTTCGTGCGACGACGTCATTCAGTGCGTTGGTACCAACCCGGGCGGATTAAACCATACCGCTTTGTAAGGTAAGAAGGGAACTCTTCATTCTTTATTTGAGGGCTTTTAACACATTCTTTGTCAATACCATCCCCTTACCATACTTACCTATCTTCTCTATCCCTTAAAGAACTAGAGTCCCCAAGGTATGCAATGTAAATACTGTCTCCGTGAATAATTTTAAAAACCAACTGGACAATCATAAAAAATACATTGATTATATTGGTTGTCATGTATCTTTGTACAATTTGTCTATGTGTGTATTTATATTTCAACTACTGTCCACTCTATAGTACTGTATTTACTGCCCCTACGTGTTTTCCACATCCCAAAAGGTTAGTTCGTAAAGAATGCCGCAAGGCATTAAACTCATCTTTTGTATTCCTTTTATATAAAATGGTGTACAATAAGTGTATTTCTTTCATTCCATTTTTCATGACAGCAAAGTGATGATATTAAAACACATCCTTATTTTTTAGGGTTGCGTATCCGGTACGGGACCCTATTACTAAGCCTACGCCGTCTGTATGTCTGTCCGTCCGTTCGTTTGTCTGTCCGAGGGCTGTATCTCTTGAACCGTAATAGGTAGCCCGTTGAAATTTTCATAGAATTTGTGTTATTATGGCCGATATAACAACAAATAATAAAAATAAGAAAAAGTAAAAAAATCACGGGGTTGCCATAGAAAACACCAAAAAGTGTATGCGCGCGCGCCATCTATCGAATAGAGTGTGCATTTTAACTAATCATGACATTTTACTAATATGAAGCATTTCTCACGCCATAGATGGCGTGAGTGGCACTAACCATGACATGGCGATAAGGAACCCTCGGTACGCGAGTTCGACTCGCACTTGGCCGGTTTTTTATGCAATTACACCAGTTGTTGAATTCATCCACTGATAATAATGAAACTCGTCGCATCGCGTCGCGGGCATGGCGTCTCACCGCGGCTTGCTTATGATGCGTAATTTGGTACCCCCGCTACCATGGACACATTCTCGTGACATTAAAATAACGGACGCGTCAGAAGAATGATTAAAGGCGTTTTGATTCGGCCTAAAGCGTGCGAGACTCCTTTAAAACTTTACCCAAAAAGGCGAGACACGCCGCGCTAAACCCACGCCCTGCGATTGGGAAACCCGATTTTAATACCATTATTGCGATAGGTGTAAAATTTCGATAGACATAAAAAAATACTTATAAGTTAGTCGATCCTTTTTTAGAAGTCCACGGGTCAATGGAAACAAGGTTTTTTGCTTATGATGACATAAATGGAGTTTTTAATTAGCGCGGTTGTTGACAATATTATACTCATTTTTAGGGTTCCGTATCCGGTACTGGACCCTATTACTAAGCCTACGTCGTCTGTCTGTCTGTTCGTCCGTCCGTCCGTCTGTCTGTATGTCCGAGGACTGTATCTCTTGAACCGTAATAGGTAGCCCGTTGAAATTTTCACAGAATAAGTGTTATTATGGCCGATTAAACAATAACAATAAACAAATAAGAAATAAATACCGTAAAACGGGGTGAACAGAAACAACTTTGGACTTTTGAACCTGAATATCTTCCTAGTTTGTTGAGTAAAGCCTTTGAAAAATACCTCACAAGTCGAGTCTTTATTCGTAGAATGTGTTTCTAGTCATCCCATTGCAGCATTTGCATTATTGTTCCTAAAAAAAAATTATTTCCGTCATGTTTCTTGTTACCCGAAAATGGGGTGAATAGAAACGCCATATGGGTTGAATGGAAACATTGCATACATTGAATATTGATATATATATATTTTTTATTAAAACAATAGAGCTATTGCTTTAAAGTTTTTTATTTTATAAAAAAGATTAAGTAAGATATCAAAATACACAAACAAAATAGGTTTGCAGCATTTCACGCGATACCTCCGCCCGAGCTCTCTTGATATTTTGTGCGTATCGCTCCGATATTTTCTGCTTATGGCGTTTCAGGAAACTGATGGAGAAGTCTCTTCCGGGAAGATTATTTTTAAACTTCGGGCAATTTACTCCTTTTTTGTCCAAATAGTGTTTTACTATTAGACGAAGGTCGAATTCATCCATTGGGTAGCCCCATTCAGAACATATGTTGAGATTATCTATGACATGTTCTTCTATCTCTTCTGCGAGAACCGTTTGCCCTCCCTTTTTTTTCAGGACTCGCGTCGCATGTCTGTACAGAACAGAGTAGTGAATGTTATGTTTTTCAGCAGCACACCGATATGAAAAACCATTATCCTTTATGTCTTTCAGAGCCGCTTCTATGTCTTCTTTCTTGTGCGACAATTGCCGTTTTCCGCGTGGGTCGGGTTTGTACTTTCTAGGCATACTGAAGGCCAAGAAAGACAGGTTACATACTGAAAAAAAAACAAACAAAATATCCTGTTTTATACACCCTTAATATCGTTTCTTTTCACCCTATCACTCGTTTCTAATCACCCCATCACTTGTTTCTAGACACCCCAATAACTTGTTTCTATTCACCCCATATAACCTCAAAATGGCATCGTCTCACCAAAAGCAAAATATCTTCAAAAATAACTATGCTAGAACTCACCTCAGTTGTTAAGCTCTCCTGCAGACAGTGGCACTAGCGCTTTATATAACTTTCGTGGCACAGGATCATATACAGAAGCCGATACAGAACAAGTTTACTACATATAAAAAAGCCTAGATCGCAACACATGACATACAATTTTTTTTTATTTAGCTCCGCAATGTTGGTACCGATCATTTTTGGGATACCAGGACGCAAAACATATTTTTCCACTAAATTAACTGAATCAGAATTTTGTCAAACCATATTTCAGTCACAGGTACAAAAGCAAAAATTTTTTCCGATTTCGTTTCTGTTCACCCCTAAGTTTCTGTTCACCCCATTCTACGGTAACAAGAAATAAGAAAAAGTAAAAAATTCACTGGCGTTCCCATAGAAGAAACCAAAAAGTGTATGCGCGCGCGCCATCTACCGAACAGAGGGAGAAGCATTTTAACTAATCATGACATTTAACTAATATGAAGCATTTCATAACACGCCATAGATGGCGTGAGTGGCGCCAACCATGACATGGCGATAAGGAACCCTCGGTGCGCGAGTTCGACTCGCACTTGACCGATTTTTAAGTTTCCGGATTAACAGTAGTTACTATAGACTTACTTAAGTCGAAATCATCAGGCACAGAAATTTCAACAGGGACGATAGTATGAATTTATCACCTTCTTGGCTGCCCGTGCTGTCACAGCACACATCACACATCTTCAAGATCTTCCGCCAAGCCAGCGTCTGAAGACAAAGTGAGTGTTGTGTGCAGCCGGGACTTCGTATGATGTTTTTTTTTTTTTTTTATGGAAACTGACACGGTTGGCTACATCACCTGCAACATCCATGATGTCAGCCCATAACACCGGGTGAACTTGGTGCCACGTCAGTGCTTCCCTTCGATCGTGCCGGCTACACTGAACTGAACGGAAAACACAAACTATTTACATAGCCGTTTCGACCGACCTTTCATTCAGTGCGGTGGTACCAACCCGGGCGGGTTAAACCCTACCACCTAGTAATATAAGAAGGGGCAGTCATATCCCTTAGTCGCCTTTTACGATATACACGAGGAGAGATGCAGTGGGGCTATTCTTTTAAAGTACCGGCCCCACACGGTACACGGTGTATGGATCGCCATCTACTGACACGGCTGCCGAATATCGTGCAACCTACCCACAGCTACAATCTTCGAATAAAAATAGCAGTTGTACCGTGTGGGGCCGGTACTTTAAAAGAATAGCATAGCTCCACTGCATCTCTCCCCGTGTATGTCGTAAAAGGCGACTAAGGGATATGACTCCCTTCTTATATTACTAGGTGGTAGGGTTTAACCCGCCCGGGTTGGTACCACCGCATTGAATGAAAGGGTGGTCGAAACGGCTATGTAAATAGTTTATGTTTTCCGTCCAGCTCAGTGTAGCCAGCACGACCGAAGGGAAGCACTGACGTGGCACCAACTTTACCCGTTGTTATGGGCTGACATCACGGATGTTGTAGGTGATGTAGCCAACCGTTTCAGTTTCCACAAAAAAAAAAGTTTGACGTCTGGTACTTTTACGAAAGTTTAAACTTGCGCGGGATGACACCACCGCAATGAATGAAAGGTCGGTCTAAACGGCTATGTAAATAGTTCTTGTTTTTCGTCCAGTTCAGTGTAGCCGGGCCGCGGGCCAGCCTCCAACTGTCGAGCGGTCACCCATCCCAGTACTGACCGCGCCCAGGGTTACTTAATAACAGTCGACCGACCGCACCACTGACCTACCGTGGCTGACAAAAAGTTGCATAAAGTGGCATAAAGTTATTATTTATTCAATTAAATTGAGAGACGACTAATATTACTGCTTACGCCCTTTAGCGACCATTCCCTCGACGATTTACCTCTCACGCAGCTGTGAGATGCGTAAAATTTTATAGTCACCTTAAAACTTATTTAACTGTTTGTGAATATAAAGAGGCACCGCGATGCAAGACAATATAGTTTCATGTTTGTCATAACCATATTACTTGACAAAATGAATCTATCTGTCATAATAATAAGGTTCAAATTCAATCCTATTTCTATTGTGAATTTGGTTATACAATTTTGTGCTATATTCTCACTGCATAAGAATGAATTTGTATTAAATGTTGAAGGCTCCTTTTGGGATAACCGCGCAAGCGAAGGACACTAATGCCCTCCTCGTTAAAATACAAAGTTGAGCAAACGCCAGATAACGGATTCCCTGCACAATGTACGGTAATCGCTAAATATACTGCTAATGTATCGCAACTTCAAGAAGCGCACATATCGCTTTATAAGCTGTGGAGTGAGCCGATGTAACTCGACGAGCAGATGTTACATTGACGATACGCGTCAATGTAACGCTTTTTCTCTTCCGGTTTAAAAGGGCATTAGTACATTTTTAGGTTTTCGTAAACATACAATTTTTTTTATGGAAACTGACGCGGTTGGCTACATCGCCTACAACATTCGTGATGTCAGCCCATAACATCGGGTGAACTTGGTGCCACGTCAGTGCTTCCCTTAATTTCATGTCGCCTACACTGAACTGAACGGAAAACACGAACTATTTACATAGCCGTTACGACCGACGTTTCATTCAGAGCAGTGGTAGCAACCCGGGTGGGATGAAACCTACCACTAGTATGGTACTCTTAAGAAGGGAAGGGACCTACAGTTTTACGTGAAATCCGAACCACGGTCAGCCTCCAACGGTCGAGAGCGGTCACCCATCCAAGTACTGACCGCGCTCACAGTTGCTCAACAACAGTCGACCGACCGCACCACTGAGCTACCGGGGCTGACAAATAGTAATATCAGCAAAATTGCGACCGGAGGCAGCAAAACGGAGTGAGGCATAACTCCGTCTTATCGAGGAAACGTTGAACGGTTGAAAGACGCCTCTTGGAATTAATGTTTCCGTAATATAAATAGATAATTTATTCGGCATTAGATACAATAAGAAACAGCGTACTTAGTAGCTGAAGTGGGGGGCAAGTCAGTCAGTCAGTCAGTCAGAGTGTATGCGTCCACTGCTGGACATACATATACATACACACATATCACACACGCGGAATCCCGACAATCGGGGTAAGCTGAGTAATCGGTGTTGTGCTGCAAGAACTCCGGTAAATTACAGCACAACACCGACCACCACGTTTCGCAAAGTATTCGAACAAGATTCAATTGATCAAGCAGCAAGTAAGGCACGAAGACCCACCTGCTGCATGACACGGTCGAAGTACCGTGCCAAGGTGAGAGGTGGCGAACCTGTCAGCCTTTAGCACGGCATCTTGTCTTTATCCCTTAGTCGGCTTTTAGGACATGCGTGGGAGAGATGCAGTGGGGCTATTCTTTTTAAGTACCGGCCCCACACACGCTGGACATACCCTCTCCAATGTTCCTCTAGTCCTCCCGGCCTTCAGCGATACGCAACCACTGCTTTCCGCCGAAGTACTTGATGTCGTCGTCCCACCTGGCGAGTTGTCTTCCCACACTCCATTTTCCTGTCCACGGCCGCCAGTGCAGGAAACGGTTACTCTAACGGTCATCGTCTCTTCGGCTAACGTTCCCAGCCCACTGTCACTTGAGCTTAGCTACCCGGTGTCCAATTAATATTACTTTGGTGCGTCGGCGAACTGCCTCGTTACTCACCATATCAGGTAGCGATATTACCAGAACGACTCGCTCCATTGTTAGCTGGGCAGCTTTAAACCTTTGGACAACAGCGACCGTCAGAGTCTACGTTTCACACCCGTACGTCATACATACATAACTCATATCATAACCGGGAGGACGCACTGTTCATATTATACGGGTCTTGAAATTTTGCGGAAGGTCAGAAGAACAGGTCGAAATTTAACTTTCTGAAGGCAGTTTTTTCTCTCTGTCATTTCATATAAAGTTAAGTTACATATAAGTTAGGTTACCGCGCATGCGACTAACCCGAGCAATAGCTCCGCCCGCGTAAGTGGTCGCGCGCTCAGGTGCCGCCTCTTGACGTTCTCACGCGCATAAAACGTTATCTTGTCGTAAAAAAGTTATCTCAAATCAAAGTCTACATGTGCTATATAAGTCTTTAATGCAAACTGTTGCAGCGTAAGGTATTAACACCCATACATTGTTGCGCGTTGCGTAGAGTGCTGCACGCAGATTAGACAAAATGCTTTGTTAGATGCACTGTCAAAACTTAGGCCCAATTACGGGATGGAGGTTTATAAAATATTGTAAAAATAAAGTTGTACATTTAGTAAATTTCGTATAAATTGTAAATTATTGTAAAAAGAAATTGTAAATTTAGTAAATTTCGTATATATTGTAAATTGTAAAAATATTGTTAAAATAAAATTGAACAAATTCAAGCGTAGTACTGGACGCAGATTGGAAAAAATGCCTAGTTAGATGCACTATCAAAACTTAAGGCCGATTGCGGGAAGGAGGTTTATAAATTTTGTAAATTCAGTGAATATCGTAGATATTGTAAATTGTAAAATGATTGTAAAAATAAAATTGAACAAATTCAAGCGTAGTGCTGGACGCAGATTAGACAAAATGCCTAGTGAGATACACTATCAAAACTTAGGCCCGATTACGGGAAGGAGGTTTATAAATATTTTAAAAATAAAATTGTAAATTGAGTAAACTTCGTATTAATTGTAAAATTATTGTAAAAATAAAATTGAACAAATTCAAGCGTAGTGTACTAATACGAATGACGAATAAAGAATAGCCTGATTGTCTGATTGTGTTGAAGAGATGATGATATAGATATATAATTTAAACTGATAATAAAACACAAATACAAATAAATTGAGAAATATACATATAGTATTATGTGGTATGTAAACATACATACATACAAATAACATATACAGGAAAGGTAACAATAGACTCTAAAGCATTTATCTACATCTACACTAATGTTATAAAGAGGTAACGTTTCAAAGTTTATAAGTTTGGATGTAGGAGGTATACATAAGAAGATTTTATTTGAAAACTGCAAAAAATTCAGAAAATACCTTGTTTTCAATAGGAATAAATTTATTTTAAACTTTTCTGTTCATTTTTATAAAGAAAAAAAGCTGGTTTGTAATTTTTTTCCTTACTTTTATTATTTTTTTTACTTTTTAGTATTGCATAATGGAAAAACGTCATCTAGGACCAGAGTGCTTGTGAAGACAAATCCAGCGATCCCAAACTCGATGGGGTTACGTCGTCGTTTAGTTACAGAGTTCCTGTGGCCACCTTCCGGCTCCATCATCAGATCAGCTATGACATCATGATATTATTACATTATATATTGCATTGTCATCCGATTTACATATGCAATTTCAGCTCAATCGAACACCGGGAAGTGGGTCAAATTTAATTTGTAAGATTTCCCGGGCCGCCTGTACGGGTGAAATGAAATACCGCCCGGGTTGGTACAATCGCACTGAATGAAACATCGGTCGAAACGAATTGGTTGTTGTGCATCTTAGGGAATTTGAGTTTTAGGCATTTTGCTATTGAGTGAAATTGATTTTTTTAGACATTTATTTTACTTTTTTTTTTTTTTTTTATGTAATTCGGTATGGGTGGCTGAGTCGGAGGGGCCAAAGCACATGCTCTAAACAGCCAATATCACCTCCGAGAAGGTAAGTGCCATACCGGAGACTTCCCTGGATTGCTGGCTATAGTGGACTAGAGGAGAACACAACCGAGGTTACTTGCGGCCATCTTACATCCAGTATTTAGTTAGTTTAGTATTAAATTTGGTGGACCATCTAGCCATTTTTTACAGTGATTCCTGGCCGAAGCAGTTTAGAACTTGTACTAGTTGTCCCCAACAGGTTAATCAGCTAGCTGTTTAAACCTGGAGGATAATAATTTACAAGTGGATACCATAGATTGTAGAGTAAGGTTAGAGTAAGTAAGGTTAGATTGTAGAGTTAAGGATGCGTTAACTGATAATAATGCTTAGAGTTCCGTATTCATACGGAAGCCTATTAATAAATAGTCTGTCCATCCGTCCGTCCTGGGGTTGTATCTTTTGAACCGTAATAGATAGCCGTTTGAAATTTTCACAGAATATGTGTTATTAATATTATGGATGATATGCCAACAAATAATAATAAAAAAGCGGGCAAGTGAGTGTCGGGCCACTCGCAGTGTAGGGTTCCGTATTTGCGGAATCCTATCAAAATAAATTATTTGATTATTTGTATAATTTTGTAGGGGAAATAAATGAATGTTAATTTGAAAAAGTTCTTCAACAGTGAAATGATGGCTGTCGTCCGTACATTTTATAAGTTGGTCGACTATTACTCGCCAACCTGTACAGCCTACTTAGCTGTGATAGTTTTCCTTTTAATTTCGATATATATACTACTGCTGTGAATTTTTTCACATATCTAATAACTACCGTTTAGCTGGCAGGGGTGGAGGGGGACACTTGACTCTACCGAAAATTAGCACTTAAAAGCTTAATAACTCGCAAATGGATCCCTAAATCAAAAAATGTTTTTCACAAACCCGCAATATTTTAAAAAGACCTATCCAACGACACTCCACACGATGGGGTAGACGTGAAAAAAAAAATTCATCCCCACTTTACGTGTAGGGGAGGTACCCTAAAAAAAAATTATTTCAAAATTATTATTTTACCACTTTGTCGGCGTTAATAATATGTATACTCATACCAACTTACAACTTTCTAGTACTAAGGGTCTCTGAGCTAAGCCGCGGACAGACAGACGGACGGACAGACGGACAGACGGACGGACATGGCGAAACTATAAGGGTTCCTTGTTGACTACGGAACCCTAAAAAGCCTAAGGTTGCACTCCGGGATTGCCGGCAGAAGTGAAAACTTAAACATCAACGTTTATGTATATATTTATTTATTTATTTATATTAGAAAACATACAGCCATTCACAATATACACTTATTTTTTTTATGCCTAAAGTATGGCCAATTACATGTTTCCCTGATTGGTTTTTTTATTTATGTTTGCGTAGGGCATAAACTTAGGTGTCTAAAGGTGTGTGAGGTGTGGTGTTTTGTGGTGTGTTGTTGTGTGGTGTGGTGCATAGTGTATGTGTGTGTGTGTGTGTGTGTGTGTGTGAGAGGGTGTGTGTGTGTGTGTACCTTATACCTTGTATCTTAGGTACCAAATTTCCTTGTGTTTAAAAAAAATCACAGCCATCAGATCGAGCGTCTTAAATTTCGTCAGTTACAAATTCGAATTAATCGGAACGAGCTTCAAGCACAGATTCCATTTTAAGAATTTTTGAATGTAGAATTGGTTTTCTGATGGAATCATGTCAATTCTGTTAGTATTATGTTATGTTGAATGTTTAAAATCGTGGTTTAAAACGTCAAACTGAATAAATTCATTTGAATTTCGAATTTGGAACTCTCACAAAACGACAAATCGTGCGCCCGAATGCTGCATAAAGTTAATCATTGAGTCTCCCCCCTCATCTCACAGTTTCCCGCGCCCACGCATAAAATATACGTTTAAGTGTGATTTCACCTATTTATGGATCGTCGGGTCGATTAGCGAGATGGCGCCGATTTGATTGGAAATACTCGAGGAGATTCTACTATCTGTATATGAGTAAAAAGGCCATGTTCTATGGAACAAGTTTTCATGAGCGCCTAATGCTGTCATAGTTGAGAGTTTTATGTGTTTTCAATAAATTATATTTCTACATATACTTACTTCATTGCGCCATAGCCCATAAATATTTTCCAGAATGGAAAACAGTTTTTTTTATGTAATCCGGTATGTTTAGTAATCCGGAATATTATGTTTTTTAGATTTAATTTATATTAGTTTAGTTTTATTCATATCTTGAGACTATTTTTCTAATAAAAACAATTGATTGATTTTGATTTGATTCTGATTTTGAAGGTGAAGCATATCGTCCTAAAGGTAGTTCTTCCGACTTGCTAAGACGACATACCCGAGAGTCGTATATCAATCCCTTCTATAAATATGGCCCTTAGAAAAAAGTCTTCGAAAATCAATAAATGCTTAAAACTCCTGAACTACTGGTCAGATCGGCTTTCAATTTGTTTCTTTTCGTAGAAAAAATTGTAGTTTTTTTTTTCAAAATCGCTTCAGCTGTTTCAGAATAAAAAAGGAAAACGTGTTTGATAGGGCATATCTCGGAAACTACTGATCCACGACTACTCATCCGCTGGAGAAAATGATAGGCCTCGACGAGATTTTTTTTAATTTTTTTTTTATACCATTGCATTGTCTTCTGAACTGAACCAACACTAAAAATTTGAACTTTGTAGGATAAGAGGAAGTGGTTCGAATTTGGCTTCCAAGGGTTGACATACACATACTAACAAACCAACATACAGGGCAAGTTAAACAAAAGCTTGGAAAATATTTTTAACCTACGTTTAATTGCTCTAATTGTTATTCTGATCCACGACTAATCATCCGCTGGAGGAAATGATAGGCCTCGATAAGATTGTTTTTATTTTTTCGAACTCTACTGCTCCCAAACTATTCGTGTGGTGGGACAAGCAAGGTTAGGTATCGATGAGATCTTCATCAAATTCACGAATCTGCGGCCGTGTCTCCGACACAGCCCATTCGATTTTTTTTTTATTATATATCAGCCAGACTTTTTGGACAGGGATTTCATGTAAATATATTTTATGAAGAATGCGAGCCGTAATATTGAAGTTTTATTTAATTTTCGTCGGCATCTCAGGAAGTGCTATATCAAATTGCTGGCGACTTTAGCGCCAAGTTATTATGAGGATAATCTTTAAAGAAGCAAATATATGCATCTTTAAGCTAATATTTTGTCTTATTTTCCGACATCCTCGATAGCAATTTGAATAATATTTCGAAATTGTGTCACTCTTTTTTTATTAACCCCCGACGCAAAAAGAGGGGTGTTAGAAGTTTAACGTGTGTATAACTCCTAAACGGATGGACAGATTTGGATGCGGTTTTTTTATTAGAAAGCTGTTTCAACCGGGATTGTTCTTAGCTATGTTAATAATCAAATAATAAATGAATTATGAAGTAATTAAAAAAATTACGTCTCACGGATGGATTTGGATGAGGTTTTTTAAACAAATTTTAAAACCCCGACCCTTAAAAAGTAAAAAAATAGCTCCGTTTACTTACTTAAAGGAGTCGGGGGACCGTTAAGTAAATGAAATATAAAAACTCTGAGCTGATCGGGTATTTATTTAGCGGTCCCCCGACTCCTTTAGGGGTTTTTTAATGGAAACTGACCCTTTTCTCACCTATAAGAGCGTGCTGTCAGCCTATAACACCTTGTTGGACCAGGTGCCTTGTCAGTGCTTCCATTTGGTCGTGTCAGCTGTACTGAATTCGACGAAAAACACGAACTATTTTTTTACATAGCCGTTTCGATCGGTCATCATTCAGTGCGGTGGTAGCAATCCGGTCGTGTTCAACCCTACCTAGCTAACCTAGGTACCTAGTAAGGTAAAGGGTAGGGACCTACAGGGATAGCTACAAACTTATTATTGTTTATTGTATAATTTCATCCATTGGTAGGCAACCTACGCTTGGATATGTCGAAAATTCCGCCAGTTCTTAATTCAATGCGAAGAAGAACTGACAAAAAAACTTCGTAAGTCACAATGTTTTGTTAGTACCTTATAAGTATTATATTATAGTAACTTACAATTAATTAACCCATACTACCGCTCACAAGAGCATTAATATTTACAGCATAAACATAAATACTCAAGAATCTGACCACTCTGCCTATTTACATTACATATATCTGGTGTATAGTGCCGTCGTCAATTTGATACTTAAATATATCAAGTCAATTCAACAACAATTAGTAACAGTTAGGGTTCTGTGCCCATACGGAAGCCTTATTCTAATTCTACGCCGTCTGTCCGTCCGTCTGACACCTTCTTACTATAATTTATTGATTTACGTTTTGTTTATAGACGTCCAGAGATACCAACCTTCCGGTTACAAAATCCAGACGTCTACACCTGCACTCTTGCGAGTTCAGTGATCATGTATGCCAGATCGAGGCCCCATAGCTGTACCGTTTCTAAATAATCCCATGGGAAATACACAGACTGTGACCTTTTCCCAGCCGATCCGAGCCACCACCCGTCCACCCGAAGGAACCCTCGACCGAAGTCGAGAGCCGGGGGTGAAGCCTTCACTGCCACTGGGATCCGCTCCCTATCCAACCACAGCCTGTGCCCAGGGCCTCAGCGTTATGTTCTAGCCGCAGCTTTTGTTTTTACCAGCTATGTATATGTGTGGAAGTGCATATGACCACCACCTAATGTGTACCGGGGATCCACCGGTCTCGAAGAACTTATAGCGTCTTTGACTCGTGAGAAATCCAACCCACATCCACATATAAGTGTGTGTTGCACCGACATACCGATTTACATTATTCGCATGTCTAACAATTATCCACATTGGTTACGGAGCTCTAAGTGGCTCACCACTCGCAGCTTTCGCTACTTATTCCCGTATTTGATACTTCGAAAGAAGCACCAGGGAATCAACGCTAACCCACAACCCCTGCGAGACCAACTCCAGTGTTCCGTGCAGAAGCACGAAGCATTCTGGGGCTTTTAACGGAACCCCGCAGTACTCAACCCAGCGTTTAGGGTAGTATCCCATTTTGACCCACCGTCCGTCTGACAGTATGTCTCTCTGTCCGTCCACCCTAGGGCTATATCATTTGAACCCTAATACGTAGCCGGTTGAAATTTTCACGGAAAACGTGTAGCGGATATGCCAATAAATAATAAAAAAGCAAAAAGTAAAAAATTTATTACGGGAGTCCCCATACAAGTTTTTTACCGTGTGGGGCCGGTACTTTAAAAGAATAACCCCACTGCATCTCTCCCCGTGTATGTCGTAAAAGGCGACTAAGGGATATGACTCGCTTCTTACCTTACTAGGTGGTAGGGTTTATCCCGGCCGGGTTAATACCACCGCACTGAGCGAAACGTCGGTTGAAACGACTATGTAAATAGTTCGTGTTTTCCGTCCAGGCTAGTGTAGCCGGCACGACCGAAGGGAAGCACTGACTTGGCACCAAGTTCACCCGGTGTTATGGGCTGACAGCACGGATGTTGTAGGTGATGTAGCCAACAGTGTCAGTTCCCATAAAAAATGTATCATAATATGCAGAAGAGCGCCATCTACCGAATTATCCAAACATTTTAACTACAAAAGTATGAAAGGTCACCGATAGATGGCGTCATAAGCGAGATACGCGAGAGTCCGACCGCGTGATTGCTGCACACTGAGATGAGTTTTTTTCTGACGAAAAAAATTACGTGCATACCTACACCTCCTGCATCACCGTTCGGAACCGCGTGTAAAACTGTAGGTCCCTTCCCTTGCCCCTTACTAGGTGGTAGGCTCAAATTGTAGCCGACTGGGCTGGTACCACCGTACTGGATGTAAGATGTAAGCCTCGGTTGTGTTCTCCCCTAGTCCAGTATAGCCAGCAATCCAGGGAAATCTCTGATATGGCACCTACCTTCTCGGGGGTGATATTGGCTGGTCGGAGCATGTGCTTTGGCCCCTCTGACTCAGCCACTAATACTGGATTACATAAAAAAAAAGAATTCTTATTAATCTATAGCTTGCTCCACAATTTAGGCGTTCCTAGTTGGATTTTGTATGGAAGAAAAATATGGAAAAAATAAGAGAAGAAAAAAGACGAGAAAATTTTTCTGTTGGTACCCCCTACTCACGACGAGGGCATGTTTCTCTCCAGCACCATTGCCCCGGCAGTCGCCACACAGCTACACCACACAGACAGCTGCAGCAGTCGAGAGACTGCGGAACGCTCCAGCAGCAGTAGCGACTCAATGCCGCTCGCACCTAGCCAGCAGTCGGTAACTGCGACCGCCCTATCCTAGGGCGGACAAAGCGGCCGCCCTTAGCCGCCAGCCAGCCGGCCACGGCGACTGCCCTATTTTATATAGGGCGGGCCAGGCGACAGCAGGCCTCGATTTCATGTATTTTAGTGACTGCTTAACGTGTTCTTGTATTTTCGAGGTTGCTTAAAATGTTTTTGTATTTTCGAGACTGATTAAAGTGTTCATATATATGAGTGACTGCTTCAAGTGTTCATGTATTTTAGTGACTGCTTAAAGTGTCAATGTATTTTAGTGACTGCTTAAAGTGTCAATGTATTTTAGTGACTGCTTAAAGGGTTTTTGTATTTTCGAGTCTGCTTAAAGTGTTCATATATTTTAGTGGCTGCTTAAAGTGTTTATGTATTTTATTGACTGATTAAAGTGTTCATGTAGGTACTTTAGTAACTGCTTAAAGTGTTCATGTATGTTAGTAATAGTCGTTTAAGCAGTCTGTAATATGCAAAAAAAAAAAAACAGAAAACATTTCAACTGCCAATTTCTTTCAGGAGATGTTTTTGGTCCAGTTAAGTATAGCCGGCACGACCAAAAGGGAAACACTGACATGGCACCTAGTTCGCCATAGTGAAAGGGCCCGACATCACGGGCGTTGTAGGCGATCTAGCCAACCGGGTCGTGCAGTTTTCACAAAAAAATCACAAAGAAAATGAAACACAAGTGAACGTTTCAGATTTTACAAATCTTGACTTTATTACCTAAAAATTACACTATGATACAACTGGGACTATAACATTACAAAGAATAAAGTAAATTAAACACTTGAGATCATTTCTATCCGCGCCGCTCGCGCGGTGGCTATGCGGGGTGCGGTGGGGGCGGCGCGGCGAGGTGCGAGTGAGCTAGAAGCAAGATGTCCTTCTTCTCCTTCGGGAAGCGAAGCTCTCTTCCCGCGAGCCTGGCAGCGCGGAGTTCCCTCTCCGCCCGAGCGAGTTCGCGGCGTAGCGCCCCGGTCGCCTCTCTCTCCCTGGCGGCCCAGTCGAGCGCCATCTGTGTGCGCATGTCGTCGTCCAGAGCGCGGTTGGAGTAGTGAGCGACCACCTCCTGCCGGCTGCACTGCCGCTCGCGCATCGCCTTGAGGGAGCCGTTCCAGTGCAGCAGTTGGAACACGGTCATCAGCTCCTGGAACTCCAGCATTGTGCGACCCTTGTTCGCCTCCAGCATGAACCTGCAACAGTACAGATTATCTCGTTAGAAACTTTTTTTTTATGGAAACTGACACGGTTGGCTACATCACCTACAACATCCGTGATGTCAGACCATAACACCGGGTGAACTAGGTGCCATGTCAGTGCTTCCCTTCGGTCGTGCTGGCTAGTGGCTACACTGATCTGGACGGAAAACACAAACTATTTACATAGCCGTTTCGACCGACGATTCATTCAGTGCGGTGGTACCAACCCGGGCAAGTTGAACCCTACCACCTAGTAAGGTAAGAAGGGAACTGGGCGCGAGATATGTCGATAAGTCTGGACCGTTGCTGAAAAATAATGGATGTTTTGTATGTAATTCGGTATGGGTGGCTGAGTCGGAGGGGCCAAAGCACATGCTCCGACCAGCCAATATCACCTCCGAGAAGGTAGGTGCCATACCGGAGACTTCCCTGGATTGCTGGCTATACTGGACTAGAGGAGAACACAACCGAGGTTGCTTTGCGGCCATCTTACATCCAGTACGGTAGTGCCAACCCAGTCGGCTACAACTTGAGCCTACCACCTAGTAAGGGGCAAGGGAAGGGACCTACACTTTTACACCGGTTCCGAACGGCGAAGCAGCAGGTGTCTAGGTATGCAAGTAAATTTTTTTTTCGTCAGAAAAAACTCATTGGTACCTACACGTCGACTGGATTTGAACCTCGGACCTCTCGCATGAGAAGCCGATGCCCAAACGACTTGGCCACCCGACGCTTGAGCTGTTGTTATAGCTATCTAAATTGGAAAGTTTAGAACCCTGTATTGTGAATAGCACTAAGGCACTTCTTTCCAGGTCAAATGAGGCGACTAAGGAGTCGTGTTTTCTAACTCTCGTGTGTTCTGCTTCTTGGAACGCTACAACAAAAATGCTGTCGTACCTAGATTAACTATGTATCACTAGACGATCTTCTTTTTTGCAGTTCATTTTCAATATTGGGATCCTTTTTGGCACTGCGGTACTGACTGACTGGCAGGACACCTCTTGCAATGACTTCCTCAAGTTGTCGTCCAACAGTTGTAGTTCTTTCTAGGGATATGGCCGACCTACTGCCATTTGAGAGATGTTGTTGTTGTTGGTTTGGCTCTAAGCCTGCAAACTAGTCCCCCTTGGTTTGGGACCTTCGTGCAAAACCCGTCGATATCCAGCTACCCCAGCCATGAAGGCCACAAGTAGGCCAGGGTCGTTGCAGACATCCGCAACGGAAGAAGGAGAACTGAGTATCTCCCATCCTTGGTTGCCAAGTAACAATAACATGCTCGGCCTCTTCTTCCCTCGCCAAGCAACCCCTGCACACTGGACTATCCGTAACACTGTGTTGTGGTGTAATTTACCAGAGTACTTGCAGCACAACACCGATTACTCTGCTTACCTAGATTGTCGGGATACAGGGAGTGATGTGTATGTGAAAGTTATAGAAAGTTAGCAATACTTCGATAATAGTCGATCAAGTAATATCCTGAGTAGCAATTTCTCGGCGCAAAAAGTTGAGAAACCAGACCAGATAGGTGTGTTGGTGCTCGATCAGCGTATTTTTTGTTATGCATTTGACCTCTTTTATCCAATTGAGTGGGGCAAACTCTCTGATGGGCGCGCCACCAGCCTGCCCACCAAAATTGCTACACGGGATCATATCAAACAACGTAACGACCCAATGCTGACCTGAAAGCGCCGATTCCCGTGTTGGGATTGTCTGCCTCGTCCGGGTCGCCCTTGAATGAGGCTCGCGCCTCTGTGACAGCCTTTTCGATGAAGTGGTCGCTGATGCGGCGCGACGGGTGCTCGTTGAAGACGCTGTTCATGAGCGCTATCTTCGCAGCGCTGCGACGCGCCTCCGCCTTCGTTGGGCAGTTCTGCAGGGACAGACAATAGGTAGCACCATTTACTAACCTCGGCAGAACGGGGGGGCTGTACCCTAATCACGAGATTACGATTACTACGCTAGTGTAGTCTACACTTTGGCTTGCTGGCTACACTGGACTAGAGGAGAACACAGCTGAGGCTACTACGCGATCACCTTACATTCAGTACGGCGGTACCAATCCAGTCGGTTACAATTTTACAATTTGCGCTTACCACCTAATACGGGGTAAGGGAAGTGACAGTTTTACACCGGTTCCGAACGGTGAAGCAGCAGGTGTAGGGTATGCACTTAAATTTTTCCATGAGAAAAAAAATTACTGGTACACACTGACCGTTTTCGAACCTCGGACCTCTCGCAAGAGAAGCCGATGCCCAGGCCACAAGGCCATCCGCGGATAAGATGTTACTAAATCGTACAATTGTTCGTACCGTTCGTATCGTTCGTACCGTGTGGGGTCGGTACTTAAAAAGAATAGCCCCACTGCATCTCTCCCCGTCGCATGTCGTAAAAGTCGACTAAGGGATAAGAAAATTCGTCAGCCTCGGTAGCTCAGTGGCACGGTTGGTTAGTCAACTGTTATTAAGCAACGCTGAGCGCGGTCAGTGATTGGATGGGTGACCGCTCGACCGTTGGAGGCTGACCGTGGTTCGGATTCCACGTTAAACTGTAGGTCCCTTTCCTTCTTACCTTACTAGGTGGTAGGGTTTATCCCGGCCGGGTTGGTACCACCGCACTGAACGAAACGTCGGTCGAAACGGCTATGTAAATAGTTCGTGTTTTCCGCCCAGTTTAGTGTAGCCGACATGAAATGAAGGGAAGCACTGACATGGCACCTAGTTCACCCTGTGTTATGGGCTGACATCACGGATGTTGTAGGTGATGTAGCCAACCGTGTCAGGTTCCATAAAAAAAAAAAAAAATTGTTCTCACTGAAGGAACCACACTCGAGAAATAAATGGTAGGGTAATATCCCACTGACTTTCTCGCTTGTTTGGCGAACTGAACGGGGGGCGAACTGTACCGTGTGGGGCCGGTACTTTAAAAGAATAGCCCCACTGCATCTCTCCCCGTGTATGTCGTAAAAGGCGACTAAGGGATATGACTCCCTTCTTATATTACTAGGTAGGGTTTATCCCGCCCGGGTTGGTACCACCGCACTGAATGTAACGTCGGTCGAAACGGCTATGTAAATAGTTTGTGTTTTCCGTCCAGTTCAGTGTAGCCGGCACGACCGAAGGGAAGCACTGACGTGGCACCAAGTTCACCTGGTGTTATGGGCTGACATCACGGATGTTATAGGTGACGTAGCCGTGTAAGTTTCCATAAAAAAAAAAAAACTGAGCGGTTTCGGCTCATCCCAAGACTATCACACCAAAATAAGTTTCCTATAGGTACAAATAAAATAAGTTTCCTATAGGTACAAATAAAATAAGTTTCCCATAGGTACAAATAAAATAAGTTTCCTATAGGTACAAATAAAAGAACTAAAATAATAAATGGAAATAAATCGTAGTGGTTTGGGCATCGGCTTCTCATGCGAGAGGCCCTCGGTTCGAATCCGGTCGGCGTGTACCAATGAGTTTTTTCTGACGAAAAAATGTACGTGCATACCTACACCTGCTGCTTCACCATTCGGAACCGGTGTAAAACTTTAGGTCCCTTCCCTTGCCCCTTACTAGGTGGTAGGCTCAAAGTGTAGCCGACTGGGTTGGTACCACCGTACTGGACGTAAGATGGCCGCATAGCAGCCTCGGCTGTGCTCTCCTCTAGTCCAATATAGCCAGCAATCCCGGGAAGTCTCCGGAATGGCAACTACCTTCTCGGAGGTGATATTGGCTAGTCAGAGCATGTGCTTTGGCCCCTCTGACTCAACCACCCATACCGGATTACATAAAAGGAAAATCGTGGTAGAGTCCAACCAATCTCGGAAAATGCATATTATTGAGTCTGCAGCAGAACTTTACGTTTGTTGTACGTTTTTATGTTCGAAATTCAAAATATACTGACAGGATAGTTCGTTGAATTCATAGAGAAATAATATACGGGGGTATATTATATATATCTCCTTTATACGTCTATGGTTGAATTAGTTAGGCTCTCGCAACAAACATTTTGTATGCAATATTTAATAGAAAGAAACCTTCGTTTGTATGGCAGCCACCTTTTTTTGAGTTTTCCTGGAAAAACAGATAATGGTATCTTTTTAGAAAAGCGAACATACCTGGAAGCTGCCGAAGCAGGAGCCACCCGGCAGGGTCACGTAGCAGACGTAGGGTTGCTGACCAGCCGGCACTGACTCGTAAATAACGAGGGCTCCGTTGCGCAGCTCCGCGCCCCGCGAAGCCTTCATCTGCCAGAACTCCTGCAGAGCCTCCACCACGTTCACTGTAGACAAACACAACACTCATCAACACGTCATTCACGACATCTATATATATATATATATATATATACACCTTACTAGGTGGTAGGGTTCATCCCGCGCGGGTTGGTACCACCGCAATGAATGAAACGTCGGTCGAAACGGCTATGTAAATAATGTTTTCCGTCCAGTTCAGTGTAGCCGACATGAAATGAAGGAAACCACTGACATGGCACCAAGTTCACCCGGTGTTATGGGCTGACATCACGGATGTTGTAGGTGATGTAGCCAGCCGTATCAGTTTCGATAAAAAAATCTATAAGAAAGAAAGAAAAGCGTTTTTTTATGGACACTGTCATCCTACAACACCTTGGAGAACTAAGCGCCACGTCAGTGCTTCCCTCCGGTCGTGCCGGCTACACTGAACTGGACGGAAAACACGAACTACTTACATTGCCGTTTAAACTGACCGTTCTTTCAGTACGGTGGTATCAACCCGGCCCGCTTAAACCCCACCACCTAGTAAGCTAAGAAAGGGAAGGGACCTACCAGTTTTAAGTCTTACATTGATGTAAATATATGGGTATAATTTATGGATATAAAAATAGTTTATGATACTACGAGGCATGGTGAATATTTCCGGTAAGAAATAAATTAACTGGATAATATTAGACCTCAAGCACGATCAGGCTAGTATGATTCAACTTGATGGCCTTGTATGGACTAGTCTCGCTCAATAGACGCCATACGCGTAATAAGTATGTATTAGGTAATGTGTGTTAGTCATAGCGAACATAATAATTTTCGCACGTAGATTTCGTTAGAGGCAGAGGCAGAGGCAGAGACTGAGGCGGAGGCAGAGAAAGAAGCAGAGGCAGAGAAAGAGGCAGAGGGAGATAAAAAGGCAGAGGCAGAGACAGAGTCAGAGAAAGAGGCAGAGGCAGAGGCAGAGGCAGAGGCAGAGGCAGAAGCAAAGGTAGAGACGAGAAGAAGCGAGATTTAATGCCACTTTAGCTGACAATTAACAACCAGACTTAACCGGATATGGTGAAAACGGTCATTAGTTCTAGGAATACGTTGGAACACGTTGTGTGTGATAGAGATTGTATGGTGAATCTGTCACAATATAACCTACTTTCGGTTTTTTTTTTCGGATACATAGTATATGTTATACAGGCTGTTTCAGGGTAGGGTTTCGTAACTTCAGGGTTCGAAAGGGGTCCATATTTGAAGACGAAAGCTCTGAAAGTTTTTCCCAGATTCGGTCATTTTATAGTATTTTTTGGTGAAAATCGTTTAATCGAGATTTGATGGACGGTTAACGTCCATCTCTATTAAATAAAAATAAAATTACTAACTTACATGCTTAGCTTAACTAGTAGAATTGAACTGCATGTAGGTAAATTCCAAACACTTTTTGAATGACATCAAAAGAAAAAGGGGACTGGACTAATTCATTGCAATCTCTAGACCTAAGCCGCACTTTTCCCAAACTCACTGTCCATCGAGTTTTTATAACAATTGTAATTAAATAGTAATTTTAACCAAATTTTTGTATGAAAAAAAAAAAATTAGGATTTTTGTTCTTCCAATAATTAATACTTTCTATTCCTGAAATTTCTCAAATCTATCCTGAAACACCCGTATATACATGTTTCCACTAATCTTAGTAGGTATTATCTCACCGATAAATACGACTATTACCAATATCACCTCCGAGAAGGTAGGTGCCATACCGGAGACTTCCCTGGATTGCTGGCTATACTGGACTAGAGGAGAACACAACCGAGGCTGCTATGCGGCCATCTTACATCCTGTACGGTGGTGCCAACCCAGTCGGCTACCATTTGAGCCTACCACCTTGTAAGGGACAAGGGAAGGGACCTACAGTTTTACACCGCTTCCGAACGGTGAGTGAGTAGGTGTAGGTATGCACGTAAATTTTTTTTCGTCAGAAAAAACTCATTGGTGCACGCCGACTGGATTTGAACCTCGGAACGCTCGCACGAGAAGCCGATGCCCAAGCCACTCGGCCACCCGCCGCTTTACCACAAAATGATCCTTTCGGTTCCCAGCTCGGCATCCGACCTCGCGCTAATTGTTTGTGCAGCCCCCCCCCTCCCCCCCCCCCCCCTCGCACCTCACAGCGCGCTTCCCCCTGCCAGGAGTCCCGCGCAGGAGGGGAGTGACCGCGCCGCTCGCGTTATATTTACATTGTTTTATTTACTCTACAGGTTAACACAGCCTCCGGGTGCCTGCTACCTAGCGAGGCAGTACGCGGTGCGTCGGCGCGTACCACTTGCGCGTTTGTATGCAAGTGTTGAAGTACAACATGACACGATCGATCGCACTCGGTGGGTTTAATGGTCGGCGAAGGAGCTGCTGTTGCTTCGGCCATTTTGTATCCGCGGTGTATACATATGCAGGTCCTTACGATGAATGTGTTTTGAAAATTTGAAAAAGCTTATTGTTTATTCTATAATTTCATCCATTGGTAGGTAACCTACGCTTGGATACGTCGAAAATTCCGCCAGTTCTAAATTCAATGCGAAGAAGAACTGACAAACAAACTTCGCAAGTCACAATGTTTTGTTAGTACCTTATAAGTATTATTTTATAAATAACCCATACTACCGCTAACAAGAGCATTAATACTTACAGCATAAACATGAATACTGAAGAATCTGACCACTCTGCCTATATATTCTGGTGTATAGTGCCATCGTCAATTTGATATTTAAATATATCATGTAAATTCAACAACAATTAGTAACAGTTTATTACAAAGAAATGTAATAAAGTCATATTAAAAATCTAAAGATACAAAGTGTATCCAATTGTCAAGTTATTTAGTGGGGAAAACAGTAGTCAGACTCTTAGATAAAATTATGGTCAGCTAAAGCATCCCTAACAGTGTAATAAAATAACTCTTTTTAATGAAAATTAAAAAAATTTTTTTTTTTTTATGGAAACTGACACGGTTGGCTACATCACCTGCAACATCCATGATGTCAGCCCATAACACCGGGTGAACTTGGTGCCACGTCAGTACTTCCCTTCGATCGTGCCGGCTACACTGAACTGGACGGAAAACACAAACTATTTACATAGCCGTTTCGACCGTCCTTTCATTCAGTGCGGTGGTACCAACCCGGGCGGGTTAAACCCTACCACATAGTAATATAAGAAGGGGGAGTCATATCCCTCAGTCGCCTTTTACGACAAACACGGGGAGAGATGCAGTGGGGCTATTCTTTTAAAGTACCGGCCCCACACGGTACAAATTCTTTAAATTCAGCTACATTTGCATGTAGCTGAATGGTACCTGATAAAACGTAGGTCCCATCGCTTCTTACATGTTGACACGGCACCTAGTTCATAAAGGTGTATTAATAATCACGGATGTTATATTTATGGGTGATGTAGTCAACCGTGTAAGTTTTCATAATAAATTAAAAAAATATAAAAACCGCCTTCAAAAATTTATGAAATAAAAAAATAAAAATCGAACCCTAGAGTTGAAGGCGGTCGGTTATTTATGCTTGCTTTAGCACCACCACCTTCAACTCTAGGGTTCGATTTTTATTTTTTTATTTCATAAATTTTTTAAGGCGGTTTTTATATTTTTTTAAATAGTTTTTTATTTCACAGTTTTTTTAGTAATTTTTATTTGCTATTAATGTACTCGGCGGAATTAATGTATCCGCCTCGCTTTCCAATCCGATCTTGACCAAAAAGAAATGGGACCACCTTGGAGCTAGACTAAACCGAACACAAAAAGAATCATCGAAATCGGTTCACAATTGGGGAAGATATTGCTGAACATATATAAAAAAAAAATACATACAACCGAACATAGAACGTCCTCCTTTTTTGAAGTCGGTTAAAAAGTAAATAAATTTGAAACACAATTTAAAATATATAAGGTCTTTCAATAGTAGGTAACGATACGCTAAGGGGTGTATGTGTATCAGATACTGATCACGTTCCCATAACATTTTTTTTTACGAAATAAAAAACATACTTATTAAAGTGAAATACGCGCACTTCACGTATTAAATTTGAGGATTGAGTAGGTTTTTCATATAGTAAAAAAAAATATTTGTATGGGAACGTGATCAGTATCTGATACACATACACCCTTAGCGTATCGTTACCTACTAATGGAAGACCTTATATACAAATAAAAAATGCCATACTTTGTGATTGAAGACAGAACCCTATTAAAAAAAACGGCCAAGTGCGAGTCGGACTCGCGCACCGAGATTTCCGCACGAAATTAAAAAAATGTTGAAAGAACCAACACGTTTCATGCATGGGGAATTGTTTTGATTAAATTTTTTATTTTTTAACCGACTTCCAAAAAAGGAGGAGGTTCTCAATTCGTCTGTATGTTTTTTTTTTTTTTTTTTTTGTATGTTTGTTACGCGATTTCTCCGTCAATTGAGGGCCGATTTAGAAAATTCTTTTTTTGTTAGTTAGGTCATACTTTCGAGGTGGTCCCATTTCAATTTTATCGAAATTGGTTCAGTGGTTTTCGAAAAATCAGCATAATACTATGGTGTGTGGTTACCTTCAGCAAAACTTGTGATGTGGTCGTTTTCGGCAATTTTCAGTTTGATAAATTAGTATGGTGTGTGGTTACCTTCAGCAAAACTTTTGTGCTGTGGACTTATTCAGCAATTTGCAGTCTGACACATATGGCGAATAATTCTGTACCACTTCAATCGATTTCGATTATTCGATTTCGATTATTCTTTTTTAAGTAATATTACTAAAAAGAATGAAATAAAAACTGTTTAAAAAAATATTAAACCGATTTCCAAAAAACAAAAAAAAAAAGAACTAAAAAGTATTAAATACCTAATATTTTGAAATTTTCTCTGTCCTGTTGAAATACATGAATCGATATACTAGTGATACATATTCGGACCCTTGTTTCATGAATATTCTAAATTTGAAATTTTTTATCTTTTCCGACCGGCCAGGTGCGCTTAATTTATTATGGTACCTGACCGGTACCTACTGTACCGAGTACCATCGAGCTGGTCTGATGATGGAGACAGAAGGTGGGCATAGGAACTCCTAAACTACACATGATAAACCCATCGTGTTTGGGCTCGTTGCATTTGTCTTCACGAGAAATTTACTTTAGACCTAAGAGATTCTCAATTCGACGGTATGTTTTCTTTTTTTGGATGTTTGTTACGCGATTACTCCGTCAATTGTGGGCCGATTTTGAAAATTCTTTTTTTTTTATTTGAAAGGGGATAACCCTGAGGTTTTTGAAGTGAAAACTTCTTTAGCGGCGCTTGGCACTTTTTTAGGTGGGTAAAAAATGTAAAACTCGCGACATCGCGTCAGCGTCATTTTTAAAATGAAACCTTAATTCATTGCATTAAGGGTTAAGTTAGAGTGGCACGGGATCTGCCGGCACTCCCGGAGTGCAACTGTTAAGTAGGGTTCGGTAACACGTTTATGTCTGTCCATTCTACTAAGTTCTGCAAAATGAATGTAGGGTTCCGTAACAAATGCATGTCTGTCTGTTCTACTAAATTTAACATTTATTTCAAAATGAATGTAGGGTTCCGTAACATATGCATGTCTATCCGTTCTACTAAATTTTACAATTTTCAACCAAGGTCCTCCGACGGTTATTTTATAATAAAAGTAGGGTTCCGTAACACGTTTATGTCTGTCCATTCTACTAAGTTCTGAAAGATGAATGTAGCGTTCCGTAACAAATGCATGTCTGTCCGTTCTACAAAATTTAACATTTATTTCAAAATGAATGTAGGGTTCCGTAACAAATGTATGTCTGTCCGTTCTACTAAATTTTACAATTTTCAACCAAGGCCCTCTGACGGTTATTTTATAATAAAAGTAGGGTTTCGTAACAAATGTATGTCTGTCCGTTCTACTAAATTTCACAATTTTCAACCAAGGTCCTCCGACGGTTATTTTATAATATAAGTAGGGTTCCGTAACACGTTTATGTCTGTCCATTCTACTAAGTTCTGCAACATCACCTACAACGTCCGTGATGTCAGCCCATAACACCGGGTAAACTAAGTGCCATGTCAGTGCTTCCCCCTTTGATCGTGCTGACTACATTGAACTGGTCGGAAAACACAAACTATTTACATAGCCGTTTCGACCGACGTTTAATTCAGTGCGGTGGTACCAACCCGGGCAGGTTAAACCCTACCACCAAGTAAGATTAGGAGGGAAGGGACCTACAGTTTTACGAGGAATCCGAACCCCGGTCAGCCTCCAACGGTCAGCGGTCACCCATCCAAGTACTGACCGCACCCAGCGTTGCTTAACATTCAATAGCGACAGTTGACTGTCTGCACCACTGAGCTATCGAAGCTGACGTGGTCCTATTTTAATTGGGTCAAGATCGGATTGGAAAGCGAGGCGGAATCGCGAGGCCGAAGGCCGAGCGATTCCGCCGAGTACATTAATAGCAAAAAATTACTAAAAAAAGCTGTGAAATAAAAAAAAAGTTTTAAAAAACATAAAACCGACTTCCTAAAAAAAGTAAAACTAAAAGACTATTTAAAATAAAAATATAAAAACCGCCTTCAAAAATATATTAAATAAAAACCTAAAAAAAAAACGAACCCTAGAGTAGAAGGCGGTGCTAAAGCAAGCAAAAATGATGCATGAAAGAAAACATGAGTGGATATCCTTTGTGATTTGTGTAGCCTTTTTAGCACCGCCTTCAACTCTAGGGTTCGTTTTTTTTTTAGGTTTTTATTTAATATATTTTTGAAGGCGGTTTTTATATTTTTATTTTAAATAGTTTTTTAGTTTTACTTTTTTTAGGAAGTCGGTTTTATGTTTATTATTATTATTTGTTGTTAAATCCGCCATAATAGCACATTTGATGAAAATTTGAACCAGTCAGCTATAACGGTTCCAAAGATACAGTAGTAGGACAGACAGACGGCTTAGGCTTAGTAATAGGCTTCCGTACGGGGTACAGAAACCTGAAAATGACCATCGAAATAAAATCTATCCCTAAAAATTTTACGTAACTTACTGTAAGGCCTAAGGACACAAAAAAAAATTTTCAAAGTCAAAATACCCTTTACCCTTAACCCGTCCGTCATAACTATAACCCTTGTATTTTTCTGCCTGCAGTTAAGGTAGGTACAACGTGGATGAACCTAGTGCAAAAGGATAACGGAAAGAAGACAGAGGGGGGAGAGGGGGGAGGGGTAAGGGGGGGGGGGGGGAAGGAGGTGAGAGAGAAGCAGATAAATGCATCGGTGGTCAGACTAAGGGCTATCCTTTTGTGCAGCGCCGCCGCCGCTCCGCACGCAACATAACAGAGGTGGTTTGCGAAATCTCACTTTCTACTCCGCGCGTTCCGAAACCGAATTTGGGAAGGATGCGATATGGAAAATGTATTTTAAATTCGGCTTTATTTTTCTCTGTATGGTGAACGTTTTGGGAGAGGATAAAGTAAACGATATAGTGCAACTCTGAATGTGCATTTTGTCAAATTACGTAAATATTGCTTACATTGCACTTACAGACAAGAATTTATTAATATAATAGAATAGTACATAATTGATAGATAGATAGAAAAATAGATAGGAAATAGATACAAAATTATAGATAGATAGAATGAAAATTAAAAATAGTGGAATGTAAGTAGGTAAAATGAAAAAGTTGTGAAATGAAGGGAAGCACTGACATGACACCTAATTCACCCGGTGTTATGGGCTGATATCACGGATGTTGCAGTCAACTGTGTCAGTGTCCATATGAAAAAGGTAATAGCAAAAGAGTTGAGCGTGAGAATTGAAGATAAAATAATAATAAGAATACTTACTTATTAATAATACATGCTAGTTATACAAGCCATACAGTTAATTACCACCACGTTTAGCAAAGTATTAGGACAAGATAACTATTAGGCAGCAAGTAAGACACGAAGACCCACCTCAAGACTCGGTGGAAGAACCGTGCCAAGGTGAGAGGTGGCTAAACTGTCGTTCTTTAAGCACTTCATCTTGTCCTTATCCCTCAGTCGCCTTTTACGACATGCACGGGGAGAGATGCAGTGAATGCAAAGAGAGCGTGTACCAATGAGATTCTCATTGGAATACGCTTTGCAATACTTCGACCTCTTACACAAAGGTGCGGCAGAGTTCGCAAATAAAGCTCGACGAAGCTCAATAAAGCATGTGCGCTGAGTGCGCGCGCAGACACAGATGTAGGCTAGGTGTAGGCTGTGCGAGTGTGCGCAAGCTCAGCCAACGGTATCGCCTAGACACATCTGGAAAAGCCGGTTCGCGCCACTCCACAAATAGATTTCCAGGGCTGAACAGAACAATGAGCAGGCGCTCATAGCTTACGAATTACGATTTGGTCCTTTGTTCCCGAAAACCTGAGCGACTATGGCAAACTGCATTTTGTTTGCGAATCTCCACTCGTCGGGTGCGAGCGTGAGGCGAGACGCCGCTAGAGGGAGAGAGAGAGAGAGAGAGAGGGAAGGCGCCGCACTGACCTCTGTAGCCGACTTCGTCGTAGAGCGGCATCACGGGGGTGTCGGGCGAGCCCCATTGCATCTCCGGATACACCATGGCGGCCTCGGGCTCGCGAACCCGATCTCTCGCGTCTCGCTCGCGCTCGCCTAGCGCCCTCCCGCTCCGCGAAACCGGTCCGCCGAAATAACTAGAGCAGTAGTATCGGCGACGTTTCCCTTTCAACTGACGCGAGTTCGGCGCGGCCAGACGTCTCTACGGCTAGGCGATTAGAAGGCGATGCTGGGCGGTGGCGGCGCGCGATGCAACGTGCTGCGCGGGCGACGGTCGCGACTGCACTGGCGGCTGCCGGCACTAAACAAACACCCTCCCGCTCTGCCTCCGCCCGCGCCTCGCGGCGCCCTCATTCACTCAGTTATCCTCGAATTTGCACTTCGATGCACCGGCACAGCGACACCCGAACAGTAGTCTGTGAACCTGCACTTTGCACTCGGTAGAGCCATGAGAGCTTTCAGTTTCACTAGCATAATTATTTGTGAGGATCCCTGCAGCAGTTACGTCAAGTTCTAACTCAAGTTCTAATAGCGTATTAAGTTCTCATGAGATTACCAAGAAATTTAGGAAAGCCAAATAAAATTAACTTCAAATTGAAAGTATAAGTTTGTCTTCATAGACATCTTCTCTATGATCTTGGTCGTTCTTCCTGTGGTAATGATCGTAAAGCGGAACAAAGGGGAAAAGGAATCCCGAAAAGAAATGAAACCTTAAAGAAAAGTGAAAAAGAAAATAGAAGTCCCAAAAAGAAGAGGAGTCTCAAACAGAAGCGGAAACCAATGTAAATGTGGAACTTCAAGAATGATAAATCATAAAAAGAGCATAAAGGTCACAGAAGTAGATGAAACAAGTGGCATCCCAAGGAACAGTGAGATCCAAAAGACAGAACTCAGGGCAGAAGTAGAACCCCAAGGAGGGATGAAAGCAAATTTTTTTTATGGATACGCGAGACACTTGGCGCCGTCAGCGCGGATTGTTGAGCCGACGACGCCCAAAAACATTCACATTAGAACGAGGGCCGTGAATGCCGTAGCGTGACAGATGCCTTTTTACGCTTCTCTTGAAAGATCCTGAGTCGTACACTGAAGGAAGCACATCGGGAGGAAATGCATTCCAGAGTTTCGCAGTGCGGATGATAAAATAAATACTGGAGCGCTCAGTCCGCACTTTAGGCAGATCTACAGTAAAGGGATGCATTCCCTGTCTGTTACGCGTGGACCTATGGTGAAATGGTGAGGTCGGAATAGTTTCGAACAGCTTCTCAGAGCATTCGCCGTTGAACAGTCGATAGAACACTTAGTGAACCTATGTCTCTATGGAGCTGCAAAGTTTTAAGTTTGTAGGACACTTCAAAGTCGTTAACTTGGCGAAATGCACGTCTTTGGATCAAGTCTAACAAGCCAAGTCGATACTCAGCAGCCCCACCCCAAATATACGAGATTTGGTCAGGCGAAAGTATCTCCGCGCCTTATTCAGGACGCCCAGCTTTTTTGAGGCGAGCTTAGCTTTGTCCTCGATGTGACGGCCGAAGTTTAAGCAAATGGTAAATTGGAACCACAAAGAGTTGCGGAACGCGGAGGTAGAAATGAAACTCCAAATGTCGTGGAAGCCGGAGGAGAAGCGAAAGCACAAAGTAGATGACGTGTTGATGCACTTGTGGTCGCAGCCGCCGTTGTTGTCGGCGCACTCGTCCACGTCTTGGCAGTCGAGCCGCTCGCAGTCCATCAGCTCCAGCTTGAGACAGGGCGCGCCGACGTAGTCTTGGATCTTGCAATATCGAGTGCTAAGTGTATAGTGGAGGGTGGAGAGGGGAGAGTACTGACGTGTTGACTTGTGGTCGCAGCCGCCGTTGGAGAAGCGAAAGCACAAGCACAAAGAGTAGCTGAAACTCAAATGGCAGAGGAATTCCAGGCAGAAGTGGAGCCCCAATCAGAACACAATCTTGACTTCTTTGCCAGATCTCCTCTTTGGCTTCAGAACACCCACAAGCGTCCCTACAGCCTTCGCTAGGATGCGAAGTGCAACGGAGGCGCTGCCTGGGGAAGGGCGGCAGACTGCAGCCGAGGACGAAGCGAATGCGGTGTTGGGAATTGGCGACATTGCGCACCGCGGCTGCAGATTGACGTGCGAAAGAGACGGCCATATCTGCAGCAGCGGATGAATGAAAGAGACGGAGCTTTCGCCATCTGATAACCAGATGAAGTGGTCGCGGCGGGGAGACGACCGGTCGCGACACACGCACACACCCATACACACTCTATCACACATAGGCGTATGGGATGCGTATGCACTAGCGAACTATACCTTACGCTCAGTTATATCATCGCATCATTGTGCCAGGGTACAATGTTTTGAATATTACCTTTCGAGGGATTCTGCAACTCGTGGTTAGAACTTGAAGATCTTTCCCAATCTTAAAGGTGATGGTCCAATCAGTCAAGCAAAATCTATAAGTTTAATAAGGGATCCAAACATCATTGTACAGTAAGATGCGCATGTGAAAAGTGTAAGGCTCCGACGCTACTAAAGCGGAACGATAGTGCTAAAACACTAAACCATATTACGGTATTCGATGTGCGACTTCTAACTCAACGCTGCCGAAAAAAGCCGAGCAGTTAGACAAGCCACTTTAATCTGATGATTCACGATCATCGAATCATCGCTGTGAAGTTCGCGTTCCGTCTGCGCCAGGGCACCCTCCCCCCTCCATGCCCCGTCCTGCGAGCAGAGGCGTAGCTAGAGTCGGTGGCGAGCAGGGCATAGGTTCATATTTCACACTATAAAATATATAGGTAAGAGGTAGTAGGCGAGTCACTACCGCCGGGTTAGTTTGGTTTTGTGAATTCGACGAACGTTCCCGTGAGATTTTGTTTTCGAAAAATTATTATATTTTGGGCCAAAATGTATGTTAAGCCTGAATCTGTCCGTGAGAGTTTATTTGGTGAAAATCGGACGAGTACATTTTGAAGCTATCACAAGTTGTACTGAGCGCCAGAGCACACTTGGGGAGATGGTGGTGACGTCATTGGTAGTGGAGGGAGGTTGAGTGCACGGTTTTGTGTAGTCGCCGGATGGGTCTTTAAGGCGTGGTAGCGTTCACGTTTGTAGGTTGGCAGCACGAAGTCGTCGACAGTACATACTTTATGTCGCCAACTTTCTGGAATGTTGTGTATAAGACGTTCATCGAATTCACGTCAAAAATAACTTGCACGCGAAACCAACGAACTCGTCATCAATGCCAACTAAAATTTTGCGTGGTGTTAGATGACGTGCCGTCTTAGCGATTACGATTCCGAATTTAAAATGAAGGTTAAACGGATTTAAAATAACGGATGTTCAGAATTTATTGAAAAGAAAACCATTATTTTGCAAGGACTCGACTTTTTGACGGAGGATTCTGAAGCATTCTTAGAAGTTAATTACTTCGCAGATTGCCCCTCTAGGATTTGCGTGGCTGGCGCGTGCCCACCTCATCAGACCCCAAGCTACGATGCTGGCAGCGAGGCGGAGGCAGACGGGAGGGAGGACAGTAGTGGTAGACGAGATATGCTAATGCGCTGTGCGGGGCCGATGACACCGGCGCGTCGCGCATGCGTCGACGCCGCAGCTCAGGATAGGCCTCCTTTCCTCCTGTATGTATGAGGAGTGGATGCGTTGACGCCGTTGCTCAGGATAGGCCTGCCTTCCTCCTGTATGTAGTGAGGAGTGGATGCGTTGACGCCGCTGCTCAGGATAGACCTCCCTTCCTCCTGTATGTAGTGAGGAGTGGATGCGTTGACGCCGCTGCTCAGGATAGACCTCCCTTCCTCCTGTATGTAGTGAGGAGTGGATGCGTTGACACCGCTGCTCAGGATAGACTTCCCTTCCTCCTGTATGTAGTGAGGAGTGGATGCGTTGACACCGCTGCTCAGGATAGACTTCCCTTCCTCCTGTATGTAGTGAGGAGTGGATGCGTTGACGCCGCTGCTCAGGATAGACCTCCCTTCCTCCTGTATGTAGTGAGGAGTGGATGCGTTGACACCGCTGCTCAGGATAGACTTCCCTTCCTCCTGTATGTAGTGAGGAGTGGATGCGTTGACACCGCTGCTCAGGATAGACTTCCCTTCCTCCTGTATGTAGTGAGGAGTGGATGCATTGACGCCGCTGCTCAGGATAGACCTCCCTTCCTCCTGTATGTAGTGAGGAGTGGATGCGTTGACGCCGCTGCTCAGGATAGACCTCCCTTCCTCCTGTATGTAGTGAGGAGTGGATGCGTTGACGCCGCTGCTCAGGATAGACCTCCCTTCCTCCTGTATGTAGTGAGGAGTGGATGCATTGACGCCGCTGCTCAGGATAGACCTCCCTTCCTCCTGTATGTAGTGAGGAGTGGATGCATTGACGCCGCTGCTCAGGATAGACCTCCCTTCCTCCTGTATGTAGTGAGGAGTGGATGCGTTGACACCGCTGCTCAGGATAGACTTCCCTTCCTCCTGTATGTAGTGAGGAGTGGATGCGTTGACACCGCTGCTCAGGATAGACTTCCCTTCCTCCTGTATGTAGTGAGGAGTGGATGCGTTGACGCCGCTGCTCAGGATAGACCTCCCTTCCTCCTGTATGTAGTGAGGAGTGGATGCGTTGACACCGCTGCTCAGGATAGACTTCCCTTCCTCCTGTATGTAGTGAGGAGTGGATGCGTTGACGCCGCTGCTCAGGATAGACCTCCCTTCCTCCTGTATGTAGTGAGGAGTGGATGCATTGACGCCGCTGCTCAGGATAGACCTCCCTTCCTCCTGTATGTAGTGAGGAGTGGATGCATTGACGCCGCTGCTCAGGATAGACCTCCCTTCCTCCTGTATGTAGTGAGGAGTGGATGCATTGACGCCGCTGCTCAGGATAGACCTCCCTTCCTCCTGTATGTAGTGAGGAGTGGATGCGTTGACGCCGCTGCTTAGGATAGGCCTCCCTTCCTCCTGTATATAGTGAGGAGTGGATGCGTCCACGCCGCTGCTCGGGATAGGCCTCCCTTCCTCCTGTATGTAGTGAGAAGTGGATGCGACGACGCCGCTGCTCAGAATAGGCCTCCCTTCCTGTGCTGTATGTAGTGAGGAGTGGATGGGTCGACTCCGCTGCTCAGGATAGGCCTCCTTTCCTCCTGTATGTATGAGGAGTGGATGCGACGACGCTGCTGCTCAGGATAGGCCTCCTTTCCTCCTGTATATAGTAAGGAGTGGATGCGTCGACCCCGCTGCTCGGGATAGGCCTCCCTTTCTCCTGTATGTAGTGAGGAGTGGATGCGACGACGCCGCTGCTCAGGATAGGCCTCCCTTCCTCCTGTATGTAGAGAGGAGTGGATACGACGACGCCGCTGCTCAGGATAGGCCTCCCTTCCTCCTATATTACTATTTTTACAATAGAGCAAAAACTAAAAAGTGAAAAAAAATACTTCTTCTATGGAGACCACCCTTAATTTTTACGTACGGATACGGAACCCTACAAACAGATAGAATCAAATGACAAGCAAAAACCCTAAGAACCGTTCAGTAGTCAAAATTTATGGACATAATTTACATTATGTGTCCCATTACCTCGGTCTGTAATTATGCTTTAGCCCTCATGAATCTGTCTTCCGGAGTTTGATGCCCGATTCGCAACAGCAGCGCCGCTGCATCCGGCGCGGGCGCAGCGTTGATTAGTGCGCAGGATTACGCGAATACGAAGAGAATCTAACGGTGATGGCCGTTTTACACTCTCTCAGTACCTGTTGTAGGTGAGCATTCGCAAACATACTAAACTCAGAATGTCTGCCTAGATATAGCCACGGGAATACCTATAGAATGACGCAATAGTCGATTTAGGTAAAATAAAAAAAAACAAAAAAAAATATTGGTCACATTTTGGGGTACCCTGTACTTTCCACGGAACGATTAGACACATTTATGTATGGCATGTTTGCTTAGTTTGGGGTCAGCTTCATCAAAATCGGTCAAATAAATTCGGAGATACCTATCTGCGTTAACAACAGACAGACACACAACATACAGACACCAAAGTGATTCCCATAAGGGTCCTTTTCTTTCGGATTTTGCGACGGGATCCTAGTCTACCTAATAATACTAAAACCGTGTGAATCAGGCATGATGCGCGCGCGCAACGCGCCGAATACATCTCGAGCGGCTCGCCAATTAGTTATAGTCCCCGCCGTTAGATGGCGGTAATCAGCGAACTGTCTGTGAACGTACTTGAATACATAAGATTACCAGCCTCTGTGGTCGTAGCATACCAAAGTTTATAGCGCCAGGGAAGGCAATATGGCCATAGACTTTGCGCATGGCATTTTAAAACAGTTATGTCTGGGGCCGATTGCAACAACACCGACTTAACAAGTACCTAAGTACTCGTAAGTAATCAGTAAATCCATTTACGAGTATAAGCTCATCTTTAAAGACACTTAAGATAAAAGTCAGTTGCGGCAAAGGTGGAATGCTGTCATTAGTATCCTAAGCTGACTTAAAGTTAAGTCTTCGTGTTCGGTCATTTAACTATCTAACAGGAACTTAGGAAAAGTCAAATAGACATCTGCCAAGCAAAGCGAATGAATAACGTCACCTGTCTGTAAAACAGTTTGTTTTGGGAACTTGCGAGGCGTTATTTTAAACAATGTAGCAATCTAGTGCCATTTCTGTCGAAAGCTAAAGAAGCCACTTCAATAGAGAACACATCGAGTTACGGATTTAAGCTGTCGTTAGTTAGAGGTATCTAAGTCTGTGTTAATGCAATCGACCCTTAGACAATTTGTTACTTTGTAATAGTTTAGCTTGCGAGAGTAAGTACTCTCATAAGATATCGTCTTCTAGCAAGATAAATATCTTTCTTAGAACACTGAAGGCATACCCGGTGTTAAAAATTATTGTGTACAATAATCGATTTTTACTAGATGGTTCTCTGTTCATATATTTGGAGTAAAAAATAAATACGAAACGAATACCCGCTACAGAGAAAAACAATGCAAGACTTGCGTGCTGAGCTAACTCGTCGTCATGAAGCTGGAGAAAATAACCTAACTATTAGATATGTAAAAGGAATTCCTAAAGTAATTATAAACTCGAAAAAAAACTGATCAAGCCCAAAGGATCACTTGCCCTCACACAGCAAAATGGAAACGTTACGCATGAATTATTTAGAGACTTTGGTGAATTTTTTACTAGTCAGACCTCACTCACATTTATATATACTAATATTAGAAGCATTGTAAAACTAGGGAAGCTAGACGAACTTGAGTGTATAATTAAATCAACAAATAGAACAATTCATGTTATTTTACTAGCTGAATCCTGGATTAAAAACGATTCTGAAGCCAAAACAATACAGTTACAAAATTATACTCACTATTATAACTACAGGACAGACCGCATAGGTGGAGGTGTCTCGATTTTTGTTCACAATATCATAAAGCATAGCTATCTTGAAAGTAAATACTGCAATGATAACAACTATCTGTGGATTCACATAGAAAACTTTTCTTTGGATGTAGGCGTTGTTTATAAACCTAGACACACAAACTACAAATTATTTTGCGAGGAAATGGAATTACAATTGCAAGGAAAAACACGAGCTATTTGTTTTGGTGACTTCAATATAGATTTGATTAAACCTGACCGAACAACGCAACATTACATAACGACCATAGAGGAGAATGGATACTTTATAGCTAACAATATTGATGAACAACAAAAACATTAATAGACCACATTATTACTAACTTACATAATTCAACCTTACATCTAGGTATCACGGATACATCATTAACAGATCACAAAGTACTGTGTCTAGAAATGAACAAAACCGCGTACATTTCTAAGGAAAAGGTTGTATACAAGGCGATAGACTACAACAAATTACACAAAACAGTTACAGATACACCTTACAAAGAAACCGTTCATTATAATAATTTTGAATCTTACCTGCAAATGTGCATTGAATCGTGTAGAATAGAGAAAAGAAAAATACAAAACTTACCTCGCGAGGATTGGATAAATAAAAACATTTTGAACGAAATAAAAATAAGAAATGGTCTTTGGAAAAAACTAAAGAAAAAACCTGAAAATGAACAATTAAAACAATCATTTACTAAACAAAGAAATAAAACCACGGCATTAATAAAACATGAAAAAAAGATATACTACCAAAAAGAGTTTAAAAAATGCGAAAATAAACCAAAGAAAATTTGGAACTATATAAACACACTCACATGTAATAAAATTAAAAATGTTAGCTCTCCATCTAAATTAATTATAAATAACGCGATTATAGTCAATAACTTGGAAATATGCGAGTATTTCAATGAATTTTTTTCAACAATTGGGTCTCAATTAGCAAATAAAATACCTTCCTCATATCATCCCAAACCATATAACTCTCACACATACACACACATAAACACACAAACACCACACGTTCACACTATAAACAACTTTGAATTATGCACGCAACACGAAGTTTTAAAAGTAATCGATCAATTAGACGTCAACGTGAGTACAGGAATTGATGGAATAAATACAAAATGTATAAAATCGGTTAAACATCTCATTGTCGAAAGTTTGACAAATTGCATTAACTCATGTCTAGAGCTTGGTGTCTTCCCCGATGAATTAAAAGTGGCGCGCGTGACCCCAATCTACAAAACTGGCGCTAAGTCTGATCCCGGCAACTATCGACCGATATCTGTTTTGCCAGTTATATCTAAAATTTTCGAAAAAAATTATTCACTCTCGACTCAGTGAGTACCTACGGTCTATAAATTTTCTGTATGAAAAACAATATGGATTTAGACCAAAATCGAGCACGCTGACCGCATGTACTGACTTAGTCACCGAATTAAATCAACAGGTAGACAATGGAAACGTATCTTTAGGTATCTTCATTGACCTAAAAAAAGCATTTGATACAGTAAGTCATGACATCGTACTAACGAAACTAAGCGAAATAGGTATCACTGGATCAGCTATAAAAATATTAGAAAGTTACCTCTCAAACAGGTACCAAATTGTACAGATTGAAAATGAAAAAAGCAGTCCAAAACCGATCACCTTTGGAGTGCCCCAGGGTTCAATAATCGGGCCCTTAATTTTCCTTATTTACATTAATGACATATATAAAATAGGCCTTTCAGGCAATCTAACTTTATATGCTGATGATACGTGTTTGTTTTATTTTGGCCGTATGATCGAAGAAGTTATCCAGCAAGCTCAGTTAGATCTTAACATTTTAAACACGTGGTTTTTGCAAAATTTATTAACTATAAATACAAATAAAACATGCTATATAATTTTTGCGGCGAAAAATAAGGTAGTACACTCACATAAACCCCTAAAAATTAATGAACAAGTTTTAAAAAAAAAAAAAATCGACAATGAAAAATATCTCGGACTTATACTTGACAAGGACTTGTCCTGGCGCGCACATATAAAACATGTGATTTCAAAATTAACTCCGTTAACTGGAGCACTGAGACGTATTGCCGGCGTCCTCCCCGCGCAGACAAGACACACTATATACAACTCACTTGTCTACCCACACCTACAGTACCTTGTCAGCGTGTGGGGGACGGCTGCTCCCTCCATACTTCACGACCTACAAATCGCTCAAAACAAAATTGTTAAAGTCCTCTTCCAATTTGATCGCCTCACACACACAGATACATTATATAAAGAGACAAAACTATTCGATATCAAACAAATATACAAATACAATACGTGCATATTGATCAGGAACATTTTACAAGGTAACCTTCACATAAAAACGAATTTCATAACTAATAGTGAAATACACGCACACTTCACAAGAAGTGCGCGAAATCTGCGTATACCTACACCGCGCACAAATTATGGAAAACGAAACCTATTATTTGATGGTGTACAGGTATATAACAGCCTTCCTAACAGTATTAGAAATTTAGAGACAAACAGACAGTTCAAGACAGCTATCAAAACCTACTTTAGTGTCTAATAAATAGCAGACTAGGTCTTTAGTTTCTATTTTATACTTATATCTAGATTATTATAAATAATAATGTTACCTTGTCCGGTGGTCCACTACGTGGGCTAGTATCGACTGAAAGTACTTATAAATTAATATGTCCTCGTTGCGTGTCGACATACCGAGTCGAGTGTTTCGGTCGGTAATGGTTTACGTGGTGGGCCTCCATGTCCAAATTCTTGTACAACGATGTAACCGCAACAAAAGAAAACAAATGTAAAATTTTCTCATAAAAGTGAATGTAATGTTCTTTTGGGAAATAAATATTCTTTAAACTGATACCCCAAAAGATCAGCTAGAATAAAATGCTTTATGGCATTAATCTCGCCTTTTGTACGATTTTTTTTGTTCAAAAATGTGTATACAAATTAATATTTACAACGCCATGCAATCTATAAAATATATAAATTGTAATTAGCCTAATTT
The DNA here is from genome assembly GCA_946902875.1 of Nematopogon swammerdamellus. Taxonomy (NCBI): domain Eukaryota; kingdom Metazoa; phylum Arthropoda; class Insecta; order Lepidoptera; family Adelidae; genus Nematopogon; species Nematopogon swammerdamellus. Next base: position 2,001,099 of record OX336333.1, read on the forward strand.
ATATATTTGTTTCTCTTTTGTACAATAAATGATATTATTAAATAGCAAGCGTAAGAAAGTAAAATAACAATTGTAATTTAAACAATTAACTAACAATTAACATTTTAACAATTGTAAATTGTAAATAATACCGTGTGGGGCCGGTACTTAAAAAGAATATCCCCACTGCATCTCTCCCCATGCATGTCTCGTAAAAGGCGACTAAGGGATAAGGACAAGATGCCGTGCTAAAGGGCGACAGGCTCGCCACCTCTCACCTTGGCACGGTACTTCCACCGAGTCATGCAGCAGGTGGGTCTTCGTGCCTTACTTGCTGCTTGATCGATTTAATCTTGTTCAAATACTTTGCGAAACGTGGTGGTCGGTGTTGTGCTGTAATTGACCAGAGTACTTGCAGCACAACACCGATTACTCTGCTTACCCCGATTATCGGGATTCAGCGTGTGTGATATGTATATATGTAATTTCTCTTCCTTAAATTTAAACATTTTTCTTTTCTTTAAATTTTAATATAATTTATTCAACCAAAGTAGGTACATAATTTAAAACTAAAGACTTAACAACCTAAAACTTCGGTTAAAGTTAGGTCGTAAGTTCATTTCCTTCATTTGAAGATGTCATACTGCATGAGGCCAGTACTTAAAAAGAATAGGCCCACCGCGTCTCTCACCGTGCATGTCGTAAAAGGCGATTAAGGGATAAGGACGAGATGCCACAGAACGAATCGAAGGCGACAGACTTGCCACCTCTCACCTTTGCATGGTCCTTCCACCGAGTCGTGCAGCAGGTGGGTCTTTGTGCCTTACTTGCTGCTTGATCTTGTCCGAATACTTTGCTAAACATGGTGGTCGATGTTGTGTTGCAATTTTCCAGAGTTCTTGAAGCACAACACCGATTACTCTGCTGACCCTGATTTTCGGGATACAGCGTGTGTGGTGTATATTGAGCCAACTACCGAGAGTGCGCGGGCGCCGCGGGTTTCCTTATCCATGGCGTCGGAGTCGTCTCAACTACGAACGAGCTGGTGCGTCGACCTGCGACACGGCTAAACCAACAGCTGTGCTAACACGCGTTCCTTTAGGACCTACGCCTTTTTAGGGTTCCGCATCTGGTACGGGATCCTATTACTAAGCCTACGCCGTCTGCCTGTCTGTCTGTTTGTCCGACCGTCTGTCTGTCCGAGGGCTGTATCTCTTGAACCGTAATAGGTAGCCCGTTGAAATTTTCACAGAATATGATATAACAAATAATAAAAATAAGAAAAAATAAAAAATTCACGGGGGTTCCCATAGAAGAAACCAAAAAGTGTATGCGCGCGCGCCATCTACCGAATAGATTATGAAGCATTTTAACTAATCATGACATTTAACTAATATAAATATAATATTCCATATATTTAGTAATTTATATGTATTAAACATGTATGGCTTATATTTTACTAGCATGTAATTATATGTACGTATTAATAAGTATTCTTATTATTATTTTTATCTCCAATTGTCACGCAACTATTTTGCTACTACCTACTTACATTCCACTATATTATCGAATCTCAAACATCCAAAGGTTGACTGTAAGAAATCTCTGTAAGGGATAAGTCCGCCTTTGCACCTTATGTAAACTTTCCAATGTATTTGTTACTGTTTAATGTTTACTGGAGCAATAAAGAATTTTCTATCTATCTATCTATCTATCTAACTAATATGAAGCATTTCATAACACACCATCTAGATGGCGTGAGTGGCGCTAGCCATGACATGGCGATACGGAACCCTCGGTGCGCGAGTTCGACTCGCACTTGGCCGGGTTTTATTTAATTTTAGGTATTTTAACAAACGCCTCTTAAAAATCTCTTATGAAAGTATGGAATGAATACGTACGTGATTGTTTTATTTTTTATGGAAACTGACACGGTTGTCTACATCACCTACAACATCCGTGATGTCAGCCCACAGCACCGGATGAACGAGGAGCCATATCAGTGCTTCCCTTCATTTCATGTCGGCTACAGTGAACTGGACGGAAAACAAGAACTATTTACATAGCCGTTTCGACCGACGTTTCATTCAGTCCCATGGTACCAACTCGGGCGGGACAAACTAGGGATAAATAATGTTTTTTAATCGTTAAAAAAAATGGATGAATGCAAATTCTTTATTGCTCTATAAACGAATACATATTAAATACAGTATTTACATTCGGTGCAAAGGAGGATTTATCCGTTAAGGAAATTTTTTCCAGACAATCTTTGGATGTTTGAGGCATGAGGGTGAAATAGTATATAATATTATATGTGAAATGAGAATATAAGAACTATATTGTAAGAGGCAGTGGTTTCGGAATCTGCTTCTCATGCGAGAGGTCCGAGGTTCGAATCCGGTCGGCGTGTACCAATGAGTTTTTTGCTGATGAAAAAATTTACGTGCTTATCTACACTGCTGCTTCACCGTTCGGAACCGGTGTAAAACTGTAGGTCCCTTCCCTTGCCCCTTTCTAGGTGGTAGGCTCCAATTGTAGCCGACTGGGTTGGTACCACCGCACTGGATGTAAGATGGCCGCATAGCAGCCTCGGTTGTGTTCTCCTCTAGTCCAGTATAGCCAGCAATCCAGGGAAGTCTCCGGTATGGCAGCTACCTTCTCGGAGGTGATATTGGCTGGTCGGAGCATGCGCTTTGTCCCCTCAGACTCAGCCACCCAAACCGGATTACATAAAAAAAAATTTTTTTGTGAAATGTCTTGTCTTCTAATCTTTTTGCAATATGTCACTTCGCTGGGTGATATTGAGATGCAGGGTGGGTTTAGAGCCCTAGAGTCACGTGAAATAATACCGTACCGCGAGTACAGTGTGGGTTCGGTACTTAAAAAGAATAACCCCACTGCACCTCTCCCCGTGCATGTCGTAAAAGGCGACTAAGGGATAAGGACAAGATGCCGTGCTAAAGGGCGACAGGCTCGCCACCTCTCACCTTGGCACGGTACTTCCACCGAGTCATGCAGCAGGTGGGTCTTTGTGCCTTACCTACTTGCTGCTTGATCGATTTAATCTTTTCTGAATATTTTGCGAAACGTGGTTGTCGGTGTTGTGCTGCAATTTACCAGAGTTCTTGCAGCACAACAACAATTATTCTGCTTACCCTGATTGTCGGGATACAGCGTGTGTGGTATGTATGTATATGTATGTATGTCTTGTTTTTGTAATCTGGGTGATATTGAGATGCAGGGTGGGTTTGAACGCGTGGACTGCACCATTGGTGCCTAGAGCCATCTAGGCTTAATAAAAAAATATATAAAAACCGGCTTCAAAAATGTATGAAATAAAAAAAATCGAACCCTAGAGTTGAAGGCGGTCGGTTATTTTTGCCTGCTTTAGCATCGCCTTCAACTCTAGGGTTAGATTTTTTTTATTTCATACATTTTTGAAGGCGGTTTTTATATTTTTTTAAATAGTTTTTTATTTCACAGTTTTTTTTAGTAATTTTTTGCTACAAAACAAATGTACTCATTTTCCAATCCGATCTGGACCAAATTAAAATGTAACCACACGGGAAGCACCAGCTTTCAAATAAAAAAAGAATTTTCCAAATCGGTTCACCCAGTCGAAAGTTCTGAGGTGACAAACATAAAAAAAAAATACAGTCGAATTGAGAACCTCCTCCTCTTTTTGAAGTCGGTTAAAAAAATATTCAAGGACGTGAAATAATAAAATATAATAAAATCTCACCGCGGCCATATCCCTGCGTGTGTTTGGCGAAGCTGCTAACGACAGCGTCGACGGCCTCCTTGAGTACCTGCTTGGCTCGCGCGTCCGGCAGCGCCGCCGCGCCGCCCGCCCCAGCGGCGCCCGCGCCGCCGCCCGCCCCGCCCCCGCCACCCCCGCCCGCGCTCGCCACCTGCATCCTAGCCGCGCCGCGGACGCATCACGACCACACCCGCCGCGCCTCGCCGTGCCCAGCCGATACACCTGGAGCAACAAGCATTTGTATAATAATAAAAAAAAGTAAAAGTAAAAAGTAAAAAATGTCTTTATTCAATAGTAAAAAAACACAATGTAGGTACTGTCCCCTGCACTAGTCCGTAGACTGTGCTGCAGAGGACAGCGGGTAGTATAGGTTTTTGCGGGTACAGTTAGAGTATAATATATACTGCTTACATCATTTTTTTTATCTATACATAATACTATAATACACATTTACGAGAAAACGAAAAAAATAAACAAAACAAATAAACTAAATATAACAAACAAAAACAAATAAAATTACCTAAACATAGTATAGTGTTCGTACTTATAACAGTATTTGAGTGAGGGTGTGTCTTTGAGTGTGTGTGTGTGTGTGTGAGGGTGTGTGTGTGTGTGTGTGTGTGGGTGTCCTCTTCAGGAGTTGCTTCGTCAGCAATTGGGTGAGAAATGCGAATGAGTGCTTAGTAGGCTTGGAATAGGGGATTGGTACTCTTAGGGCGGGAAAAGGGGATTGGTACTCGTAGGGCGGGAAAAGGGGATTGGTACTCGTAAGGCGGGAAAAGGGGATTGGTACTCGTAAAGCGAGAAAAAGGGATTGGTACTCGTAGGGCGGGAAAGGGGGATTGGCACTCGTAGGGCGGGAAAAGGGGATTGGTAATCGTAGGGCGGTAAAAAGGGAGGTACTCATAGGGCGGGAAAAGGGAACTAGTATTCGTAGGGCGGGAAGAAGTAATTGGTAGTTAGTAAGGCTGGAAACGGGAATTGGTACTTAGTAGGGCGGGAAATGGGACCTGCGCGGGGAATGGGGACATATTAAGAAGGGAAATGGGAATTGTTACTTAGAAAGGCGGGAAACGAGACCTGTATATATTTAGTATATTTTAGTTTATTATAGCTACATTTCTTGTATAAAAGCATTTTTTAATTTTTTTTTATGGAAATTGGCCCGGGTCACATCACCTACAATATCCATGATGTCATCCCATAACACCGGGTGAACTAGGTGCCATGTCATTTCATGTCGGCTACACTGAACTGAACGGAAACACGAACTATTTACATAGCCGTTTCGACCGACGTTTCATTCAGTGCGGTGGTACCAACCCGGGCGGCATAAAGCCTACCACCTAGTAAGGTAAGAAGGGAAGGGGCCTACAGTTTTACGTGGAATCCGAGCCACGGTCAGCCTCCAAGTACTGACCGCACAGTCGACCCACTAAGCTACCTAGGATAATTAGGTTTATATATAAAACTTGTACATATCTATATATATAATTTTTTTTGTTATCTGACGAAGACCAATAAGTCGAAATATCATGTAAAATATGTGTTTATTTTTTAATTTATAATGTACAAAATATATATTATAAACATAATTTATTAATAAAGAGATTTTGACATTTTTTAATTTTTAAATTTTTTTTTATGGTATCCGGTATGAGTGGCTGAGTCGGAGGGGCCAAAGCGCATGCTCCGACCAGCCAATATCACCTCCGAGAAGGTAGGTGCCATACCGGAGACTTCCCTGAATTGCTGGCTATACCGAAATAGAGGAGAACACAGCCGAGGCTGCTATGCGGCCATCTTACATCCAGTACGGTGGTAACAACCCAGTCGGCTACTATTTGAGCCTACCACCTAGTAAGGGGCAAGGGAATATTCAATGTGGAGCGTCATATAATATTTTTGTCCGGTTACCTATATCAACTGTACTCTATGACAACATATTCAAGGCCGCACAGGTCAGCAGTGCAGCAGACAAGTTGGGTACAAGGTCCCCTGCGGTCGTTTGGCCGCTTCGAATGAATTAGCATGCGAGCGGTGTGCTGGGGCCGGCGCGCCAGCTGACACCACGAGACCAGCCGCACCAGTCTGACCGAACATGCTTACAGACATGGAGACAAGAAGCTAAGAGCTAGACCGGATCGGGCAAGTGCTCAAAAAGGCGTCGTCTCGGTGCGCTTGCCAAATTCGATATTTTATGGCTACAATTCTACGAGACGAGACGGAAGTTAACTTTCTCCATACACAATCTTTTGACATTTATATTGTTTTCTAGCCCCCTAAACCTTATTCGATTTTTACCATTTTTTTTCCTGTCTTAAGGACAGTTCAATCTTCGTTCTTGTCTTTTTTGTTTTGTTTAGATGAAATATACCTACAACACCGGAGCTAAAAAATTATTTCGACAGAATTTTTTTTATTTTTTGATGTCATGAAGTTCATTAAGCATTATTGAGTCACATCACTTTAGATATTCAAATAATAAAAAAACAGGAACGTAGATTCGACTATTATTACAACAAAAAAAGAATTGTAAAAATCGGATAAGGTTTAGGGGGGTTAAAAACATAAATGCCGAAAGACGATTTTATATGGAGAAAGTTAACTTCCGTCTCGTCCTAAGGAGCTTAGTAGCGCCACTTTTTGAAGAAATAGCCCGCGATAATTAGACCAATCTAAAGGATAAAAACTACTGCCAAATATAGACAAATTTTTTGTCTATCGATCACACGTTTTTGGTTGTAAAATTTTATCATTTTCTATACAAACTATACGGTAACCAAATGTCGATATTTTCTTCCGCGTTTTTTAATGAATTTTTATAGCAAAATGACGCCATTTGTTATATCTATCGATCACAATCATGCTTTTCAAAGTTCTAATACGAGAGATCACAATTTATGAAAAAAAAAAATCCCCTTATGAAAACTACTACTACTATGCGCTACGCCGCCGTTGGCGTTACTAATAATGCTTCAGCCCTTCTCTCAAATAGAGACAAGTCAGGACTTGTAGGAACCTGTCGTCGGGTCGCCGCGTCTCGTATCGAGCACGCTCCTCATCACACGACTTAACACGAACGCGGCACGGTAGGTACAGTTACCGGCAGCAAATAATGCGTGTCGACTTTAGAAAGAGACAATCCGGTTGTAGAGCGTCGTCCCTGTCGCACAGAGATGTGCGAGTTCGTGCGACAGGGACGACGCTCTACAGCCGCCAGATTGTCTCTTTCTAAAGCTCGATACGCATTATTTGCTGCCGGTAACTGTACTGATGATTATAATAATTCCTAAGCAACTATAAAAAAGAAACCTTAATTGTCTTAATGTTGATAAAGCAATAATTTGTATGGTATAGCAAAAATTGTACCGTGTGGGGCCGGTACTTTAAAAGAATAGCCCCACTGCATCTCTCCCCGTGTATGTCGTAAAAGGCGACTAAGGGATATGACTCCCTTCTTATATTACTAGGTAGTAGGGTTTAACACGTCCTGGTTGGTACCACCGCACTGAATGAAAGGTCGGTAGAAACGGCTATGTAAATAGTTTGTGTTTTCCGTCCAGTTCAGTGTAGCCGGCACGACCGAAGGGAAACACTGACGTGGCACCACGTTGACCCGGTGTTATGGGCTGACATCACGGATGTTGTAGGTCATGTAGAGAACCGTGTGAGATTCCATAATTTTTTTTTTAAATCGTACTCAAAATTAGCAGAAATCCCTGCTATTATTATTATTAACCCTGAGATTAATAATAATACATAAAAAAAAATAGTAGCGCATAAAAAAGAAACGAAAATATTGTTTTTTTGTTGTTTACATTTCGGGTTACCCTGTATTTTCCACCGAACTATTTAGACGAATTTATCTATGGCCTGTCGAAACGAAATAAAATGGCGCAAATATGTGAGTGGAAGAGTCGGTAAGGGTCGCCCAAGACGCACGTACCTGGACCAGATCGGGCATGTGCTCAAAATGGGTCAAGTGCGTAGTACCCGTAACCGACGAGCGTGCATGAAGAACATTATGAGAATGGAAGAGGCGACAGAGGTGTGTCAGGATCGTGGCGCGTGGAGATCCGTCGTCTCTGCCTACTCCACCGGGAAACAGGCGTGGCGCTATCTATGTGTGCATGTATGAAGGGTTAAAAATACAAAATGCCCTCAGAATTAGAAGTGTTCTTCGCGGCTCGCACCGCGGCTCCATTGTTTATTCCCACGTCTCGAGGCGGAAGGAACCAGTTTCTGCTTGAAATTCGCGATAAAAAATGTCGGCGGTGCGTCGCGTGTGCGGCGAGCGGTGTCATTAGCCTGCGACGTCACCTACCGTCTCGCGTGCCCCTGCGCAACCCCCCCCCCCCCCCCAACTCCCCTCTCCCTCGCCCCTCCCCTCCCACTCGCTTCTGTCTCGCCTGCGCTCGCGCTGCAGCCTGCAACACAGCTCACACTCTTGTCGAGAGCATTATATTGAAGTTCTATTTCTATGATTGAGGGTAAATGTTTTAAGGTTCCGTACCTCAAAGGAGGAAAAAACGGAACCCTTATAGGATCACTTTGTTGTCCGTCTGTCTGTCTGTCTATCTGGCTGGCTGGCTGACTGGCTGTCTGTCGGTCTGTCAAGACCCTTTTTACTCAGGAACAGGTAGACGTATCAAGTTGAAATTAATATCAAATACTAAGGTCTACGTTTCCTCGGAGGTATAGAAATTGTAAGCTTCTAAGTCAACGCACAAACAAGATACGGCCATTTATATAACATATTTTGCCACTAGCAAATGAAATTAAAAACCTATTGAGTACTTACTTCCTGTTGACCTGGAAACCTAGAATCATGTTTGTTAAGAACCCTCTGATAGCACAGTTAAAGGAAAATATCCGAAAAATTGTAAACTTGTAGTTATTTAATGTAAAAAAAATTTTTTGTTTGTTTTGTATGTCAAAACTCTTTTTCTCAGAATCGGATGAAGATATCAAATTTAAATTAATGCGTAATACTAAAGTCTACAATCTCTTCGAGGTGTCGAAATGTAAGCTTCTAAATCAACACAATCAAAAGATACGGCAGTGTCAGATTTCATACTCGCAAACTCATTCAGATCAAATCAAAGCCTATATCTACATATACCTATATACTTGTATATCCCGTTGACCTAGCTAGAGTAATTAAAGGCAAGAAGCAAGGTCTCACCAGCACAAGTAAAGGAAAAATAAGAAAAATGTTTTGTAGTTATGTCATATAACAAATATATTTTTGTATATTTAAACTGTTCAACTCGCACTTGGCGGTTTTTTTTATTGTAACGAAGTGCAATAATGTACGTTATTTCCACCGTGTTGGGGTGGTACTAGATAGAATAGCCCCACTGCTCTCTCCCCGTTCCTGGTAAATGGCGTCTAAGGCATAAGGACAAGATGCCGTGCTAAAGGGCGACGGCATAGCCACCTTGGCGCGGTCCTTCCACCGAGTGATGCAGCAGGTGGGTCTTCGTGCCTTACTTGCTGCTTGATAGTTGTCTTGTCCTAATACTTTGCTAAACGTGGTGGTCGGTGTTGTGCTGTGATTTGCCAGAGTTCTTGCAGCACAACGCACAGATTACTCTGCTTACACCGATTGTCGGGATACAGCGTGTGCAGACGCTGTATCTTTAGAAATTTAAAATAGAGTCACATTCAGAATTTTTTTTCACCATGAAAAAATACTGTAAATTAATTAATATTCTAATATATAAAAAAAATTATATTCTATATATTTAGTAATTTATATGTATTAAACATGTATGGCTTATATTTTACTAGCATTCTTATTATTATTTTATCTTCAATTCTCACGCTCAACTCTTTTGCTACTACCTACTTACATTCCACTTTATTATCGAATCTCAAACATCCAAAGGTTGACTGTAAGAAATCTCTCTAAGGGATAAGTCCGCCTTTGCACCTTATGTAATTTTTCCAATGTATTTGTTACTGTTTAATGTTTACTGGAGCAATAAAGAATTTTCTATCTATCTATCTGTAAATTAAAAAAAAACCTGCTTTAGTGTTTTGAGTACATATTATCTATAAAAAAAATCATATTATGTACTTCATAGAACTGAATTTTTGTTTGAAGTTTTAAAAAAATATAAAACATTTTCGTTGTTTTGCCATATGAATCCTCTTAAGCGGAAAATCCACAAATCGCATAATGAAAGTTTATCACAGGTCGACGACTGGCGCCGACGCGCCGCCGCGCTGTCAGTTCGAAAGCGCTAATGACATGTATCGCTCAGTTCGGCTCGACGACCGATCCATTAGCGAAGGTCACGTGCGCCCGCGCATCGGCCGGGGCGACCAAATTCCATTTCTTCTTAGGCCATAAAGGTGAGAACGCACTTGGCGGAACTGAACCATCCATCATGATCATTATTTTTTTTTTTTTTTATGGAATTAGTCCGTTTCATCATGATCACTGGTCCGTTTCATCATGATCACTGGTCCGTTTCATCATGATCACTAGTCCGTTTCATCATGATCATTAGTCCGTTTCGGTCTAATGCTGGGCTTTTTTTATTTTTATACTGACACGGTTGGTTGCATCACCTACTACATCCGTGATGTCAGCCCGCAACACCTTGGCGAACTGGGTGCCATGTCAGTGCTTCCCTTCGGTCGTGCTGGCTAAACTGAACTGGACCGAAAACACGAACTATTTATATAGCTGTTTCAACCAATCTTTCATTCAGTGCGGTGGTACCAAACCGGGCGGGTTAAACCCTACCACCTAATGAAGGGACCAACAGTTTTACGTGGAATCCGAACCACGGTCAGCCTCCAACGGTCGAGCGGATCCAAGTACTGACGGCGCCCACGTGTGCTTATGATCACGACCGACAGTCGACCGACCGCACCACTTAGCTACCGAGGCTGACAATGGTACCTAATTTTAAATTATTTATGTAATCCGGTATGGTTGGCTAAGTCAGAAGGGCCAAAGCACCAGCCAATATCACCTCCGAGGAGGTAGGTACCATACCGGAGTCTTCCCTTTGGATTGCTGGCTATAATGGACTGGAGGCCAGGACAGGCGAGGCTGCTATGCGGCCATGTTACATCCAGTACGGTGGTACCAACCCAGTGGGCTACAATTTGAGCCTACCACCTAGACAAGGGAAGGGACCTACAGTTTTACACCGGTTCCGAACGGTGAAGCAGCAGGTGTAGGTAGGCACGTAAAATTTTCCATGAGAGAAAACTCATTAATTCGCACCGAACGGACGTGAACCTCGGGCCTCTCGCAAGAGAAACCGGCGCCCAAGCCACTTGGCCACCCGCCGCCGCTTAGATCAATCAGAGTTTTCCTCTTCACAGATACTCTTTACCGTCAGGGTGCGCCAGCGTACCGGTCGTGTCTCTCGTAGAGCGGGGCTCCGATTATGTACGTTGCAGTCGCACGCCAATGCCGCTGTCTATTTTAAAACTAAATTAAGCCGCATATGTTATTACATATGGAGTTTCACAAGGAAGTGTTTTAGGTCAATTATTATTTTTGTATCAACGACTTGGCAGATTCTATAACACACAGCGTACCGGTGTCGTGTCTCTCTCAGAGAGTGGGGCTCCGATTATGTACGTCGCAGTCGCACGCCAATGTCGCTGTCTATTTTAAAATTAAATTAAGCAGCGTATGTTATTACATATGGAGTTCCACAAGGAAGTATTTTAGGCCCATTATTATTTTTACTATATATCAACGACTTAGCAGACTCAAACACAAAGTGGTACTTTTTGCAGATGACAAGCACATTTATTGTTAAAGGTTTATTAAAAGAAAATGTAACTGAATTCGAACAAAATATAATCAAAGCCATTATCAACGTAGTCAATTGGGTTGAAAATAATAATTTAATAAAAATACAATAATAACTAAGATAGGTAATGCAATTTTATAGTACAAATGGAAACAAATACAAAAAATTAAAATTAACTATAAGGGTAAGCCTTGCCATCCAGCGGAGTAATGGCGCAAGTGTTCTAGGAACATTTGAAAAAGCCCCCTTTCATAGTTATTTTAATGTTTGTTAGCTACGTTTAATTCTTTAGTTATTCGTATTACTTTTTTATAGGTACTATAAGGGCGAACCAATTGAAGAAGTAAATTAAACGAAATTTTTAGGAATAAAATCTCGATAGCAAATGCAATAGGAAAGAAAACATAGACCAACCTGAATTAAAAATAGTCAGATTCGTTTTCTCATTACGAAGATTAAGACAAATTACAAATGAAGAAGCAGCTGTAACATCATACCACGGGTATGGCGCGTCAAATATACGATAGGGCTTAAAATTTTAAAAACAATGTATTCGCGCTATTTCTCTGCATCTGTATCTATGCTGTAAAACAGGAATTAAGTATTTCCGAAAGAAACGACTTTTTTCGTATACTACAATTCAACGCCGGGTGCTTTATTGATTATTGACTTAATTCCAAAAGTAATGTTTGTCTTATCTTAAATGATTATTTTTTTACAGCATCGATACAAATATCACCAACATTTTGAAACAAAAATCTTCCTCTAATATTCTTCCCTTGAGGAGTAATACTTAAAACACTGATTTAAAAAGAAAATGCATTGAAAATATCTGTAAGTTCTCTGAAAATTTAATTCATATAAGAATACACTAGCGAACGTGAAAAAGATAATGTTATTATGAATTAATGAAAGTTCAAATCCCAGATCCACTGGGCTAACTACCGTAGCCAGCGACTGGTGTTTACACGATAAGAGGGCGGATGTGGCAACACTGGCTGGCAAGTAAGCGAAGTAGGTCGCGGTTTATCCGGCAAACATCGCGTGAGAGCCAGGGAAACCTCGTTCGTTTCTTACAAGACATATATAGGTAGGTACAGTTGCTTTCACGAGTCATGAGCACACTTTTCATTGGTCGATTTGACGAGATGTGACGTCGACGGCGCTGACGCTTCACGCGATTGGTTCGCCAGTCGGCGTCAGTTGATGCTCGTCGCCTATTGGGTTCACGCGCGTCGTTCGACTACTATACACTTGCGTGCAATGTTAGTCCACTGTCCATCTGTATTCATGACTCGTGAAAGCAACTGTAGTCCTGTAGTTGTAGGCTTACCCTCAATAATGGCACAGAGGTGACATATTACAGAGGTAATTTTCAAATCATACAAACATACCATCACGTGTTACCCGACAATACACCTGATATAGACACGAATAAAAATATTTATCTAAACCTAAAAATAACTAAATTGACTATAAAAATAAATCTAACTTTAAATAAAAATTATCTTCCTGATATAGTGCCACCAGGAAGTTATGATGCGTGGGAAATATGCGAAACTGTCTGCATTCCTAAGAAGGGATGTGAATTTTCGGTCGAAAGTTTGTCGATAAATTGTAGGACTTAATAACCTAAATTATCGACAAACTTTCGATGGAAAGTTCACGTCCCTTCTTAGGAATGCAGACAGTTTCGCATATTTCCCACGCATCATAACTTCCTGGTGGCACAATACATCTAATTAATAAGTCTTGAGATTATTAATTATCAATACTAACAATAAATCTGTAAGGGATGATCATGGAGTATATGTATGTATAGTGTATAGTATGTATAGTGTATATGTATATCACATATAGAGTCTATATGTATAGACTCTATATGTGATACTAAAACTAAATTGACGATTTTTGGAAATCTTTCTGTATGTATGTGTGTATGTATGTTCCTCCGTAACTCTTAAACCAATCATCCGAATTCGATGAAACTTGTACAGGCACATTTTACTATACGGGACACAGGATAGTCTAAAATAAACTTCAGTTTCGGTTACGCTAAGACGTGGCTCTCATACAAACCGAATTGTTCCGCTCGCCGAAATAAAGGTACTTTCTTCTTTTTAAATACGAATTTCACGCGAGCGAGGCCGTGGGCAAAAGGTAGTAATTAATAAGTCTCAGAATTTATAATGTGTAAACATAAATATATATATATTCATTCATTATCCTCTTAAGTAAAAATAAATAAATACAAAAAGATCGGGGCGGCCAAACAAAAATGTAAAAAAAAATATATATAGACATACCTTGGTAAAAGAGCATCGTATAATTAACGCATTAAAGACATCATGATTTCGGATAACTGCAAATTATTTTAATCAATTAAGAAAAACATTCACTTTCTCCACCGCGGCGCCGCCACCGCGCTAGCGCCACGCATCTCAACAACATGGCTTCGCTCGCGTGAATTTCGTATTTAAAAAGAACATAACAATTTATTTTTCTATAGTTTTTTTATAGTAAGCGCCACATGTCGCGCCGAGCCACCCATAAGGTGTCTAACGAAGCCCATGGACATTCGGTCGTATTCGGGGTTGCGAATGCCATGCAGGCCTGACAGGTGGCTATTAACGCCCATCTTGAAAGACCCAAGACTGGGAAATATGTGGGCAGGGAGAGCGTTCCAGAGTTTACCGGTTCTGTGGTGGAACCATCTGAAAACCCGATTGGTACGCATCCGCGGTAAGTATCTCTCTGTTTTTAATCCCCGACGAAAAAAGAGGGGTGTTATAAGTTTAACGTGTGTGTGTGTGTGTGTATGTGTATATGTGTGTACAGGGGCGCCGACTCCGGGGGTGCACCGGTGCTAGAGCATCCACAACAAATTTTAAAACCCGCTTTTCGGTAGAGTTGTGTGCAGTATTTCTGCCACTACTTCCGATATTCCCCTCCGCTGATCATAATCATTATTATATTTAAACACTTCTATTCTGAGCTAATAAAAAGAACACCATAATATGGTGAACACCATAATACGAAAACACACCATAATATTATGGTGTTTATGCTTTCTTTTTATTAGGTACTACTCCTTTACTGAGTAACGTATCTGACGGTGTGGTGTATCTTTGCTGCTCTTGATTATTGATTATTTTTTTTTTTTTTTTTTTTTATGTAATCCGGTATGGGTGGCTAAGTCGGAGGGGCCAAAGCACATGCTCTAACCAGCCAATATCACCTCCGAGAAGGTAGGTGCCATACCGGAGACTTCCCTGGATTGCTGGCTATACTGGACTAGAGGAGAACACAACCGAGGTTGCTTGCGGCCATCTTACATCCAGTACGGTGGTACCAACCCAGTCGGCTACAATTTGAGCCTACCACCTAGTAAGGGGCAAGGGAAGGGACCTACAGTTTTACACCGGTTCCGAACGGTGAAGCAGCGGGTGTAGGTATGCACGTAAATTTTTTCGTTAGAAAAAACTCATTGGTACACGCCGACCGGATTTGAACCTCGGACCTCCTGCATGAGAAGCCGATGCCAAAACCACTCGGCCATCCGCCGCATTATCTCATTATCGTGTTTTTGATTTAGATTTTGTTACTGTTATGTACCTATCCTGTTTATTTTTTGTATTCAGACTTTTTAGGTAGGTTTATGTTTTTGGTTTATGTGTCAATTAAATTATAACGTCCTTTCATTATTTCATTATTGTTTTCGTGGAGAGCGTTGCTAGATGTGTCCATACTTTTTTTTGTTATTATGTTGTACTTGTATGGTACCTCACGTATATGTCTGTTTGTTTTCCCATAATAAATAAAATAAAATCAATGCACGGTGCGCACAGGGCAGACACAGACAGGCACAGCACAGACAGAAGTACTTACCTAACTATGATCGGAGTACCATGTGACCGATTTATAATCCAGTAATTTATCATATCATAGCACCGAGCGAGCACCCACGCACGACAGTCTGGAAAAGTCGGCGCCTATGTGTATGTATGTGTGTAAGGGTGAATGGGTGTGTGTGTACTAACTGTGTCGGTGGCATCGTAGCTCCCAAACGGATGGACCGATTTGGATGAGGTTTTTTTTTATTAGAAAGCTGGCTTAATCGGGATGGTTATTAGTTGTTTATGTATAATCAAGCAATTAAGTAAAAAAAAAAAATCTTTTAAAAAGTGGACCGATTTTGCTGTCGTTTTTTTTTTATTTTTTAAATAAATAAACCCGCTTGTTTACAATTAAGTAAATCCGGGCAAAAAAATACTAAACTGGTTGAAAAACACGTTTAACTATTAATGAAACTACAAACCAAGATGTGCTTATACGGTTAAAAATTTATTCCAATAGTTATATGTTGCCGTACTACTAGCGCCATCTAGTGCGGGCGGTGCAATGCCGTAGTCATCCTATCTGCGGGCGACGCGACTCGTGTGGAGTGGAGGCATTTCTATTCTGTGGTGGAGGCAAGCAGACGCGCCATCATCTGTTGAATGAAACGTAGTCCCATTTTTTGGATTTGTTTTGGGAATATTAGACTAGAGAATGATATTTTTAACCCCCGATGCAAAAAACGGTGTGTATGTGTGTGTCTTTATATGGCATCGTAGCTCCCAAACAGATGGACCGATTTGGATGAGGTTTTTTTTTATTAGAAAGCTGGTTTAATCGGGATGGTTATTAGCTGTTTGTAATCAAGTAATTAAGTAATAATAAAAAAATATTATCTTAAAAAGTGGACCGATTTGCATGTGTTTTTTTTAAAGCGTGAAATAAAAGTTACATTAAAAATTTAAAAAACCCCGACCCTTAAAAAGTAAAAAATAATTTTCGTTTACTTAATTAAAGGAGTCGGGCCGCTGAGTAAATAAAATATAAAACTCAGAGCAGCGCGGTAATTTACTTAGCGGTCCCCCGACTGCTTTAAGTAAGTAAACGAAAATTATTTTTGACTTTTTAGGGGTCGGGGGGTTTTTTACAATTGGTATTCAATAAAATTGTCTTGAAATCTTGATAGATAGAAAATACATTATTGCTCCAAAAACATTTTACAGACAAGCACAATATAAAATTGGTGCAAAAGGCGGACTTATTGCTTGCATATTACTTCTTCCAGTCAATCTCTGGATGTTGGAGGTCGATTAATATTGTGAAATGTAATCACTCCCCGTGCATGTCGTAAAAGGTGAACAAGGGATAAGGACAAGATGAAGTGCTAAAGGGCGACAGGCTCGCCACCTCTTTCCTTGGCGCGGTCCTTCCACCGAGTCATGGAGTAGGTGGATCTTCGCACCTTACTTGCTGCTTGATAGTTATCTTGTCCTAATACTTTGCTAAACGTCGTGTTTTGTCTGTCCGTCCATCCGTTTGTCTGTCTGTCTGTCCGAGGGCTGTATCTCTTGAACCGTAATAAGTAGCCCGTTGAAATTATCACGGAATATGTGTTATTATGGCGGATATAACAACAAATAATAAAAAATAGAAAAAGTAAAAAATTAAGGGGGGTTCCCATACAAGAAACGTGTTTTTCTTTCAATGTTTTTTTTTGTGGTGCGGAAACCTCGGTGCGCGTGTCCGACTCGCACTTGGCCGGTTTTTGTAATCAATGTATGTCAATGGTACCGTGTGGGGCCGGTACTTAAAAAGAATATCCCCACTGCATCTCTCCCCATGCATGTCGTAAAAGGCGACTAAGGGATAAGGGCAAGATGCCGTGCTAAAGGGCGACAGGCTCGCCACCTCTCACTCGGCACGGTACTTCCACCGAGTCATGCAGCAGGTGGGTCTTCGTGCCATACTTGCTGCTTGATCGATTTAATCTTGTTCGAATACTTTGCGAAACGTGGTGGTCGGTGTTGTGCTGTAATTGACAAGAGTTCTTGCAGCACAACACCGATTACTCTGCTTACCCCGATTGTCGGGATTCAGCGTGTGTGATATGTATGTATGATATATGTATGTCTAGCCTGTAAGTAAAAAAAAAATATTTTCCCTGAAAAATGGGTTCAACTGAAAATCAGCGCAATACTCTACGTATCTATTGCATACACTGAGTTGAGCCCAATTTGTCGCCATTGTGTTGTATTTTTAACCGCCGACGAAAAAAACGGAGGGGTGTTATAAGTTTGACGTGTGTGTGTGTGTGTGAGTGTGTGTGTCTGTCTGTGGCATCGTAGCTTTCAAAGGGATGGACCGATTTGGATGCGGTTTTTTTATTAGGAAGCTTGTTTAATCGAGATGGTTCTTAGCTATGTTTGTAATCAAGTAATCAAGTAATTAAGTAATAAAAAAAATAATTATCTTAAAAAGTCGACCGATTTTCATTCGGTTTTTTTAAAAAAGCTTGAAATATTTATATTCTTATATATTATATAAGTAATATATATATAATATATCTTATATTCTTATAAGCTTCCCTCCTAATCTTACTTGGTGGTAGGGTTTAACCCGCCCGGGTTGGTACCACCGCACTGAATGAAACGTCGGTCAAAACGGCTATGTAAATAGTTTGTGTTTCCGTCCAGTTCAGTGTAGCCGGCACGATGAAAGGGGGAAGCACTGACATGGCACCTAGTTCACCCGGTGTTATGGGCTGACATCACGGACGTTGTAGGTG
Source organism: Nematopogon swammerdamellus (assembly GCA_946902875.1). Lineage (NCBI taxonomy): Eukaryota > Metazoa > Arthropoda > Insecta > Lepidoptera > Adelidae > Nematopogon > Nematopogon swammerdamellus. Next base: position 2,019,250 of record OX336333.1, read on the forward strand.
ATGTAGCCAACCGAGTCAGTTTCCATAAAAAAAAAAATAATAATAATTAACCCCGACGAAAAAAACGGAGGGGTGTTATAAGTTTGACGTGTGTGTGTGTCTGTGTGTCTGTCTGTGGCATCGTAGCGCCCAAACGGATGGACCGATTTGGATGCGGTTTTTTTTATTAGGAAGCTTGTTTAATCGGGATGGTTCTTAGCTATGTTTGTAATCAAGTAATCAAGTAATTAAGTAAAAAAAAAATAATTATCAAAAGTGGACCGATTTGCATGCGGGTTTTTTTAAAAAGCTTGAAATAAAAATAAAAATTACAAATTTAAAAAACCCCCGACTCTAAAAAAGTCAAAAATAATTTCCGTTTACTTACTTAAAGGAGTCGGGGGACCTCTAAGTAAATAAAATATAATAACTCGGAGCTGCGCGGGAATTTACTTAGCGGTCCAACGACTCCTTTAAGTAAGTAAACGGAAATTATTTTTGACTTTTTTAGAGTCGGGGGTTTTTTAAATTTGTAATTTTAAATTGTGATACGAAATGGCGATAAATAAACGTTTTCATTTAATTTCATTTCAGACGGACGGCCAAAGAGTTCACCAGATTTAATAAGGGTCCACTGCCAGCGTTGGCCGGGCAAAATGATAAACACTCTATCATTTCGTAGTCCTCGCATATAAGTTTGCAAAACACAACGGTATAGGCGGTACTTATGTGAGAAATGCATGAACAATGGAAGAGGAAGCGTGGGACCTCGACGACGACGTGAGAATTAATTTAGCTATTCAACAGCTTATGTACGTTAGAGAGTTAGAAATATATTGTTGTCTCTATGCCAAAGTAATCGCTATTGAACACCGGTAGTGGCAGTGGGCTGGACACGTCAGTTGTGAAGAGACGCGGACGACAGTTGTTGTAACCGTGTCGCCACCTCACCGACGATCAGGATGCGACCCAGCGAGTTTCTTGCCAGTTATTTTTTGCTGAGATTTTTTTTTATGTATTCCGGTATGGTTGGCTGAGTCGGAGGGAACAAAGCGCATGCTCCGACCAGCCAATATCACCTCCGAGAAGGTAGGTGCCATACCGGGGACTTCCCTGGATTACTGCCCATACTGGACTAGAGGAGAGCTCAATCGAGGCTGCTTTGCGGCCATCTTACATCCAGTACGGTGGTATCAACCCAGTCGGCTACAATTTGAGCCTATCACCTAGTAAGGGGCAAGATAAGTGATAATCGAACTGGACGAAATCGAAAACGGACTTGTTTCTTCCTGCACTCCGTCGAGGCCGTGCCTCTTTCAGTTATACCATAGCCTACTATCATTGGTCTCCCTCTACGGAGACCAAGCCATGCTGCATCGTCATAGCCCCACTGCGTCGTTGCTATCGCTTACTCGCTCTCGCTTGCCTACCGATGACAGGAGCGAGAGAGAAACATGAAATCGCTCACCCATCATCGGGCGACCGACGAAATCTTCGTTTTCTCTCTCACTCCTGTCATCGGTAGGCAAGCGAGAGCGAGTAAGCGATAGCAACGTTGCAGTGGGGCTATGACGATGCAGCATGGCTTGTCTCCGTAGAGGGAGACAATGATGGGAGACAATGATAGTCGGCTATGGTTATACTATATTTAATTTCTCGCTTAGTCACCGAGGTCGAGGCCGAAATAGTCAGAATTTATAAACAGAGAGGTACTTTCGGATAGATAAATTGGGATTCAAACAACATTCTGCAGAATTATAATTCTTAAGTATCTATGTGCTGATATGAACAACCGCAAGTAGGAGCATTCATCATTCTTCAGATGAACTGTGTAAATGCCACCAATAGCATCATTTTTGATTATTTTATTTTTATTTATTTATTTATCTCTTTATTTCAGCCAACTAGGGCCATATTGAAAATACATATTAAATGTCTTAACCTAAGAACTAAAATTACTTTTTCTCCACTTGTGTCTGTACGCCACTGTACTCCACTTGTGTCTGTGTGTGTATTATAACGCCATGTTTGTTTGTTTCTGCGTGTACCCGAGATGGTGTTATAATAAAAAAAAACGTTCCATGCTAAATGTATGAGAAAAAAATTTTTTTTTATTTTTCCCATATTTTTATAGCCTATGTTATTCGGGACGGATATAAATCTAACAAATCAAAGATCATAAAAATCGGTCCAGCCGTTCTTGCGTTATATATAATATAAATGTTGTAACAAACACGACTTTCTTTTATATAATATATAGATAGATAGATAAGCATGTATTTATTTATGTTTATATTATAATGGACAGGAAAGTAATATATTATTCTTTCCTGTTCAACTGTCTGCACTACCCTTGCCATATTTCTTCCTAGCTTACTCTCATCACCCAAAAGTTGACTGGAAGAAATCCCTCAAAGTGATAAGTCCGCCTTTGCACGCTAATTTTCTCTTGTTCTGTGTGAAGTGTTGTAAATTTCTATTGCTCTTCTGTGTGTTATCTTCTGTCTTCTGTATCTTTAATGTTAGTGTCTTTGTGTGCAATAAAGTATTTCTGTTCTATTCTATTCTAATTCCTTTAAGCTCTTAGACTTTTAAGAGCAGATGGTACTTCACTACACAACACAGGTGCAACAAAGGGGCCGTTATGAGCGCCAAATGCATAACGGAAATTGTTCATTGCAGGAATGATGCAATTAAAACGCTAAGACCAGTCAAAAGCACGCATCTGCAAAATATTTTATTTTGCGCTATACACGAAGTAGCACTTTCGCTACAACAAATCGCTTCCCTTATTCAAAAAACACCTAAGACTGTATTAAGTACGAGCATTTCCGACAATGTGAAGTGAAAACCTAAAAAAAATTTTAATTTGTTTCATACCTGGATGGACATTGGACAAGTAGTTATGTATGTATATTTATTTGCATATTATATTCTAAATATTTAGTAATTTATATGTATTAGCCTAGCAGATTCTGACGGCACGAACAAAAGATAAAATATATTGATTTATATAAAAAAAAAACAAAGAGAAAAAATTAAGTGTGTCCCCTCATACAAGAAAGATATTTTTTTTCAATGTTTTTTTGTTATTGCCCTTTCACAAAAACGATAATATGAGTATTCCACGTAAAACTGTAGGTCACTTCCCTTCTTACCTTACTAGGTGGTAGGGTTTATCCCGGCCGGATTGGTACCACCGCACTGAGCGAATCGTCTGGGAAAACGGCTATGTAAATGTTCGTGTTTACCGTCCAGTTCAGTGTAGCCGACATGAAATGAAGGGAAGCACTGACGTGGCCCCTAATTCACCCGGTGTTATGGGCTGACATCACGGATATTGTAGGTGATGTAGCAAACCGTGTCAGTTTCCATAAAAAAAAATACTAATAAAAATATCGCAATTCCTGCTATTTATTTGTCGATCAAACTCTTTTCAAAGTACTACTTCGTAAATATTGTGAAACATAAAATGTTTTTGCAGATACGTGCTTCTGACTGACTAGCCTAAGTGCCTGTTTATAATATGTGTAATTAAATATGACTTGCAAAAAACACTTCTCTAGATAAACGCTGGTTAGTTTGTGTGCATCCTAACACGGCTGATACCTGGCACCTGCTCGCCCTGTGATGTGAGCCAATTGTAGAGATCCTGTGGGGACTAGTGCCATGTCAGCACTTCCTTTTGGTAACACCGGATGGAGTGAATTCTCCTTTATGTGTTTCTCTCCCAACGAACAAACAAATGGTGGGCCACCCGTGGTTCTTTGCGAGGAGTGGATGGATAAAAACTGGCCAATTGCGAGTCGAACTCGCGCATCGAGGGTTCCGTTTCGCCATGTCATCGCTGGGAGTGCCGGAGGCGGAGCCAGACGAAATTTAAATTTTCCGCCAAACTGGCATCGACCAATCAGCATCATTCGCCTAGTGGAATATGGCTAAATGCTATCCGGTATGGGACCCTATTGTTAAGCCTACGCCGTCTGTCTGTCTGTCCGTCCGTCCGTCTGTTTGTCTATCTGTCCGAGGGCTGTATCTCTTGAACCGTAATAGGTAGCCCGTTGAAATTTTCACATGATATGTGTTATTAATTATTATGGCCGTTATAACAACAAATAATAAAAATAAGAAAAAGTAAAAAATTCACGGGCGTTCCCATAGAAGAAACCAAAAAAGTGTATGCGCGCGCGCCATCTACCGAATAGATTATGAAGCATTTGAACTATTCATGACATTTAACTAATATGAAGCATTTCATAACACGCCATAGATGGCGTGAGTGGCGCTAACCATGACATGGCGACACGGAAACCTCGGCGCGCGAGCTCGACTCGCACTTCGCCGGTTTTTATTCTGTAGCTGAGTAAAAATCGCAGTTAACCGATTTTTATTTTTACTACGTTTTTATTTCCTTCTTACCATATTATTAGATATCGACGCACGCGCAGTATGTACTTTCGCAAAGTGTATAGCGTTTCAGCTTTCATTCAATAAAGAGCGAGTGCTTTCTTCAATCATTACCATAAAAGTTCCGTTGCCTCGAGAGTAATACTTTTATAATAGAACCTTGCGAACCGTCAATTACATATATACGGCGGAGTTTATAACATGCGGACTTTATTATAAATAGGTACTTGTGGCGCATTCTCGCCGTCTAGCAGTCGTTCCCAATTATATTTTCATTAAACGAAATAAAAAAACCGGCCAAGTGCGAGTCGGACTCGCACACCGAGGTTTCCGCACCACAAAAAAAAAATACATTGAAAAAAAAAGAAAAAAAGTTTCTTGTAAGAGAACCCCCCTAAATTTTAATTTTTTTCTATTTTTTATTATTTGTTGTTATATCCACCATAATAACACATTCTGAGAAAATTCCAACCAGCTAGTTATTACGGTTCCAAAAGCAGTAGGACAGACAGACAGACAGAGACGGCGGCGTAGGCTTAGCAATAGGCTTCCGTACGGGATACGGAAACCTAAAAATATACTTTATTGTACGCAAGAAAAAATTGTAAGCAAGAAAAGGCGGACTTAAAGCCTAAAGGCATTTTCTGCCAGCCAAGCCTTGTGGGTGAGGTAAGAAGGGTAATGCGAAATTGGATGAAAAAAAATTATGTGTTGTATGTCGTACCTGGGCGACCGAACTTCGCTCGGCGTCTACACCTATCTAGATAAACTTAAAAAAAAACATTATGTAAATACAAAATTTCATCCAAATCGTTAGAGCCGTTTCCGTGTGACCAAATATATGTCACACGGAAATGCAGGTAGTGTCCATGTCCCATAATACAGGTGTCCCAAAACTTAACGTCAAGCGGGAACCAGGGAGTAGGCCAGTTTATGAGTACCCAGGGAAAGAAAGGAAAAAAATCTGAGTCAATTGTTTTTTATGTTATGAGCATTTTTTGAGAAACGCTGAAAATTAACATTTTTAGGTACTACGACTACAAATTTTCAAATATAATTGTTAAAAAAAATTTATTGGTAGCCTAATAACTCTGCTATTGATCAATATCCCAAACAAAACCAGAATGACTGTAGTTTTACCAAAAAAAAAAAATCAGTTAAATTTTTTTCTAGAAAAATTAATGACTCCGATTTTTTTTTCTTATTTTTCCCTAGGTAGTTATAAACTGGCCTACTCCCTGGTTCCCGCTTGACGTTGAGTTTTGGGACACGGTGTATATAATAATATATATAAGTTTAGCTCACTTAATTAAATAGGATATATTTAAAATAATTTAAAATGCCGACAGAACAAACAAAATACTGTTGCATATTCTGGTTAAGTTTCTCCTCACAGTTATCTGTAGGTGCCAGATATTAACCGGCGACTACATTTTAGCAGAAGTTGGGGAAATCGACCGCCAATAGTTACAAAAAGAAACAATTGTTATAATGTAATTTTTCTCTAATACCTACAATCACGCAATCACACGCGAAAGTACATTAAGGCCCGTATACAATAAAGAGTTCTCAGTCTTAGCTCGACAATACCTCAAGTCGTAATTTGGTATACAGAGACAATGCTTGAGACAAATTTATCTCGGCTCAGCCGAGACGAACTTGAGTTCGACTGGAAATATCTATCGCTAGAAATATCACAACTTCATCCTACAGCTCCAAGTACACTTTGCGTTCCAAATTCACATCATTTGCATTATTGTAAGCCTCGGTAGGTCAGTGATGCGGTCGGTCGACTGTCGGTCGAATCATAAGCATACGGGATCATAAGCGCGATCAGTGGATGGATGGATGACCACTCGACCGTTCGAGGCTGACCGAGGTTCTGATTCCACGTGAAACTATTGGTCCCTTCCCTTCTTACCTGACTGGGTGGTAGGGTTTAATCCGCCCGGATTGTTACCATCGCACTGAATGAAAGGTCGGTCGAAACGGCTATTTAAATAGGTCATGTTTTCAATCCAGTTCAGTGTAGCCGGCACGACCGAAGGGAAGCGCTGACATGGCACCTAGTTCACCAAAGTGTTATGGGCTGATATCACGGATGTAGTAGGTGATGTTAGCCAACCGTGTCAGATTCCATAAAAAAAATTCTATGCGTATGATAAAAAAAAATGGAACGCAGGCAGCAAGAAGACCTTGACATTATGTCTATAAATACGATTGAGTACGCTCGTCCGATTAAGATGAAGAAGTACGACTTTACTCAGTTGATCGTAAGAAGAAATTTGAGTGCGCTCTATGTATACGGACCTAAGAGAGGCCGCGTCCAAAACGAAATTATGCATAGAAACTCAAATTACATATTTAGACCGCAAAAAAAAATATAATGACAAATGATACAGCTGAAATATAGAGGAATTAATTATATTTTAAACTGCGGACTATTTTTGTCGTTCTGGCTACGTCTTATGCCCGATTTTACCAAGTCCGGTTGAGTTTCTCCTTAAAATTATTTGTCCGTTAAAGTGACATTTATCATACATTTGACAGAGGTTAACCGGCGGCTACATTCTAGCCATAGTTGGTGATATCGGCCGCTAATTAGTTACAAAAAGAAAAAAAACTTGATTGTGATAAGTTTTACAGGTTTAAATGTATGTATTACCTATATATGTATGTATGTACCGCGTGGAGCCGGTACTTAAAAAAATAATAGCCCCAATGCATCTTTCCCTGTGCATGTCGTAAAAGGCGACTAAGCGATAAGAACAACGTGCCGTGCTAAAGGGCGACAGGCTAGCCACCTCTCACCTTGGCACGGTCCTTCCACCGAGCCATGCAGCAGGTGGGTCTTCGTGCCTTACTTGCTGCTTGATAGTTTTCTTGTCCAATACATTGCCAAACGCGGTGGTCGGTGTTGTGCTGTTTTACAAGAGCACTTGCAGCACAACACAGATAAATCTGCTCACCCCGATTGTCGGTATACAGTGTGTGGAATGTATGTATGTAATTTATATGTATATCTAAATATTAAAACCATTTTTCAGTTCTATTTTACACAAATTTTCTTATAATTTTAGAGGAGTTCATTTATTACTAACTATCGCCCGCGGCTTCGCTCGTGTGAAATTCGTATTTAAAAAGAAGAAAGTATGTAAGCCTGCTACCGTACCTTCATTTCGGCGCGCGAAATTTCATAAAATGCATGAAAGGACCACCCCTACTCATGAAAAAAAGAAGCATTAAAATCGGTTGAGAAATGGCTGAGAAATCGATTAACATACACACACAAAAAAAAAACACACACACACACACAGACGAATTGAGAACCTCCTCCTTTTTGAGAGTCGGTTGAAAAATGGTTGATGTCCTTTTATGTGTGAACAATTTTTCCATAATACCACAAGTGCACAAGAAATCACAACCGCATATAGGTATAACAACGTGTCCCAAAACTCAATGTCAAGCAGGAACCAGGGAGTAGGCCAGTTTATGACTACCCAGGGAAAAATAAGAAAAAAATTAGTCATAATTTTTTTTTGAAAAAAATTTTACTGAATATTTTTTTGGTAAAACTACAGGCATTCTGGTTTTATTTGGGATAGTTATCAATAGCAGAGTTATTTAGGCTTCCAATATAAAAATTTTAACAATTATATTTGCAAATTTTTAGTCGTAGTAGGTACCTAAAATGTTGTACGAAATGTCAATTTTCAACGTTTTTAAAAAAATGCGCATATCATAAAAACAAATTACTCCGATTTTTTTTCTTATTTTCCCCTGTGTAGTCGTAAACTGGCCTACTCCCTGGTTTCCGGTTGACGTTGAGTTTTGGGACACGCTGTATATATCCGGGCACGCGCATCTGAAAGGGCATGTCCTGCGCCGCATCAGGTTAACGCATAGGGGTATTTACATGCGTCCAGCCGCCAAACTGTGTCATTAGACATCGTCAAGACTGGAGTCACCTCCTCGGCACTACGCCCGGGGCACGGAGCTGCAGTAAGCCGGACTACTTATTATAAATACATTATACGGGAAAGGAAGCCGCTAAGAAACTCCTACCGTTTAAGCATATTGAAACTCCACATGGTCGGATGCAGTCAGGGTTGCTAACACAAAATGCGTCTTCACCCTAAAACCTCTCCCAAATACCTCTGAAAAAAGGAAATCTCCCGTTAGATTTTAATTTACTATTTCTATTTACAGCACCGATTACTCTGCTTACCCCGATAGTCGGGATACAGCGTGTGGTATGTATTTAGGTTCAGATTAAAATTTTTAAGATGTAGGTAGTTTAATATTGCTTGTTAGTTTAACACAGCGGTTCTCAAACTTTTTTGGTGATGGAACCCTTTTGGAAAGCGAAATATTTGACGGAGCCCTAAAATAAACAAAAGTTAGTTTTTGTGCATTCTTTATTAATAATCATTTTACAATGTAACAGTTACTTACTCGTACATAATATGATAATAAAAGAGAAAACAATAGAAGAAGAGAAGAAGCGACGTCTGCGCAGCCGAGCTGAATCGAGCCAGAGAGGAGATGTGTATTTTTATTTTTTTTCTAGTATTCTCGCGGAGCCCCCACAGAGGCTCCGCGGAGCCCTAGGGCTCCGCGGAGCACACTTTGAGTATGGCTGTAACATAATAGATTAATATTTTATGTTATATAATGTAGTTTTTTTTACTTGTAAATTGTAATTTTGTAGGTATTTAGATTTACTTTAAAAACAAACAATATTAATTAATATTTACTTTGACATTCTTTAATGGTATCCCATAACATAGGAAATCCTAGCTTGGGAGGCAGGGCTCCAGGAAAAAAAATTATTGAATTTTCGGCTGTATGTGTTGTACTTGTAAAGTGTTTTGAATTAATAAATACATTTGAATTTGAAAATTTTATTTGAAATTTTTTTTTGTGTTGTACTTTTTTATTCATATAACCTCGTTTCCAGGGTATTGTGTCTGATCTGAACATCCTCTTGATCTCTTGGCTATAAGTTTAATATCATAATGGTCCAAACCGTATCAAAACCTGTTCAGTGGTTTCGGAGTTTACCTTAAACATACATACAGACAGACGTTTCCTTTGATAACACAGTGTTCGAGAAAAAAAATAACATTATAATGGCCATTTTAGTAGCATACGAGCTAAGGAATCGCATTGTGGCAATATAATGCGACCGATCTAGAACATTCTGTATATTCTGCCATATTACTCTCACCGCACACACGTATCAATTTCTTCTCCTCCGGTCCGGTGTGAGACTGGTTTGTTCTAGTTAACAGGCGGTTGACTTAAAGGTGTACGAATTGATTTAAAGGTGTTCTAGCAATTAATTAATTAAACTAGAAAAGGAAAATCGGATCAGATTGCGTGCTTTGATTACAGTCGGCGGTTATCTTAGGCCTTGCATAGGCATTGCGTTGTTACATTTTAGAGTTCCGTATCCGGTACGGGACCCTATTACTAAGCCTACGCCGTCTGTCTGTCCGAGGGCTGTATCTCTTGGACCGTGATATGTAGCCCGTTGAAATTTTCACAGAATATGTGTTATTATGGCCGATATAACAACAAATAATAAAAATAAGAAAAAGTAAAAAAATCACGGGATTCCGATAGAAGAAACCAAAAAGTGTATGCGCGCGCGCCATCTACCGAATAGAGCGTGAAGCATTTTAACTAATCATGACATTTAACTCATATGAAGCATTTCATAACACGCCATAGATGGCGTGAGTGGCGCTACCATGACATGGCGATACGGAACCCTCGGTGCGCGAGTTCGACTCGCACTTGGCCGGTTTTTTTACATAGGTACCACAAACGCTGTACGCCGACAATCGGGGTAAACAGAGCAGTCGGCGTTGTGCTGTAAGTGCTCTTGTGCAGTGCAGCACAACACCGACCGCCACATTTAGCAAAGTATTAAGACAAGATAACAATCAAGCAACACGTAAGGCACGAAGACCCACCTGCTACAAGACTTGGTGGAAGGACCATGCCAAGGTGAGAGGTGGCTAGCCTTGTGAGTGCGCCGTGTGTGGTCTGTACTTTAAAAGAATAGTTCCACTGCATCTCTCCCCGTGCATGTCTTAAAAGGCGACTAAGTGATAAGGACAAGATGCCGTGCATAGTTTTTTTTATGGAACCTATAATAAGTATACTTATGTATAATATGTAATTGGCTACATCACTTACAACACCCATCACACCTTGTTGAACTAGGTGCCATGGCGAGTGCTTCCCATTGGTCGTGCCGGCTAGATGCCTTATATATTATAGATACTAGATTTTATACGTTCTCCCTGCTCATGATATATTTCCCCCCCAAGTACAGTCTCGGGTTCTTCATGACACCTGTTAGGCCGGGACATGGCATTCGCAACCCCCGCACACGATCGAATGCCCATGGGCGTCGTTAGACACTTTATGGGTGGCTCGGCGCCACATGTCGCGTTTTAAAAGAAAAAAGAAATATAATTTTTTTTATAAAATTGTTATGTCAAAGTCAAAGTCAAAATAGTTATTTCCCGTTGAGTGGGTTTATACAATTTTATACAAATAAAATTGTTCCACTATGAGACAAGTCAAAGATTTAATTTTTTTTAAGAAGTAATCAAATAATCCAAAATTAAAATATCATTACGTTAATACGAGAAAGTAAAAGCAATATCGCATATAATTAATTAAAGATCAAGGTGTAAAGAGCCTTTGTCAAACTTTGATACGTAATTTGTATCAACATGGTGTAAACGTTTGAGGAAACCCGAGCGTTGAAATCTTTGTTCCACTATGAGACAAGTCAAAGATTTAATTTTTTTTATGAAGTAATCAAATAATCCAACATTAAAATATCATTACGTTAATACGAGAAAGTAAGAGCAATATCGCATATAATTAATTAAAGATCAAGGTGTAAAGAGCCTTTGTCAAACTTTGATACGTAATTTGTATCAACATGGTGTAAACGTTTGAGGAAACCCGAGCGTTGAAATCTTTGTTCCACTATGAGACAAGTCAAAGATTTAATTTTTTTTATGAAGTAATCAAATAATCCAACATTAAAATATCATTACGTTAATACGAGAAAGTAAGAGCAATATCGCATATAATTAATTAAAGATCAAGGTGTAAAGAGCCTTTGTCAAACTTTGATACGTAATTTGTATCAACATGGTGTAAGCGTTTGAGGAAACCCGAGCGTTGAAATCTTTGAGCTCGCAAACCCCCGTGGCCCAACACCTCACTAAACTAACCTAACCTAACATGCCCTCAGGCCGCGGCCGCGGACCGGCTACATGCTAATTTATAAATTGGACTATTTTCCTAAGCTAACTCGAGTTGGCGAGTTTTTGTAGCGGCTCGCGTGCAGACTGCTACAACTCTCACGTCGTTAATCTAATGTATCGGAATCTCGATTCAAGGGATATTCCGATTCTTGACATAACCCCGTTTTGTAACTGTGCGCTTCAAGCTGTCAAAGTCGTTAAGTTGGCAGGAATGAATTCACCCACGCTTACTTCCTCACCTCTCCGCCGACGCCTATCAATACACGCCCTTGCTGTATGTGAGGGTGTTTGTGTATGTGTGTGTGTCTATAAATTTAAAATAAAAAGTATTAAAAATATTTTGACCTTGAGTAGAAGGCGGTACAAAAGCACAAAAGGGTCCATCTATAAATTTTCAGGTGTGCTTTTGTACCGCCTTCTCCTCAAGATCAAAATATTATTTAATACTTTTTATTAGTGTTTGAAGTCGGTTCAATGGTTTTTTTTTAAACAGTTCTTTTATTTCACTCTTTTAATAATATCACGCAATATTAAAATCGGTTGACGGGAAGTAGGTGATTGAAAAATTCCTTACCTAGTGTGATTCCCACCCTTAGGGGTAGTATTCTTTCATAAAATTTAAGAAAAGAACCACCCTACTCATGAAAAAAAAATGAATCATTAAAATCGATTGAGAATTGGCGGAGAAATCGAGTAACATACACATAAAAAAAAAAAAAAAAAAAAAAAGACAAATCGAGAATCTCCTCCTTTTTGGAAATCGTTGGTTTTCCGTCCAGTTCAGTCAGTGTAGCCGACATGAAATGAAGGGAAGCACTGCCATGGCACCTAGTTCATCCGGTGCTCTGGGCTGACATTACGGATGTTGTAGGTGATGTAGCCAGGGTAGTAGTAAGGGAAGGGAGTCCCTTCCCTTACCCCTTACCAGGTGGTAGGCTCAAATTGTAGTCGACTGAGATGGTACCACCGACTGTATGTAAGATGGCCGCATAGCAGCCTCGGTTGTGGTTCTCCTATAGTCCAGTATAGCCAGCAATCCAGGGAAGTCTCCGGTATGGCACCTACCTTCTCGGAGGTGATATTGGCTGGTCGGAGCATGCGCTTCGGCCCCTCCAACTTAGCCACCCATACCGGATTACATAAAAAAAAAAAAACCAACCGTGTCAGATTCCATAAAAAAATATCACACTTTCCGACCGCGTTAACGCCACTAGCGCTATATCCGGCGTAACTTAGCGCCTTAGAATCAGAACATCGGTTCGGTCGCGCTACAGTACACGTGTACCACGGGTGGGTGGGTCGACTAGACAGACTGGGGCGGAGAGGGAAGAAGCGGGGACGGGTCGGTGGGAGACCGACACAATGGCGTGGGAACCAAAAAACCAACTCCATAGATAATGATAGAGCCGCGTGATGGATACGATACACCAGCCGCCACACTCTGCTAGTTGCCGGGCTACCGGTGGAGGTGTTGAGATTTTTTTTTTTTTTAGGGTTCCGTATCCAGTACGGGACCCTATTACTAAGCCTACGCCGTCTGTCTGTCTGTCAGTCCGTCCGTCCGTCCGTCCGTCCGACTGTCAGAGGGCTGTATCTCTTGAAGCGTAATAGGTAGCCCGTTGAAATTTTCACAGAATATGTGTTATTATGGGCGATAAAACAACAATAAAAATAATAACGTCGTCTCGGAGAGCTCCGTAGCCACAGCCTACACCCGCCGGCGTGCTTGGAGGCTTGTCTCCCGCCGCCGGCCGTATTTAATTTTTATATTAATTTTGTGTATTTTTATTCTTTTTTGTATAATATATATAAAATTAATGTAAAATTTTTAATATCTGAAATAAAGGATAAAAATAATAAAAAGTAAAAAATCACGGGGTTCCCAAAGAAGAAACCAAAAAGTGTATGCGCGCGCGCCATCTACCGAATAGAGCGTGAAGCATTTTAACTAATCATGAATTTAAACTAATATGAAGCATTTCATAACGCCATAGTTGGCGTGAGTGGCGCTAACCATGACATGGCGATACGGAACCCTCGGTGCGAGAGTTCGACTCGCACTTGACCGGTTTTTTTATGGGAACTGACACCTTTGGCTACATCTACCTACAACATCCTTGATGTCAGCCCATAACACCGGGTGGACTAGGTGCCATATGCCAGTGCTTCCCTTCTTCGGCTACACTGAACTGGATAGAAAACACGAACTATTAGCCGTTTCGACCGACGTTTCATTCAGTGCGGTTGTACAAACCCTGGACCTACAGTTTTACTTGGAATCCGAACCACGGTCAGCCTCCAACGGTCGAGCGGTCATCAGAGTTCTTGTCAGCCTCGGTAGCTCAGTGGTGCGGTCGGTCGACTATCGTTCGTGATCTTAAGCACACCTCGGCGCCATCAGAACTTGGATGGGTGACCGTTCGGCCGTTGGAGGCTGATCGTGGTTCGTATTCCACGTTAAACTGTAGGTCTCTTCCCTTCTTACCTAGGTGGTAGGGTTTATCCCGGCCGGGTTGATACCACCGCAGTGAATGAAATTATGTCGGTCGAAACGGCTACGTAAATTCCGTCCAGTTTAGTGTAGCCGGCACGACTAAAGTGAACCACTGCGGCATCATGGAACGGAAGTTGTTAAATAAGTTGTTATGTGCCGACATCACGGATGTTGTAGCTTTTTTTTTATGTAAACTAGCATTGGGTGGCTGTGCCGAGAGACCAATGGTGCAGTCGACAGAGCCAAAATCACCTCTCCTCGCGAAACCACGCTCAGTTAGGTGCCATGCCATAAAGCTTATAAAGAGCAGCACAACACCGACTACTCTGCTTACCCCGATACCGCATGTTGTATGTATGAATAATTTGTCAACGTTCGCCGAAGGGATAGCTTTTACGGACTTGCGAAGTAATTATTTGTTTATTTATTTAAACACATCGAGCGGTAACTTTTGTCGTCTTAGAGAAGGTGACATTCTCCTCGCTTCGTCTGTGAAGGACGTCGGATCAGAGACTTGAAGATTCTTAACACGTATTATTAGTACTTGAGAATTTGTGTGTGCAAATAATGTTGAATAGGTTTTCAATAAATTAATTTTGAGCAGAATCTGTAAACATTTTCGATGACTACAGTTTAAAATAATTTAGGTTGTAAAATGAATTATTAAATGTTTTCATGTAAACCAACATGGGTGGCTGTGCCGAGGGACCAATGGTGCAGTCGACAGAGCCAAAATCATCTTTAGCGAAACCACGCTTAGTGAGGCGCAATGCCAGTATATTTGCGGACTTTTGCTAGGCTGTCTGGCCTGTTAATACGAATTGGGAAACACACTCGCCCTAAAACATTCTTTTTTTATTTGAAAGCTGGTGCTTCCCGTGTGGTCCCATTTTAATTTGGTCAAGATCGAATTGGAAAGCGAGGCGGAATCGCGAGACCGAAGGCCGAGCTATTCCGCCGAGTACATTAATAGCAAAAAAAAACTGTGAAATAAAAAACAATTTAAAAAAAATATAAAAACCGCCTTCAAAAATGTATGAAATATAAAAAAATCTAACCCTAGAGTTGAAGGCGGTGCTAAAGAAGGCTTTTTCCATGCATCATTTTTGCTTGCTTTAGCACCGCACCGCCTTCAACTCTAGGGTTCGATTTTATTTTATTTCATACATTTTGTATGAACGTGAACGTAACCTACTTAGCCAATAACTAAGTTTCACACGTTACGTGTGAAACTTAGTTATTGGCTAAGTAGTTTTTTTAATTGTGTTTGTTTTATAATGATTATTCAGGGTCGTTCCTCGTGGTCCCACTACTATGCCCCACTGGTGGGACCACGAGGAAATGTAATTCCTCGTGGTCCCACTGAGCAGTGGGTCTACGAGAAATATACTTTGCCGTTCCTCGTGGACCCACATACATAGCTGTTACGTAAGTTTCTTTTTAATAAATTAATAAATAAATTGTTGTGTGCACTTATTGTGAAGTTTCGCACGATTGTTTTAATTATGCGTTAATAGGCAGACATCTTGATTAAAGAAGATAATTATTATAAACGTATTCTTTTTGGAATATCATTAGAAACTAATCCGGTACATTATTAGATATGCATTCGTTTTAATGGTATCTAGTGTAGTATTGCAAGATGTGTGAAAAACAAATTGAGACGAACTAGTTCGTCTCAATTTGTTTTTTTTTATTCTCACATTATTATTATACATACATACCACACGCTGTATCCCGACAATCGCGGTGAACAGAGTAATCGGTGTTGTGCTGCAAGAACATGGGCAAATTACAGCACAACACAAACCGCCACGTTTAGCAACGTATACGAACAAGATCAAGCAGCAAGTAAGGCACGAAGACCCACCTGCTACATGACTCGGTGGGAAGACCGTGCCTAGGTGAGAGGTGGCCAGTCTGTCGCCCTTTAGCACGGCACCTTGTCCTTGTCGGCATGCACGGGGAGAGATGAAGTGGGGCTATTCTATTTAAGTACCGGTCCCACGCGGTATTTTTTCTCACATTATTATTATAATCACCGTATTATACTAACCGAACCGGATAGAACAAATTGTGACAAGTTTTAGTGCAGTCTAACTGCCATGGTGCCAAAAGTGTTAGACCTGTTTGAGGTATATTTTGTATGCAGATTAATAATTTAGAATGTAGTTTTTCTCTATCAGCTCTAGTTTTTGAGATGATTAAAAATAGGTTTGTATGAAAATACAATTCAAATAGAAAATATATACATTTTATTGAAAGAAAACTTCTTTATAAAGATTTTCTTGAATACAATTTGTGCGGACAACTTTCTTTTCTATCATTTTATTTGATTTACGTTTTTGTTTATAGACGTCCAGAAATACCAGCCTTTCGGCTACAAAATCCAGACGTCTACTACCTGCACTCTTGCGAGTACAGTGATCATGTATGCCAGATCGAGGCCCCATAGCTGCTCTATCGAACATCCGTTCTTCCGAAATAATCCCATGGGAAACACAGGCTGCGACCTTTCCCCAGCCGATCCGAGCCACCACCCGTCCACCCGAAGGAACCCCCGACCGAGGTCGAGAGCCGGGGGTGAAGCCTTCACTGCCACTGGGGTCAGCACCCTATCCAACCGCAACCTGTGCCCAGGGCCCCAGCGTTTTGTACTAGCCCAAAGGCCTTTGTTTTCACCAGCTATGTATATGCGTGGAAGTGCATATGACCACCACCTAATGTGTACCGGGGATCCACCGGTCTCGAATGACAGACTTACGTCAGCGTCATTATTTTTTTTTTTTTTTTTTTATGGAAACTGACACGGTTGGCTACATCACCTACAACTCCCGTGATGTCAGCCCATAACACCGGGTGATCTTGGTGCCACGTCAGCCTTCCCTTCGGTCGCGCCGGCTACACTGAACTGGACGGAAAACACAAACTATTTACATAGCCGTTTCGACCGACCTTTCATTCAGTGCGGTGGTACCAACCCGGGCGGGTTAAACCCTACCACCTAGTAATATAAGAAGGGAGTCATATCCCTTAGTCGCCTTTTACGACATACACGGGGAGAGATGCAGTGGGGCTATTCTTTTAAAGTACCGGCCCCACACGGTACGGTACATTAGCTCGTGAGAAGTCCATCCCACATCCACATATAAGTGTGTGTAGCACCGACATACCGATCTACATTATTCGCATGTCTACCAATTCTCCACATTGGTTACGGAGCTCTAAGTGGCTCACCACTCGCAGCTTTCGCTACTTATTCCCGTGTTAGGTGCTTTAACTACACAAGTACGGAAGCACCAGGGAATCAACGCTAAACCACAACCCCTGCGAGACCAACTCCAGTGTTCCGTGCAGAAGCACGAAGCATTCTGGGGCTTTTAACGGAACCCCGCAGTACTCAACCCAGCGTTTAGGGTGGTATCTCATTTGACCCACCGACCTGAGTGGAGTCAGCAGCGTGAGCTAAGAGGAGGCCGAAACCCCCAACTTAGTACTCATGTTAGACTAGCAACGTTTAATGAGTAATCGTCGAGAACAAGTTCTCTACCACACATTATTTCTAGCAGTGACGCCCGTTACACCGCCCAGTTGCGGGATAGGGTAGCCAACTGCTAGTTTTAAGGGTAGCCACCGTGTGGTCTGCATAGGGAAACGTCACGGATCCTAGTACCCGACTCCGACACCTTGGACGACTAAACGCCTCTGCGACCCCGTACAAAGGTCGCTAATACGGGTCTATGGATACTGGTGGCCGGGCCCGACACCTTGGGTAGACCGAAGTCTACCACTGCGATCGCTCCCCAGCGACTACCCGTGAATTACCGACTACCGAAATTTGTGAGGACAGTCCCGCATCAGATTCCAGCATTAGCCTGCCATCATGTGAGTGTCCCACCTGCCTGACATTGTTTTCCTTCAATCTCGAAGCCAGCAATTCAGAGCATTCTTTGGAAAGAGCCAGGTCCCTGATGAGATCACTTAGATCACTTTGAGTGAAAAGTTGAGGACATGACGATGCTTCTTCAAAATCGCTTTTACCATTACTATTTTCTCTCTGGACAGGGCTGAGGTTAGAGGGTTCTTCTTCCACATAGTTCTCTAAATTTAAAATTCTGTAAAAAAAATTAGAGTTTCTTTTTCCATTTGCCAACTGTCGCAAATGCTCAGTACATGTCTTGCATGCAGCCGAGTGTTTATCTTGAATTATAATACCAAAATAACCAAAATACGCTCTCTTGACAATGTTTATTCTTCACAAATATAACAGAGAACATCCGGATGATTTAAACAGCGTCTACGTGAACTATAGCCATCTTATCCAAGAGCATACTGAAGCTAAACAACTAGCTAGAGTAACCAAAGAGATTTTATGTATAGAGTGAGCACTACGAAGAAAGAATACAGAGAAATGACGGCCAATAACTGAGGTATGAGGTAAGGTAGCGGGGTGGCGGAACGCTGAGCCGCGCGGGGCGGGAAGCGAGCGGGAGAGGGGCTAGCTAGCGAGCGACTAGCGGCTAGCGGCCCGGCCGGCCCGGCCGGTCAGTCAACACGTGCATTGGAATACGTACGAGTAGGTATTATGGTTAATTGTGCCCGTAGTCTAGTGGTAACGCTTCTCAATGCAGAAGTTGCGGGTTCAAATCCCGGGCACTAACTAATGTACTTATTTATTTCCTTGATAAAGATTGATATACGTGCATTTCATAACGAATAGGTACGATCGCTCCGGTGAAGAAAAATAAAGTTAGGTAACTAGTGCACACTGGTCTATGAAAGGTATTTTTGTGTAAACTGCTTCTGATTTCCACTCGTCACCATGTACGAGTAATCGAACCGGATATAACAAATTGTGACAAGTTCGAGTGCAATATGACTGCCATAAGAATACTCAATAAACAATAAAACAACAACAATAAAAACAATACCTCCTATGTCAGTGAGCAGAGTCCGTGCCTAGCAGTGGGACGTTTTAAAGGATTATAGAAGAAAACAGATAGTGAATTTCATCGAAAAAAATGTTTTTATGTATTTAAACTTAAAATACAGAACTATAATAACTTGAAATACATACCTAAACTTATATGGGTTTTTAAATTACCGTGGTTATTTGACATTTTAAGAAGTAACAACGGCTTTACTCACTATCGAAATACCAGCTGTGTGGCTCGACATTTCGGCCAGAGTGCTCATGATGATGGGCCATACGTTTGGCCCGAAACGTCGAGCCACACAGCTCATATTTCGACCGCGAATAAAGCCGTTTTGTATTCTTATAATACCTACACTTAATAACTAGAATAATATCTAAAAAACTAAACGTAATAATAAAGAATTCATAACTGCGGTCTTGGCCTTGGACTAAACTTAAAATCTCCAAACCAAACATACATAAAATAAAGAGTGCAGCATTTATAAAAAAATATATATATATATATATAACTAAAAAAACCATTAGGTATACTTTGGACTACACACACAAACACAACTAAAATAACTCTTCCTCCGTACTTAAACAAAATAATTTAAATTTCACTTTACACAAATTTAAATTTTCACTTTCCCTTAAACAATGTATCACCTTGGACTATTTTTATCCATCTTTCTCGTATTGATCCATTAGAAGGATGTGGAAACCTTGTAAAAAAATTTTTTTCTTGAAAATTTCTCAATTATTTACTAATAAAAAAAAAATAAAAGAATAGCGACAACCCTAATTAGCGGTCAATTCACTCTCATATTTTAACGTGGTTTAATACATATTTATTTACTTTCATACATGATATCCCAGAACTATATTTCTAATCATTCATATGTGGCAGCCCTAATGAGCGCGTTCAATTTATTTGTTTAATTAAATAATGCTTATGTTATTGCAATGCGAGGTCAATACATAAAATGTACAAAATTTTGAAATTGAAGTAGCGTTGTGACAGCCCTAATTGGCCAGTTGAACCAAATATTTCTAAGCACATGGAAAACAAGATATTATATATAAGGTCTTTCAAAATTAGTTAATAGTACGCTAAGGGGGGGGGTTCTGTATCGTAAATAAATCACTTTTGAGGAACAAAGATTTTTTTTTACAAAAAAAAAATTTATAATAATGTAAAATGTAAAAAAAAAATCTTTTCTTAATCGTTTCAGTTTCATGCCAGGAACAAAAAAGTCTTCCAACACATAGATCTCTTTCTTTCAGAAATTGTGAAAACCACAATTTTAGTTTTATTAGTATGGAATAGAAAGAATTTGATTTTTTTTACCAACTTACACGTGTTACATCAAAATGGTAATGAAGACTTTTTTGTTACTGTTATGAAAATGAATCGATTAGGCTATAAAAATCAACCACATATTTTTTTATTTAAATACATAAAAAACATTTTACATAAAAAAAGCCCAAGGTCCAAAAAATTTTATATAGGTTTTACTCCCTATATGATGCAGAACCCCCCCTTAGCGTACTATTAACTAATTTTGAAAGACCTTATATATTAAGATCACAATGAAGTGATACTTACCTATGAAATGAGATGCCATCAGTTTTCCCAATATTTTTGGTATGATTTTTGCAATATCGCAATTCGCAACACACAACCGGGCATAATGTAATGACTGGCGCGATGCGAGCCGCAGATGGACGGCAGCGAGCGCGCGGAGGGCGCGTCCGCCGCGTTCGGTCGCTCGCGAGCTACTAGTCTCAAGAGGGTCCCTCCGCGTAATGGTTACTCCACCGCGGTGGAGCGAAGGCTGTTGCCCGGGTAAGAGGTCTAGTAGAATACATGATACGTCATTGAGAGTAACATTTGACAATAAAACATTTGACAGTTCAACAGTAAACTATATTTTTTTTATAAACTTCATCATTCAGCCCATACTTATTTGAAGAAATTGATTTAGTGTAGACAGTGTCAAAAGTAGAGCTCATAGATAATAAAAGAGTTTTTTGCTCAGTCAGACGTAACTTATCAAAATCTGGTCTCAAATTGAGTGCACCAAAAAAAAATTTTTTTTTGTAGGCCTTTGTAATGAATACAATACAATATTATTTTTTACAATAATTTATAGAACTATGCGCCTATGAATTATAATAGGTAAAATTAAATAAATGTATTACCTACGCGAGCGAAGAAGTCGAAAGACAAATGTCAGGATATTCTCCGAAATCTCTCGAGATTTACACCCGCCGTTTTCGCCTTATTAGCAAAGTTTTAGCGCGAAAGCGGTCAAATCAAAACTTTGCTCATAAAAATTCCGCGTTGGCGTTTGCGTTCTCTGCAGTGGGGGAGGGATCGTATAAAGAGAAGATATATACAAGGGAGTAAATATAAGAATACTAGAATAATCTGTACCGTGTGGGGCCGGTATTTTGAAAGAATATCCCCACTGCATCTCTCCCCATGCATGTCGTAAAAGGCGACTATGGGATAAGGGCAAGATGCCGTGCTAAAGGGCGATAGACTCACCACCTCTCATCTGGGCACGGTACTTCCACCGAGTCATGCAGCAGGTAGGTCTTCGTGCCTTACTTGCTGCTTGAACGATTGAATCTTGTTCGAATACTTTGCGAAACGTGGTGGTCTGTGTTGTGCTGTAATTTACCAGAGTCCTTGCAGCACAACACAGATTATTTTGCTTACCCCGATTGTCTGGATTCAGAGTGTGTGATATTTATGTATATAATATTAGAATAACATATTTTTATTTCAATATACACATTTTTTATACTCTAAGTAGCTTTTGCCCACGGGTTCGCTCGCGCGAAATTCGTGTTTTGGAATCCATACGTCTTGCCATACGTAATGTCTTACCCGTACCATTTGCAAAAATCGACCGTCATTTTTAATGTACTTTCGGCATACAACTGTCTCACGAACCGCTCAACCAATCCCAGCAAACCAGGTGTCAGGTGCTCATCACTCGGCCCCTTCCACCTATGGCAACTTCAATTAATAATATGAACAATTTGATGACGTCATAGCCTTTACAAAAAAAGCTTCGAAAATCTATAAATGCCTATAACTCCTAAACTACCGGTCAGATAGACTTGAAATTTCCTTGCTTCCGAAAAAAAAATTGTCTTTCTGAAATAATGTTTTTTTTTTTACAAAATCGGTTCAACCGTTTGGAAAAAAGACTTTGAGAGGGCATATCTAGGAAACTACTGATCCCAGCCTACATATTCCCACATGGAAAATGATTTTCCATATGGGAATAAGTAGGCCGGGGCGAATTTTTTTTTTAGGATTTTTTTGTTTTTTTGAACTTGCGCGATTATTATACCTATATGTCTGCCCATGATTCCACGTCTACGTCTACCGGTAGTCCCACCTAGGGACTACTAGGGCATTTTTTGTTGTATTTTTTTAAGCCTTTTAACAATGATTTGTTAATATCAGCCCCATAGTACTCATATTCCCTATCATTTATAGCCCAGAGTCCCTAAGGGATAGAGAACGCTCAACGAAATCCAACACAATTACTAAATCCCTCTCACTTGGGCTTGCAAACAGTTTATGTATACAAAAAAACAAATTGAGTCTGTCCACCCAAAGTGCGGTCTCCAATTTCCTCCGTAATTCCTCGTTCTGGCCACACTCCATCAGCAAATGGTACATGTCATCCTCCTTGTTACAGCGATCACAATTTGGAGAATCTCTCTTTTTCATGAGGAATTTTAATTTATTAAAAAGAAGAAAGTGAGTGAGTTAGAAAGAAGGCCGAGCTTAGTTCCTGCGTTACCTTTATTTCGGCTCGCGGGACAATTCGGTTTGTATGAGAGCCACATCTTAGCGTAACCGAAACTTAATTTTATTTAGCCTATCCTGTGTCCCTTATAGTAACATGGGTTTTTACTAAGTTGCATCGAATTCCGATGATCGGTTTAAGAGTTATGGAGGAACATACATACAGATAAGATTTTTTTTTTTTTTAGTATCATACATAGATTGTACAAACGCAGTATCTCATAAAACAAAGTAACTTACTCCATGACCATCCCGTACAGATTTATTATTAGTAGATAGATAGATAGATAGAAAATTCTTTATTGCTCCAGTAAACATTAAACAGTAACAAATACATTGGAAAATTTACATAAGGTGCAAAGGCGGACTTATCCCTTACAGAGATTTCTTACAGTCAACCTTTGGATGTTTGAGATTCGATAATATAGTGGAATGTAAGTAGGTAGTAGCAAAAGAGTTGCCTGACAATTGGAGATAAAAATAATAATAAGAATACTTATTAATACCTACATATAATTACATGCTAGTAAAATATAAGCCATACATGTTTAATACATATAAATTACTAAATATATAGAATATTATATACAAATAAATATACATACATACATACTTGTCCATCCAGGTAAGTATGAAACAAAAGTGGTATTGATGTTTTATAAATGTGTGTTTACCCAATAAAATAAAATAAATAAAATAATATATAAAATATACTTACCATAATACAATAAACAAAAAGCAATAACATAAAAACAAGACAGAGAATACAAAAAACAAAACAATGTATTAGGTCCCTCTTATTATTTTATACTATCTATATGTAAAAATCCAGTAATTTAACAACAAAAAAGTTACGATCAATTAACTAATATTGAATCTCATTTTTGCTCTCCTGTAAAATCACGTTTTTGCAGATACGACCTTTCAGTCTGATGCACCCGATATTAGTTCATAGTTTCAGCGGCGAGTAGGTGTGTGTTAAACACAAGAGTTATACAGGGTGTTTCAGGATAGGGTTTCGTAACTTCAGGGTTCGAAAGGGGCTCATATTTAAAGACGAAAAGCTCTGAAAGTTTTTCCCAGATTCCGTCATTTTATAGTACTTTTTGGTGAAAATCATTTTATCGAGCTTTGGTGTACGGTTAAAGTACACCTATATTAAATACAAATAAAATGACTAACTTACATGCTTAACTACTAGAATTGAACTGCATGTAGGTAAGTTCCAAACACTTAAATTTGAATAATATCAAAAGAAAAAAGGGGGCTGGACTAGGGCATTGCACTCCCTAGACCTAGACAGCTCTTTTGCCAAATCTCCCCAAACTCACTGTCCATCGAGTTTTTATTGGAATTTTCAATTTTTGTATGAACAAAAAAAATACGGAATTTCGATTTGAGTGATAAGGATTTTTTTCTTCTAATAATAAGTACTTTCTATTCCCGAAGTTTCTCAAGCCTATCCTAAAACACCATGTATATAAAGATTTGCAATGCTGAAACAGACGGAACGGGATGCGGTTAGTGCGGTGTAGCACTCAGCTTACCTGCAATATTCACAGCTGATCGATTCTCCTTCCAACACCAGTCACTGCTTCACTGGCGACAAAGGCAACCTCTGGCTCGTAAAAGTCAGCGTTCGCGATGATAAAGTGTCGAGAATAATCGAAGCGCGGACGCGGGAACGGAACGCACGCACGTCCGACCGGCTCGAATGATGGCGCTCGACTGAGCGGCTCAATGCGCGCACGCGCAAGACGACACGACGACGACGACGACGGAAGCACCGAGCTTTCCGCCCCCCCCTCCCCTCGCCCCCGCGCCGCGGGTGCAGGGAAATTAAAAAGCTGGCAAAAGAGGTCAAGCTTCGCGGCGACGCGAGTTTAGCTAGAGACGAGGTGCAGCGCGCGCGCATATGCGAATGGCGCGCATTAAATGCGATTCGTATGTAAGTATTAGAAACATATTTACAGCATAGGTAGGTACTGTGTGGGGCCGGTACTTAATAAGAATAGCCCAACTGCATCTCTCCCCGTGCATGTAGTAAAAGGCGACTAAGGGATAAGGACGCGATGCCGTGCTAAAGGGCGACAGATTAGCCACCTCTCACCTTGGCGCGGTCTTTCCACCGAGTCATGCAGTAGGTGTGTCTTCGTGCCTTACTTGCTGGATGATAGTTAGTTATCTTGTCCGAATGCTTTGCTAAACATGCTGGTCGGTGTTGTACTGTAATTTACAAGAGTACTTGCAGCACAACATCGATTACTCTGTTTGCTCCGATTGTCAGGATACAGTGTGTGGTGTGTATGTGTGATTTTTTTGTTTGTTTTAATGGAAACTGACGCCGTTGCCCACGTGACCTACAACATCCGTGATGTCAGCCCACAACACCTTGGTTAACTGGGTGCAATGTCCATGCTTCCCTTTGATCGTGCCGGCTAGACTTAACAGAATGGAAAACACAAACTTTTTTCGACCGATCTTTCATTGAGTGCGTACCACCGGGCGGGGCGGGCCCCGGGCCCACCCCACCACCTACCCGGGCGGATTATAAGCCTACCACCTAGTTAAGTAAGAAGGGAAGGGACCTACAGTTGTACGTGAAATCCGAACCACGGTAAGCCTCAACGGTCGAACGGTCACCCATCCAAGTTATTAATAAATGACATGGCACCTAGTTCACCAAGGTGTTATGGGTTGACTTCACGGACGTAGCCAACCGTGTCAGTTTCCATAAAAAAAAATGAAGTATCAATTGGAACCAGTTCTAGGAAATTTTCATAGTTATTGTCGCGTTTGCCCATCGGATCACATACACATACATACATACATACCACACGTTGAATCCCGACAATCGGGGTGAGTAGAGTAATCGTCGTTGTGCTGTAGGGACTCTGAAGGTATGGGTAAATTACAGCGCAACACCGACCACGATGTTTAGCAAAGTATTCGATAGCAAGACAACTTATCAAACAGCAATTAGTAAGGCACGAAGACCCACCTGCTGCATGACTCGGTGGAAGTACCGTGCCAAGGTGAGAGGTGGCTGGCCTGGCCTGGCACGGCATCGTGTCCTTATCGCTTTAGTCGCCTTTTACGACTTGCACGGGGAGAGATGCTACGGTCTACGCAGGGAAGTCTTTTCCTTATATAAGGACCGCCGACTCGATGAGTGCCCCAAAGTGTAGACGTCGTCGTCGCCGTTTACACCGAAAAAGAGGAGCTCTACATTTTTTAGTGTTTTTTAATAAGACTTGCAGTTAAAATGTTGGAGTATTCATATTATTTAATATACTTATATAAGTATGTCTCTATGTATTAATATGTATTTTTTTTTATCTATGTTCATGTATGTCATGTATGTAGTGTTATTTTAGGCGTTCAAGTTATCTTTGTTGTTTTTTTTTTTCATTAATTTATTAATATGTTAAGTGTTGTTTCTTTAAATATCTACAATAAAATATGTTGTAATAGTGTGGTTGACCGGCAGAGATTGCCTTAGGCAATAAGTCCGCCATTTCTTATATATAATTTATATTAAACAATAAAGCATATTAAATAAATAAAATAAATAAATAAAATGCCTAAATATTAGTTTAAATAGGACACTCGATGAGATTAATAATAATAAAATATTAACACATAATGAAGGACGGCACCATTGACATCTGCCGCGCCTGCCACCAACCTGGCGAGTCCCTCAGACATGTGATTTCCGGTTGTTCGCAGCTTGCCAACACCGAGTATCTGCATAGACACAACCTAGTAGCCAGGATTATCCACCAGCAACTTGCCTTAAAGTTCAACCTTGTGGGTACTGAGGTGCCTTACTATAAGTACAATCCACCGCCAGTTCTCGAGAACGGTCATGTCACACTCTACTGGGACCGGTCCATTATCACAGACAGGACTATTCTCGCGAACAGGCCTGATATTGTGATAGTAGACCGGGAGGCAAGGCGCGCAACGCTCGTCGATATCGCCGTGCCGCACGATGGTAACCTCGTCAGTAAGGAAGCAGAGAAGATGTTAAAATATCTGGATCTGCAGCACGAGGTTACCAAAATGTGGCCCGTCGACTCGACGATCGTTGTGCCCATAGTCGTTTCGGCGCATGGGCTGATAGCGAAGAGCCTCGACGACCACCTTGAGAGGCTCTCGCTGAGTGGTTGGGTCAAGGGCCAGATCCAAAAGGCAGCCCTGCTCGACACTGCACGCATCGTCCGGAGGTTCCTTTCTTTGGGACCCGACCATCGGTAGCCTGGGCTCGCCCCGCCGCCGGTGGTGGAAACTCCATTTTTTTAAGGTTAATTTTGTATATGTTTTTAATGTTAGGTTTTTAATATGTACAAAATTAGTTTTAAGATAATGTGTTAATAAAGAAATAAAATATTTTAAAATATTTATAACTATGTAAAATTAATATAAAATAAAAAAAGTGAAATAAAGGACTTAATAATAAAATATTTTTTAAATTGTGAACAAATTTTTAGAAAATCTAAACACAAATTAAATTCAGAAAATTACACAGAGTAAAATTCTATAAAATGTATACAAATATTTATATTCAAGTCACAAGCGGTGGGTGGCCTAGTGGTTTGGGCGTCAGTTTCTCTAGCGGGAGGTCCGAGGTTCGAATCCAAGCGGCGTGTACCAGTGAGTTTTTTTTCTGATTTGAAAAAGTTTACGTGCATCCTTCACCTACTGCTCCATGGTTCGGATTCCTTGTAAAAATGTAGGTCCACCGGGTTGCCTGGAGGAAATTTCCTAAGGCAATAAGCCCGCCCTTTCCACACATTAAGTGGCATAAAGTGTATAATTATTATAAATGAAAGTACATACTAATGTTTTCATTAAGATTTTTTTTTTTACCAAAACATGCCCTAGGGCCCCTATATGGCCTAAGACGGCCCTGGGCAAAGACATTAAACCCACCCTCTTCCATCTCTTTGGCCCTACTGGGTCTACGATCGTTATATCTGACTCCCCTGAGTGCCTTTCTAAACGGAAACGTCTCTATAGGTGCATACTAACCTTTGTCAGCCTCGGTAGCTCAGTGGTACGGTTGATTGACTGTCAGTCGTGATCGTAAGCACACCTAGGCGCGGTCAGTAATTGGAAGGGTGACCGCTCGACCGTTGGAGGCTGACCGTGGTTCGGATTCCACGTTAAACTTTAGGTCCCTTCTCTTTTTACCTTACTAGGTGGTAGGGTTTAACCCGCCCGGGTTGGTACCACCGCACTGAACGAAACGTCGCTAGAAACGGCTGTGTAAATAGCTCGTATTTTCCGTCCAGTTCAGTGTAGCCGAAATGAAATGAAGGGAAGCACTGACATGGCACCTAGTTCATCCTGTAGGTATTATGGGCTGACATCACGGATGTTGTAGTGTAGGTCATGTAGCCAACCGAACGGTGTTCAGTTTATTTAAAATAAAAATACTACCTAACTAATAAAAAAAAACAATATAATTTTTTTTTTTTATGAAAACTGACACCTTTGGCTACATCACCTACAACATCCGTGATGTCAGCCCATAACACCGGGTGAACTAGGTGCCATGTCAGTGCTTCCCCCTTTGATCGTGCCGGCTACACTGAACTGGTCGGAAAACACAAACTATTTATATAGCCGTTTTAACCGACGTTTCATTCAGTGCGGTGGTACCAACCCGGGCGGGTTAAACCCTACCACCAAGTAATATTAGGAGGGAAGGGACCTACAGTTTTACGAGGAATCCGAACCTCGGTCAGCCTCCAACGGTCAGCGGTCACCCATCCAAGTACTGACCGCACCCAGCGTTGCTTAACATTCAATAGCGACAGTTGACTGTCTGCACCACTGAGCTATCGAGGCTGACATTAATGCTTTAATAAGACAGAGAGGTCACTCCGAAGAGTATAAGTTTATGACGGAGGTTATACGCTAGGTTTGGCATCAGTTCAGTCCGTGACCTTGGTCACGACCAGATTGACGCCAGACGTAAAATGCATTCGCACTATCAGTCTGCCATCAGTCTAGTATCAAAATATTTTAAAACCCATCAGTCTGGTCCATCATTCCAAACGATCCATCCATTAAAGTAGATAAACGATCAGTCTGACTGGACCATGGTTTAACCAGACTGATGGACTGAACTGAATGCCTAACCTAGCGTGTAACCTCCGTCTATAGGTAAGCCGGCAGAAGCACTCTACGTAGGTCTTAAGACAGGATTTCGTTGGAGAAAAGTTTCGAAAGTGCCTCACGATCGAGTAAAATATACGTCTCCAATCTCCGAAGCAGCTCAGCGGGAGAGAGAAACTGAGCGAAATCTACATTCTAGACACCTACACTTACCTACTCTTACTCTACCTGCAATATAGTAGGTATGTATTTATAGGTACATGATCATCTCGTTCAACCACTCAAGATACTACTTTTCTGTATTTTGTTTGAGTTTCCGGTTTTTTTTTTTTTATGGAACCTGACACGGTTGGCTGCATCACGTACAACATCCGTGATGTCAGCCCATAACACAGGGTGAACTAGGTGCCATGTCAGTGCTTCCCTTCATTTCATGTCGGCTACACTAAACTGGACGGAGAACACGAACTATTTACATAGCCGTTTCGACCGACGTTTCGTTCAGTGCGGTGGTACCAACCCGGCCTGGATAAACCCTACCACCTAGTAAGGTAAGAAGGGAAGGGACCTACAGTTTAACATGGAATCCGAACCACGGTCAGCCTCCAACGGTCGAGCGGTCACCCATCCAATCACTGACCGCGCTCAGCGTTGCTTAATAACAGTTGACTAACCAACCGCGCCACTGAGCTACCGAGGCTGACGAATTTTCTTATCCCTTAGTCGACTTTTACGACATGCGACGGGGAGAGATGCAGTGGGGCTATTCTTTTTAAGTACCGACCCCACACGGTACAAGTTAATTTTGTTAATATTGTATTGAATTACGTCGACTTCCTTCAGATCCGGCTCGAAGGGCCAATAGCGCTTACGGAAAACAAATTGGCGGCGATATTACTCGAGCTTTACATCCATTCAGATTCAGATATTTCGCCATAAAGAACACAACATTATCAATATTTCATTGAGACATATGCTTATTCAGTATGGTTCGTCATAAGAATCATCAAAATCGGTTCACCCAGTCGAAAGTTCTGAGGGTTTTTTTTTTTTTTTATGGAAACTGACACTGTTGGCTGTATCACCTACAACGTCCGTGATGTCAGCCCATAACACCGGGTGAACTAGGTGCCACGTCAGTGCTTCCCCCTTTGATCGTGCCGGCTACACTGAACTGGTCGGAAAACACAAACTATTCACATAGCCGTTTAGACCGACGTTTCTTTCAGTGCGGTGGTACCAACCCGGGCGGGTTAAACCCTACCACCAAGTAACATTAGGAGGGAGGTAAGACACATAAAAAAAAATAATAAAAAATACAGTCGAATAGAGAACCTCCTCCATTTTTGCAGTCGGTTAAAAAACTGTTTAAAAAAATATAAAAACCGCCTTCAAAAATTTATGAAATAAAAAAAAATCGAAGCAGTTGAAGGTGGTGCTAAAGCAAGCAAAAATGATGCATGTAAGAAAACATGAGTGGATATCCTTTGTGATTTGTGCAGCCTTCTTTAGCACCGCCTTCAAATCTAGGGTTAGATTTTTTTTATTTCATACATTTTTGAAGGTGGTTTTTGTATTTTTATAAATAGTTTTTTTTAAATGTTTTTTTTGTGGTCCGGAAACCTCGGTGTGCGAGGCCGTACTCGCACTTGGTCGGTTTTTTTTTACATTATAATATTTGATAGAAGATGTGTATGTACGTGCTCGATAGTTAGGTAAGCGCTAATTAAAAAATCGAAAAAGTTAAAAATTAAGGGGGGTTTCCATACAAGAAACGTTTTTTTTTTTATTTGTGGTGCTGAAACCTCCGTGCGCGAGTCCGACTCGCACTTGGCCGGTTTTTTATTTTTTAATATGTTCAATGGACAGACTTTTTTAATGTATCGATTTTATTATTATACGAGCTGTGCCCGCGGCTCCGCCCGCTCTCATATTTCACTTCACTGCTAACCTCATAAGCTATTTAGCGTGATAGTAAGTAGCCTATAGTTGATGGGAAGAATCAAGTTATCCGTAGAATTTTGTTTTATTAAAATCGGTTCAGTGGTTCTCGAGTTATAAGCGGACAGACAGACAGACAGAAAGCAGACGTTGGATTTTATTATAGGTAAGGAAGGACAAGCTGTGCCCGCGGCTCCGCCCGCTCTCATATTTCACTTCACTGCTAACCTCATAAGCTATTTAGCGTGATAGTAAGTAGCCTATAGTTGATGGGAAGAATCAAGCTATCCGTAGATTTTTTTTTATTAAAATCGGTTCAGTGGTTCTCGAGTTATAAGCGGACAGACAGACAGACACTCAGACAGAAAGCAGACGTTGGATTTTATTATAGGTAAGGATGTATAGATGATGAAATAATGAGTGAGTGACAAGGATTGAGAAAGGAATGCTTCGATGGTCCGGTCATGTTGGAAGAATGGATCATAGGAGACTAAAGAAAGAAATTTATGGAGCAAATGTGAATGGAAGAGTCGGGAAGGGTCGCCCTAAACGCACGTACCTAGACCAGATCGCGCATGTGCTCAAAAAGGGTCAAGTACCCGTAACCGAAGAGCATGCATGAAGAACATTATGGGAGTGGAAGAGGCGGCAGAGGTGTGTCAAGATCGTGGCACGTGGAGATCCGTTGTCTCTGCCTACACCCCACCGGGAAACAGGCGTGACGCTATGTATTTTTTTTTATGTAATCCGGTCTGAGTGGCTGAGTTGGAGGGACCAAAGCATATGCTCCGACCAGCCAATATCACCTCCAAGAAGGTAGGTGCCATACCGGAGACTTCCCTGGATTGTTGGCTTACTGGACTAGAGGGCACAACCGAGGCTTCTATGCGGCCATCTTACATCCAGTACGGTGGTACCAGCCCAGTCGGCTACAATTTGGGCCTACCACCTAGTAAGGGGTACCTACAGTTTTACACGCGGTTCCGAACCAGCGTCAGCTGATACGGAACCTCAGAATCAGCTGAGTGGGCTCCCTTTTCGTCACATGTTATATGTTTCTTTGTATTTGTAATTATTTGTGTTGTTATGTGTGACGAAATAAATCATTTCATTTCATTTCATTTCGAACGGTGAAGCAGCAGGTGTAGGTATGCACGTAAATTCTTTCGTCAGAAAAAAACTCATTGGTACACGCCGACCGGATTCGAACCTCGGACCTCTCGCATGAGAAGCCGATGCCCAAACCACTCGGCCACCCGCCGCTTAAGGTATGCATGTATGAAATAAATATAAAGATTGAAACCATTCGCTGTAAAACATTATTTATTGCAACTGTGTAAACATAGGATTATAATCTAGTTTGTATGGAGCAGGGGACGGTTGGGGTTCGTACAGGGCCAGACTATGCCTTCGCACCGACCGCCTCGTCTTTCGTATCTGTAACATAAAACAATATACAAGTTTGTACACTGCCCTGTAAATTTCACTCCCTCACAGACACATATATACATAATACACAAACACCTAACACTATATTATTACATACACAATATGACTCCCTTCTTATATTACTAGGTGGTAGGGTTTAACCCGCCCGGGTTGATACCACCTCACTGAATGAAAGGTCGGTCGAAACGGCTATTTAAATTGTTTGTGTTTTCCGTCCAGTTCAGTGTAGCCGGCACGACCGAAGGGAAGCACTGACGTGGCACAAAGTTCACCAGGCCAGGTGTTATGGGCTGACATCACGGATGTTGTACGCGATGTAGCCAACCGTGTCAGCTTCCATAAAAAAAAGAAGCTGTGCCCGCGACTTCGTCCGCGTGGACTTATGACGACGCCATCTACCGGGTTCAATTGTATTTTCAAACGATCCAGGGATCCACTCAAATATACACACAAAATTTCATCCAAATCGGTCCAGCCGTTTAGGCGGAGTTAGGTGACAAACACACGTACAGATGAATTATATATATAAATAAGAAGAAGAAGATATATTTAGTCATTTATAAGCATTTTCCCCTTCACTTCAGTGTAGTCAGCATGTCCAAAGGAAGCACTGAAATGGGACCTAATTCATCGAGGTATTATGGGCTGACATCGCCGATGTTGTAGGTAATGTGGCAAATCCTGTCTATCCCACTAGTCCCATTGACCTTGTCCCATGATGGGACTAGTGGGACGAGTATATCCCACTAGTTCCATGGGACAACTCATACCAATATTTTTTTATTTATTCTGTCCCACTAGTTCCATGGGAAATTGATACTAATATTTGCCTGTCTATCCCACTAGTCCCATCGACCAAGTTTACAGACATGGCTTTTTTACAGTTTTATAATAGTACCTCCCATACCTCCCACTAGCTTCATGGGACAACTGGTACTGATTTTGGAATGCCACTACTCCCATTGTCAAAGTTCTAATTGTGACAAACCCTTCCCTTGCCCCTTACTAGGTGGTAGGCTCAAATTGTAGCCGACTGGGTTGGTACCACCGCACAGTGTGTTATGGGAGCCGATTTTCTGACACTATCCTTTTTATTTAAAAAATCGAAAGTTGGTTATATTTCAAGTGCGAGAGAAAAACTCCCGTGTGTAAAAAATGTTTCGTTTTAAAGATACAAATTTTCAAAAATGTGCCTTTTAATGATCCGAAAAAAAGAAAAAAAAATTCTGGTTGCAAAACAAAGATGTTTATTGAGAAATAATATTTACGGTTCCAAAGTACTTTAAAAATGCAATTTTTTTCAATAATTAGCTAAGTGAAAGCTTTGTCTGGAATCGAAATATTTAATTAAATCGATTTTTTGTTTTCAATTTTTTTCTCAATCATTCCGCTGTAGTAGGTCGAGATATCTACAGGAAAGAAAGATCACCCAGTTATCTATGACCTCTGAAAATATCACAACCTAATACCGTGGAATCTAGAACTTACATGCAATTTAATTTTTTCGGGTAATTTCCTGTGTTAGGGTTGTCATTGTGATCCGGAAAAAATTATAACAGGGTAAAATCCGGAATCTGAATCTTTCGTATTATTTGACATATATATGAAAAGTATCTTAAATAATATCCTGTAAAACGTCACACGTGCCCCCGCACAGTGGTTTAAAACCCCAAAAAAGTGTAAATGGGCAATTTTTTCCGAATTTAATACTTTTTGTTGCAAATATGAATTGCACTTAATCAACAAGTAAATTTTGTTCTTACACATTTTTTTCTAATTTCACTATCTATGAAGATATTCAACGATATTTGAAATTATTATGTAGGATGAAATAGGTACATTTTGGTAAATTTCTCAAAATGGCTGGGAAATTTCTAGTATTAAAGAAATAACATGCATGCCTAGAAATAGCGTCCCACTTTTTGCTATTTTTCCTTTTATTTCATTTTACCTCCATTTATCATTTTAGCGACAACCCTGCTGAAAAAATTAAATTGCATATAACTTCTAGATTCCACGGTATTAGGTTGTGATATTTTCAGAGGTCATAGATAACTGGGCAATCTTTCTTTCCTGTAGATGTCTCGACCTACTACAGTGGAATGATTGAGAAAAAAAATGAAAACAAAAAATCGATTTAATTAAATATTACGATTCCAGACAAAGCTTTCACTTAGGTAATTATTGAAAAAAATTGCATTTTGAAAGTACTTTGGAGCCGTAAATATGATTTCTCAATAAACATCTTTGTTTTGCAACCAGATTTTTTTTTCTTTTTTTCGGATCATTAAAAGGCACATTTTTGAAAATTTGTATCTTTAAAACGAAACATTTTTGACACACAGGAGTTTTTCTCTCGCACTTGAAATATAACCAACTTTCGCTTTTTAAATAAAAAGGATAGTGTCAGAAAATCGGCTCCCATAACACACTGTGCACCGTACTAGATGTAAGATGGCCGCATAGCAGCCTCGGTTGTGTTCTCTAGTCCAGTATAGCCAGCAATCTAGGGAAGTCTCCGGTATCGCACCTACCTTCTCGGAGGTGATATTGGCTGGTCGGAGCATGCGCTTTGGCCCCTACGACTCAGACACCCATACCGGATTACATAAAAAAAAAAATTATAATAAGACTATAAAAAAAAATTCTAATCTAGGAAGATTTTTTCGATAATAAAATACGAACCGTGCGTAGCGGGATGCTCTAACACCTTGTCGATGAGGCCAAACGTCTTGGCCTCCTCCGGCGACATGAAGTGGTCACGCTCCATAGTCGAGTTGACCTTCTCGAGCGGTAGCCCCGTGTGACGCACGTACAGTCTGTTGATCTGCGACTTCAGCTTCAGAATCTCTTCGGCTTGGATCTGGATGTCTGTTGCTTGACCCTGCCAACATTGAACATTATGGTAATGACCGTAGTTCAGTTTGACATGGCACCTAGTTCACCCGGTAACGAGGCAATGCGCCGACGCACCAAAGTAGTCGATATTGGACACCGGGTGGCTAAGCTCAAGTGGCAGTGGGCTGGGCACGTTAACCGAAGAGACGATGATTGTTGGAGCAACCGTGTCCTACACTGGCGGCCGTGGACAGGAAAACGGAGTGTGGGAATATCACCCGCCAGGCGGGATGACGACATAAACTACGTCGGCAGAAATCAGTGGTTCCGTATCGCTGAAGGCCAGGAGGACTGGAGGAAAATTGGCCTCTCCAATTTTCCTCCAGTCCTCCATGCGCAGCAGTGAATGCTTACGCGCTGACTGACAAGTTCACCCGGTGTTGGGGGCTGACATCACGGATGTTGTAGGTGATGTAGCCAACTGTGTCAGTTTCAATAAAAAAAAGGGTCTGCCCCACGCACCACGTACTGCAAATGTGCAGTAGAGTTACCTGCACTCCTCCCGACGGCTGATGTATCATGATCCTGGAGTTGGGGAGCGCGTGCCCCATGCCTGGCGCGCCGGCCGCCAGCATCAGCGAGGCCATGCTGCAGGACTGCCCCACGCACCACGTACTGCAAATGTGCAGTAGAGTTACCTGCACTCCTCTCGACGGCTGATGTATCATGATCCTGGAGTTGGGGAGCGCGTGCCTCATGCCTGGCGCGCCGGCCGCCAGCAGCAGCGAGGCCATGCTGCAGGCCTGCCCCACGCACCACGTACTGCAAATGTGCAGTAGAGTTACCTGCACTCCTCCCGACGGCTGATGTATCATGATCCTGGAGTTGGGGAGCGCGTGCCTCATGCCGGGCGCGCCGGCCGCCAGCAGCAGCGAGGCCATGCTGCACGCCTGCCCCACGCACCACGTCGCCACCGGGGGCAGTATGTACTGCATTGTGTCGTAGATACCGAGCCCAGATGTTATGTTGCCGCCCGGAGAGTTTATGTACAGGTGGACGGGCTTCTTACTCGACTCTGAAATA
Organism: Nematopogon swammerdamellus; assembly: GCA_946902875.1. Taxonomy (NCBI): domain Eukaryota; kingdom Metazoa; phylum Arthropoda; class Insecta; order Lepidoptera; family Adelidae; genus Nematopogon; species Nematopogon swammerdamellus. Next base: position 2,055,615 of record OX336333.1, read on the forward strand.
AGCATTACAGTTACCAGCGCACAGGTCAAGCGTATAATTATTGAGTTCTTGTGTTTAAAGCCCTTTGGAGCCGCCTGGTGGGCCGACGAAATTAAGTACGTCGGAAGCAATCGGTGGTTCCGTATTGCGGAAGGCCGGGAACTGGAGAAAAATTGGAGAGTTCTATATCCAGCAGATGCATAAACTATTGGTTTCACTAGTGGATTAGTAGGTTTAGTATAGTACATACATGTATTGTTTGTATATTATAGCATATATTATGTTCTATACTTGTGTACAAACTTACGTATGTTTGTTTATGCTGTGTATATAATTTATTATACAGGGTGTCTCAAAACTCAATGTCAAGCGGGAGTAGGCCAGTTTATGAGTACCCAGGAAAAAATAAGAAAACAAAAATCGGAGTCATTTGTTTTTTTGATATGAGCATTTTTTGAGAAACGTTGAAAATTGACATTTTTAGGTACTACGACTACAAATTTGCAAATATAAATTGTTAAAAAAAATTTATTGGTAGCCTAAATAACTCTGCTATTGATCATTATCCCAAACAAAACCAGAATGCCTACGATATAAAAAACGTACTTATTAAGGTGAAATAGGCGCACTTCACGTATTAAATTTGAGGAGTATGTTTTTTATATCGTAAAAAAAAATTGGCATGGGAACGTGATCAGTATCTGATACACATACACCCCTTAGCGTATCGTTACCTACTAATGAAAGACCTTAGGTATGTATGGTACATACGTATGGTATATTTCTCATTTGATATTATAAAGAGGTAAAATTTTTAAGTTTTGGATGTAGGAAGTAATCAAAAGGAAAACCTGATTGTAAAAAGAGTAGTTGGGCAACAACAAGCGAGCTGATCTGATCGTTGATGGGTCCCATGAGACAGATGATGCGTTCGCGCAGCAGACGCGAGTAGATATCGTACGCTCGCTCCCCGCGACCCGTCTGCTCCACCACGATTGGTATCATGCCGATCCACCGACGAGGGTTCAATGCCGCACCACCACTCAAACCCTGGAACAGTAATTTATTTATTTTTATTCTTAATTTGAGTTTGGGGCTTTAGCAGTATCCGGTTCTCAGCCCCATGGTGACTTTAATTGATTCCAAAAAATTATTTAATCATCCCTCAATGCGAGAGAGAAGTTTTAAAGAATTTTATAACCTTGTAGAGCTGTGAGGTAAAAGGTGAAGCGGTGTCGTGTCCTCTGGCTCCACGTGTAGCTGCAGCTGATGTTGTATGGGCTAGTGCCCGGTTGTTCTGCCAAGCGATCTGTATTTATGCGAGGCGTATTTGATATTTCAGCAATGTGTTATGTGGCGTATGGAATTCTTAATTAGCCCTTATTTGCCACCTGTTGGTGTGCTAGTGAATCTTTCTGTTTCTTCGTCGCGAAGCGATGTAGGTTATTTTATTATCGATCTTTATTATTCAGTTGTGGGATAGGTGTCGCTATCACCACAGTATTCCCCCCTCAGTCGTGACGTAGTCCGTGATGATTGAGAGCCGATCAGTCAGTATGCTCCGATGATGCAGCTTGGTCGGCGTGGTCAGTTGGTGTCGCGTACTGCTGACGTAGTCCTCTGTGGAGGCGCGCGGCGGCGGGGCGTTGACCGAGTGTTGTCTTGCTTGCTACGATTACCTACTGGTTGAGACCCACTTGTGGGAAGCCAGTAGGTAATGTTGCGATGTCAGCTTCATGAAGGTTGCGATGTTCTTTGTAGGGGTCACCAATGTAGAGCTGTGAGGTAAAAGGTGAAGCGGTGTCGTGTCCTCTGGCTCCACATGTAGCTGCAGCTGATGTTGTATGGGCTAGTGCCCGGTTGTTCTGCCAAGCGATCTGTATTTATGCGAGGCGTATTTGATATTTCAGCAATGTGTTATGTGGCGTATGGAATTCTTAATTAGCCGTTATTTGCCACCTGTTGGTGTGCTAGTGAATCTTTTCTGTTTCTTCGTCGCGAAGCGATGTAGGTTATTTTATTATCGATCTTTATTATTCAGTTGTGGGATAGGTGTCGCTATCACCACAACCTCTTGACAGTTCATTGAGAGTGGATTACATAGTGCATAATAAGTATTACTCAAAAGTCATGTTTTTAAGTTTACACTGTTATTCTTTATACTCATTTTACAATATTAACGGATTAACAGTGGATGTGACTTACATAAGTCGACATTTCGCCCGCTTATGTCAAGGGATTCATCAGGAACCGCGGAATTCGTAGAGCGGCCGAGTGGTAACTGTTGTACCAAAAGTCGAACTGCTCTTTTTCAAATATTGTAGGTATCTGTCGGTAAGTTGCACAATATTCGGTGGCGGTTCCAGGAATTCTAGTGATTCCTGATGAAACCCGTGACGTAGCGGGCAAAACGTCGACGTATGTAAGTCACATCCACTAATAATCCGCAAAATTGAAAATGAATAGTCAACGCAGACTAGCTGACATGGGCTTGATGCAAGCCGAAACGTGAAGCATGCGCGGGAAATTCAGAGTGGCCACTCGCTAGTCCCGACCTCGATTAACACACCCTCCTCTACTGCCGATGGGCCCGGATATTTTCGGTGAAGCCATCGCAAGCTTAGTTCAACACCTTCCCCTTTACAGAGGAGTTTTTTTATAGTTATGGGCTTAGATACCAGGTCCTACTGCCTAGATATGGAGTTTTATTTTAGTTATTTCCAATGTTTTGTATGTTACTGGCAACATCAGAGACGAGTTTTGGTATGAACAAATGGTTTTAGAACAGAACAGGCAATGTGAGAATTATTTTGAATATAGCAGACACTGCCAAAACAACTCGTCTGTCTTTCTGCAGGGTCGAAAACGCCAAGAGATGAATACGAATTGCATAAATAAACCAAACCTTACCTTTGTTGCGGTTCCTGTGCGACATAGCGCTCTGGTCAATGCAAAATTCATCTTTATTTATTGTAATACTACACCAGTCTCAAAACATAAAATCCTTTTTCTTCAAGAAGAGCTCATCTCAGGTGAGCAACTGGTTCAAGCAAGCAACGAAAACATGAACGATTCTTCAACCAAACAAATCTAAAGTCAATCTAACTAAATTCTGCCAGGCCAGCTCAGCTGTGCCGTGCGTGCAGTGATGCTGCAACTGTCAATTCTGTCAGGCTGTCATAACTGTCAGTGTCAAACTGACTTTCGTCCCGAAGTATTTGATCGATGACTTATAAACATTATGTCTGGATCTTTCTCTTTTATTTCCTGGTAATATGAAAGGGATGGTATTTGAATGTGCGTTATCTATCACTTATCTATCAATCATATCATCAGTTAGGCCTAGCCTAGTGCGCACTGCGTTTTGCGTCGCGATTTTAAATCGCGGCTACAAAAATACGCAACCGCGGCAGAAACAGCAACGCGCGCATTGCGACAAATTTTCGCAAAAATTGCCATGTGTACAATGGATCTCGTCGAAACTGTTTGTGCTGGGTTATTGATTTCTAATACCAGCTTTAATTCTAATAAAAAAAAACGCATCCAAATCGGTCCATCCGTTTGGGAGTTACGAAGCCACAGATACACCTATAATAATAATGATAACACCCCTATTTTTGTGTCGGGGTTTATGTTTGTGTCGGATGTTTTCGGGCGCGGAAGACAGAGTCGCGGGAGACGGGTAGAGAAATCTTGCTCACACGCACGTCCGTAGCCCACGTTCGTGTGAGTGCAATTCATGTTTATTACTGCGATTTTTTGTCTCTTGCACCGTACAATCCTTTCGCGACAATCGCATCGCGTCAAGTTTGGGTCCGTCCGCAGATTTTTAATCGCGGTGACTTTTTGTCGCCCTTGCGCGCGCATTCTCATAATAATACATGGAACGCATTTCTCGCGCCAAAAAACGCGCGATTTTTAATCGCAGTGCGCGCTAGGCCTACCAGTGGTTCTTTGTAGTAACAGTTAATTTTTTTTTGAGATTAATTCGTCTCCTCCCGAAACAGGCAATACTCATTAGAGTATACAGCCAATTCTGTTGTAGCTTTTAACGTCTGTTGTATAAGTTCTCGCACCACGAGAACCACAAAAATACATATATAAATGTACAAATATAACGACGACGCGACAAACTTCCGCCGTCCGCCATCTTTTCAAGACCATAACAGTTAACTTATTTATACACAGATTATTAATTTGTTTGAGCACAGTACTCTGACTGACAGCTAGTATTATATTCTTTGGCTGACGCTGCTGGAGGCACTGGAGGGAGCAAAAATTATCATCAATATCATAATATGCACGCGCTTGCCTTGCCGTGCCGCGCACAACGCTTCTACCGAAGTGGAGAAGCGAAGCAAGTTCGTCGTTCATCGTACAGAATGGTGTATAGATAAGGTGTGTGTTGACAACATTTGAAAGGACAATTGAGGTAAACTAAATCCACCGCCCCGACATAACCTGTTAGTGTGGCTTTTCCCTATCTAGAGTGTTTTTATAAGCCGGAGGCGTAGAGGGAATGCAGCCCCCGTCCGCCGTAACACAGCGCAGGGACCCGTGTGAGCCAGAGCGTCTGAGGGTGGTCGCCGCAGGCGACCAAAACGCCGAAGCTGCGGAGGCGAGCATGTGTGCCTGCGCGGTGTTACGCAAGGACGGCGGGGCTGCACTTCCCGCAGCGCCGGAGAAGAGGCAATCCTAAGTCGCTATTGAAAATAAAGGGTGAGTATTAGATTAGCGGGGGTTAGATCGAATATTGCTGGTATGCTTATTGTGTAGGCCTAGATAAAAGATGAATTATATTTAAAGAATTGTTTGCCAGAAATGCGTAGTTTCGGAGAATTATTTTTTTGAAAAAAATATTTTTCATACAAAATAAATTTTCGATTTTTTTTTAATGCAATAATGGTATGCTTATTGTGTAGGCCTAGATAAAAGATGAATTATAGTTAAAGAATTGTTTGCCGGAAATGCGTATTTTCGGAGAATTTTTTTTTTTTTTAAATATTTTTCATACAAAATAAATTTTCGATTTTTTTTTTTAATGCAGCAAATATTTATTTTGAATAGGAATTTATACAAAAACGACATGCGCCGCCTCAACATTAGGTTAGGGTTTATTTATAGAAGATGCGTCGCTCCGCGACTCATCTTATAAAAATTAACCCTGGTTATTTTTTTTTAAACCACCAAAACATTCACCCATACCACTTTCCTTGTTTTTACATATATTTATATTCAAAACCAATGTTTTGGTGCTTTAAAAAAAAACTTTTTTTTGTATGAAAAATTTATTTCATATGGGAAAAAAAATTTTTTCTCCGAAACTACGCATTTCCGGCACATAATTCTTTCACTATAATTCATCTTTTATCTAGGCCTACACAATAAGCATAGCAGCAATATTCGATCTAACCCCCGCTAATCTAATCCCCCCCCCCAAAATAATTTTTTTCGTGAAGTTTAATTTTTTTTTTTTTGGCCCAGGTTTTGATTTCCGCGGGCTAGGTCCTTTCTAATAGCAGTGCTTTGTGGTTATTGTGGCTATACGGTCACACTATCTTTGCCTTTCCGTAGAAAAAAAAACAAAAAAAAGTTAACTGTTACTACAAAGAACCACTCGTCTAGCTAGGCCAGGCAGCATAATATATCCATAATCTATAGGCTGAGTTATGCTGATTGGTCGATGCCAGTTTGGCGGGAAATTTAAATTTCGCCTGGCTCCGCCTCCGGCACTCCTAGCGAACCTACTGAACCCGATATTCTTTCGTGGCGCATTGGTATGGTGTAGGGTTTGTATTTTTTGGCCATAGGTTCGAGTCCCACAAAAGTTTTTGGTTTTTTTTATAACCACCTAAAAGCTTTATTTTCAGAAATACAAACGTGACAAAAACGACATGCGCCGCCTCAACATTAGGTTAGGGTTAAATTATAGAAGATGCCCATGCGCATCTTCTTTAATTTAACCCTTATTATTTTTCTAAACCACCAAAACGGAGAAAACTCGCATAGTGCAGTTTAAATACTTCCGAAATTTAAATTTCCCGCCAAACTGGCATCGACCAATCAGAGCAACTCATCCTATAGACTTTGGAAATAAGCGGCCAGGCAGGCCTTGTTGTTTTGGTTTGGTTGTCACTGTCTGCCTTGTCAGTTGTCTGTCATGCAATGCAAGCAAATTTAGCACATACTTCAAGATCTATCACAATTTCTATAAGTATATAATTCTAAAGTGTGACAGAGAAAAGACTACACTGTATCTTGACTGTATTCGTAGCCATCAATCAAATCAAATGATTATTTCCATTATTTATTATCTCAAAAGTCAAGCAAGGTAACCTTTAACCAAAGAGTTTGTATTACGCGCAGCGACGTAATCCTAACTCTTTGCCTTTAACATTAACAGATAACAGTCCAGTCAGTAATCCATGGTAATCTGTGCGTGCAGTAATCTGTGAATAATTCTGTGATCGGACACTATTCAATTATAGGAAAACTGATGAAAACTGGTAGATCGAACGAAAACGTTTATTACATGGGAATGTTTCTGAGAGTGTGAGGTTTTGAGTGACTATACGACCGAGACAGCAACCGCACGAATGCGTGACGCGCTGGAGCGGCTCGGATGGCACCGGGCGGCGCTGATGGTGGTGGCGACGCTGGTGCTGTACCGGCGCTGCACTACCGAGCAGGCCTGGACCGTGGCGCAACCAGAACCGCAGTTTCGACCGCTCGCGCCCGGAGAATCGGCACCGACGCCCGCGCTCCCCGACGGCGACTACTCTCGCCTCATCGACCTCCCCGACTTTGAGTTTGAAGTTAACGCGCTGCCGTGCGACTACGCTCCGGACGGCCTTCTCCTCGTCATCATAGTTACGTCGAACCCTCGAAACTTTGACAACCGGCGCGTAATACGCGAGACGTGGGGCCGGGACGCCGACTCGAGTCGCATCGTCTTCCTCGTAGGCCGCTCGTCCGACGAGAGCGTGAAAGAGGAGATCGTCGACGAGATCGCCACGTACGGCGACCTTGTGCAGGGCAACTTCAAGGACGCTTACCGCAACATGACTTACAAGCACGTGATGGGACTCAAGTGGGTGACGTACCACTGCCCGGGCGCGCGCTACGTCCTCAAGGTGGATGACGACGTGGCGGTCAACGCGGTGGAGCTGCGGCGGTTCCTGACGAGCGATCTCGGGCCGTGGGGCGCTCGCGACCTGATCGCTTGTCACGTGTTGGAGAACACCAAGGTGTGTATACAGGGTGTCCCAGAAACCGACGATAATCCTTTAACAGGAGATAGGGCTGCTAATTACCTCTCAGAATATCTAATTTTAGGTTTAGTAAAAATGGCTTAGTTTTTGAGATATTGGTCATTTTTGTAAAAATCCTAAATTTTCTCCCTCAGCTAATTTTTTTAAATGTCACACGTACAAATGTAAGATTTTCTTAAATCTAGTTTTTGTGAAATATTCCTGAAAAGTAAGGCTTTCACACGGTATAATTTATTTTTTCGTATTTAATCCTGTTTAGCTGAAAAACGACTTAAGAGCCACATGTTAAAAAAATTTCAGCCTCATCCCTTGATTTTGGCCCTTCGCGGTGAAAAAAAAAATTACTACACTAAAGTGGCATTATGCAACAAAAGTACGCCCATCTAATGTAGTTTTTAAAATGGTACATCACTTACCGATTTGCACAATAATTTATGAGATATTGTTATTTAACTGCAAAAGGACCTCGGAATTTGATAACTGTTCTACCAAGTACGAATTGGAATAAAATAAGCACTTGAAGTAAATTGGTCTTTATTAACCTGTTAAAGTAGATGTTCAAATTGTTTACCACCTGCACGAATGCTAGCTCGACATCTTCTCACAAATGCCCGGTTGATGCGTCGAGCAAGTACTCGATGCAAGTGCAGATACGTCCACCTATGCTATGTAAATAGTTTGTGTTTTCCGTCCAGTTGAGTGTAGCCGGCACGACCGAAGGGAAGCACTGACGTGGCACCAAGTTCACCCGGTGTTATGGGCTGACATCACGGATGTTGTAGGTGATGTTTTTTTTTATGTAATTCGGTATGGGTGGCTGAGTCAGAGGGGCCAAAGCACATGCTCTGACTAGCCATGTGACTGACTAGATGTAGCCAGCTGACTGACTAGATGTAGCCAACCATGTCAGTTTACATAAAAAAAAACCTGAGCTACTGCCGTAATTCTTTGTTTGAGCTCTATCAAGTTTTCCACCGGTTTCCTGTAAACTTTTTCTTTTAAATGCCCCAATAATAAAAATCTAACGGATTTAAATCCGGTGATCTAGACGTCCGGTCTATCTGTGGGGATGCAAGTGGCTGGGAGGCCACAAGACGTCCGTTGAATTATAGAAACTTTAAACGGGCGAATTATCTTGAGTTTCTGCAACAGGAGCTTCAGAGCCTTTTAGAAGATGTACCATTGGCCATACGGAGGTGGTTGCAAAATCATGGCTGCCCAGCCCATTACGCTAGAGAAGTGCGTAATTTTTTAGACCAAGCATATCCCCACAGATGAACTGCACTGAACGAAACGTCGGTCGAAACGGCTATGTAAATAGTTCGTGTTTTCCGTCCAGTTTAGTGTAGCCGACATGAAATGAAGGGAAGCACTGACATGGCACCTAGTTCACCCTGTGTTATGGGCTGACATCACGGATGTTGTAGGTGATGTAGCCAACCGTGTCAGGTTCCATAAAAAAAAAAAAAAAAAAAAAAAAGATGGATCGGACGTCTAGGTCACCGGATTTAAATCCGTTAGGTTTTTATTATTGGGGCTATTTAAAAGAAAAAGTTTACGGGAAACCGGTGGAAAAGTTGATAGAGTTAATCAGAGATAATCACCTACAACATCCGTGATGTCAGCCCATAACACCGGGTGAACTTGGTGCCACGTCAGTCGTTCCCTTCGGTCGTGTCGGCTACACTCAAATGGACGGAAAACACAAACTATTTACATAGCTTAGGTGGACGTATCTGCACTTGCATCGAGTACTTGCTTGACGCATCAACCGAGCATTTGTGAGAAGATGTCGAGCTAGCATTTGTGCAGGTTGTAAACAATTTGAACATCTACTTTAACAGGTTAATCAAGACCAATTACTTCAAGTGTTTATTTTATTCCAATTAGTAGTTGGTAGAACAGTTATCAAATTCCGAGGTCCTTTTGCAGTTAAATAACAATATCTCATAATTTATTGGGCAAATCGGTAAGTCATGTACCATTTTAAAAACTACATTAGATGGGCGTATTTTTGTTGCATAATGCCACTTTGGTGTAGTTATTTTTTTTTTTCACCGCGAAGGGCCAAACTCAAGGGATGAAGCTGATAAAATTTTAACATGTGGCTCTTAAGTCGTTTTTCAGCTAAACAGGATTAAACATGAAAAAATAAATTATACCGTGTGAAAGCCCTACTTTTCAGGAAATTTGACAAAAACTAGATTTAAGAAAATCTTACATTTGTACTTGTGGCATTTAAAAAAATGAGCTGAGGGAGAAAATTTTGGATTTTACAAAAATTGCAATATCTCAAAAACTAAGCCATTTTTACTAAACCTAAAATTAGATATTCTGAGAGGTAATTAGCAGCCCTATCTCCTGTCAAAGGATTATCGTCGGTTTCTGGGACACCCTGTATATTCTTTATTGAACAACAATTTATAATATTAAGTACAACAGGCGAGCTTAATGCCGCGAGGCATACTATTCTAACTAACCTTTGGGATGTGGGAGAAATACACGCAGGCGAACAAGAATAGTTTGTGGCAATGTGTTGAAGACTGTAAAGAAATATGTATGATAAACTACATATGAATACTACATAAATACTTTAATAAGCATATATATATGTATATAATAAACTTACATATTATGTACATTAATCGGTGGTACCGTTGTGCAACACAATCAGCTGAATGACAGGAAAGTAAGAGAAGGGGAGTAAACATATGTATGTAATATAAATTGCATTTACTTCGGTAAGGAAAGGAGAAGTTTGTTTAAATTTTTCTTAGAAACATTCATAGACGTACAGGAGCCTAAATGCACGGGCAGATTATTCCAGAGGCGAGCTGTTTGTACTGTGAAAGAGTCCGTGTAGAACGTGCTTGAGTGAGCCGGTATTGCCAAGAGTAAGTTGTCAGCAGACCTTTAAGAAGAAAGAAATTGAAATCGTTCACTCAAATATTTTCTTTCAAGGTGCACCGCACGTTCCGCTCCAAGTGGCGCGTGTCGCCGGCCGAGTACCCGTACCACTTCTACCCGCGCTACTGCGCCGGCTGGGCGGTCGTGTACTCCGCGGACGTCGTGCGGCGACTGTACGCGGAGGCGCAGCGCGCGGCGTACTTTTGGGTGGACGACGCGCACGTGACAGGCGTGCTCGCGGAGCGCGCCGGCGTCCCGCGCACGCCGCTCGGCCGCCTCGTGCTCTCCAAGGCTCAGCTCCGCATGCTGACCATGTTCCACTACAACCCTTCCAGCGGTGTCTTCCTATTCGGTCCGCCAGACCTCTCCATCTCAGACATGTCCGACCTCTGGGATGCGATCCCGACTATTACCACCCATCGAATATAGATAGAGAGATTTTTATTTTATTTTATTATTTATTCGTTTATTGACACATTTTCTTTTTTATATTAATTTTACATAAATAAATCTAAAATTAATATAAAATAACAAAATGGAGTTTCCACCACCGGCGGCGGGGCGAACCCAGGCTACCGATGGTCGGACCCGAGAGAGAGAAACCTCCGGACAATTCGAGCGGTGTCGAGCAAGACCGCCTTATATTATGGGAAAAGAAACAGACATGTACGCGAAGTAACATACAATAGCCAATGTAATAACAAAAAAAGTTAGTACACATCGTTAGTACTTGGATGGGTGACCGCTCGACCGTTGGGAGGCTGACCGTGGTTCAGCTTCCACGTTAAACTGTATGTCCCTTCCCTTCTTACCTTACTAGGTGGTAGGGATTATCCCGGCCGGGTTGGTAACACAACACTGAACGAAACGTCGGTCGAAACGGCTATGTAAATAGTTCGTGTTTTCCGTCCAGTTCAGTGTAGCCGGCGCGGAATGAAGGGAAGCACTGACATGGCACCTAGTTCACCCTGTGTTATGGGCTGACATCACGGATGTTGTAGGTGATGTAGCCAACCGTGTCAGATTCCATAAAAAAAAAATCCTGCAACGCTCTCGACGAAAACAGTAATTTATATAATTTGAATGAAATAAAATGTGTTCTTCTCTAGTTCAATATAGCCAGGAATCTAAAGGGAAATCTTCAGTATGACACCTTTTCGAAGGTCATATTGGCTTGTCGAAGTGTGTTCTGGTTCAGCTGCCCATACGAGTTATGTAAGAAAAAAAAAAAAGAAAACATGGCTCTCGATTAGTTGTCACCAAATGACACATACTTTGTAACGATGTAACAAATGGTCTTATGTAAGTGCCCAGATGTTTTATTAGTTTAACATAGTTTGTACCTAGTAATATTAAGGTATTGTATATTGTTTATAGAGCATTCATAAGGTAGTTTAACTACTCTCGAATTTGTCACAATTTGTTTTCTTTTACACACAATTTGTTTGTTTTTATTTGACATAACTTTGTTTCATTTCAGACAAACTATGTGCACAAACTCAACAAATTGTAACTGCCTACTTGAATAGACTCACCTAAATTGTATTATAGTTTCGTGAAATGTACATGAGACATTTTTCTGGAATCTGCGAAGGAAAAAAGGTATTAGTCGTAAGACTTACCTATCACACCGCAACCGGTCTAAGTTATAAAAAACCTACTTATTAAGGAGAAATACGCGCACTTCACGTATTAAATTTGAGCAGTGAGTAAGTTTTTTATAATGTAAAAAAAATTGGTATGGGAACGTGATCAGTATCTGATACACATACACCCCTTAGCGTATCGTTACCTACTAATGAAGTACCTTATATAAAATAGAGCAATCGCCGTGGCCGGCCGGCTGGCATAAGAGGTATTGCACCGGCGGCCGTGCATAGAAAAACGGAGGGTGGAAAGACCACCCGCCAGGTGGGACGACGACATTAAGTACGTCGGCGAAAGCAGTGGTTCTGTACCGCCCAGGGCCGGGAGGACTGGAGGAAAATTGGAGAGGTGTATGTCCAGCAGTGGATTGACTGACTGAAGGTCGGGATGACTGAAGGAAAATTTGCCCTGTGGCAATCTCTTCTAGCTCACTTACCCATTAGGTATAAGGGCGCTATTAGTAGGTAATGATTTGCAGCGAACGAGTGCCAAATTGTAAGCAACTACAAATCTACAGAAAAAAAATTTATATTCACGAACTTTCCCCTGTCTGTAAATACACACAGTTTCTATCCGTGTCTGCGATTATCTCTCTCAGGTTAAAGGTCGTCAATTTATAACTTTGATCTTGTAAATGGTAATTTTTGTTTGTTATCTAATTTTTAAAAGCTCTCAGATGCTATGTTTTTTAATGAATTATCAGTAGGTAGGTTTATGTATGACTGACCAAAGTTATTTTGTGTTAAATTTAGACGAGACGGAAGTTAACTTTCTCCATACAAAATCGCCTTTCGGCATTTACGTTTTTAACCCCCCTAAACCTTATCCGATTTTTACACTTCTTTTTTTGTTGTAATAAGGACAGTCGAATTTCCTACGTTCCTGTCTTTTTATTTTTTTAATATCTAAAGTGATGATGACTCAATAAAGTTTAATGAACTTCATGAAATAAAAAAAAAAATTTAAAAATATTTTTTTTTCCCGCAAAATACAAATTTGTAGCTTCGGTGTTGTAGGTATATTTCATCAAAACAAACGTAGATTGAACTGTCCTAAAAACAAGAAATTTTTTTTTTTTACAAATCGGATATGGTTTAGCGGGCTAGAAATCATAAATGCCGAAAGACGGTTTTGTATGGAGAAAGTTAACTTCTGTCTCGTCTTAAGAGTGTTCCGTGCAAAATGACAGGCGACGGTGCTGCCACTCAAGTAAATAATATATATCTCTTAAACAAGGCCATAACTGGAAAAAACAAAACAAGCCATGAAGCTGTAGTTGATTTTGATTATGATATTCTAAGATACTGAAAACAGTTTTGTATTGCTCAGTTTATGCACAATCATAATAACGGATTTCGATGGCCATCGTAATCCGTTATTATGTTTATGGATAATCAGAGCAATACAAAACTGTTTCCAGTGTCTTAGAATATCATAATCAAAATCAACTACAGCTTCATGGCTTGTTTTTTCCAGTTATGGCTTTGTTTAGGAGATATATATTATTTACTTGAGTGGCAGCACCGTCGCCTGTCATTTTGCACAGAACGTTCTTAATGACATTGCTTCGTATTAAAAAAAAAAATTCTTAAGTTGACACATAATTTGTATAGGTACCGACTTTTTTTTTTTTTTTTTTTTTTTTTTCTCTCGTCTTCCACCTGCAATCAGCCTTTATAAGCCTTTATCAGGTTTGATGGTATTGTTTAAGTGACGCGGGGAAGCTGCCATCCATTGACAACAGCCTCCATATTCCTTCCATCTTCCTATTTAAACAGGAGTAGGTTGTTTCTTTTGAGTCGGGCGATGTCGTCTCTTGTATTTAGAAGCTGTAGTGCCAGCGGGTTCACATGGTGCTGCAGACGCAATTTGTAACTTTCCAGCCGATTTTTCACTTCCTCCTTCACTGTTACCATTTCCAGGTACTCGTGGACTTCACTATTTTTGGTGAACCATGTGGCACCGCAGATTCCGCGTAGAACCTTGTTCTGGAATCGCTGGAGAATTTCCACGTTTGATGTGCTGGCAGATCCCCATAGTTCGATGCCATACGTCCACACCGGCTTGAGGATTGTTTTGTACACAAGGAGTTTATTAGTAAGTGAAAGTTTGGACTGTCTATCCAGGAGCCAGTGGAGATTTCTATATTTGTGGTTTAGTTCCTCTTTCTTCGCTGTGATGTGGTTCTTCCAAGTCAGTCGTCGGTCCAAGTGACATCCGAGGTACTTTACACTAGTTTTATGCGGCAGTATATTACCTTTGAGCCTGATCGGTGGACAGTCGCCTTGTCTTAACGTGAATGTAATATGTATCGATTTGGTAGCGCTAACTTGTATATGCCAGATATCCAGCCAGTGGTCTACTTTCTCAATATGGTTTTGTAGCATTACTGAAGCCATTGCTGGATCTGAACTGCTCGATAGAAAAGCTGTGTCATCTGCGTATGTTGCTCCGAGTATATGGTCTGATTCGGGAAGATCAGCTGTGAAAATGGTGTACAGTACAGGGCCAAGAACAGAGCCTTGTGGAACTCCAGCTCGACACTTTCGAGTAGTGGATTGGTCTTCATTATATTTGACTTGGAAGAGCCGGTTCTCCAGATAGGATTTTATCAGCATAAACACAGTGTTTGGTAATGTCTTTTTTATTTTGTACAGAAGTCCCTTGTGCCATACGCGATCAAAGGCCTGTTGGATATCTAGGAAAACCGCTGAGCAGTATTCCTTCTTCTCGAGAGACTGTCGTATCTTTCTGACTATGCGATGTACCTGCTCTATGGTTGAGTGGCTTGATCGAAATCCAAACTGATGATCCGGTATGATATTCTCTTCTTTTAGTAGGGGTTTGAGTCTACCGAGGAAGATTTTTTCAAAGAGTTTGGATAATACTGGCAGCAAACTTATGGGCCTGTAGGATGAGACATCAGTTGGCGGCTTACCAGCTTTGTGTATTAATATGATCTGCGATATTTTCCACATAGAAGGAAAGTATTGTATTCTTAAGATGGCATTAAAGATAATTGTTATCATTACTATTCCTTTTCTCGGTAGCCTTTTTAGCAGTTCTGCAGTGATCAGATCGTATCCCGGTGCTTTTAAGTTTTGCATGCCTCTAATTTCTCTGAATACCTCTCTTGGCGTTACTGTTTTTAGAGGCGGTGACATCTGCTGGTCGCTTTGCAGTAACTCGTCTATCTCTCGCTCTGTGTGTTCGTTTTCGTTTTGGGAGTCGTTCGGTTTGAACACATTTTCGAGATGATCTGCGAACAGTTCACATTTCTCTAAGTCAGTCTTTACCCATGTTCCATTAGAGCGTTTCAGTGGTGGTACGGGCTTTTGAGGTTGGTTGAAAGACTTTGTCATTTTCCACAGATTGTATTCACTCCTATTATCACAGCCACATTTTTCCAGTTTGTCCTGTAGGGTTTTATTATTCTGTTCAGCGATCAGCAATTTCAGTTCACGTTTAGCCTTATTGAGATTGGCTTTGTCAACTGGATGTCGGCTTAGTTGCCATCTCCGCCTTAGTTTACGTTTCTCTTGAACTTTCCCCTTGATTTGCATGGTATAATTTTTTGAGAAGGTCACATTATTTTGTACTGAGGGTGTAACTCTCCACGCTATCTCTTGTATAGTCCTCGTAAAGTAGAGCACGGCTTCATCAACATTGTCGCTGTCCTTGAGGGGTATGCGAAGGTCAAGCTCATTTTCAAGACAGTCCTGGAAAGCACTCCAATCAGTTAATTTGTTGTATAGTGTACACACATTTGATTTAGTTATAATTTTGGTGCTCAAGGTCATTATAACTGGGGAGTGATCTGATGAGCCATCTAGGCACGATTCTACTGTGTGATAGAGGTCACTGATTCCTTTTGTGATGTAAAAGTCTAGTAGGTCGGGAGTTTTATTCGTATCCGTAGGCCAGTATGTCGGTTCACCTGTTGATATAGCCTCTAGTCTGTTTCTGTCTATAGACATTTTAAGTGCTCTACCCCTTGTCAGTATCATTCTTGATCCCCATTTAATGTGCTTTGCGTTCCAATCACCGCCTGCTACAAATCGGTGACCAAGAGTGCTGAAGAATTCAGAGAACATTTCATCGCTGATGTTGTGTTTGGGTGGACAGTATATAGACGAAAGAGTAAGAGGACCTTGCCACTCATCTATTGAAATTGATGTACCCTGCAGGTGTTCATGTCGGTATCCAGGCAGGATGTGATGTTTGATATTATTTTTTACAATTATTGCTGTCCCACCATGTGCCGACATGTCTGGGTGGTTGGTAAAGTAGCACAAAAATCCTTTTATGTTAAAAGATTTACTATCCGTCATGTGTGATTCCGAAATAAGCAATACATCTAATTTATTGAGAATTATTAGGCTTTCAACTTCATCTTTATTGGCCAAAAGACCATTTGTGTTCCAGGTTGCGATTCTCAGATTATCTATTTCTTTGATTGATTGACCAACGTTGTTATAAGGTTCACCAAACTACTTATTTGTTGAATGAGAATATCAATCTTTTCTGACTGCTTTATCATAAGCATCTCAAGACTGTTGGATGGCTGGGCCTTGTTTTGGTCCCTGGGTGTCTTTACCGCTTCTGCAAATGTAAATGTATGGGAGTCGCGGTCTTTTGATGGTTTGTTATTTGGTTCTGTTGCATTATAGTTTGGTTGGTTTTGCATGTTTCTTGGAGTTCTCACTGATCTATTGTTTTTTCGTGCCATGATCTCTTGGTAAACTTGACATCCCCTGTAGTTGGCTGGATGCTTGCCAAGGCAGAGAGCGCATGTTGCTGGTGTGTCTTTATCTATTTTTGTGCATTCCGAAGTTTTGTGTCCTTGTGCGCATTTTACGCAACGATACGGCCTCATACAGTTATTTTTCGTGTGACCGTACTGTTGGCATCTTGTACACTGTACTAAACCGATGTGCTTCTTTGGATCTTCTATTCTAATTTTCTGGTTATAGATATATTTTATCATTTTGGTGTCTTTGTTATTTATAGATGGTTCCAGATTCACGAAGAAAGTATCCAGGGGTTTTTTTGTGGTCCTGCTCCGAGCACAGATGATTTCGCCTCTAATCTTGTTACCGGTGGCCTCTATGATTTCTTTAATGACTTCTATTGGTGTAGTGTGATGTAAGTCTTTAATCACAATTCGGTGACACCGTTCCTCCTTTCTCGTGAATGTGTGACCAATTAGGCCCTTTTGTCTTATGTGGTCAATAACTTTTTTGTACACCTCCACAGTTTGGCACGATAGTCTCAGTTGGTTCTTGGATATAACCTTATAGCTATAGCTATCTTTATTGGCGACTTCTTCGACAAATTGTGATAGTTTTTGTAGGTCATCGATTCCATAAAGAATTATGGGAGGCGGTTTCGAGATTTTCACTGTTTTGTTTGCCTTAAGTTGCTTGTTGTTTTCTTGAACCTCTATATCTTCCACATCAACCTGAAGTCCGCTGAATCGGTTGGAGGTTGATTGGCTGTTGGTTATTTTCTTTTTGTCTAAGCTGGCAGGTGTATTCTTAGGAAATTTGGCCAAGGTTTGCGAAGACGGTGATCGTTCTCTTTTTCGAATTTGTGGGATTCTTTGCCATGGTTGTCCTACACTCGGTTTTCGTGGAGTTCTGATATCTTGTTTTGAGATATTTGCTCGATTAATTAAGTCGTCTGCCGAAGCAGATTTTTCTTTGTTGAGGAACATGCCTGGATGGAATGTTTGTTCTTTGTTGAGGAACATGCCTGGATGGAATGTTTGTTGAACGAGTCTAAGGGCATCCGTACCCTTGGTTTTTGTAGTATTTCCTCCAGTAACTAATTTCACACCTCCCAGCCCGGATACTGAGAGGCGCCGGCTGTTCGACACCGGATCGCATGAACTACTCCTGTCAACTTCCATCAGCAAGTTAGTGCCCCCCCCAGAATACGTGGGGCAGCTCGAGACTTGCTCGAGGAGGGATTCTCCGACAGCGGAGCTGTCGGTACCCTCCTGGGGTAGTTTATCTTCCAAACCTGCTTGCATGGTGTGTTTTTGAGTTTTGTTGTTCGCAGAACGCCCGCCGAGATGCAGTGCTTGATGCACCTCGCCGACCGCTGTCTGGTGTTGGGCCCTTTTGGCGCCTGTCGTCCTCATCGTCCCCAACCCAGTACTGAGGGCGCTGCTTACACGCCACCCTCAGGAGTGTTTTTCGGCTCTCCAGCCTAGATCCGTAGTGTTCTGCGTTAACAGGGTCACCTCTTGTAGGATGTGGCTCTTCACCACGCACTACGGTCTTGGGTGGCAAGCTAGGACTCCATTCTTGCAGAGTTGAATCGCCTGTTGTTCCATTCCCTGCGGTGTGTGAGGACCAGTGCCCAGTCATCCCGGGACAAAGGTGCTACCTCTCCACATCCACTTAACCCCTTACTTACAATTACTTTCTGATACCTACCTAGTGTCTCACCTAACTATCCATCCATTAAAGTAAACATACTTTTATTTAAAATGAATTAATGAAGAGGGCATGTGCTCAATAAGGGTCAAGTGCGTAGTACCTAGGCTTGTCAGGTGCCCGGGATTTCTGGGATTGTCCCGGTCTAGGCTCCAATGTCCCGTGTCCCGGGCGAAGGATCTTTTTGTCCCGGGAAGAAAAATATATGCCTATGTAACTACATTCATAGGTACATACTAGGTACCTACTTTAAGTTGCGCAAAAGAGTCGACAGGCAGTGAAATTTGATTTTTTTTTTTATGTAATCCGGTATGGGTGACTGAGTCGGAGTGGCCAAAGCGCATGCTCCGACCAGCCAATATCACCTCTGAGAAGGTAGGTGCCATAACGGAGACTTCCCTGGATAGCTGGCTATACTGGACTAGAGGAGAACACAGCCGAGGCTGCTATGCGGCCATCTTACATCCAGTACGGTGGTACCAACCCAGTCGGCTACAATTTGAACCTACCACCTAGTAAGGGGCAAGGGAAGGGACCTACAGTTTTACACCGGTTCCGAACGGTGAAGCAGCAGGTGTAGTATGCACGTAAATTTTTTTTTCGTTAGAAAAAACTCATAGGTACACGCCGACCGGATTCGAACCGAGGACCTCTCGCATGAGGAGCCGATGCCCAACCAAACCACTCGGCCACCCGCCGCTTATAAACAGAAACAGAATATCGACAGAAATCCTTTTTTTAAACAGGTAGTCCTATACAGTCACTTGCCACATTATATATATAATAAAAATCATCGGGTTTTCTGATAAGAACTCGACGAAATATAAGTGAAATTTTATCAGTAGGTACGGTCTTTGGTTATAGGCAACGACATACGTTACCCCTAGACTAGCGGATGAATCTCAGGCGAAATCTCCTGAGAAATCTCAGTGACAGTTGTCAAAAGTGTTTCAAGAATACGAAATGTTTGGCATCCCATTCAAAGTAACGGCGTACTACGTGGCTAAATGTCAAATTCCATGACATGCGTTCCGCGGATTTCAACAATACGAATGTTTTGTCAGGCAGGAAAATCGTCAGTTTAGCGTGTAATTTCGCCTGAGAAGCGCCTGAGCGGAGTTGCTGAATATACCTCCTGATGTAATGGAACCTATTTCGAAATCCGTATAAATGTCTTCTATGAAGAGTTTTATAGAAAATTCATATTTCCTTACTTTAATCGGGACGTAAAGTTTAGTTTGTTTTAATCTGGGAAACCACAAGCCATAATCTTCGCAACCTCTAAAAAATACCACCAGCCACCAGATCGAATATTTTCCCACTAGAGGACCCTCTCAAACCACCAGGTTTAGTGGTTTTACCACTAAGTTGGTCACACTGACCGTGTGTCGAGTCGAACTCGCGCACCGAGGGTTCCTTATCGCCATGTCATGGTTAGCGCCACTCACGCCATCTATGGCGTGTTAAGAAATGCTTCATATTAGTTAAATGTCATGATTAGTTAAAATGCTTCACACTCTATTCGGTAGATGGCGCGCGCGCATACACCTTTTGGTTTCTTCTATGGGATGGGTGGGAACACCACACCCGTGAATCTTTTACTCTTTCTTATTTTTATTATTTCGGGGGGCCGTGGGCCCCCTGAGCTTAGGGGCCCCGGTGCACTGCACCGCCTAGCCCTCCGATAGGTACGCCACTGCCCGTAACGGATACGGAACCCTAAAAAAACGTTAAAAGTTCGCCTTTAGAATTATAACAGAAAAATATTGGTCTTTCATTTTTCCACTTAAACATGCATGAAGAACATTATGAGAGTGGAAGAGGCGGCAGAGGTGTGTCAGGTCAGGCAGGCAGGAACAGGATCGTGCGTGCGTGGCACATGGAGATCTGTTGTCTCTGCCTACCCCACTGGGAAACAGGAAACAGGCATGACCGTGACGCTGCGCTATGTATTAAGTATGTATGAATTTTACAATCTTTGGAATTTTATTCTTGCAATAGAGGTAAGTATTCGAATGCCCGTGGGCGCCGTCGGACTACACCTCTGCGTTAGTCTGGCGCGCCCCATAATATGTCGAGCTTCCCATAAAAAAAAAAAAAGTAAGTAAGAAAATGCCATTGCTCAGGTGGCTCAGTCAGACGTTAAAGCCTATTTATGGCGAAAACAACAACAACAACAACAACAGACGTTAAAGCTAGAAACTCATTAGGCCCACGTACGCCACACACGCGAATCTGGGCGCGTCGTCGGTCTCCATACATTTTATATGGAAGAGTGCAGCACGCAGTTTCATTGCGCCCACGCCACCGCCACTCTACGCTACGCGACACAATGCGTGCTGCACTCTTCCATTTATAATGTATGGAGACCGACGCGCCCACGGCCACACGTACGCGTGCTTAACGTACGTGGGCCCAATGAGTTTCTTTCAGCACAGCAACAATAGACATTGTATTACTATGTGCCTTCGATCATAACTATTTTTTCCGTCTACGATTGATACATATAAGTTACTCTATGAATTGATACATGGTTATGATATGAATCGAGTGTGTATTGGAGATTAGTGTGACACTAAATTATTGAATAGATGAATGTAGGGTGGCATCACACTGACAGTTGTCATTGAGTCGTCAGTGTATCTGTCATTTTAAACTGACCGTTAAATTAAAAATTTGGATGGTATTGTTTGATTGATTGCTTGCTGTTGTGTAGGCTGAATGTTAGTTTGGCCGACTATTGATTGTAAAATAAAAGGAGCTCAGCCATCTCAGCTATATAATATGACTTTGTGCGGCAGTTAAGCGTCTCGATCTGAAGTCTGAATGGACATAAAGTTCGTAACACGACACCGTATTAGGTGTTTGTAACAAAGGTGAGTTATTTATTACTGTTGTTTTCCGCATTCAATTCACCGCTGTTTGTTTTCTTGTGTACCGTGTTCTTATATTCTAAAGATCCTTTGAATTTCAAAGCCTTAGATTAGCGACGGTAAGATCGAATATTGCTGGTACCTATGCTTATTATGTAGGCCTAGATAAAAGATGGAAATGCGTAGTTTCGGAGAAAAAAAAATTTGTTTTTTTTAAAGCTCCAAAACATTGGTTTTGAATATGTATGTAAAAACAAGGGGGGCGGGTTTCCAACACCTGATCCTCTTAAAAAAAAAATACAAAATACAGGAGCATAAAGGATCACAAAATACTGCTATTAGAAAAGACTTAGCCTGCGGAAATCAAAATTGGGGCCAAAAAGAAAATTTCACGAAATATTTCATACAAAATAATAATTTTTTGTTTTTTTTTTAAGTCACCAAAACATTGGTTTAGAATATATATGTATGTAAAAACAAAGGAAGTGGTATGGGTGAATGTTTTGGTGGTTTAAAAAAAAAATAACCAGGGTTAATTCATAGAATATGCGTCGCTACGCGACGCATATTCTATGAATAAACCCTAACCTAATGTTGAGGCGGCGCATGTCGTTTTTGCATAAATTCCTATTGAAAATAAATGTTTTGGTGCATTTAAAAAATAAATAAAAAAATTCGAAAATTAATTTTGTATGAAAAATATTTTTTTCCAAATTTTTTTTCTCCGAAACTACGCATTTCCGCAGAAAAAAAATTACATCACCAGAATCGCAAAAGCCTACACTACAGACCTATTGTACCAGTTAGTTGAAATAAAGGATCAGGTATTGTAAACCCCAGCCAAACAAGGAAAGTGGTATGGGTGAATGTTTTGGTGCTTTAAAAAAAAAACAACCAGTTTAAAAAGGTAAATTAACCCTAACCTAATGTTGAGGCGGGCATGTTGTTTTTGCATAAATTCCTATTCAAAATAAATTGGGTGCGCTGTAGTATAAGTGCACATAATTATAAAATTGCTGGTAGCTGGGACTGGTAGGCGAGGGTCTAAGGAACTATTACCGAAAATAATTTTTTGCCGGAAATACATAGTTTCGGAGAAAAAATATTTTTTCGTACAAAATAAATTTTTGATCTTTTGTTTTTTTTTTAAATGCACCAAAACATTTATTTTGAATAGGAATTTATGCAAAAACGACATGCGCCGCCTCAACATTAGGTTAGGGTTAATTTATAGAAGATGCGTCTTCTATGAATTAACCCTGGTTATTTTTTTTTAAACCATCCAAACATTCACCCATACCACTTCCCTTGTTTTTACATACATTTATATTCAAAAGCAATGTTTCGGTGCCTTAAAAAAAATTATTTTGTATGAAAAATTAATTTTGTATGGGAAAAAAAATTTTTCTCCAAAAACTACGCATTTCAAAAATATTTTTGGTAATAGTTCCTTAGACCCTCGCCTACCAGTCCCAGCTACCAGCAATTTTCTAATTATATACTACAGCTCACCCAATAAATGTTTTGGTGCATTAAAAAAAAAAATTAAATTAAAATCGAAAATTTATTTTGTATGAAAAATATTTAAAAAAAAAATGTTTTTTTCCGAAACTACGCATTTCCGGCAAACAATTATTTCACTATAATTCATCTTTTATCTAGACCTACACAATAAGCATACCAGCAATATTCGATCTTACCGTCGCTAATCTAATACTCACCCAAATATTTAATGGGGTATTTTTTTAAATTCTTACTTTAAGTTTGGGGCTTTAGCCGTATACGGTTATGTCAGCCCCATGGTGACTTCAAGTTGAGAGATTTCAAACAATTACTTAAACATCCCTCAGAGAAGTTATAAAGAATTTTAAAACCTCTTGGCAGTTCATTGAGAGTGTATTATATAGTGCATAATGAATAACAAATATCAGGTTCATCCTGTCCGTCTGTAACCTGCTGACTAAATCTTTTCTCAGACCCTCATTCCGTTCACAGTCCATCAGAACATGAAATTGGTCCTCCTCTTTCGCACAAATGCTGCAATTTCGTGACTCTGTCTTTCGCATTAAAAATGCGCTTTTGTTAGTGGCGTATGACCTGAATGAAGTATCTGAATTGAAGCGATGTTTCCTCTTGAATGACGTTTAATAGGTTATAGAGGATTGGGAGCATTTTCATACAAAAATTGAAATCTTAGACACTAGTATGAGCGACTTGTTATCTTAGTAACAATTTAATGGATTACAATTGTGTTCGCTTTGTCCGGTATATTTGTATGGCTTTGTCGTATACATAGAAAAGCTTGTGTAATCCCGTTACCAACATACATTAAAACTTATATATTGCCACCCACATCTACTGCTGTTTTAGTTCTGTTTGTATTAGGCCCACTTGCACCAACACGAATTTAACTATAAACCAGTTTAACTCGTTAAGCTAGCACCCGTTGTATGTGGGAACCGCGTTTGAACCGCGTTTAAATCCATAACTCGCTACTTAACTCTAAACTCGTGTTGGTGCAAGTGGGCATTAGCGTTGTAACGAGTCGAGTGATAATACTCGTGTGACTCGAGTCTACAACTCGTCAACTCGAGTAGGATTCGGAGCGAAATCGAGTTGGAATCATATTCGTACGGACAAGCAGTCAGTCAGTCAGTCTGCCCAATCGCTTCGCTCGACTCGAGTGCACGCACTCGGACGACTGAATGCGAATGCGAGTTGACGAACGAATACAAAATACTCGACTCGCGGCCTTGAGAGACTGACTGACGGCGGCGCCACGCCGGCCGACCGACCATACTCGAGTAGACCGACTCGAGTCGCAATCTCTCAAGGCCGCGAGTCGCCGAGTATTTTGTATTCGTTCGTCAACTCGCATTCAAATCGCATGCACTCGAGTCGAGCGAGTGGGTGACGCGGTCTGCTGCTGCGAGTCAGTTGAATTCATTTGATTGAACTGGTGACGCGCTGTACGAGATTAGTGACTTCTTAATGTCTCAAAATTATTTAAGGAGCTATTATTTAAGAATTAAATAATGGTTCCGAGACTAATAAATAGAAAATCTATAGCGAGTGTTTTTGTATTCGAGTCGCGACTCGAGTTATAGATGTTTTCAACTCGAGTCACTCGAGTCGTCCATATATTCGACTCGTAACAAGACTAGTTTGTATACTGAATTTAGTTTTATAATATTTCAGATGGAAAGTTTGCCGAACAATTACTTCAATGCAGCGCTTAGAACTTTCGAAGAGAGCGCAGGCTCCTTTGGAAGCCTCAACACGAGATTTTATCCTCCGAAATTGGCGGTCGTGAACGAGACACAGATACGCATTATCGACGTGCAGACGGAGGACACAGACGATGTCATACATGAGACGGGAGCTCCGACGCGTTTCGTACACCTATGCAAACAGTATTTGTGGGTGGTGCTTGATCCTCCAGCTCTCGTAATCTACGACTTAATAACGGCAGCTTCGCTTAAAGTCAACTTTGAGAATGCGAGTTTTCATATAAAAAAATTGAGAAGGAGAGACGACGAGGTCGTATTCATCAGCGAGAGCGGAGACTGCTTCACAACGTCTGTGCCGATGTCGCAGTTGACCGAGGCGATGCGACCGGCTGCGGAAGTCTCCACCGACGTGCGGTTTGTGAAGCTGCGCTGCGATGTTACAGCACTGGAGACAGACGAGCATCGTGTCGGCGGGACGTCTCTTTCACTGGCGACCCAAAATGCGAACACACTTGCCGCCCGATGTCGCTTCACCGGGCTTCAGATAAACATCAATTTCGCTTATGAGATAGACAGTTATGCGACCTTCCGCGATGACGATCGTCTCGTTCTGCAGGTGAAAGATAATTCCACCGAGCGGTGGAGCCTTGTGTTGACCAGATTGAGAGATTCTCGCTTGGAAACGCGCGTCGAGTCTGCGGCACCTTGCCGTCCAGTCGGCGGCGTAGGAGATGCCTTCTACTATGTTTCGTTGTACGACGGATGCTTGCAAGTACACTGCGTGAAGCGCCACGAACCGCTACATGTGGCGCGCGCCCTCGCCAGCTGCGGCAAGTACGACGAAGCTCACGATTACGCTCTCAAGAATCATCTGGACGTGGAGCCGCTTCTTAAGATGAAGGTGGCCGTACTAGTGGAGAGTGTGTTGGCGGGAGAACCGGTTGAGTGCGCAATGTTTAGTGATATCTTGGAGCAGATTAACGATCTGGAATTCCTTGTGGAGCAAACGGCGAAACTGTGCGAGTACAGCGCGGTGTACAAGCCGCTCGTTCTGTACCTGAGATCTCGGTCCCTCGAGAGCGGATCGTCCGCGCAGAAGCTGCACGAAATAATAGCCAAGATTGAGATTTTGGAGTTTTTGAAGTCGCGTGTCGGCTGCGAGTACATAACTCATTCAACTGTCTTCCAGAACAGCCTCGACGACTTGTGCACGCTCTTCGTGTCCAACGGTGATGTCGACCTCGCGGCTGTGACCTGGCTGAAGCGGTGCACTGTTGCGAAGCGCATTGATCCCGAAGTCGCAGTGGTGATCCTTAACGCCACTCCTCAACAGATCAAGCTCAATGCCCTCATGGTGTGGCTGAGGACATTTTTCTCAAGTATTCTGCACGAGACACCCTTTTTTGTCGATTCGATCGTGAAGTGGGCGGTGGAGCGGGTGTTCGCCCTCGAGCGTTCCAAGTACTGGCCGGATATCGGTCTTAAGTTCACAGCAGACCTTCTGTCGGTTCTCGAGCAGAGCGGCGGAGCGCTGGCGAGCGTGCGGCCGCCCTCACTCGACTCGCTGCACCTACTCACCCTACACATGAACACCATCAAGCTTCTCAAGGAGAAGTACCGGGTGAACATTCTCGTACGCGAGCTGACTGTGGAGAGTCCCGACGAAGTGGTGAAGATAATGCTGCACCGCTGCTACACTGAGGACCTGAAGGCGCTGATGGAGGAATACCTGCCGACCTACATGTCACGGCACGGGCTCCAGCACGACGCGCAGCTGCGGGAATACGTGGAACGGCTGCTGGCGGCGGCGGCGGTAGACGACTCGCGCCTTCCGCTAGTGGTGCGCGCGCTCTACAGCGACGAGCAACGCGTCGCGTGCGTCCTTCACGTCGTACAGAACGTGGAGGTGCCGTGGAGCGACAGCGTTTACCGACTGGCGGTCGAGGCGTCGGCAGCCGATCACGAATCAAGCGAGCAAATCAAAATACAGTTGAAGTATGCAGAGTTAAAGATGGTGTTGAAGAAGTATAATTTTGCAGTAAATTGCTCCGATTACGAGAGCGTGTTGCTGAAGATAGTGAATGCGGCAACGGTGGAGCTGCAGGACGTGAGGACGGTGGTGGCCGTGGCCGGGAGGCTGCGCGACTACGCCAGCCTGCTCTATGTCACCAGATGTCTGCACACGTCTGCCGTCCGGGCCGCCCTCAACTATTGCCGTGACTTGGAGGTGCCCGAAAAGAAGACCGTTTCGAGATCGACTATGATTTACCTCGAGTCAATACTGATGGACAAGTCGAGTTGCCCGGCGATCGAAAGAAACTACTTGGATTTTTTTAAGAGCATGAATATTCTGAACGCTACGCAACTGAGTCGCATAAATAAAATGTATCACATGAAAAATTCTTACGGAATACACATCACTGCGAACGATTACTGCATTGAAACTGTACGGATGGAAATCTTTACGAGCTGGTGCAGGAGTAACGGATCGGTTCTCGCACCTAACATCTATTATTTGAAAAGTCTTCACTTAGCGAGTCTACTCGTAATCGAGAGAAGAACGGCTATACCTATCGTGCTCACTCACATGAAGGATAAATTCTATCGGGGCACTCTTCAAGCTATGCTCAGGACTTCAGACGACTTACTACTTGAAAATGTGATAGAAAACTTTGATTTGTCTGTATTCATTGATGGAAAGCAGCCGGAATTACTGCAGAGCTACATCGACATGTTCACAGAGTTCTTATCGACCTGCAAGGAGGAACTTCTGCATTCCTCCTTAAAGACGTTATCAGTTTTATCATCGATAAAGAATTGCAACTATTTTGTCGACAACTCGTCCATTGCGTGGAAGTTTCACTACATTTTCATGCCCATTTCAACATATTCATCCACAAATGACTTGATTGTTTTTTACAAAAAATACAATAGAAGCGATCCGGACGCGCTGGTCGGTTCCATTGTGACTAGGAATGATCTAGTTCCACTGAGAATTATCTCGGAGATATCAAATCGATACACCCAAATGTTGAGACCGATGTCGTCCGAGTATTTAGATGTTAGAGAAAAGATCGCTAAGAGAATGTTGTCTAAGATACTTTTGTCTCAGTACTATGATGAGCTGCTAGTCACCTCTCTTCTGTATATGATCCCTGCACCGGAAGACTTCTTGCGCGACCTGTACGACTCTCAGAGCAGCGAAAACACCAACAAGTCCTCCTTGCTCAATTATATGACCGTGGCTGAAAAGATTTTGGGCTTCCGAGACTTGATCCCTCGCACTTCTTGTGGACACCATCAAGCTTTGAAAGCTAAACACAACCTTGACATCACAGACTTCACTTGCATCGACGAAATCGATGAAACTACTAACATGAAGCTGGTCATGTTCAACATCTTGAAAGCCAACCCGGGCATGGAAATTGAATGTCTGCAGGATGTTTGCAGGACTTTTAATATGTCTCTAAATGACAGTCTGACGCTACAAGTTATCGCATCGTTAAGCACCTGGGACTTGAAATACGAACTTTACAAGGACTCCTTGGATCGTAAGCAGATTGACATAAAAAATGATGAAAAAGACTTACACGCGCAGTGCTCCGTACTGATTGAGAGTATTAAAAGCAAGGAGTTCCTGATTGACTCACTGAAGGACTTGTGGAGTAACGGTGAACTGTCTCTGGGCGGCCAGACGGTCTCCATCAACCCCTACCATTACGAAGTGTACCTTTGCATCTACCATCTCATTAGTCGAGCGGCCTCTGACTGGAAGGCGTTTAAGGAGTATCTTCTGTTGCAATTTTTAAAGCATTATCGACGGGTAAGTTCTCCCCGGCAGATGGAGATGGACGTATTTTCTGTTAAAGGATCGTTCCCTGAAATAGGATATTACAGACTGCCCTTCCACTTGTTCACAAAGGAAGATATGTGGGCGAACCTCAAGTATGAAATCACTCTCGAATCCTACATGCGATGGATTCCCGTAGTGATGATGTTGGGCTTGGATAAGGACTTCCAGACAGCTCAGGACATGCTCTGCAGCACGGCAGTTAAGCAGACGATGACCCAACAGAAACTGAACAACGAGTCGACGCAAGAACAGTGGATGCTGTTCGTGACGAACGAGGGGCTGCTGAAGAGAGCGCACGTGTGCGTTCGTCACATCTCCAACATGGAATGGGCGGCGGCGTGTCTGTTCTTTGTGCTGCAGGGGACTAAACGGGGAGCGGACCAGCTCGCAGCCGCCGAGCTCATCTACCACTTCGCTCAGCAGTGGTCCAAGCTGCAACCCAATAGCAACGTTGTCAAGAAGATGCAGTACAAATACTGCACCCTCAGTACCATGCACGTCCTGCACAGGACTGGCTACACGGACGAACACTATCTCCAGCTGTGCACCGACCCCAGCCTGCTCATCAGAACCTTGTACGCAGACAAGCGCTACTCAGAGAACATGCTCCAGTTTGACGTCAACAAGGCGATCGACGAAATCGCCGATAAGAATGGAGTCAACATAAACTCCATCAGATACCAAATTCTGGAGAATATTCTGGATCAGAAGAGCAAGCGCGCCGGGGAAAGTCCAGCGGTCGGCCTCAACGGGAACGAACTCACACGGGCGCGTTACATCCTGAAGGCGACGTGTCCCAACATCGGCGCCATTTATCTGGTGCGCATCGGCCTCGACGCCGAGAGCGATTACAACAAGGGCAAGAAGCTGCGAGCGCTGCAGTGCCTGATGAGCATCGTCGATCCGGACACCCTCCTTAAAATCTCCAATCTGGATCGTACATCGCTACAGACCGCTCTGCTCGACTTGTACTTCAGCATTGAGCTGGAGCGTATAGACATGCCGTTCCTTGTTGCGACATTTGTCGAGGACAAGCAGCGAGCCTTGAGGCAGATCTGGCAGTCGGCTGAGAAAACGGCAGACACCGTTCGCGTGGTGGCTCGTATGGGCTCCGTGTATTCGCTGAGCGATGAGATAGTTCAGGAGCTCCTTCCGGCGATGATTCGCTGCGACCTGGTGGAGGAATTGGCCCGTCTGCTGCCGCAGCTCGATTGCGCCCACACGCCGGTGTTCGTCAGAGCGTGGTCCAAAGTTCTGTTGACTCCCTTTGAAAAGGCAGACTACCCGCTCACCGAACGCCAGCGCACAAACTGTTTGATGACGATCAGCTTATTGCCAAGGTGCCCGACGGTGACCGAGAGTGACCTGAAGAGTATTTGGAGCAATTGTGTGCGTTGCAAGTGCATGGAGCTCGGATGTCTGGTGTTACCGTATATGGGTGCCGAGCAACGGAGCGACCTCACCGAATTGTCCAAGGTGGACCGTAGGAACCTTATCGCCGGCATTAAAAATTTGCACGCGGAAACATTCCTGGTCATTGCTGCGATGTCTGTGGTGGATTCTCTGACAGCTCGTAGATTTTAAGTTACAAACATAATGTTTTAACACTTTTGGTGCTTATTTTCAACATTATAAATATAAAAATGTTCTTTTATAATTGCATTATTGTTTTATTTATTGTAACTTCATTGATTGATTATACAAAAATAAATTTACCATACATGAAATATAATCAAATGACTACAAATTATTCTGAAATTATATTAAATGAAATTATTGAAATTTTATGATGATCTACTTTATTACCTATTCGATACTGTTATAAACAGTGAGGCCACAAGGATCCCCAGCGCATACATTTTATAAATATTTGGAACAAGGTCTGGGTCGAGAATAGAAGAATTCACATATGCAATACAAATGTAATTTAATTACTTCATTTTACATAATATGCAAAGAGATTACAAATCCATAATACATGGTACAGACGTAAAAGTGACAATATACTCTAAAAATGTTGTAAAACATGCCGCGTAGCATAGTGCGTAGTGTGACTAGCATCTATAAAGTTGTACATACATTACTGTATTTTAATTAAGAACCTGCTTTTAGAGGACAATTTGTACGGTGTACGAGTATATCGAGGGCTTACTTCAAGAATGCACTATGTCAAAAAAATTCGATTTTGACTTAATTATACAGTTTTGTTCATTATTTCTTGCGCTACATTCTTCAAAAACACACTAAGCTGTACACTGACGAGATCCAAAGATAGCTATAGCATTAAGTCATAATATAACTACTTTGTACAAGCAAAAAGCACTAAATGACATGATTCGAATAGAATGGCACTAAGTTCTGATTATTGTTGAAATTATAGTCAACGTAAATACACTAAGTACAATTTAGTGCCTTACTGTAAATGTTTTTTAGGTTAATCGCAAAATGTAATTCTTCTGAAATGCATTAAGTCTACTTAGTGTTATTTCACAAATACAAATTCGATAATTCGTGGTAGAATACTATTCTACAAGAAAGCATTAAGTGACTTAATGCATTTCATGTTGCGGTTTTGGCTTACTCAGACTTAATGAAATCATTTTCAAAAAGACATTATGTCACTTAGTGCATTTACGAAGACGCGATTTTTAGAAACGTCGTCAAAACTTAGTGCGAAAAGCACTAAGTCGGACTTAATGTATTCTTGGCCATATTACTTGAAGTGGTGGTTGTTAACAACTACACTGGCCGATGCATTAAGTCGACATAAATTAGAATTGTGTGCTTGCAATACTGAACCGTGGATGGCACCTCAAGCATTCGCTGAGTGAATTTGTTAGTGAGTTGTTGTAATTTGAGGTTATCTAGTTAAAAAAGAATTTTTTTTTGGCAAGATGAAGCGTTTTCTCTCTGGTAATCGTAATAGATAGATGAAGATCAATACAACTAGTTTAGTAGCAGCCACCATTTTAATTCACTGAAAAATTATAATCCCGTAAAACTGTCTTTTTAATCAACGATGCAATTAGAGAAGCTTTAGAGATTCGCCTGCATAGATATTACCTCCAAGGATATTACGGATTGTACGGTACACCCATGGCCACCATTGAAGCCATACTCTGTCTGTCAACGCTGGACCTATGTGTCAAACAGGAGGCAGCGGCGTCCGCATTCAGACTCAAGGCACTATGATTATGAAAAGGGGACGAACCGGTAAAGCACACAAGTGTCCTGCACACGGTGTGCAGTGAACCACCCTTATTAATGACCAACCCCCGGCCCATCTAGTGAGACAGAACTAAGAATCTTCACAGACGGGTCAAGGACAAGCAGCTGGACCGGTGCGGGCATTTTCTCACGTGAGCTGAACATTAATAGATCAGGACGACTTGGTGCACACTCAACAGTTTTCCAAATGGAAGTAATCGGGGTGCTACAAGTGCAACCGCTGGGACTGAGATGGGCGTATGTCATGTACACTGCACTACAACGAAGAGGCTCTAGAACTATAACCATAGGAGCGGAACCCGTGATAATGTCGTCAGCAAGCATACAGAAAACTTGGTTGAACTTGGACTTGGTTGCACGCGTCGACATCACGGAAACACAGGGACAGATGGAAGGGCCTCTCAGAGTGCAGACAGTCGAGAGCTGCTCTTCCTAAACCAGACCGAAGGCTGGCTCTGAAGCTTATCAATCTGGCCCGGGCTAAGCTAAATAAATATCTACACACCGTGGTTATTACGAATAGCCCACTGTGCAGGGAATGTTTGGCGACGAATGAAATGACCGAGCATGTTTTGTTGGAGTGCAGTTTGCTTGACAACCAACGAAGGGACATACTCCGTTCTCCATCTTCCGTTGCAGAGGTCTGCAAACGCCCCAGTCGACTTGTGGCTTTCTTCCATGAAAGCCTTTCTTCCATGACATAGGCTGGCTGGGGTAGCTGGAGATCGCAGGGTTTTGCACGAAGGTCCTCAACCAAGCGGGACTAGTTTGCAGGCCTAGAGCCAACCCCAAACCAAAGCACCAACCACAACTGTCTTTTTCATTAAATTACTATAAGACTTAACGCAGTATTTTTATTTTACATACATACATACATATCACACACGCTGAATCCCGACAGTCGGGGTAAGCAGAGTAATCGGTGTTGTGCTGCAAGAACTCTGGTAAATTACAGCACAACACCGAACACCACGTTTCGCAAAGTATTCGAACAAGATTCAATCGATCAAGCAGAAAGTAAGGCACGAAGACCCACCTACTGCATTGACTCGGTGGAAGTACCGTGCCAAGGTGAGAGGTGGCGAGCCTGTCGCCCTTTAGCACGGAATCTTGTCCTTATCCCTTAGTCGCCTTTTACGACATGCATGGGGAGAGACGCAGTGGGGCTATTCTTTTTAAGTACCGTCCCCACACATTTTTATTTTACTGCAAAATTAACTGTCAAACAAAACACACTAAGTCAGTACCTTCTCCTACACTTTTGAATATAAAGTGCTATTGTGTGAACATATATTTTTTTCATTAATAACATTTTTAACCTCGATAGATAATAAATCTCGGTACATAATACTGATATTGTAAATATAAGTAGAATTTTTTATAAATTTTTCGTAAACTTTAAATCTTGATTATCTCAAAACTACTTTTTCTGACTTAATGCATTCTTGAAGTAAGCCCTCGATATAGTAGTACTTATTTTTCCTGTTATTTTTTTCAATCTTAAGTACTGTAAACTAAATTTTTAACACAAATCGAATGCCATCAATGTATATTGCATTTTTTTTATGTTCACCTACAAGTAGGTGTCTTAACGATGCCCATGGACATTCTATGATGCACGGGGATTGCGAATGCCATGCATGCCGCCTTACAGGAGCCCTTTCACGCCCCTTTTGAAAAACCCCAGGCTATACTTGGGAGGGAATAGATTGTGCTAAAAAGACAGATGTTATATACTATAATTCTGGAGGCAGTGGTGAAAAAGCATGTACATTAAACCAGCTTTCTAATAAAAACCCGCATCCAAATCGGCCCATACCTTTGGGAGCTACGATACAGACAGATGGCGGCCTCAAACTTATAACACCCCTCCTTTTTCGTCGGGGGGTTAAAAATAAACTAATTTTGATTTGGTTTGGTACTTACACATTGTCTGTCCTCTAAAAGCCCATGTTTCGCATTTATCTAAATAAAACTACTGTAGGTACCTTCTGCAACTGTAATACATGAGATGGTAATTATGTCTATATTTATGCTATGACCACAGCCATATTGACAATTCATGTCTAAATTCATATTGTAAGAGCTTTGTTTCCACGATAGTAGATAAAGGCTTTTCATACACATCACCCTATTACAGAGCTGAGCTTAGATGTATTAAACATTACAGAATTAAGGTTTTCCGCAAAGCAACTCATCAAAAATCATCAAATAATCATACCCAGCTCTATGAGAGGCGAATTGTTTCAAAAATATGACTCACATGTTAAACTGTGCTCTACTCTGCCGGAATTTTGGGAGTCAATGAAAAATATTAGATAGTTTGTTAAACCTAGCTTGGTTTAACAAACTTTCTAATGGGACCTTTTTTATAACTTTTTTTATGCCATTTTTTATTCTGAAGATTCTTTTCTATTCTATTCTCCATACATTTGGAACCATACATTTCAATAGGTACGTATGGAGAATAGAAAAAGATGTCTTCAAACTAAAAAGACGTAAAACACAATTTTCACATACACACATCACTCCTTTCAGTATTCCACACCATAAGGCAGGTTTAGACAGATCCAGTCACTGGATCCAGTAGTCGGATCCGGCCTCATCCGAGCATCCATACGTCATGTTCCAGTAGCTGTCCCGATTTCGTGGCGGAAAGTTTTGGCTGTCTCCGTTTCAAGAAATTATTGGGATACAGAAATGTCGCTAAACAATTATTTCAAAATGCATTTAAAACCTTGTTGGAAGGCACGGTTGACATGATTGAGGAAGAACTTGTAAAGGAAAAACGTGCTTGGTGCAGTAAGCGGATAAGTGACCGTAATATATACTTTTGCAACAACTTAAATTAGAAGATCCACTTGAGTCCACAGCGGCAATGAGAATGAGTCCAACCTATTTTGATGGATTATTAATGTAGATTTCCAGCAATATTCAATGTGCAAATACAACAATGAGAGAGCCATACCAAAAAAATAAAACTGGAAATTACACTGCACTTAGGACTAGATTGGATCGGGTTGAGCGGTGGGGGAAGATACTGGATCGAAAATTCGCCTGACGATCCAGGCCTGGATTGCGTGCTGGGTTACCAGCGGTAGACTTGAATGAAAATGACGTTTAGACGGGTCCAGTAGCTGGATATGTCTAAACGTGCCTTTACTGCGGACACCATGCACTTACTATGTTCCTTTGTCAAAAGTGAAAGTACTTAATTAATTTAGAAGGAAATTCATTCCAATGTACAGGAACTGCCTGCCCACCTGTACACTGAGGATGTTACGTTTTGCAAGTAATTTAAACAAATAAAATATTACCTTCAAAGGAAAAGATTAATTTTAAATAAAGAAGAGTAAAGTTGTAACTGTCTTCATTCCACTGATTGTTGGGTACAGCCACCCTTATCGTTTCTCTATAAAAAAAACCGGCCAAGTGCGAGTCGAACTCGCGCACCGAGGGTTCCGTATCGTCATGTCATGGTCGCGCCACTCACGCCATCTATGGCGTGTTTATGAAATGCTTCATATTTCTTAAAATGCTTCATAATCTTTTCGGTAGATGGCGCGTGCATACACTTTTTAGTTTAGTTCTATGGGAACACCCTGTGAATTTTTTACTTTTTCTTATTTTTGACGGACGGACAGACAGACAGACAGACGGCGCAGGCTTAGTAATAGGGTCCCGTACCGAATACGGAACCCTAAAAATGCATGTGCGGCTAGTGTTCAAATGGTTACAAATACGATGAATAAATAGACATTTAATTCGCACATTTATACCATTTACATACCCATCATGACATTAGATCATGATCCGAATTTGACATCCAACACTGAGCGACCTAAGTTTCCTGCGGTCGCATAAACGGGTTCTCAGTGAAGGCCTGTGACTTGATATACGTGACAGTGGGGTCGGCCATGTGGAACAGTGGTGCGTACTGCCCCTTGGCTGTTGCCAGCTGCAGGGGCGTTTCGCCGGAAGCGTTGATGTGATCCCGCTCTATGTCCGGATGTGTGAGGAACAGAATCAGCGTGGAGCGGCAGTGACTGATGGCGGACGCGAGGTGGAGAGGCGTTTGTTCTGAAAGCATATATATTTTTTTTTTATGTAATCCGGTATGGGTGGCTGAGTAGGAGGGGCCAAAGCGCATGCTCCGACCAGCCAATATCAACTCCGAGAAGGTAGGTGCCATACCGGAGACTTCCCTGGATTGCTGGCTATACTGGACTAGAGGAGAACACATAAATTTTTTCATCAGAAAAAAACTCATTGGTACACGCCGACGGGATTCGAACTGCGGACCTCTCGCATGAGAAGCCGATGCCCAAACCACTTGGCCACCCGCCGCTTCGTGCCGCCCGCCACCCCCAGCATGAGAGCGGCGATTAGAATCTGGGAAAACTAAGAAGGCTACTCAAAAAACAGAGCCGACATTGGGCCTGGCAAGCTGTAAATACGAGAGTAAATGAGAGAGTGGGGTAAGAATGAGAGGATTCAGTAAAAGTACACCTGGGTGCGGTCAGTACTTGGATCGGTGACCGCTCGACCGTTGGGTTCGGAAAAACTGTAGGTCCCTTCCCTTCTTACCTTACTAGGTGGTAGGGTTTAACCCGCCCAGGTTTGTACCACCGCAATGAATGCAAGGTTGGTTGTAACGGCTATCTAAATAGTTTGTGTTTTCCATCCAGTTTAGTGTAGCCGGCTCGACCGAAGGGAAGCACTACTGACACGGCACCTAGTTCACCAAGGTGTTATGTGCTGACATTACAGATGCAGTAGGTGATGGTACTGTGTGGGGTCGGTACTTAATAAGAATAGTCCCACTGCATCTCTCCCCGTGCATGTCGTAAAAGGCGACTAAGGGATAAGCGGCCTGCAGACACCCCGGTCGACTTGTGGCTTTCATGGAAGACATAGGGTGGCTGGGATAGCTGTGGACTGCGGGGTTTTGCACGAAGGTCCCCAACCAAGCGGGATTAGTTTGCAGGCCTAGAGCCAACCCCAAACCAAAACAACAACAACAACAGCAGTAGGTGATGTAGGCAACCGTGTCAGTTTCCATAAAAAAAAAAAGAGTGAGAGGATGCTTCGAATGAGAGGGTGCTTAGAATGAGAGGGTGCAGTAAGATTGAGAATACGTACTGCCGTCTGTGACAGCGTTGATGTCCGCTCCGGCGTGGAGGAGTCGCGCGGCGGCGCGGTAGTTGTTCCAGTTGGCGGCCGAGTGCAGCGGAGTCCACCCGAGCTCGGTACGCGCCGTCACGTCCGCGTCGCACGACAGCAGGCACGATATCACCTCAACATGGTCCCCGTATGCGGCTCTGTCATAACATCACATTAGTATATTTAAATTTACAGATAGCCGGAGACTTCAACGGAAGATCAAACACAGCCACTAACACCACTCCTGTTATGGGCTGACATCACGGATGTAGTAGGTGATGAAGCCTACTGTGTCAGTTTTTATAAAAAAAAAAGTAGTAAGGTCTGACGTCCGTCCGTCTGTCCGTCCTTTTGCGCTGCGCAAGCTCTTTTCTTTTTAATGAAAACCAGTAAGTATGTATCTTGCCGGACCTTATCAGAGGTACTCGAAACGGTCAAATCAAACTCACCTCCAACGTAGGGCCATACTCGCCTGCAGACGCCCTCTGGTCGTCTTGTGTCTTTCATGGAGGACATAAGCTGGCTGGGGTTGCTGAAGATTGAGGGGTTTTGCACGAAGGTCCCCGACCATGCGCGACCAGTTTGCAGGCCTAGAGCCAACCCCAAACACAAGCAACAACAACCAAATCCACGTCGAGGCGACTAAGGTATATGACTCCCTTCTTATATTACTAGGTAGGTAGGGTTTAACACGCCCGGGTTGATACCACCGCACTGAAAGAAAAGTCGGTCGAAACGGCTATGTAAATAGTTTGTGTTTTCCGTCCAGTTCAGTGTAGCCGGCACGACCGAAGGGAAGCACTGACGTGGCACCAAGTACACCCGGTGTTATGGGCTGACATCACGGATGTTGTAGGTGATGTAGCCAACCGTGTCAATTTCCATAAAAAAAACGATCACCTCGCACCACCACGCTCAGCGACATCGACGATCAGAACAGTTGGAGTTTAGTTCAAAGACCTACCGATGCAGCGGCGTGTATCCGTCCACGTCGCGCGCATGCACCAGGCCAGGGTCCGCATCTAGCAGCTGGCGTACGGTGGCCAGCTCCCCGTGCTCCGCAGCCCACAGCATGTGCTGCGTTGGGGACTCTGCGTAAAGACCTACCGATGCAGCGGCGTGTATCCGTCCGCGTCGCGCGCATGCACCAGGCCAGGGTCCGCATCTAGCAGCTGGCGTACGGTGGCCAGCTCCCCGTGCTCCGCAGCCCACAGCATGTGCTGCGTTGGGGACTCTGCGTAAAGACCTACCGATGCAGCGGAGTGTATCCGTCCGCGTCGCGCGCATGCACCAGGCCAGGGTCCGCATCTAGCAGCTGGCGTACGGTGGCCAGCTCCCCGTGCTCCGCAGCCCACAGCATGTGCTGCGTTGGGGACTCTGCGTAAAGACCTACCGATGCAGCGGAGTGTATCCGTCCGCGTCGCGCGCATGCACCAGGCCAGGGTCCGCATCTAGCAGCTGGCGTACTGTGGCCAGCTCCCCGTGCTCCGCAGCCCACAGCATGTGCTGCGTTGGGGACTCTGCGTAAAGACCTACCGATGCAGCGGAGTGTATCCGTCCGCGTCGCGCGCATGCACCAGGCCAGGGTCCGCATCTAGCAGCTGGCGTACGGTGGCCAGCTCCCCGTGCTCCGCAGCCCACAGCATGTGCTGCGTTGGGGACTCTGCGTAAAGACCTACCGATGCAGCGGAGTGTATCCGTCCACGTCGCGCGCATGCACCAGGCCAGGTTCCGCATCTAGCAGCTGACGTACGGTGGCCAGCTCCCCGTGGTCCGCAGCCCACAGCATGTGCTGCGTTGGGGACTCTGCGTAAAGACCTACCGATGCAGCGGAGTGTACCCGTCCGCGTCGCGCGCATGCACCAGGCCAGGGTCCGCATCTAGCAGCTGACGTACGGTGGCCAGCTCACCGTGCTCCGCAGCCCACAGCATGTGCTGCGTTGGGGACTCTGCGTACAAGCACACTCTTCAACACGACCAGCGGCTAAAGACATTTAAGGCAATAACCATGAATGATACATACATACGCTGAATCCAGACAAGGTAAGCAGAGTAATTGGTGTTGTGCTGCAAGAACACCGGAAAATTACAGCACAACACCGACCACCATGTTTCGCAAAGTATTCGAACAAGATTTAATCGATCAAGCAGTAAGTAAGGCACGAAGACCCACATGCTGAATGACTCGGTGGAAGTACCGTGCTAAGGTGAGAGGTCGCGAGCCTGTCGCCCTTTAGCACGGCATCTTATCCTTATCCCTTAGTCGCCTTTTACGACATGCATGGGAAGAGATGCAGTGGGGCTATTCTTTTTAAGTACCGACCCCACACGGTAACCATGAATGAATAACCAAGAAATGGTGTTAGAAACAATGAAAAAAGCTCTAAAAGGGTTTTTTTTTCACGTAATCCGGTATGGTCTGCTCAGTCAGAGGGGCCAAAGCACATGATCCGGCAAGCCAGATTTACGGATCTACCTCAACCTTTTCATATATGGAGAGAGCTTCGAAAACGTCACTGGAAGCATCCTACAGAATATGGATAGGTAGAGAGAGGGAGGTCGAGAGCGGGACTGGTGGTTTCCCCGCTACCTAGTCAACGCAGACTAGCTGACGAGGGCTTGATGCGAGCCGAAACGTGAAGCATGCGCGGGAAATTTAGAGTGGCCACTCGCTAGTCCCGACCTCGATTAACACCCTCCTCTACTGACGATGGGCTTCCTTCTTCCACACCTTCCTTCTTCTCCGAAAAGGTAGGTGCCGGAGACTTCTTTTTGGTTGCTGGCTTTACTGGACTAGAGAACACAGCCGAGGCTGCTATATCAAACGTAACAAATGTAACAAAATCTAACAAAATCAAATAATGACTTTTTTCACAAAAAACAAATTTGACGATGGCACTATACACCGGAATTTTTACATAATACATAGGTACTTCACAAGTTGTCAGAATCACATGATAAATAAATATAATTATTGATGCGATATGAATGCAATTAGTTAACGACATGTGGTGGTTTGTGACAGAAACCAGTAGTATAGTAAAAATGTTTTCACTTTGACATGAATTGCTGCATCTGTCACAAATCAGCACATGCGTGTCTAGGCAGTGGCAAACATTTTTTGTAAAGTACACTAAGTGCACATTGAAAAAATTTCCAGTGAAGTTTCTTGTCTGTTCTTCTTCGCTGTGATAATCGAACTGGCGGAATGTTACAATGTAAATATGACAAATCTGAGCGCAGTGTACTGCCAATAGATGCTGAATAAACAATAAACAATATGCGGCCAACTTACATCCAGTACGGTAGTATCAACCCAGTCGGCTATAATTTGAGCCTACCACCTGAAATAAAATGAAGGGAACCACTGACATGGCACCTAGTACACCCGGTGTTATGGGCTGACATCACGGATGTTTGTAGGTGATGTAGCCAATTGTGTCAGTTTCCATAAAAAAATTAAACAAAATAAGGTGGTCCCAACCCAGTCGGTTACAATTTGAGTCTACCACCTATACCCTGTTCACCTAGTCGGCCTAGTATGGCGCTCTCTCTGTCTCACATTTGCATACAAATGATAAGGACGAAAAATGAGAACGCCCCGCCCACGGATGCATGCGTGCACGTGATTGGATGCATGCGGGCTATGCATCCAATCACGTGCAAGGCCACCTTTCTAGTACTAGGTCGACTCGATGAACAGACTATAGTAAGGGGCAAATCTTGCCCGGTTCAAAATATCCATATCTGTGCTTCTAAATAAGTATATCCTCATTTATTTTGTGGATTTGTTTTGGACATAGACTTGTGGATAAATTCATTCGCTATAAGTACACATAGAGTTTATTGATATGACTTCATTATTTTATCGAAATATTTCAGTTTAGGTACATGTATACGCGTGAACGGCGAAAGTGGCCCGGAAGTCAGGGGGGTATGCATTATTATAACAGATTAATTTGACACCTGATTAGAATAACATTGTTACCCTAGTTACCATGTTTTATTTTTATTGTATGTAAAATAGCAAAAATTATCTACTAAAACAACTTTTTTTCTATCAATGAACCATATTCCTAGCAGAATTAGGTCCAAAGTTGTAGAGCAAAACGTTTTCATTGTGACTGATTGTGGAATTCTTTTGAGAAGTAATAAAATGGTAACATGACTTAAGCTAAGCGCAAACTGGCGCGATCAAGGCGATCACGACGGTGGCGGTGGCGGTGGCGATCAGATAGGTTATATGCAATTGTGTGTGCAAGCGCACACTGGCGCGGTCGATCGCTGCACGCGTGCGGTCAGTGCGCGGTCTGATCGCGGCGGTGGCGGCGGTGGCGATCAGATCGCGCCTGCAGCATCTGATCGCGTGATAATCATAGGAACTGACGAAAGGATGGAGGAAATAATTATAAACGAGGTCTACAATCACTCAATTCTATACAATACTGCTCACGCGGAATTGAAAAAAAGTACAACAAAAGTAAACAATAAAAAAAAAAGTAAAATTTGAGAGTAAAAAAAAGGAAAATTTCTTCAATTTTGTAATTAAAAGTACGAAAATTTTGAAATTACGCAACCACCGCGGAACCACCGCCGTCGAATCTGAACGCTCTGATCTGCGCGACTTTTGAACGCCACCGCCACCGCTATGACCGCCACCACCGCGCCAGTTTGCGCTTAGCTTTACAATTAGACTCGCCTATAGTAAAATATTCTAGTGGTAGCGATTTAAAAGGAATAACATGGTAAGTAGACTTACCATGTTATTCCTACACACACAATTAGGTACTATAATCATGTATAATTATGATCATAATAACTAAGAACTTCCATTGTAACTATTGATACAATTTTATTCTTCTAAACATTTCAAGCCATTTCAATTTTTTTTTGCATTGTAATTGATTTAAAATGGGCGCTCTAACAGCGAAATATACAGA
This sequence comes from Nematopogon swammerdamellus, assembly GCA_946902875.1. Taxonomy (NCBI): domain Eukaryota; kingdom Metazoa; phylum Arthropoda; class Insecta; order Lepidoptera; family Adelidae; genus Nematopogon; species Nematopogon swammerdamellus. The sequence continues at coordinate 2,097,149 of OX336333.1, forward strand.
TAAAACTCCTCGAACATGGAAAAAACATTACCATAAAAAGAAAACATAATTTTTCATACAGAAAGAGTTAGAAATTTTTCGAATTTTGACAAATTTTGTTTATGCTCTCCTGTAAACCTTTTTTTTTTTTTTTTTTTTTTTATGGAACCTGACACGGTTGGCTACATCACCTACAACATCCGTGATGTCAGCCCATAACACAGGGTGAACTAGGTGCCATGTCAGTGCTTCCCTTCATTTCATGTCGGCTACACTAAACTGGACGGAAAACACGAACTATTTACATAGCCGTTTCGACCGACGTTTCGTTCAGTGCGGTGGTACCAACCCGGCCGGGATAAACCCTACCACCTAGTGAGGTAAGAAGGGAAGGGACCTACAGTTTTATGTGGAATCCGAACCACGGTCAGCCTCCAACGGTCGAGCGGTCACCCATCCAAACACTGACCGCGCTCAGCGTTGCTTAATAACAGTTGACTAACCAACCGCGCCACTGAGCTACCGAGGCTGACGAATTTTCTTATCCCTTAGTCGACTTTTACGACATGCGACGGGGAGAGATGCAGTGGGGCTATTCTTTTTAAGTACCGACCCCACACGGTACATACAAACCTAGCGAAATCAAGTTACAATGTTATTCTAATCAGGTGTCTTGTTCCAACCTTTGGGATTCTTGACGAGGTCGACGTCTGCGTCGGCATCATCCCAGCCCGACACGAACATGCCGGCAGTCTTGGGGTCCTGTTTGTACTGCTCTATCTCCTGCTTGATCTCGGCCAGGTTGTCCGGCACCGTGTCTGAGTCTGACTCAGACATTGTCGCTCGGCTCTTGTTCACCGTTCAGTTATGAGTATGAGTTATGTATGATGTTGATGAGAGACGCTAGCGAAAAAAGCAAACAAACAAAACAAGGGTAGGTGTGCACATTTCGTTCGTCGTCATCCCTCTTCTGTACAATAAACTGTCAGTGACTGACTAGCAGCTGTCAGTGTTAAAAAAATCATTTGACAAGGTATTTTTTTATCCTTGGAATGCTAAGTTCTTATCCATACAGCCTCATTACTTTATTGTAAATAAGATATGTATAGCGAATTTAGAATATTGGAATAGTCAGTCCTACCTACCTACTTTACTTACCGATTAGTTGACAGTTGAAAGTTTAACATTGCCATATGAAAATATTTTTTTTTTCGTGCTAAGTATGAGATTATTGTGTGCATATAGAAGTTATACACTGACCGGTTTTAAAATCATATATTTTAAGTCAAGAATTTTAATCATTTGGACGAATAGATGATTTTAAATGTAATTTATACTGATTGTAGAAAGTTTAGGTATTGGATTTTTACGGTTCCGTGCCTCAAAATAGAAAAAAAACGGAACCCCTATTGGATCTTTCTTGTGTCTGTCTGCCTGTCTGTCCGTCTGTTACAGTTTATTTTCTCCGGATCTACTGGACGAAAAAAGTTGAAATTTTGTACATTATATTGTGTATAATTTTGATGACGCAACCACGGACGTATTATAGCGTGGGTAAATGAAATAGTTTCGGTTTTGGAGGACCATTTAGAAAGTAAAAAAAGTGTTTTGTTTTCAACTGCATCATATGACACACCAATGAAAAGGGCTCGTTATATGGAATACAAATATTTTTTTATAATTTTAAAATGCAAAGAAAATATGCAACAATCGAGTTCGAGCCTTCGGCGTCGCCATTAGTTACTTACTTCCATCGAGATAATTATGTCTTTTACCTCAATGTAGCTCGGCCTTCGGCCTCGCCCTTAGTTACTTTCTTTATTCGAGAATGTTTAACGTTTACCTGAACTTCTTCTTCGGTCTTCTCTCTTACTCACTTGCTTTCTTCTTTTTAAACACGAATTTCACGCGAGCGAAGCCGCGGGCAACACCTAGAGTGCTGAATAAATGGATTTGAATATCAATACGAATAGTCATGCACACACAATTTACTGGCATGGCGTGATGGCATACATTATTCCTACTTCCGATTTATCGGTGTATCTTTTGCGAGCTTTATTTTAAACAAGCTGGGCGTTTGGATTGAAAGTGTAATGAAATTGTAATGTAAACAATGTGATGTTTGTTCGGGCTCCGAGCCACCCCGAGCTGGATCTTGGTGGTGTGGTGTTAGCTTGTGTCGGAATGTTGGTTTGACCTAATTTTGTACATAGGATAACGCAATAAAATTAAAGGATTCGCCCTCGTTTTAATTTATATTATTCAACCAAATATTTTTTTAATAGAATCTAACAACTACCCGGATAATGGATTCAATGTATTTTTTAGGGTACCGTATCCGGTACGGGACCCTATTACTAAACCTACGCCGTCTGTCTGTCTTACCGAGCGCTGTATCTCTTGAACCGTAATAGGTAGCCCGTTGAAATTTTCACAGAATATGTGTTATTATGGCCGATATAACAACAAATAATAAAAATAAGAAAAAGTAAAAATTCACGGGGGGTTCCCATAGAAGAAACTAAAAAGTGTACGCCCAAAAACCGCCATCTACCGAAAAGAGTATCAAACATTTTAACTAATCATGAATTTTAACTAATATGAAGCATTTCATAAACACGCCATAGATGGCGTGAGCGGCGCTAACCATGACATGGCGATACGGAACCCTCGGTGCGCGAGTTCGACTCGCACTTGGCCGGATTTTTATTTTTAGGTTTCCCTACCCTGCACGGAAACAAGCATATTACTAAGCCTAAGCCGTCTGTCTGTCTTACTGCTGTATCTTTGGAACCGTAATAGCTACCCGGTAATTGATGAGGCGTGCCTTTCTTTTTGTTAACCCTAGATGCAAAGGGTGTGTCGGTCTGTGGCATCGTAGCTCCCAAACGAATGGACCGATTTGGATGCGGTTTTTTTTATTAGAAAGCTGGTTTAGTCGGTATGTTTCTTAGCTATGTTTGTAATCAAGTAATTAAGTAATAAAAAAACATTTATTAACTTAAAAAGTGGACCAATTTGCATGCGGATATTAAAAAAAGCTTGAAATAAAAGTTAAATTACAAATTTCAAAAAACCCCGACCTAAGGGTCAAAGTCAAAAATAATTTAAGTTTACTTACTTAAAGTAGTCGGAGGACCGCTAAGTAAATACCCGCGCAGCTCTGGTTTTCCTTAGCGGTCCCCCGACTCCTTTAAGGAAGTAAACGGTCAGTTTCCATAAAAAAAACCAGCAGTTTTGCGGACGTGGGGGCTTGTTGCTACGACGCGCGACGTCTGAAGACGCCCAGGGCTCTACATTTTCGTCTCTGTCACCCCTCTTTCCGCCATCGTCTCTCACGAACTCACGACTGCCGGCCGCCCCACAGCCGAATGCCGCCGCCCCCCCCCCCCCCCCCCAAAGCGACTTTTTTAGGGTTCTGTATCCGACGTACGAGACCTTATTACTAAGCCTACGCCGCCGTCTGTCTACATAACTGTCTTTCAGTTCATCTATCTGAGGGCTGTATCTCTTGAACCGTAATAGGTAGCCCGTTGAAATTTTCACAGAATATGTATTATTATGGCCGTTATAACAAAAATATGTCAAAAATTCACGGCGGTCCCCACGATAGAAGAAACTAAAAAGTGTATGCGCGCCATCTACCGAAAAGAGTATGAAGCATTTTAACTACCTAATCATGAATTTGAACTAATATGAAGCATTTCATAAAACACGCCATAGATGGCGTGAGTGACCATGACATGGCGTTATGGAACTCTCGGTGCGTGAGTTCGACTCGCACTTGGCCGGTTTTTCTCTCTCTCTCTCTCTCCCTTTCCGCCATCCTCTGCCACGACTGCCGCCGCCCCCTCGAGCGACTTTTTTTCGACATTCTTACGATATTTATTATGTAGGAGTAAAGTTTCCATTCCACTCGCAGTCTTGCCGTTGTCGCCCCTGTGGTGCGTCGCTATTAGCTACGTGTAATGTAAACGGTCTCTACTGTGTAATTAATTAGTTGAAGTTTCCTTTCATTCATTTCCGTCTTCCACGCAACCCTCATTTTGCTTCATCAAAATTTAATAAATCACAAATGCCTCCGCGCTGTGACTGGAGTTGCATGAAAAAAAATTGGTTGTCTGTAAAGTCGGTTTACGGACGATAGTTTTACGTGATAACGTCATAATTTCTGCTGCCCTGGTACTTTAGAACCAGAGAGATAAATGTGTACAAGCCGACGCTTGGGCCGATTGTGCCTCTCTATCGCTTGTTACGCGCTCTCGCTTGCACACACAGGCTCAGATGGAACGTGACACTTTTTCGTGCGTGCAGCCGGTGTTCACCAATTTAAAAGACGTGACGTTATCACGTCAAAAAAAAAACACTACGAATTTTTTTATATTTGATGTTTTACTTTAGAGTTTGAATTATAACCACTCAGAGGTTGACGCTTATGTTTTACTGTTTTTAGGATAGAGCAAAAAAAACTATAGTTTTATTTCATGTGATTAACGGTAAAAAATTTACGGTTTTCCAATTTTTCCCTTTACTTGTGCTGCGAGGCCTTACTTACTCTTTTATTATGCTAACATTTCATGATTCTAGGTAAATGGGTAGGTTTATATGCGTGAGTTTTCGAGTATCAAAATATGTGATTTTGTACCGTGTGGGGCCGGTACTTTAAAAAAATAGCCCCACTGCATCTCTCCCCGTGTATGTCGTAAAAGGCGACTAAGGGATATGACTCCCTTCTTATATTACTAGGTGGTAGGGTTCAACCCGCCCGGGTTGATACCACCGCACTGAATGAAAGGTCGGTCGAAACGGCTATGTAAATAGTTTGTGTTTTCCGTCCAGTTCAGTGTAGCCGGCACGACCGAAGGGAATCACTGACGTGGCACCAAGTTCATCCGGTGTTATGGGCTGACATCACGGATGTTGTAGGTGATGAAGTCAACCGTGTCAGCATCAATAAAAAAAAAAAGTGACATAAATGGCCGTGTCTATTGATTGTGTTGACTTAGAAGCTGGAATTTTGTACACATCCAAGGAACCAGTTCCTGAGAAAAAGTGTCTTGACAGACGGACAGACGGACGGACGGACGGACAACTAAATGATTCCATAAGGGTTCAGTTTTTTCCTTTCGACGTACTGAACCCTAAAAAAGGCACCAACTGCATCTTCACAGAGCAAGAAAAGCGCCGCCGCGCGCTCTACCGGTTGGGGGAGGACGGCGGCTGCCGATCGCTGTGCTATGTGCATCTTATAATAGTCGACATTTCTAAACTACAGTACATTTTGTGACAAATCATTTACATACATACATACCACACACTGTATCCCGACAATCGGGGTAAGCAGAGTAGTCGGTGTTGTGTTGCAAGTACTCTTGTAAATTAAAGCACAACACCGATCACCACATTTAGCAAAGTATTAGGATAAGATAACTATCAAGCAGCAAGTAGGGCACCAAGGCCCACCCCACCTGCTGCAAGACTCGGTGGAAGAACCGTGCCAAGGTGGTTTAGTCGCAATTTTTTTTATGTAATTCGGTATGGTTAGCTGATTCGGAGGGGCCAACCAAAGCACATGTTCCAACCAGACAATATCACCTCCAAGAAGGTAGATGCCATACCGGAGCCTTCCCTAGATTGCTGGCTATACTGGACTAGAGAAGAACACAACCGAGGTTACTATGCGGCCATCTTACATCCAGTACGGTGGTACCAACCCAGTCGGCTACAATTTGGGCCTACCACCTAGTAACACATATGCAACCTAGTTACAACATGCACGGGGAGAGATGCAGTGGAGCTATTCTTTGTACCGAGCCCACACGCAACGAACAAATACTATTTCTTGTGACAAATTATTATTATTTGTGAATTTTCCAATGCAAATTTAACCTACGATTACCTGCAGGAAATCGCAATTTCGATCAAAATGTCCCCATATAATAGGCCGCGCCGCGAAAGCTGCTCCCCGTTTCCGGCTAATCGGAATTCGCAACAGTCGAGCGGAACCTCCCCGCAAATACGTCTTCAGTTAATGAGCGGCGGGGTGTGAGGTGATGGGGCGGGGGGGGGGGGGGGCGGGGGGGGGGGCGAAGGCGCCTGTCCGTGAGGCGCAACTCTGAAGCCTAGTATAGGACAAACCGACGTGGCGCTAATCCGTAGTAGGTACCATTTTGAGAGTCCTTGATTCGGTTTGCTATTTCCTTTTCCTTTTCCTTACCTATAATAAAATCCAACGTCTGCTTTCTGTCTGAGTGTCTGAGTGTCTGAGTGTATGTCTGTCTGTCCGCTTATAACTCGAGAACCACTGAACCGATTTTAATAAAACTAAATTCTACGGATAGCTTGATTCTTCTCATCAACTATAGGCTCCTTATTATCACGAATTATTAGTGAAGTGAAATATGAGAGCGGGCGGAGCCGCGGGCACAGCTAGTCATATCATAAGACACATCATACATTAGAAATTGTCTTTTCATTGGTAAATTTAATTTTCATTTAGTGGCCTTGTTTTCTTTTTTTTTCAAGTAAAAGTAAAAAAGTAAACAGATGTCAGCCCATAACGCCTTGCTACCCTATGGTCGTGCCGGCTATACTGAGCTGGACCGAAAAACACGAACTATTTACATAGCCGTTTCAATCTTACCGTGTGGGGCCGGTACTTTAAAAGAATAGCCCCACTGCATCTCTCCACGTGTATGTCATAAAAGGCGACTAAGGGATATGACTCCCTTCTTATATTACTAGGTGGTAGGGTTCAACCCGCCCGGGTTGGTACCACCGCACTGAATGAAAGGTCGGTCGAAACGGCCATGTAAATAGTTTGTGTTTTCCGTCCAGTTCAGTGTAGCCGGCACGACCGAAGGGAATCACTGACGTGGCACCAAGTTCATCCGGTGTTATGGGCCGACATCACGGATGTTGTAGGTGATGAAGCCAACCGTGTCAGCATCAATAAAAAAAAAAAACAAAAAGAAAACCGACATTTCATTCAGTGTGGTGGTAGCAACCCGGGCGGGTTTAACCCTACCACCTACCTAGTAAGGTAAGAATCTAATACTAACCGCAAGAATAAAACCGGACAACGAAGATGTAACCTTGTAACATAGTTTGCAAAATGGTTTTGAACATGTGGCATTTTCTTTTCATACAAAATTAAGCAATCAATCACAAAGATTACTCTATGGCAAAGTGTTTCGCATTCCTGCGTCGACGCTAAATAGATTTTCCAATTTGACGACGTCCCCCTCCCCGCACTGTCCTCGCCCCCTCCCCTCCGCTCGCTCGATACAGCGGAGTGCGGGGGGGGGGGGGGGGGGGGGGGGTGGAGGAGCTGGGAGGGACTATAGGGATGGGGTAGCCATTGAGGGCTGCCAGCTACGACGGCATGTAGCAGGTTAGGATAGAGCAGGTCAGGTAGTTGAATTAAGTAATTGGATGTCAGTAAGTAATTATCGTACGTACACGTACGGGTGTGAAACGTGGACGCTGACGGTCGGTGTTGTCCAAAGGTTGAAAGTTGCCCAGCGAGCAATGGAGCGAGCCATGCTGGGAATAACGCTACGTGATATGGTGCGTAACGAGGCAATCCGCCGACGCACCAAAGTAGTCGATATTGGATACCGGGTGGCTAAGCTCAAGTGGCAATGGGCTGGGCACGTCAGCCGAAGAGACGACGACCGCTGGAGTAACCGTGTCCTACACTGGCGGCCGTGGACAGGAAAACGGAGTGTGGGAAGACCACCCGCCAGGTGGGACGACGACATCAAGTACGTCGGCGGAAAGCAGTGGTTCCGTACCGCTGAAGGCCGGGAGGACTGGAGGAAAATTGGAGAGGCGTATGTCCAGCAGTGGACGCTTACACGCTGACTGACTGACTGACTGACTGACAAGTAATTATTGTATTTTCTGAACTTTTAGATGCATAATTATACTTTATTGAATTTTTTTTAAATGTAATCTGGTATGGGTTGCTGAGTCGGAGGGGTCAAAGCAAATTTCCGACCAGCCAATATCACCTCTGAGATGTTAGGTTGCCATACTGGAGACTTCCCTGGATTGCCAAAAAATGCCAGATAAAATAGTAAATAAATTTTATAATATATAATTTAATAATAAATACATACATACCACACGCTGCATCCCGACAATCGGGCTAAGAAGAGTAATCGGTGTTGCGCTGCAAGTACTCTTGTCAATTACACCACAACACCTAACACAACGTTTAGCAATGTATTAGGACAAGATAGTAACTATCAAGCAGGAAGTAAGGCACAAAAACCCACCTGCTGCATGACTCGGCTAACCTGTCGCCCTTTAGCACGGCACCTTGTCCTTATCCCTTAGTAGCCTTTTACGAAATGCACGGGGAGAGATGCAGTGGGGTTATTATTTTTAATATTTTATACTAGCTTTTGCACGCGGCTTCGCTCGCGGTAGATTCTGTTTAATTTCAATTCGATTTAAACGCAAATATGATAATAAACGATCGCTTCTCTTATATTCTCTTTCTCTCCCGTTCACACTATACCTTCTTTGATACTGCTCAGCCCTAAAGCTATTCAGCGTGATGGTATATAGGGTATAGTGAGCCTAAAGCCTACTCTTTCCATAGGTGCAAACCGCACCAAAATCTGTTCAGAGGTTCAGGAGTTTACCTCAAACATACATACATACAGACAGACATTCCCTTTTATAAGAAGTAGAGATAGAGACAGAGAAGAAGAGAGTAGAGATATAGAAGTTAATATAATAAGTTATTTTGGTTTGTGTTGGAATCTACGGCAGTGGCGCCCAAACTTTTTTCTATGAAGATCTACCTACAAAAATTAAATGTTCTGAGGTCGACACTTGTACTAAAACATTTCGTTGTTCAATAATTTCTAATCATTATTGTTTAAATTTAAAGCTATGTTTATTACATCATATTTTCTTACTATTGCGGTCCTTGTGGAAGACGACACCACCCGGAAAATGATAGATAGATAGATAGATAGATAGAAAATTCTTTATTGCTCCAGTAAACATTAAACAGTAACAAATGCATTGGAAAATTTACATAAGGTGCAAAGGCGGACTTATCCCTTACAGAGATTTCTTACAGCCAACCATTGGATGTTTGAGATTCGATAATATAGTGGAATGTAAGTAGGTAGTAGCAAAAGAGTTGCCTGACAATTGGAGATAAAAATAATAATAAGAATACTTATTAATACATACATATAATTACATGCTAGTAAAATATAAGCCATACATGTTTAATACATATAAATTACTAAATATATAGAATATTATATACAAATAAATATACATACATACATACTTGTCCATCGAGGTAAGTATGAAACAAAAGTGGTTTTTGTTTTTTAGGTTTTTACTTCACATTGACGGAGGTAATACAGTTTTAGGTGTTTTTTGAATGTATCTCACATAAAATATTATGAATGAGTCACTTTTTTTTCTACATATTTTCAGCGATCGACCTAAAAGCCTCTTGGGATCGACCGGTCGACCGCGATCGACCGTTTGGGCACCACTGTTTCAGAGCGTCGCGGCGGGGGCGGCGGCCGACGCCGGTCGGGCTCGGGGGCGGACGGCATCCATCGGCTTCGCCCCCGAGACCCTGCAGCCGGCGCGTTCGGGTGCGGTAGTGCGGGGGAGGCGCGGGCGTGGTCGCGGTGGAGGAGGCCGAGATCGTCATACCAGGCCTCACGCACTCTATGTACTTGCGCGCGCTAACTACCTACCGCCCGACGGGCCGCCGGCGGTCTATTACAGTGGAAATTCGTCAGCCGCGCGAAGTATACATAGACGCTCGCCCACGCAACTGCGCCCAGCTGCAAAGCAATAACCACTTTACACTCGATTGTTAAGGTACATTTTCGCACGCAGCGATTGGCGACGTGAAACAGTAGGCTATTAAAGCCCGAAGGTAGGTACCTTTTCTATGGAGTGATTTAGATAGATAGAAATACTTTATTGCTCCAAAAAACATTTAACATAAACACACAATAAGAAATTTACATGAGGGGCAAAGGCGGACTTATCCCTTACAGGGATTTCTCCCAGTCAACCTTTGGATGTTTGAGAGTCGTATGTTGCGAGATATAAGTAGGTAGTAGCAAAAGACTTGAGTGTGGGAATGTAAAATATAATATAAGGAAAATAACTATAATATACTATAATATACACTACATATAAGTACATACTAGTTAATTAAACGTATAAATTACTATTTATAGATTAAATTAAATACATATGATTTACAATTTATATAATACATAATACCTAAATATATACATACATACTTGTCCATTCAGAATTAAAGGATTTTTTTAGCTTTTGACTTCACACTGACGGAGATAGTACAACTTTAAGTGTTTTTTGAATAACGGAAGCGACTTGCAGTGCCGTATACAGTGAGGTAGTAGATTCCACAGCCGAGCTGCGTGCACAGAAAAGGAGTTTGTGTAATATCCAGTTTTATGAGTGGAAATGGCTAAGATATTATCATCACTTGACCGAAGCGTTACACCGTGGGAAGATAAGTACTGAAAACGCGAAGATAGGTACTCGGGAGCAGAAGGGTTGTTGATACAAGAATAAAGAAGGCCAAGAATGTGGGAATTTCTGCGGAGACGGATTGGAAGCCACTTGAGACGTCTGCGGTATTGTGAAACATGGTCGTACTTAAGTAAACCGAAAATGAAGCGTATACACATGTTTTGCAGACGCTCAAGCTTGTCCAGGAGTTCCTCAGTAACGTCCAGGCAACACACATCCGCATAATCAAGGATGGGGAGAAGCAGCGATTGTGCTAGAATTGTCTTTGTGGAGGTCGGAAGAAGGTTCTGCAGCCGCCTCAGGGAGTGCGCCGCAGCATAGACTTTTCGACTGCCCTCATTGACCTGAGCCTGCCAAGATAGCGTATCATCCATAAGAATTCCCAGGTTTTTGACAACCCTAGTATATGGTATGGCAGTACCGTTGTACATAATCTCAGGCAACGAGTCACGATCAATCCTCGATAGTAGTCGAGGACTTCCGGCAATCATTGCCTGAGACTTATTTGGATTCACGATGAGTCCAAAGGATCTGGTCCAGCCAAAAATGGTGGCCAGATCAGCATTGATCACATCAATGATTCCAGCAATGCCGTCAATACTACCTGCCAGATATAGTTGTAAGTCATCGGCATACAAGTGGTAGAGAGAGACTAAGAGTTTGGAGACAAAATTAATAAAAATTGCGAAGAGCAGAGGAGATAACACACCACCTTGTGGAACACCAGCAGTTAAATCATTCCATTCAGAAAAGTCATTATCAATTCTAACACGTTGCTGGCGACCGCGAAGGTATGAGTCAAACCAATCTATTACCTCCGGAGATAAGTTAAGAGACCTCAGCAGTTCCACCATGATGTCAAAGTCAACTGCATTGAAGGCGTTACTAAAATCAAGTAACACGATAACAGTGAGATCTTTGTTTTCCATACTTAGACGGATATCGTCAGTGACTTTGACAAGTGCAGTAACAGTACTGTGAGAAGGACGAAATCCAGATTGCATTGGATTCAAAAGGTTGTTTTGAGAAAGGAAGCCAGACAATTGCTGGTGTACAATGCGTTCCAGGATTTTTGAGAGGACTGGTAGTATTGAGATAGGACGGTACTGACTAAAGGAGACAGGATTGGATGTTTTGGGCAGAGGAATGACAAAAGCCTTTTTCCAGATGCTAGGGAACGAGCTGGTTACCAGAGAGTGATTGAGGATATGGGTGATGATGGGTAACAGCTCGTCCAGCACTGGTGCCAACATATCAAGGCTTAAATCGTCAGCTCCAACTGCCTTGGTGGAAATGGAGAGAATAATCTTCTTAACTTCACAGTCGGTAACAGGGTTGAAGGCGAAAGGGTTGAACTCGGGTATCGGCAGCTGTGACAGCTGAAGGAGAGTGTCAGATTTTACCATAGCATCCATGGTAACCGGTGGAGTTGTGAAATGAACATTCAGTGCATTCATGTCGAGGTTTGGTTTTGTTGGATTAGCCTGCTTACCGATTCCGAGTGTTTTAAGGTATTTCCAACAATGTGCCGGAGAGCAATTTTCGACATTGGAGCGTATGTGGCGTTGTTGAGCATCTCTACACATCCTCGTACACCGATTCCTTAGTAACTTATACTTACTAAGACTGTCAATGGAATTGTCACTTCTGTGTTTCACTTTCGCACGGTCTCGTCTAGCCATCATGGCTTTGATGTTGTCACTCAGCCAGGGTGCAGGTAAGTGTTTTAGGCGGCACTGACGTATTGGAGCATGCACATCAAAGATTTGTGTGATTTTGGCATTAAACTCTTCAACCATCTCATCGATGGAAGAGGCATTAAGAACAGTCGACCAGTCGGCACCGCGAACATCCTCCCTAAGAAGCTCCAAGTTTATACCTTTGAAGTTACGCTGCATTAACACCTTCTTTGCTGCCTTCGGAGGCCGAACCTTATAAGACAGGTAGATTAAGTCGTGGTGTGAGAATCCAGGTGCGGGAAATTGCCCATGTGTACTAACATGAGTCGTGGAAGAAGTTAATATTAGGTCCAGCAAAGAAGGTACGCAGTTTGGAAAATGGTGGGCAGCGTCCAGCGGTAGAATGTGCATATTGACTGAGGAAATAAGGGACTTGAGCTTTTTGGATCGGTGATCATCTTTCAGAAGACATGTATTAAAATCACCCATGATGATAGTGTGAGAAAACTGTGGGGAATAGATTTCAAGAAACTGTTCGAAGGAAGAGAAATAGTTTATGTTCATATTTGGACTATAATACACACCGAGCAGAACTTTCGTGTGGTGAAGAGATAGCTCAAGAAAAATGAACTCCGGAGATTCGGAGTAAAGAGTGGGAGACTGAGAGATAATGGAATAAGCGATATTGCTCCGAAGGTATAAAGCTACACCACCGTAACCTTTACCCGTTCTGTCGTTACGAATAAGGTGAAAACCTGGCAATGAGTAAGAGGTGGAGGGTAAAGAAGGTTTGAGAAATGTCTCAGAAACGAGAATTGCATGTATATGTTTGCCTGAAAACGTTCTGAGGAGGTCGGGATAATGGGAGGGAATACTCTGCGCATTTATATGCACAAAGTTAAAGTTCCTTGGATGATGTGAAAAAACTGTACTTAGCTTTTCATCCAAGGGAGAATCGTCAGTGCTGCAGTCACTAAAAAATTCTTCCGAAGTAGATGAAATAGAGAAAAAAGAATCATTATCGCCATCTGTTGTGGACATTAGTATACAATATCTATCTATATATATATATATATATATAACCTATATAATATAATAAATTACAATAAATTATGATGATACTGAAACAGATATAAATTTATCGTCAACAGTGATTTATCTGTTACGAAGTAACTATTAAGTAATCTGTGGTCATACCCCGACTTAAAAGGAGAGGTTTGACGCCTCCGTCTGTCTGTGGCATCGTACACTGAAAAAACGGTTAGTCAGTTAGTAACTAAATTTTGTGTAATATGTTACAAAACAGTTTAGTTGCTGTGGTGACTACAAAACTAGCAGTTACCACAACTAAACCGAGTTTAGTAAATCAGTTTGGTTGCTTCCTACTTAACTGTTTGTTAAGAAAAACTGATTGTTGCATGACAGCTAAATATATTTGTAATGTATAGCTGAACTAGTAGAGGCAAAATAGCTCACGTTTGGTCACGTGTAGTGTAGCCAAATAATTCAGTGAACAATCAATTTTGTAAATAGTACTATTACTTCGGTAGTTCGTTACAAAAGAGGGTTTTACTAAATTGTGGTTAGTTGCCGCAACTAAACCGGTTTACGTAACTTTATTTAGTACGTACCAAATTTGAGTAAAAAACGACTTTACTAAACAGTTTAGTAATATTGTTTTTTCTCAGTGAGCTCCCAAACGGATGGCCGATTTGGATGCGGTTATTTATATTAGAAAGCTGGGTTAGCCGGGATGGTTCATAGCTATGTTTGGTGAAGATCAGGTCAGCCGATTCGAAGATCAGCGGATCTTTTTCCAATTGGTGAAAGGATATTTTTTTTTTTTTTTATGGAACCTGACACTGTTGGCTACATCACCTACAACATCCGTGATGTCAGCCCATAACACAGGGTGAACTAGGTGCCATGTCAGTGCTTCCCTTCATTTCATGTCGGCTACACTAAACTGGACGGAAAACACGAACTATTTACATAGCCGTTTCAACCGACGTTTCGTTCAGTGCGGTGGTATCAACCCGGCCGGGATAAACCCTACCACCTAGTAAGGTATGAAGGGAAGGGACCTACAGTTTAACGTGGAATCCGAACCACGGTCAGCCTCCAACGGTCGAGCGGTCACCCATCCAAACACTGACCGCGCTCAGCGTTGCTTAATAACAGTTGACTAACCAACCGCGCCACTGTGCTACCGAGGCTGACGAATTTTCTTATCCCTTAGTCGACTTTTACGACATGCGACGGGGAGAGATGCAGTGGGGCTATTCTTTTTAAGTGCCGACCCCACACGGTACATATATCGGATATCTGCTGTAAAATCGAAATTTATTGCACTTACACTCGTCACATCTAAGGCCCACTTGCACCAACACGAGTTTAGAGTTAAGTAGCGAGTTATGGATTTAAACGCGGTTCCCACAGTCAACGGGTGCTAGCTTAACGAGTTAAACTGGTTTATATCTTAAATTCGTGTTGGTGCAAGTCGTATTAAGTAAATAAACGGAAATTATTAAAAAACTAATTAATGTACTTATAATCTAAACTTAATCTAACAAAATTATTAAGCTCAAGATGTTTTAGGCTATAAATCATATTTATAGCCTTGTAAAAACATCTTGAGAAGTGACAAAATGTAACGGTGAAAACTGTATGTAAATAAATAAAGTGGCTCTCGAGTTATAAATATATTCGTATATTGACGTACGTTACAATGCCTTTTAGACACTTCGCTTTATTTGGATGCCTTTAAGCCTCTAACCTCTCTACTCGAAGTTAGGCGCCATACCAGTCATATTTGCGGACAGTTGCTGGTCTGTTAAAGGACTTCCTGTGGTCGTGAGGTACCTACTGAAGCTTTTACAACCGGCTACATTCGATGGTTTTGAGCTGGCAACCCCAGCTAGGGGGGGGCTGGCGGGGCGCTGAAGCCTCATCTCGCATTCCTCCCGCGTGCGGTCAGCCGAAGCCTCCGATACCTTCCTTCATACCTTCCGCGAGATTATCGATTGCATTCCGGCACTGACGTAGCTAGGGGTTGACGGCAGGGGGGCTAGCTAGCGCGCCAGAGCAAGTCACACAAACGTAGAATGAATAAAATATTTTTTGTTATCATCAATACTAATAATAACTCAGTAAGGGATGGTCATGGAGTAAGTTACATTGTTTTATGAGATACTGCGTGTGTGGACTCTACGTATGATGCTAAAACAAAAACAAAGCTTCCTAATAAAAAAAGCCGCATCCAAATCGGTCCATCCGTTTGGGAGCTACGATGCCACAGACAGACACACACACACACACACACACACACCCTCTCACGCGCATACACGTCAAACTTATAACACCCCTCCGTTTTTTTTCGTCGGGGGTTAAAAACTAAAATTGATGATTCTCGTTGCACATTCCGCACCTCAGCAGTGCGACACAAGAACGTTCTAGAGAATCGTGCAGTTCGAAGAACTCTTTCGAAGACTACGTAGGGAGTATTTCGCGAGAGTATGGCGGGTTTGGCGAACACGAGGAGGACGGATGAGGTATGAGAGTTCATCAGAGCAGCGGCTATAGCAGTATATACCAGTAAAACAGGCTCAATCATCCAAAATCTTCGCAGGGATCTCGGCTACCTAAGTGTGTTCTATCGCTTATTACATGGAGAGTGCTCGGAGGAGCTGTTTAATGCGATCCCGCCGTCCCCTTTCCACCTGCGCACCACGCGCACCGGGCAAGGTATGCATCCCTACACGATGGATTTACCGCGGTCACGTACTAACCGGTTCTGCAGATCTTTCTTCTACAGAACCGGTAAACTCTGGAACGCTCTCCCTGCCATATTTCCCCCCAAGTACAGTCTCGGGTCCTTCAAGAGGGGCGTGAATAGGCATCTGTCATGCCGGAATTCCATTCGCAACCCCCGCATAAGACTGAATGTCCATGGGCGTCGTTAGACACCTTATGGGAGGTTCGGCGCCACATGTCGCGCTTTCTATAAAAAAAAAATGCAAAATGTAAAATTGTAAATTGAAAATTAATACATCGAAATACCTGCATGTCGAGATAATAATTGTTGAGGGCCCTAAATCAGCCGACGCCCTGCGCTCCAATGGCCTTAGCTACGGCGCTGCATTCCAACACGCTGCCGCCGCCGACTCGCCTCTCACTCACGCCAGCTGCCCGAATTGAGAACCTACCTATTCATTATGTACCTTCCTTTCCTAAGGACATCCACCCTTTACCCCTCTCCTCTCTCCTGTCAGGGCTATTGAGAACTAATAAGTGGAAGAAGGGACTCAATAAGGATATGATAGTGAATGCAGTATTAGCAGAGGAAAATTATTATTGAGGCCAAATGAACATTTGAAAAGAAATGAAATGAAAAAAAAAATGCAATGAAATGAGAAATTTGTCGCCAGTTAAGCATAGAACATCAAACAATTGGCGACAATTGGGCCCAACTCAAGGGACTTTAAGCGGCGGGTGGCCGACACAACCGAGGCTGCTGTGCGGCCATCTTACATCCAGTACGGTGGTACACACCCAGTCGGCTACAATTTGAGCCTACCACCTAGTAAGGGGCAAGGGAAGGGACCTACATACTACAGTTTTACACCGATTCCGAACGGTGAAGCAGCAGGTGTAGGTATTGTGACAGTATAGCCACTACTCGTGTTTAATACAAATTAAATGATTCGTAGATAGATAAATATTTTTTTTTTCAACCGCTCCATGCGAGTCTTGTCTTACTAGCTATTATATACATTCATTTCGAAAGATGTCGGTTTGTGAGGGGTATGGGCTTTTACAGAAAACTAGAAAATAAGGGGTTCCTTTGTTTAAAGGCGAGCCAAACGAGAAACCCCAGCCAGATGTCAGGAACGTACATCAATAGACGGGGTTTTGCCTTAGTCGTCGGTACTTGCTTTGGGTACTGCCAAATGTTCAAATGAACGCGCACATATTTGCGTACCGAACCAAGGGTTCCGTAGGAGTATAGGTTTGGTTGGGGCCATGTTAGGTAAATGTTACGTGACGTATTGAAGGATGTGTGGCTTGGTGTTAGTTAGGCGGATAATTAGGCGCGTCGGTCGTCGGTGAAGGTCTTAGCTGTATAACGTTGCTTTAATTGTGAATTAGGCGAGTCATATCACCTAAACTTTTATAACATTACGAATAGGGTATATGAATAAATGAAATAAGATATTTATAATTAAGAATATTTCATAGGCGAGTTAGTTAGAGATACCTTTGACGACGGAACCCTAATAGCGGAGGCAGGTCGCCTCGGGAAGGGATGAGTGTAGCTGCCGGGCGAGTTTGAGCCTTATTACTGCGACATACGTGGGCGGGTTGATTGAAGGCGCAGAAATATGTATTAAGGGCGGAGTCGGACGGTATTGGATTGCAACTACTTGTTTGGGTAACGGGGGTACGGGGGTGGATGCGCCCGCGCACTGAACGGGGAGTAGGGTTGGAAGACAACAGCGGCGAAACTAGGGGGTTAGTCGGTATCGCACAACGGAAGGCGGCAGTCGAAGTGATATTCGAAGAGTCTGGCCTCCGAAAATTAATCACGCGCAATTTTATCTGATCAGTGAGGTTAGCGTTGGATAGTTAACATGCTGTCAACGAAGGCGCTGATGAACATAGATCTCTAAGTTTACCGGGTTGTAAAACTTAGACTCACTGAGATAATTAGGAAAATATCCGTTTAATTACAAATAAATATTGAAGTGAATAGATTGTGCACAGAACGAGAGACTGGGAGGGGAAGCGGCTACTGGCGGAGAATTAGGGCATAAATCTTATACATCCGCGAATATCCGTTAAAAAAAATTGTGTGATCCAGAGGCGAGCGGGCGTGAACGATAAGTTTTAGCATATAATTTTCTACATTATTTATTAAGTGCATGTAGCGTTGGTGTGCCCGTGCGGGCGAACGTAAGCAGACGACTACGATCTCCGTGACCTAGACGAGCGTGTAATCGCTTCAGGACGGATCAGAGGTCACACTACAACTACTGGAACAACTCCGACGATATACCTACTTACATCCACCTGTTATTCCCACATACTCTCGCCAAGCGAAGCCGACGGACTGGGAGCTGGCGTACATTCCTCGCGCCGTGTTGGGCGAGTCGGCCGATTGGTATATTGTGTGAGAAGGCTTCGCATTTGCACGCCTAATCACGCAGACGCGAACTGTTAAGTCTACTTTACGTTGTGTTGCCGCTATTAATTGCTTAGTGATTTGGCGAGAGTCTGACAATAATATTAATTATAATTTCCGTTTAATTAGCAGCCTAGTGAAGGCTACTTGTCAGTAGAACCATTAGGTTTCGCTGGTGACTGGCCGCTCGCTTGCATGCTGACGAGTCGGCAGAGAGGGGTCCAGAAACTATGCCCGTGCAAGTAATCTTCCGTTAAAAGGAGTTCCTTCTGAACTGTAGAGTTTGTTTTATTAAAAGACTTCGACCTACCAGAGTCAAGGTGGCAGGCTCTCCCATTTCGCCCAGCTACGAGTAGCATTCTTAGATCCGCGAGTTAGTGTAGCAGAAACAGTCGTCATTATTGTCAACTTATTTTCAACTCAGTTTAGGAGCTAGCCAATCATTTAGAACCGCGGGCAGCCGTCGTTCGCCTGTCAATTTCTTCCACGAGTAGGGATGTCTCATAGGTCGTTTTAGGTAGATGGGCCACGAAACGATCACATTCAGCTAGTTCTCTCCGTAAATAAAGTAATTAACGAAAGATTGCGTAATCATAAATGTATCCTATTGCGGGTTGATCCCATACAGATGTGAGAGCGGGGCCGAAGGTGAACATTTCCGCGGTTATTCCTCCCCGTGGTGTGGCCCGGGAACATTTTCCGACTTAGTTAGTCCATGTATTGTCGCCGTTTGGTTATCAATCACTCTCAATCATTGTTAGAATACATAATTAATATTTAGTCCATAAAGAAATACGGTATACACCTCTACGGTCGGGAAGTGGCTAATATAATCGCAAGTAAAGGGTTTGCAAATTGGTCCTACGCTAGACTTTCACGTGCCAAATGTAAAATTAATTATAATTATAACAAAATCTACCGCGGACTATCTTTCCTAGCTGATATTAATATTGGCAAAGGTTAGGTATTGTCTCACTGGTGCCGCGACACAGGATAAAGCTTATACATAGATTAGGTCTAGGAAAAAAAAAACTAGACCTAACCTAGGCTTTGAACAGGGTTAACACAACAAAAACCACTTGCGACCTTTTACTTGCGATTTCGTTAGTCACTAGATTCGTTTTAAAGGTTATCCAACAATATAATTTTGTAACTAGGTACGTTATTAATTAATTTAAATATGTTATCAACAAGAAATTCTTATCTTACTCGAACCGGTTGTTTCCTAAACACACCGCGGCGACCTACGCGGGGACGGGCCTTTGTTACACGGATTTCTAGGTAAACGCCGATGCCGACGGGATAGCTGAACAGTATATATATATTATCTTATTTATTACTTTACACTATATTGTAAAACATAATCAGGTAGGGTCTACTCGGACGCGAGCGGAGTCATAGTCATAGCCAAACTTGTGAATAGGCATCTGTCGGGCCGGCATGGCATTCGCAGCTCCGCGTGCGACCGAGCGTCCATGGGCGTCGCTGGACACCTTATGGTCGTACCTAATTTAGAATGCTGTTATGGTAGATATCTCCATAACCTCTCGGGTAGGTTACTTCAGTTAGTTGCGTTGATTTTGTTGGAGAGTACTAGCTCGCTTTAGCTGAAAGGTACAATTGATTTCTACCTGTGTCCTATTAGGTTGAATTTACGTTAGTATCCGACAGTCGAAATTAGATCTAGAAATATTGTCGAGTGCGCTATGGTTTGTGATATATGTAGATCTGTGGGTCAGCCATTCTACGTCCGCTGCTGGATATATGTATCTCCATATCTCCATTTTCCTTCAAACTTCCGGTACGGAACCTTTGTCTTCGCCTATGTGCTTGATGTCGTCGTCCCACTTATCGGGTGGTCTTCCACACTACGTTTTCCCATCCACGGTCACCGGTGTAGGGCCCGGTTACTCCATCAATCGTCGTCTCTTTGACTGACGTGTCCAGTCCGCTGCCACTTGAGAGTAGTCACCTTGTGTTCAGTATCGACTACTTTGGTACCTAAGTCAACGGATGGTCTTATCACACACTATGTGACGTCACGATGTCCCCTGTGATATAGGTCACAATTGTGTAATTCCCAATTACATAATGGTGGGTATAGAAGTGTTTCAGTTTGGTTATATTTGCGTTCCCGCGGAATGAGCTAAATTCGGAATATTTCGGGAACTGCGAATGTTAGCTTCGGTAATCTCTACTACCTATATTATGCGTGCAATGTAGGGCTCGCATTCGAAGGTCATACCTATAACATTAAAGTTGAGTCTTGTTCGATCAGGCTAAAAATTACACGTGGTTACATGAATGACCATTCTGGATGAGTGAGGGGATCGGATAGGTTCATCATCATCATCATCATCATCGTCAGCCTGTGTCGGTCCACTGCTGGACATAGGCTTCTCCCTAGGCACGCCACCACATGGGTCGTCTGTCCACCTTGGCGGGGGGCATCCCACACTACGTTTGCTTGTATGTGGCCTCCATTCGAGCACCCATCTACTCCATCGGTTGTCGGGTCTGCGACAGATGTGCCCAGCCCACTGCCACTTTAGCTTATAGGTTATGCACGGTTAAATATCTTATGTACGGGAAGGCGTATCACTTCTAGAATAGAGTATTCCTATGGAATTCGAGTTATTCGGCATGTGGTTGGTTCGATTCCAATTATAATTACGATTAGGGGCAGATTTGAATAGCTGGATTTGCTTATGGTCGCGCGAACTTCGGTTATGTAGGTATACATCCGTTTGCGTTTTGGCGGGCATAGGATAGTGAGGTAGTATCGAACGCGTGCGCAACTAATTATCTCCTTAGGAGGATGATAAAACCCCGCGAAAGCAAAGAAAAAAAAACCGTTCGGTTCGAAAAACACAGCTGTTGCAGTTGGAAAGGCCCACGAATGACGATACAATGTAACTAAAACTGACTCGTCAATAAAACCATTTAATTTTGGGTCTTTTGTTGTTTAGGCCGGCGAAACAATTGTAAGACAAGCTTTGGTACGACCGCCGGGATACAGAAAACAATGATATAATAAAAATATATTACGGTTAGGATGTCGGCTCGTTCAAGGCGTTAATAGTTTCAACATTAGTTGTCCATTCATAAAACACGTAGGATGTTGCCGAGGAACGTGGGAATGGTTGATATAATGGAGGGGTCGGAAGAGAAGTAGCGCGCTACTTACGAATGTGATTGCATGACAGATAGCGACGACAGAAGCCGAACCAACGATAGCCGAACACATTACCCAGAAAGCTAAGGTTGCATGTATGCTTGATTATGGTTGAATGAAGGTTAGCTTACTTAAATGCGGTTTTGACTAATGCGACCTGACATGGCCTCTGGTTTCGTAACCTGTTTGCGATATCCTTAACGCGAGCGGAGCCGGAGCATAGGCGCTACTGCTCTCTGTATGTATGTATGTATGTATGTAATAGTATGGATTGAAAGGAGAGAAAAAGGGGAAGAAAGATTGGACAATAAGTGTTTAATTTTCTCAATTAGAACATGTAGGTAAACACATATATTGTAGGAAATAGGGATCGATTTGTGTCATAGTTAAATTAGTGAATTTCTATTCGGTCTCGTTCCATGTGAGTTAGTGAAGGACCTCTCATACGTGAACATGAGACGGGGCCAATCTATACTTTGGAACTATCGAGATAGCCACTATAGGCATGTTAGTAGTAGGCATTAGGTTATTGAACGATGAATGGCATACTGCGCGTAGTTAGTACGTAAATCCTAGGTTGTTGTATGTTGTCATGTGGTTACAGTGATTTTTTAGTCGACCTGTGTGAGCCACTGCTGGACATGTACTTCCCTAGTTCCCTAGGTCATCTCGACTTTGAGCGGTGAGGAGCGTTGCAGTCGCGTCTGGCGCGTGGTCAACTCACACCCCATTTTCTTTTCAGCGGCCGCTGATGTAGTACACCGTTGCTCAGGAGACCGTCGTTCCTTCGGCTGACGTGCCCAGTCTATTGCCGATAATTTGACTGTAGCTAGAACTAGGAGATTGACGTGGTACATTATAGACTACGATGCAGGCCTCTGTTTACGTGTCGGTTAGCTAGAAATTTTGACTGTAGATGGAGTTCGCGAACTTTATTACTAATTCTTCAAATCGGTCGTTAGGAAGTGACTTGTTGGTGCCTTTCTTCGGTAGTTTTGCTATTGGGTGAATGATCGTGTCTTTCGTTCAAGTTCGTTCTGACGATTAGGAGGCCGTACCTATGATGTCATAGCAGAGTCTGTTCGATCGGGCTAAATTAATTATACTTGGTTTGATGAACGATCGGTCGGTTGCAAGTAAGTCACCGCCTTACTTAATTATGCTAAATAATCGATTCAATAAAGACCATTCGCGGAGTAAGTATCTAGTGCATAGGAAAAAACGTATCGCTCCCGAATTAGCAGATTTTCAGTAGGACCTAGGATTATTCTGACTGCGATTGGTTCGAGTCCAATTATGATTACGATGGAGTTGGTGAGTTCAAATAGTCTTGTGTTAGGTATGCGGATTTTTTAATTTGGCCTTTGGGACCGCACCTTTGGACTTCGCGATGAACTAAATACGTGTAAAATTTTCAACTAGTTAGGGTTAATTTCGCAAAGTTCGTTAGAGGCGTCGTAAAACTTAATAAAACCCGTTATTCGTTTCCGGTCTGGTGGGCATGGGGCAGTAAGATTTTCAGAACAACAGTACCGTGATAGACTATATAAATTCGGAAAATTGTAGGTACTAATCCGCGGGCGATATGATGGGTTCGGGGCGTTATTCGTTAAGGGGAATGCGCGTGTTGGGTTCGTTCGCCAGAAGTAAACATTATTACGCTATAGCTGAACCGGAAAAAAATAGGAAGATAAAGGAGAGTTTAGATTTTCCAGCAGTGTGGTTGCGAATAGTGCGCGAAGTCAGGTAGATTTTGCAAATATGCTCGTTGAGATAGTAAATAGTAAACGGCAGAATACTCTGGTGGGCATGAGATTGGACACTTTCTACTCCTTTGGTCCGGACCGTATCCACAAGGGGTCTAGTAGAATTAGGTAGGCTCAACAACATAGTAGATTTGACGCCGCTAATGATGTTAGGGAAGTAAGAAGGTTTGATATGCTGTCATTCCTCAAACAGTCACTTAGAGCTGCGTCTGGTTTAGGTACTTGTCTTGCGCGACCGCTTTCGTCATGAACATCAGGTGGGCATCTGTGACAGTATAGCCACTACTCGTGTTTAATACAAATTAAATGATTCGTAGATAGATAAATATTTTTTTTTTCAACCGCTCCATGCGAGTCTTGTCTTACTAGCTATTATATACATTCATTTCGAAAGATGTCGGTTTGTGAGGGGTATGGGCTTTTACAGAAAACTAGAAAATAAGGGGTTCCTTTGTTTAAAGGCGAGCCAAACGAGAAACCCCAGCCAGATGTCAGGAACGTACATCAATAGACGGGGTTTTGCCTTAGTCGTCGGTACTTGCTTTGGGTACTGCCAAATGTTCAAATGAACGCGCACATATTTGCGTACCGAACCAAGGGTTCCGTAGGAGTATAGGTTTGG
Source organism: Nematopogon swammerdamellus (assembly GCA_946902875.1). Classification (NCBI taxonomy): domain Eukaryota; kingdom Metazoa; phylum Arthropoda; class Insecta; order Lepidoptera; family Adelidae; genus Nematopogon; species Nematopogon swammerdamellus. The sequence goes on from OX336333.1 coordinate 2,121,111, forward strand.
TTGGGGCCATGTTAGGTAAATGTTACGTGACGTATTGAAGGATGTGTGGCTTGGTGTTAGTTAGGCGGATAATTAGGCGCGTCGGTCGTCGGTGAAGGTCTTAGCTGTATAACGTTGCTTTAATTGTGAATTAGGCGAGTCATATCACCTAAACTTTTATAACATTACGAATAGGGTATATGAATAAATGAAATAAGATATTTATAATTAAGAATATTTCATAGGCGAGTTAGTTAGAGATACCTTTGACGACGGAACCCTAATAGCGGAGGCAGGTCGCCTCGGGAAGGGATGAGTGTAGCTGCCGGGCGAGTTTGAGCCTTATTACTGCGACATACGTGGGCGGGTTGATTGAAGGCGCAGAAATATGTATTAAGGGCGGAGTCGGACGGTATTGGATTGCAACTACTTGTTTGGGTAACGGGGGTACGGGGGTGGATGCGCCCGCGCACTGAACGGGGAGTAGGGTTGGAAGACAACAGCGGCGAAACTAGGGGGTTAGTCGGTATCGCACAACGGAAGGCGGCAGTCGAAGTGATATTCGAAGAGTCTGGCCTCCGAAAATTAATCACGCGCAATTTTATCTGATCAGTGAGGTTAGCGTTGGATAGTTAACATGCTGTCAACGAAGGCGCTGATGAACATAGATCTCTAAGTTTACCGGGTTGTAAAACTTAGACTCACTGAGATAATTAGGAAAATATCCGTTTAATTACAAATAAATATTGAAGTGAATAGATTGTGCACAGAACGAGAGACTGGGAGGGGAAGCGGCTACTGGCGGAGAATTAGGGCATAAATCTTATACATCCGCGAATATCCGTTAAAAAAAATTGTGTGATCCAGAGGCGAGCGGGCGTGAACGATAAGTTTTAGCATATAATTTTCTACATTATTTATTAAGTGCATGTAGCGTTGGTGTGCCCGTGCGGGCGAACGTAAGCAGACGACTACGATCTCCGTGACCTAGACGAGCGTGTAATCGCTTCAGGACGGATCAGAGGTCACACTACAACTACTGGAACAACTCCGACGATATACCTACTTACATCCACCTGTTATTCCCACATACTCTCGCCAAGCGAAGCCGACGGACTGGGAGCTGGCGTACATTCCTCGCGCCGTGTTGGGCGAGTCGGCCGATTGGTATATTGTGTGAGAAGGCTTCGCATTTGCACGCCTAATCACGCAGACGCGAACTGTTAAGTCTACTTTACGTTGTGTTGCCGCTATTAATTGCTTAGTGATTTGGCGAGAGTCTGACAATAATATTAATTATAATTTCCGTTTAATTAGCAGCCTAGTGAAGGCTACTTGTCAGTAGAACCATTAGGTTTCGCTGGTGACTGGCCGCTCGCTTGCATGCTGACGAGTCGGCAGAGAGGGGTCCAGAAACTATGCCCGTGCAAGTAATCTTCCGTTAAAAGGAGTTCCTTCTGAACTGTAGAGTTTGTTTTATTAAAAGACTTCGACCTACCAGAGTCAAGGTGGCAGGCTCTCCCATTTCGCCCAGCTACGAGTAGCATTCTTAGATCCGCGAGTTAGTGTAGCAGAAACAGTCGTCATTATTGTCAACTTATTTTCAACTCAGTTTAGGAGCTAGCCAATCATTTAGAACCGCGGGCAGCCGTCGTTCGCCTGTCAATTTCTTCCACGAGTAGGGATGTCTCATAGGTCGTTTTAGGTAGATGGGCCACGAAACGATCACATTCAGCTAGTTCTCTCCGTAAATAAAGTAATTAACGAAAGATTGCGTAATCATAAATGTATCCTATTGCGGGTTGATCCCATACAGATGTGAGAGCGGGGCCGAAGGTGAACATTTCCGCGGTTATTCCTCCCCGTGGTGTGGCCCGGGAACATTTTCCGACTTAGTTAGTCCATGTATTGTCGCCGTTTGGTTATCAATCACTCTCAATCATTGTTAGAATACATAATTAATATTTAGTCCATAAAGAAATACGGTATACACCTCTACGGTCGGGAAGTGGCTAATATAATCGCAAGTAAAGGGTTTGCAAATTGGTCCTACGCTAGACTTTCACGTGCCAAATGTAAAATTAATTATAATTATAACAAAATCTACCGCGGACTATCTTTCCTAGCTGATATTAATATTGGCAAAGGTTAGGTATTGTCTCAGTATGCACGTAATTTTTCCGTCAGAAAAAACTAATTGGTGCACGCCGACCTGATTTCAACCTCGAACCTCTCGCAAGAGAACACGATTATGGCCAGACCCGCTCGTCCGCCCGCCGCTATGCACGCGGTTTTTTACTTTCGAGCTACTGTAAGGAGAAAGGAAGTATTGTGATCGTCCAAAATTTCGAAGTTGAGATTTCGACTGATTTGGGCTATATATCATTCAACGATCCCAAAAAAGTGGTTTTGAGAAACATGTATGTGTGTGTGTGTGTTCGTCCAGCGACCTTGCGCCTAAACCGCTCAACCGATTTCGTTCAAAATTCATATTTAGTAGTTTGAAACAATTATCTAGGGGTACCTTTTTTTAGTTTTTTTTTATTCGAAAAAATAAGGGTAGCTGCCATACAAATGATTTCGATAAGGTCGATTTTCTCAAAAATGGCTCTAACGATTTTTGTTATATTTTCCACATAGAAACCCTATTACTAGCCTAAAAAGATACCATTATCAGTTTTTCCAGGAAAACTCAAAAAAAGGTAGCTGTCATACAAACGAAGGTTTCTTTCTATTAAATATTGCATACAAAATGTTTGTTGCGAGCGCCTAACTAATTCAACGGAACTGTCCTGTCAGTATATTTTGAATTTCGAACATAAAAACCTTGAGTTCGCCCAATAAGCGAGAAAGTCAGTGGGGTATCACCCTACCATTTATTTAATATCTTGTGAAATGACCAAATCATATATGAATAATACATTATTATTTATTCTTTATTCATCATCCACAGACAGTACACTGCACTCGGATTCGTCATATTTTAAAATTTAACATTTAGCATTTCGCCAGTTTCATTATCACAGCGAAGAAGAACTGGCAAGAAACTTCGCTGGATACTTTTTTTTACGTCCACTTACTTAGTCTACATTTACAATTTTTTTTCTATAAGCGTAAACCCTTCATATAACATCTTGGAGCCAATTGGAGCAGACCAGTCTCCACAAACAGCACCCGTTCACGAGCATCACGCCAGGGCCAGTCATCGCCTCCCTCAACCATATTTGAGGGTGAGAGGCGACTGGCGACCCGGACCAAGCGTCACCGTAAGCAAAGACCTTATGGCCTATATCTCACTAGGATACCAGTGGCGGCGCGCGCGCGGCGCAACCAGTCGCGCTGTCAACATAATGTATCTGTATACTAATGTATACAGATACATTATGATGTTATGGAGGGTATCTCACTTGGTGTCCGCTTGGTTGCGCAACCAATTTGGTGGCGGCAACCGAATCACCCGCTGGTGGCGCAACCACTTATGTATACCTGAATCTATTTGGCGTCTCACTCACTCGACCGCCTGTTGCGCTACCAGGGACGCCCCCCCTCCCGCACGAATCACACTGCTCGTGCGTCGACGATGTCATTCGCACGCGTACACTGTTGATGTGGAGGTGATTGATTGTTCTCATTTTGATCGCATACGCTACGATGTCGCTGAAAATGGATAATTTTGATATCGAAATATTTATTCGTCGTCCATTTTGAAACTGACGATCCTGGTGTCTGCTCTGGTGTTTCTCGATTGGTAGCTCAAGACACCACGGTTGCGCTACCGGAGCGCCGCCGCTATGGTGTCCTATAACTCAAATCAAAACAAACGTGCAGTTCGCATAATAAAGTTTTATGGCTTAGTGAAGGGAATCTCCCTTCACTAAGCCATAAAATTTTGTTGTGCGAGCTGAACGTTTGTTTTGATTTGAGAATAGTGAGATAGGGCCCTTAAGACGATACCCATAGCTGGCTGCTTTGCATAGAAAAAGGTCGTAAGTCGGTGTTTGTGCTGGTTGGTACATACGTAATTTTAGTTTTTTTCTTAATTCTTTTTTTGAATGAATGTCAATGTCAAAATAGCTCGCTAATAAAATGGCTTCCAGAAACGTTTCCACTTTTTCTTTCACAAATTAAAATATTGCTATCGAAGCCCTTGGGTACATTTTGGTCCTTCTCCCTCTTCAAACAACCTACAGCGTGATGGAAACCAGATCCTGGAAGTCACGACAGCACAGAGCAGAAAACAAACAAGCGGATGTGGGAGTAACGGAGGCCGACGTCCTCCAGCCTTCAACCAGCCGTAGTGAGAACAGGTTACCTGAGGTTACTACGGGAACGGGGGCGCATACAGCAGCGCTTCCGCCACATGGTAAAGGTTTGTCTCCCAATCTGCCAAACAGGTCGGTGAGAAGCAGCCATTCGTCAGCGACAGTAATTGCGCGAAAGCTCGCCGCTGAAGCGCAGCACGCGCGGCGAATGGCCGAATTAAAAAAAAAACAACTTCACAAAGAATGTCAAGCCGCGGCACAGGCTGCTGCCGCCGCCGCACAGGCTCAAGCTGCCGCGCAGGCCGCAGCTGCCGCGCAGGCCGCAGCTGCCGCGCAAGCCGCAGCTGCCGCGCAGGCCGCTACTGAGTTGGAATGCAATCGCGTAGTCGCTGAATTTGAACTGCGTGCCCAGTTGGCCGCTATAGAGGCCGAAGGAGGCTCTCAAAGGTCCCGGCGAAGCAGCCACCGCAGTGATTACTCTAAACATTCTGATGTGCACAACTGGTTAGAAAATAATGAATTCTATCCTATGAATAACAGTGTTTCTGTCTGTGTGTCTCAGGATTTCCCACATAGTCCCTCACAGTTGGAGCCAATACCTTCGACGACGACTGTGCAAAGCAACGCCGCTGCTGCGTTGCCTTCTCGTTCACTGGAGCACAAGCAAGTCGAAGCCGGTGGAATAAACACAACATGCCGCATGAATAGTGGCCCCGGCGTCGTCGCCACCGCTAGTGCCGCGGGTTACTTCCCGCCCGGTGCATGGGCGCATCCCGCGCTTGGTGGCGGTGGTGGGCCGCCAGTAACCACTACCCCCACCCTCACCGGCGGTCTTTCAGTCGCACTCGCTGCTGCACCCGTCGTTCACCCTTGGGCAGGTGGCCTCGCCGTCCAACCGACGACGGAGGCAGCTGCACGGTTGCCCGGCAATGTTTGTGCGAATACTGTCTTAGCTCCACCATTCTCATATATGCCAACAGAACATAATAATAAATATTATTCAAACAATGGCAACGACTATCCTAACGCACATAATAATCCTGATAACTCTATTACGCAATTAGCTCAAGCAATAGCAAACTTGAGCGGTAATCAAACTAGATCACACAAATCGATGAGTATTAAACTCCCATTTTTTGATGGTAAGAATCCTAAGGACTGGTTGTCTTTCAAACGTTCATTTGAGGATACTAAAGCTTCATACACGCCGGCTGAGAATTTGGCTCGGCTGAGTAGCGCACTGCGAGGCGCGGCGCGGGAGGCAGTCAGCATGGTGCTGGTGTCTGCCGCCGAGCCCGATCAGGTGATGTGCGCGCTAGAGCTGCGCTTCGCACGCCCTGAGCTGATAGTCGTGCGCGAGGTGGCCGCCGCGCGCGCCCTACCCAAGCTCGCCAACGAAGGTAAGGATCTGCACATATTTTCCTGTCGTGTTCGCAACTGCGTTCAAACAGTAAGTTTACTGAATCAGAGTGCTTACTTGCAATCACCGGAGTTATTGAATGCTTTAATTGGTAAATTAACCCCTCTGTTGCGTTCACGATGGGCGGATTTTGCTGCAGAACGTTCCACCTCTACGAGTAAACTACCTCTAGAGTTGCTCGCCGACTTTTTAGAACGTGAGGCGACTCTTCAAATCAAGTTTTGCATGATTCCCGATGCGGCTCAATGCGATAGCGGCAATCGACATTTTGAGTATAAAAAGAATGTAGATAGGGTAAATGCAACAAATATCGACGATAAAAAAATAGTTTGTACTTTTTGCCAAAAATCCCATAAAGTAGATGACTGTAAAGAGTTTCTCTCCCTGTCGGTTGACGATAGATGGCGCTGGGTCAAGGAACGTAAAGCTTGCCATAGGTGTCTCGTCAAAGGCTCGCATCGGTACAATACGTGCAAATCGAAGCAGATTTGTCGCGCCGAAGGGTGCAAATACCGGCACCACAAACTTTTGCATAGGCCATCTCAAGAGGTCGCTGCTCACGTTGATGTAACTGAAGGTAGTTCAACGTCACATGCAGGTACGGAGAATAACACGAAAAGTGAACTTATAGTAGAACAGATCACTCACACTACGAATTCAAAATCGAATACACTCACTTCTGATTTATCACTTTCTGACTGCCTTTTGAAATTGGTTGAGGTGACTGTTAGTGGGCCCGCCGGCAGCGTAGATACATACGCTCTCCTAGATGACGGTTCCTCGGCGACACTTGTTGATTCCGAAATCTGTTCAAAAATCGGAGTAGTGGGACCTGAACGCCTCATGCATGTTAGTTGTGTACGCGGTTTGACGACGCAAGCGAATGTGAGGTACGTGAATTTTGAGATTAAAGGAAAACATTCCGATACTAAACTTTCAGTGTTCAACGCTCGTTCGATCTCCGACCTCGGCATGCATCGGCAAACCGCTCGACTGCGAGATATTGAAAAATACTCCCATCTAAAAGACATAAGTGGTTTGCTTTGTTATGAGAATGTGAAACCTATGATAATCATTGGCAGTGACAAGTGGCACCTATCTCTTACTTTAAAAACGCGTCAGGGAACACTCTCTGAACCTGTAGCTTCACTCACTCCTTTAGGTTGGGTAGTGTACGGTTCCGGCTGCAGCAAAACAAGACAGGTTGAGTTTGTGAATCATACTACAATCATTGATTCATTCTGTGCAGAGGAATGGCACCCTGAATCGTTAGAGACACTTGTGAAGGAGCAATATAAACTAGATGCTATAGGTATTACAAAGAAAGTAGCGAGGAGCGTGAGCGACGAACGAGCAATAAAAATACTTCAAGATACTGTACATCGCTTACCCTCCGAGCATTTTGAAGCCGGGCTCCTCTGGGCCACCGATAATCCGATAGTACCGAATAGTTTCGGTCTGGCCATAAATCGTTTCAAATCCCTTGAGAGAAAAATGAAAAAAGATGACGACTACGCAAATAAGTACAAGGCAAATATTCGTGCTATGATAGACAAAGGTTACGCAGAAAAGTGTGATGATCAAGTACCGCCATCTCATCTACTGTGGTACTTACCTCATTTTGGGGTTATTAATCCACACAAACCGAGTAAACTTCGAGTAGTCCATGATGCAGCAGCTAAATCCGAAGGAGTTAGTCTCAACTCAATGCTCCTACCTGGACCGGATCTCCTGCAACCACTATTAGGTATTCTCTTTCGCTTTCGTGAGGGCCGCGTAGCTTTGACGGCCGATATTCGTGAAATGTTTCCCCAAGTTCGAATTAGAGAATCAGATAGAGACGCGCAGCGCTTTTTATGGCGCGATAGCTCTGAACGTCCGATTGAAATCTATAGAATGTCCTCGATGATGTTTGGAGCTGCCTCCAGTCCGTGTACGGCATTGTATGTGAAAAACAAAAATGCACTAGAGCATCAAAATCTGTACCCGACAGCGGCTAAAGCCATCATCGATGACCACTATATGGATGACTATATCGGCAGTCTAGACTGTACTGACGAAGCGGCACGACTGGCTGCAGATATAGTCACGGTTCACAAGAAAGGCGGATTTGAAATGCGAGAATGGATATCAAACGATCCGTCATCGCTTTCACTAGTTCCACCAAATCTTTTACTAGAATGTAAACCAAACACAGATGTAGATTTAGGAAATTTTTCTTCTCTGTCAGTGCGTACACTGGGTATAGTTTGGCAACCGGCTTCAGATACAATAAGTTTCAGTAATTCAGTACTAGAAGCGGTGCCAACTGCATTGACAAAACGCATAGTTCTATCTATGGTCATGAAAATCTTCGATCCTATGGGTCTCTTGGGAGCAATCGTCGTGAGGGGGCGCATTATGTTCCAACAAGCGTGGCGTGATGGCTTGGACTGGGACCAGGAGCTCTCTCACGACGATTCAAAAAAATGGAGAGAATGGCTAAGTGACCTTCGATCTTTAGATAACTTGAAGATTCCTCGATGGTACTTGAAAGAGGCCGACCCAGTTCTATGTGAGCTGCATGTATTCTGTGATGCTAGCGAGTTAGCTTACGCATGTGTCGCATATTGGCGTTTCGTATACTCAGATGGAAGCGTGCAACTCGCATTGATCAGTAGCAAAGTAAGAGTATCTCCGCTTAAGCCAGTTTCCATCCCTCGCTTAGAACTACAGGGTGCGCTTATTGCAGCTCGTCTTGCATCTGCTATACGTGAAGGTCACCGAATCAAACCATCTAAACAGACTTTCTGGTGTGACTCCACGACCGTGCTCGGTTGGATCCGAAGCGATGCTCGGATGTACAAACCGTTTGTGGCTCACAGAGTTGGTGAGATCATAGAAACTACAGACATCCGAGAATGGCGATGGATCCCAAGCCGGTTAAACGTGGCGGACGATGCTACTCGCATAAAGTCGGGTGGTCTTGACGCTCAATCCAGATGGATATTAGGTCCGGAATTCTTGCTCGGTCCACAAAATGACTGGCCCAGCGAACCAGTCACGAATAATCAACAACCTACACAAGACGAGATGAAACCAAGCGCTAGAGTAGCTATTCATCATCAATCTTCAGTAGAACCACGTCATTCACCACTCTCCGCAGATCCCAATCGATTTAGTAGTTGGTTGCGGATGGTGCGCTCTACAGCACGCTCTCATCAATTCATCAGATTACTTAGAATTAGGTGCCTTAAAAAGCGTGGAGTAGATGCAGCTGAGGTAATACCGGGATACATTTGTTCTTTTGCTCCCTTCGCGTCACCAAAATGTGATGACAATTTATATAGTACGCAAAGGGACCCAGAGAATGACAACCTCGATTCTCGTGAAACGAGTGACATAATGCTGAACTCCGGTGAGAGCGATAAGATATTAGCTTGTCCTTTACGCACTCGTGTGCAGAGAATGTTGTCTAAACGTCCTCTAGGAACATTACCTCGCCATCGTCCCTCTGAACTTGTAAATGTTTATATCGAACCTCTGTCTGCGCAGGACCTAAGTTTAGCGGAGAATCATATTATGCGGAAAAGTCAAGAAGATACGTTTAGTGACGAAATATTGTGCCTGCGTGCACAGCAACCGGTTCATCAACGTAGTAGCCTGCACAAACTGTCCCCTATCATATCCAATGACAGATTGCTGAGACTAAAGGGTCGAATTGACGCTGCTCACGATGTTCCCGAAGAAGTGAAGCGTCCCGTAATTCTTCAAGGCACACATCCGTCCGTACGTCTTCTGATTTTACATTACCACCAGAAAGCAGCTCACGCCAACAATGAAACAGTAATTAACGAGCTGAGGCAGAAGCTGTGGATCACTAAACTAAGAAGTGCGGTCAGAATGGTCGCGCACAATTGCCAGTTCTGCAAGATCAGAAAAGCGATACCTTTGGAACCTCGTATGGGCGATCTTCCTCTAGAGAGACTGTCACATCATCAAAGACCCTTTATCTATGTGGGTTTAGACTACATGGGACCCCTACAAGTCACCGTCGGTCGACGACACGAAAAGCGCTACGTCGCCTTGTATACTTGTCTTACAGTTCGTGCCGTACACTTGGAAGTGGTAAATACCTTGTCCACGGATTCAGCAGTGATGAGTATACGGCGCTTCATAGCTAGACGAGGCACGCCGAAGAGAATACTCTCTGATAATGGCACGTCGTTTGTCGGCGCAAATAAAGAACTTACGAAACTATACGCTGAAGCTATGACTAATTTCGCTAGTAACAAAGGCATAGAATGGAAGTTTATACCACCGGCGGCACCGTTTATGGGCGGTGCCTGGGAGAGATTGGTGAAGAGTGTGAAAGTTGCTCTGTCCACTACTCTGTTTCAACGATTTCCCAAAGAAGAAACATTCCTAACCCTTTTAACAGAAGCTGAAGCCCTTGTCAACTCGAGACCTCTTACTCATGTCTCAACCGACCCGTCTGATCCCATCTCATTAACTCCATTCCATTTCCTCATCGGAAGTTCGTCTACTGCTACACTTCCCATCCATCTCGATGACTCCGATCTGGTTCGCAGATGCGACTACAAAAAGGCCTTGAGACTTTCTGACCACTTCTGGAATCGCTGGACTACTGAGTACCTCCCGACATTGCAACCCAGGAAACAAACAAAATTTACCACCAAAAATCTGGCGATCGGTGATTTAGTACTCATTGTAGGCGGAACCCTACCTCGCGGTACGTGGCCACGTGGAAGAGTGAAGGCGGTACACCCAGGCAGGGACGGCATCGTCAGAGTAGCCGACGTTGACACCGTAGCCGGCACACTCCGTAGGCCCGTTAAGAAGTTAATATTATTGCCTGTATCGGATTAGGAAGGTAGGATAAGGAATAGTTATCTATATTTGTTATAACTAGTTAGTTTATTAGGGCTAGAGTGTTTTTTGTTTAGGCGTAGTTAACTTTTATTCGCGCTGATATTATCTTTGTTTTTAAAAGGGGGACGATGTGCTGGTTGGTACATACGTAATTTTAGTTTTTTTCTTAATTCTTTTTTTGAATGAATGTCTATGTCAAAATAGCTCGCTAATAAAATGGCTTCCAGAAACGTTTCCACTTTTTCTTTCACAAATTAAAATATTGCTATCGAAGCCCTTGGGTACAGTGTTGTTTTTTAATAAAAAAAAAATTATGGTAATAAAATGTTAAAATCTACAACAATAATAGAGTTCTGTGCTTGCGGTTTAGTTATTTATCAGTGCAATAAAAATTTTGTTTTTTTGATGTGAAAACTTCTTTAGCGGCGCTTGGCACTTTTTTTAGATGGGTAAAAAATGTTAAACTCGCTTCAGAACTCGCGTCAGATCCGTAGCCTGATCGAAAAAGCGTAAGATTCGAAACTTCTTCAGCGGCGCTTGGTACTTTTTTTAGATGGGTAAAAAATGTTAAACTCACGTCAGATCCGTAGCCTGATCAAAAAGCGTAAGATTCGTTGAAATTATGGATGCAAGTTGATTTTTCTGAGAAATAAACTTTTTGATATAAAATAATTATAATAGTTCTGTAGTGTTAATTTTTTTATGTAATTTAAATTGTCATGTTTGTCTACCATAGCGCAATAAATGAATATTGTATTTTACCACATAAATGATAGTACTTTTATACTGATAAATAAAACAATTCGTGCGAAATTATTCCCTAACCATTCCAAAATATTCAAAAATGCACAACGTTGATGTTTAAGTTTTCACTTCTGCCGGCACTCCCGGAGTGCAACCCGTCCGTTTTTTTATTCACTTTTGCGTCAGATGAAAAAAATGATTTAATTTTGATTTTTTTCATCTGACGCAAAAGTGAATGAATAAAACGAAATTTTTATTGCACTGATATATAACTGAACCACAAGCACAGAAAAATCATGAACAGGCCTCTGAATTTAGTACATAAACGTATTTAAGCCAACGTGACCAAATCAAGGCTTTGGAAAAAAAATATTTGTTGAATATGTGTATCTAATCCGTAGCTTTAAATTAATCAAAATAACCCAATACAATAAAATTAAACTAAAATTAAGAAATATGATAAAACTAAACTAAAATAACTTATAAACTAAACCTAAAAAATAAATAAATAAATAAAAATTAAAACTACCTATGAATAAAATATTTCATTTAAATTTGACAGAGTCGCTGCACCGGTGCAAGTGCCAAGTACGCACGCCGCGTTACACCTCTGAATCTCAATGGCGATTCGCAGAACAAAGAAAGCTTTGGCACGGCGGTCACCAGATTTATCTACTAAAAGTTTTCCCAATTTATCCGAGAATGTTTTGGTGTCTGGCGTATCCGTAGCTTTTAAAGTTTTTGTTGCGATCCGTAGTTTTGGAATAAAAAAATAAAAACCAAATTTTTGATTGATTGATTGTGTTGAATCCTACTCCAACCAGCAAAGCGGCGCCTTGAAAGAGGAGTACGGGTGAATACGGGTTGACAGGGCCTTAAGGGATGCACTACTCAACTATACATTAATCAAGAGAGTTGCATGCATTTTTTTTTATCGATAGCGCGACATGTGGCATCGTTTCACCTACAAGTAGGTGTCTAACGATGCCCATGGACATTCTGTGATGCACGGGGATTGCGAATGTCATGCCGGCCTGACAGGAGCCTTTTCACGCCCCTTTTGAAAAACCCCATGTAGAATTTTGCATATTATTACTCGGAGCAACGACGCATATAGAATTCTATTCGTGCATTTATCTCCTCAAAGGTACCGCATTCTCTGCTCCACATTAGCCAAAGCAACCGCACATAGAATTCTATATCTAAATTACTCGAACGCGGAACTTCCGGCGTGTAAAAACTGAAGATACATCTATCCAACCTTATCACACTCACACAAACTAACAACAGATCAAACCACAATTAAACGGTCAGATTTACAGATACTATTACGGACGCTGCTCTGTGGAACTATAATTTTTTATAGCATCCCTTATTACCTGCCACCCGTCCTATCTTCGCATGACTCATCGCAGAGAGACTCTGCACCCTTATGTTGTTGAACCCACCCATCGGTTCTATAAATCGTTTCTTTGTCGCACCGCTAGGGTGTGGAAATGTCTTCCGGCGAGTGTGTTTCCCGAATCCTTTAGCCTGGGTGTCTTCAAGCGTCGTATTAACGGGCTAGACAGCCTAGCAACAGTCCGCAAATCTGCTGGCATGGCACCTAACTGAGCGTGGTTTCGCGAGGAGAGGTGATTTTGGCTCTGTCGACTGCACCATTATTGGTCTCTCGACACAGCCACTCATGTCGGTTTACATAAAAAAGTAAATAAAAATCACGCACGAAAAAAGTTGCCTTTAAAAATATGAACAAATGAAAATTAAAACATAAATAAATTCGATAGCCTCGGTAGCTCAGTGGTGCAGTCGGTCGACTGTTGTTAGGCAACTCTGAGCGCGGTCAGTACTTGGATGGATGACCGCTCGACCGTTGGAGGCTGACCGCGGTTCGTATTCCACGTTAAACTGTAGATCCCTTCCCTTCTTACCTTACGAGGTGGTAGGGTTTATCCCGCCCGGGTCGGTATCAACGCACTGAATGCAACGTCGGTCGAAACGGCTATGTAAATAGTTCGTGTTTTCCGTCCAGTTCAGTGTAGCCGACATGGAATGAATGGAAGCACTGACATGGCACCTAGTTCACCCGGCGTTATGGGCTGACATCACGGATGTTGTAGGTGATGTAGCCAACTCAGTTTCCATAAAAAAAACCTCAATCGCCTTTACTGGATTTTGAATAAACGCCCCGAGCATACTGTAATATAAGCCGACCAACGCGCTCCCGCAAAGCTTGTTTGCTTTTTCCCTCGCTATTTCGGATCCACCAACATAAATAAACGCCGCCTCACCTAAATTGGTTAACACTAGGATGCCACATTCGCGGCTATGTTTAAACCTCCGATATTATCTTGCGTAACACGTACCTGTAGCGGGGTATCGATAAACTATCACAGGAAGCGTACCGTGTGGGGCCGGTACTTTAAAAGAATAGCCCCACTGCATCTCTCCCCGTGTATGTCGTAAAAGGCGACTAAGGGATATGACTCCCCCTTCTTATATTACTAACTTCACATTAAGATTCTACGGAAACAAGATCTGAGCGACATCGGCAGCTACGACGAGGAAGGAACATTCAAAGTACCTACACTGCAACGACGACGGACGGTGAAAGGAACCAGTAGATAACCTCAAACCCGCGCCGCGCCCCACCGGCACCGTCCCGCAGCTGTCTCGAGCGCTAAACGGGCTGCATATTATCAACCACTGACAAGGCCTCCAGCTCACGGGCGACGACGCGGACGGGACGACTTACTACGCAGCCGTCAGCTGGGCATTAATGTAATTATTGCTGTGTCGATGTGATGTGCCTACGTACTTCATTATCACCATACCTAAAGCGTGAGTAAACATTGTCAATTACTTAGCTATATTAAAATAATATCTACACCTACCTATCAACATACACACCTAATGTAATCATAAACTCACAATACAATATACATAAGTAGCTACTATACATACATGGCTAGGGCTATTTTAATAAAAATATATATATATATATATTATATACCGATTATTTATTAGTGTAGGTTACAAAATTCACACCTTGTTTGTTGTTGACAAATTCATTGAACAGCAGCGGCTTTTATCACTGCACTGACGCACTTACACAATCAATTGCATACTAGCACGCAAGTAATTTAATCATAACAGTAGGTACTAGTACAAGCCATTTTTTTTCTCTTCTCTTATATAGATATACACATCACTCAAAATTCTTACAGGACAACTAATTTGATAGTAGGTATATATTGTATACATAGCTATTATACTTAGACCGATGTAAATTTATCCATTCTGTCCTAGTATGTGGCTTGGTAATAAAACTTGTAAAGTGTGATCTTACTAGATCACAAACTACACATCTGCAGTGTTGCAAGTGTGACCTTTTCCCCTCATTATAAGTAATTTATCTAAATAAATAAGAGTCTATAGATACCTTAAGTATGCATAGGGTTTAGAGTTCGTATAGGGTTATATTATATAGGTATATAACTTGTAGTTACATACACAAAAGATTTAAACTTAAGTAATAAATTTATTTGATCATATTACAATCTAGTACATATTTTGGTGTAACATTCTAATTGTTTTCGAAAAATTCTCTTTTCATGCGCACACGGAGCCAAACTGGGGCTGCGGCGGCAGCTAAGATGGAAGATCAAATCGCCACCCTGGAGCAGCAGATCGAAGAGCTCCGCAAGTTGAACGACCATCTCCTCGCAGAGCAGGCTGAAAATGCGCGGGAATTTGATAAGCTTCTGGCGTCCACTGTGCCGCTCAAGAAGATGCTCTCCGAGAAGGAGCAGTACATCGAGGAGCTTCAATCTGACAGGCTGAAACTCATGGACACCATCGGTGAATATGAAAGTGATAGGAAGGAGTTCGAGAGAGTGTTAGACGAAAATAATGCGATGCAGAGGGAGTTACTGGAAGCACACTACAACAAGGAGATCAGCGGCACCTACTCCTACGACGGCGGCTCGTCGGAACTGCTGAACGCGCGTGAGGAACTTGCTAACGAGAGGCAACAGAACATTCTACTGCGAAGAGAGATCGCCGACAGGAATGTGACCATCCGTGTGATGTCACTGAGGCTTACTCACCAGGAGGCAGCACCGCGCACGAGATGCAGAAACTCGCTCCCCGCACAGCCCCCCGCATCCCCCACACAACTCATTACCTCGGACACGCCCCTTTTCCGCACGGAGTCCGGCGATGACTCAACACCTTTCCGAAGAAAGACTTCCGCCACTCCCAAAACTCAGAAAACACCGACCAGAGAGACTCCGGCTCCAGCTCCTAAACTAGCATCTACTTCAGCTACTATTTCTATGGCACCCAAGAAGAAAAAGAAGGTAAACAAGAAACCTGGCGCAGCTAAAGAAGTAAGCAAGCCGAAGAGCCAGTCACAACCAGCTCGGCCAAAGCAGAAAAGAGATAAACCTGAAGACAACGGTCAGCTCGGACAGTCTTCAACTGTTATCGAGCAATCACCAGTCAGACCTGCAATAAAAACACAAAAAAATAAAGTAACTGTTACTGTCCACGAACGCCAGCCCAGCACTCGTACCACTGCCACTATTCCTACAGCTTCCGCACAGAAGAAGAACATTGTCATTGTGAGCGATGAGCACGGCATTGGTATGGCGCAGCACTACAAGGAGGTATGCGGCGCATCAGTGAATGTCACCGCTTTATGTAAACCGGCCGCGCCGATCAGCGAGATAATTAAAGACTTTCCGCGCAAAGTTTCCGACATGAACGAAGGCGACATTGTCATCCTGATGGCGGGTAATGTGGCGAGCAACATGGACCCTAAAATGTATGTAAAGTGTGTCAGGTATGCATCAGAGGTGTGTGCACACAAGAAAGTAAACTTATTTGTAAGCTCATTGCTGTATATACCTCACTCTGAACGCACCTCACACACTCTAAATGTGACTACCATGAACGATACCGCTTACAGGATAAACCAATTGTTATTTAATCTCACAGAGTCTGTTCCCAACACAGTATATTTAGATTTAAACTATTTTCCAAGGCAGTGCTACTCAAAAAGAGGACTAATGAACAGCTCAGCCCTGAAAATGCTAGTCACAAAAATTTATAAATGTAACTACTGTACTAGCAAATCAAATTTAACATTCATTCCCTTAGTAGAAAGTAATGCGATAAATGATGCTGGGTCTTTTTTATGCCGAGATCCAGTAATAACTGTGCTGTGCAATTAATAAATGATTCTTCCGTTTCTAAGCTATCACTGAGTATTAAATGTGCACGAAATAACACTAGAACAAAGAAAAATCTGAATAATAAACTAAATATTAGCCATCAAAATGTCCAAGGTTTACGAGGTAAAGGTCAATTACTAGAATTATTCTTAAAAGACAATTGCATTGATATATTTTGTATTTCAGAATCTTGGTCCGACTCACATGAGGTACTTACTCAGCATGTACAAAATTATTCTGTAATAAGTAGTTATCACAGGAAGAATTTCATTAGAGGTGGAACAATGATTTATGTGAGAAACGGTTTGAGAGCTAAAAATAGGTCAGATATTGTTAAAATGTCAGTCGAAAAAGAGTTTGAAGTTAGCTGTGTTGAAATTGAATCTTCTATTATCCTTTCAGTATATAGGTCTCCCTCAATGAGTTTACAGTCTTTCTCAGATGGACTGGAGGAATGTTTAAATAAATTAAATCAAAATAATAACAAATCAATTATAGTGTGTGGTGACTTTAACGTTCGATTTCCTATACATACCGGAGAGAAACATGAACTGTCAGACTTAATGGATAGTTTTTTACTCAAGCAATCTATATATGAATTTACCAGAGTGACCGATTCATGTGCAACCTGTATAGATAATATTTTTACTGATGCTGACGTGTTACAATCAAAGGTATGCCACGGAGTTCATTCCGATCACTTTGCACAAATAATATCAGTTAAATGTGAAACTAATAATCATTGTAATAATAAAGCAGCGTATAAACTGAGTAGAAAAATAAGCAATGACTCCATTAAAGCATTAAATAGAGACCTATTAATTGAATTTGGAAATGTGGAGAATGAAATAAATTTTAATTTTTTTTTCAATACTTTTGTCAGATATTTAGAAATGCACATGCCTATGAAATCTAAACGTATATGTAATAGAAACAAATTTGCACAGTGGGCCACACCCAGTATTGTAAGATCCAAAGAAAAATTATTTATATTGTATGATTTATTAAAAAAATATAGTAATCCAAACCTTAGAGCGTACGTGTCCTCATATAGTAAAATTTTCAAACTAGTTACAATTAAAGCAAAACAATTATATTTAAAAGAAAAAATATTAATATCTGACAATAAAATAAAAATGGCCTGGAACATTATCAAAGAAGAAACTGGCAAGTCTCCCAAATCTACCGATACAAAAATAGAATTAAAGATTGGAGACGAATTAGTTAGTGAGAACTCTAGTGTTGCCAACTATTTTAACAAATATTTCTCGACTATTGCTCAAGAAACCACAAAAAATGTCAAGTCAAGTGCTGATGCAGCGTTAGTATATTTGAAAAAATATACGCCCCGCAATACTGAATCAGCAAAATTTAAGCCTGTCACACACGAAGAACTTAATAATATTATTAGTCACTTAAAGTCCAAAAGTTCCCAGGACCTATGGAATATTTCACCCAAGCTAATGAAGTCATTAACTTGTAGTATTATAGATCCATTAGTTACTGTAATTAATCAATGTTTTGCAGAGGGCACATTCCCAGATATATTAAAAATAGCGAGGGTGGTACCATTGTTTAAAAAGGGTTGTCATAGTACTATTGGAAATTATCGGCCTGTCTCTTTGCTTCCTGTATTCAGTAAAGTGTTTGAAAAAGCCATAGAAAAAAGGCTGATTGAATTTTTTAATGAAAATAACACCTTGAATTATAAACAGTATGGATTCCGCAAGGGCAGATCAACTGGTGACGCTATTGCATCAATGATAAAAACAGTCATACAATCGCTAGATAATTCACATCACACGTATGGTATATTCTGTGATCTGTCAAAGGCGTTTGATTGTGTTAATCATGAAATAATTATAAATAAACTTGATCACTATGGCGTGCGAGATATAGAGCTAAGTATTTGTAAATCCTACTTAAGCAACAGACAGCAAATATGTGACGTTAGTGGTGAAAAATCAAGTTGTGAAACCATTTCTATGGGTGTTCCTCAAGGCTCCATTCTTGGACCTTTGCTCTTTTTGATCTACGTCAACGACATCTCCAGTTGTATTACAGATGATATAGAACTAATCATGTTTGCTGATGACATCTCAGTAGTCTTAAAAAATAAAAGCATTAATGATTTACGCGATTCGTTTAAAGCAGTAATACAATCTCTAAAAACTTGGTTTGAATCAAACAATCTACTACTAAATGTAAATAAAACTAACATAATGCATTTTGCTTTAGGAACTCAAAGACGCATGGCGAACCAAGAAATTGTTAAAACTGCAGAAGAACTAACGCTAAATATTGCTAAAGAAATTACCTTTTTGGGAGTACTATTTGATGAAACTCTCAGCTGGAAGCCCCATATAGACTCACTTACTGGTAAATTAAGTTCAGCATGTTATGCCATCAAAAAAATCAAAGAATTGTGTGGTGTACAAGCTGCAAAAACTGTTTACTTTGCCTACTTTGATAGTCTCATGTCATATGGATTATTGTTTTGGGGAACTGCAGCTGAAGTAAACAGAGTATTTGTTCTGCAAAAAAGAGCATTGCGTTGTATACTGAATATGAAAACGAGGGACTCTTGTAGAAATGAATTTAGTAAAATAGGAATTATGACACTACCAAGTGCTTATGTGTATCAAAACATCTGCTATGCTAGAAAATACATACAAAATGCTACTCTCCAGTCTGATATACATCACCATGAAACTAGACATAAAAATGATATAACAATTGTAAAACACAGGTCGTCTAAAATGTCCAAGAGTTTTGTTTGTAATAGCATTCGATTTTATAATAAAATACCATTAGAAATAAAAAATCTTAATGATGTATGTTTTAAGAAACGCATTAAAGCCATTCTTATAAAGAAAGCTTATTATAATGTAAAAGAAGCTCTAACTGACAAAATATTGTACTCTGAGGCTGACCGTGTATAGGTTAACATAGTGTACTCGGTGCTAGTGCGAGTGGTATAAGTAATAACAGGATAAACAGAACCTGTACATATTATGTGTATACAGGTTTATAGAACTTCATATTGCTTTGTGATCGGGGCACTGTAGCAGTTTGTGACAGAAGCAGTGGTATTATGTAAAACAAAATGCAAACATATCGTATAAGTTTCATGTTGCCACTGGAGTAATGCATCGCTTTAAGGTCTTTGCTTACGGTGACGCTTGGTCCGGGTCGCCTCTCTCCCTAAAATATGGTTGAGGGAAGCGATGGCTGGCCCTGGCGTGATGCTCGTGAACGGGTGCTGTTCGTGGAGACTGGCCTGCTCCAATTGGTAACATTGTATATTTTATATGTTAGGCGTATATTTTTAAAAGGAACTATAGTATCTGTCATGAACTGTTACATTTGTCGCAGATTTATATTTTTCATCACATTACTTTTTGGTCTTTGAGATTTGTACTACCTCGTATTATCACTGGTATAAACTGAAAATGCTACAAACATGTTCACTTGAGATTCTGACTGCATACAAATTTTGAATCTTGACAGGGTACAACCTGTACCTTAATTTATACTGCTGACGCATGCTGAATATTAATTTGACTAATTGATACATTAAGTATCAAGTTTATTTAGCACGCATACTAAAATATTACCTTGACTAATTGATACATTAAGTATCAAATTTATTTATTTTATTTTTTGACATTGTACTACAATGTGGTATGAATATTTATAACTGACATGACTTGATACGATATGTATCAACAATTTCTGACAAAGGCTCTATACACCTGATTTTATCTATACTTTTACTTTAACTTTTGATTTTATGTGGTCAGAAATATCAAGCTTAAATTATAGTTATTCTAGCTCTCAAACTATATCTTAACACTGTAAGCGGTGTCTGTTGTGTAGCTAGTCACAATGTATTGTAATTGAAGACGTTAAAAAAAGAACCCTGCGAAGTTTCTTGCCGGCTCTTCTTTGTGGGTGTAATCGAACCGGATTGTAAAAACTAACAGGACAAATTCCAGCGTAGTGTACTACCTTACGAATGATGAATAAAGAATAAAGAATAAAGAATAAAGAACTAGGTGGTAGGGTTTAACCCGCCCGGGTTGGTACCACCGCACTGAATGAAAGGTCGGTCGAAACGGCTATGCAAATAGTTTGTGTTTTCCGTCCAGTTCAGTGTAGCCGGCACGATCGAAGGGAAGCACTGACGTGGCACCAAGTTCACCCGGTGTTATGGGCTGACATCACGGATGTTGCAGGTGATGTAGCCAACCGTGTCAGTTTCCATAAAAAAAAAAAGCGAAATAATGAGCTTCAAATGTCGTATCATTATATTTTTTTCATTATGTAAATATTACACGTCTGCGTTGGTCTGGAGCGCGCCATATATGTCCTGCTTCCCATTAAAAAAAACTGCAAAGCCGAAATGAAGAGAAAAAAAAACCGCCCCGACCAGGATAATATAATCCTGGGATGTATCTAATGAATAAATATAAAACCGCCAAGTGCAAGTCGAACTCGAACACCGAGGGTTCCGTATCGCCATGTCATTGTCAGCGCCACTCACGCCATCTATGGCGAGTTTTATGAAATTCTACATCACCTACAACATCCGTGATGTCAGTCCATAACACCGGGTGAACTTGGTGCCATGTCAGTGCTTCCCTTCGGTCGTGCGGTGGTACCAACGCGGGCGGGATAAACCCTACCACCTACCCTACCTTATTATTTGCATGTTGCAATGTTCGTTTTGAAAATAGAGACTCAATATTTTGAATTATCCCCACTGCATCTCTCCCCGTGCATGTCGTGCTAAATGACGACATGCTCGCCACCTCTCACGTTGGAACGGTCCTTCCACTGAGTCAAGCAGCGTCGTGCCTTACTTGCTGCTTGATAGTTATCTTTCCCGAATACTTTGTTAAACCTGGTTGTGCTGTAATTTACAAGAGTACCTGCGGCACAACTCCGATTACTCTGCTTACCACGATTGTCGAGATACAGCGTGCGGTATGTATGTATGTTTTACTAGTTAATTCGTTATTATTTTCTCTTTTATGTAATGTTGTTTTTGTTGTTACCTACCATAATGTTTTTAAATATTTTTGTGTTTATATTTTTTTTTTTGTTGTTCAATTTGATTTTCAGTTTCTATTTAATTAAATCTAAATTGTTTGTTTGTGTAACAATGTAAGGGGGCAGACTTAAAACTAGCCGCAAGTACCTACTTGTTAGGTTTTGCATCGTGCTGTGTCTGCTCCCTTCCAGCTAAAAAAATGTTTTTTTTTTACATTTTTATAATATGTTTTGTTATTTTATAGTTTCGCTTAATAAACGTTCTTCTTTCTTCTTTCTTTCTTTCTAGTTATTTGGTACATGTACCTCTTCCATAGTTACCTGAAAACTTACCTGCTGTCATGCAACTCTTACCAATGCGATCACCCTCACGAGACAACGGTTTCAACTTGTGGTGGAGCGGCGCGGCGTGGGTGAGTTATGGGCACAGAGCATCAAATACCTACCGCGCGCACCCCCTACTAGAGACGCCCTAAGCGATAATATTTGAAACCCAAAAACTACACGCAGTGCTGCTAGCGCTTCGTATGTGTGTGTGTGTGTGCTAGTATCGACACTACACACAAAGAGGAGCAAGTTAGGCACACGCACAAAACAAATGCACACGCACAACACACATATGTAAGTCATAGGCCACGGCCACAGACTTCAACGGCGTTGTAGAGAAATCGCGCTCAGGGCGCCTCTAGGAGGGGCGCGCGCATTTGATGCTCTGTGGTTATGGGGGTGAGCGGGTGATAGATGAATGTAGCCAGCTCGCCGACAGCGCGGTGTGACGTGAGGCCGTTAATATTAATTAGTCGAGATAAGTCGCATCCGACGCCCGACACCTTCCCACGTTGAAAACACACTCGTCGCAACATCCCCCACCCCACGCCTCAGCCGGCAGAACTTTGTTTCCACAGCCGCCATGTTCAACTCTGCACTGCCAGCTTGTGCCCAAATTGAGGACACCTCCCGAAGAGCTAATTCTAAACAGGACGCAATTACTCTACATTACTTGGATTCAGGTACCGTTTTTTTATTTTAGGTCCTACCTATGTTAGTTAAATCTAAATAACCGTCTGCGGCCTTGTACTTGAAAATAATAGGTCCACTGCATCTCTCACCGCGCATGTTGTGTGAACTCAAATTAAGGACACCTGCCGAAAACTTGATTCTAAACAGGACGCAATTGCTCTACATTACTTGGATTCAGTTGTCTAGTCAACGAAATTGTTTAATAATTATTATTATTTTGGTATGTCTTTATTTTCAAGTTTTTTTCTATTGATTAGTCGAGATAAGTCGCATCCGACGCTCGACACCTTCCCACGTTGAAAACACACTCGTCGCAACAACCACCACCCCACTACTCTGCCGGCACAACTTTGTTTCCACAGCCGCCATGTTCAACTCTGCACTGCCAGCATGTGCTTGTGTCCAAATTGAGGACACATCCCGAAAAGATAATGCTAAACAGAACGCAATTACTCTTCATTACTTGGATTCGGGTACAGTTTTCTAGAAAAGAATAGGCCCACTGCATCTCTCACCGTGAATGTCGTGCGAACTCAAATTAAGCACACCTCCTGAAAAGCTATTCTAAAAAGTATTGCCCTACATTACTTGGATTCAGGCAGGGCCAGTTTTTTTATTTTTGATATGTCAGTTAAATCTTCGTTTTGCCTTTTACTCTCTATCCAAAAGTGTGAGTGTGGCGTGGCGTGGCTGAAATAGGGGATGAACCAAATCCAGACTGTTAATAAGTATATATGTATATGAATTTATTTATTCAACAGCAAAAATAGGTACTAAATAGACAATTAACTAAAAACTATAATATATAAAAAATCTCGTATAAACTGTCTCCGAAATGACCGCGCAGGGTACCTATAACACTCGCTGCATTTCCACGCTGGATATCCGTTGCCTGAGGAATGTTTCGCAGTTAGGTACTCCTGACATTTCTGTTAATTTAGAACCTATTACTTGTAAAGAATAGACCTACTGCATCTATCAACGTGCATGTCGTGCGAACCCAAATTAAGCACACATCGCGAAAAGCTAATTCTAATTTTGACTACATAGTGATTTATTTGTATGACATGTGGTATACCGTTGGAAAGGGCGTAAACTGGCGAACTTTTTAAAAGAAAATGAAACTATCAATTGCTGTCAGTTTTTTTTTATTAATTAAGAAATTAAGATTCTGTCATATTTTGACTTTGGAAGGTCATAAGACCCTTTGATGGTATTAACTTCATCAAGAAGTATTTTTTCTAAAACAAGGATACATAGTAAAAATTAATAAATTGTATTTCGTGCTAATATAATCATAAACAAAAAAGTTACAATGGTTTAAAGCTGGGATTTTCAAAAATAAAGAAAAAAAATCGTATCTCGATACCACGTGACATCTGACAAAAGGTATCATGGGTCAAAACGTTGCAAATGACCCCACTTACCTACAAAAAAAAATTTTCGGTCGATATGCCGAACACCCTGTATATATCCGCCATAATAACATATTCTGTGGCTAATCTGTAATTTCAAACGGCCAGCTATTACGGTTACAAAGATACAGCAGTAGGACAGACAGAGAGACGCGTAGGCTTAGTACGGCTTCCGTACGGGATACGGAAACCTAACAGGTCCACAACGACAGGCTCACAAACAAAACACCAGCGAACACTTTGCCCTTCAGTTATTTGAATTACGAGCAAGGAAATATGATTTATGGCCGTTTTGACTGGTCCATCCCCTTTCGTGTCGATTTGGGGAGTAATAACGTAAATTGATGTTTTGTACCTCTACTGATTTACCAGCTGTGTCTGCATGATTTTACTTACGATGCGACGCAACCATTAAGAATATTTTTTTGTAGGCAATGCTTATTTTAATATACGCCATTTTGGTCCGACTCAACTTCTATGATCTGTGCTCAGGACTAGTCAGGACCGTATCAATACAAATAATAAATCTGTAAGGGATGGTCATGGAGTAAGTTACTTTGTTTTATGAGATACTGCGTTTTGTAGACTCTATTATTAAAACTAAATTGATGATTTTTAGACATCTGTTCTGTATGTATGTATGTTCCTCCATAACTCTTTAATCGATCATCCGAATTCGATAAGACTTAGTAGAAGCACATGTATTTAACTATACGTGACAGGATAGGCTAAATAAAATCAGTTTCGGTTACGCTAAGATGTGGCTCTTATAGAAACCGAATTATTCCGCGCGCCGAAATAAAGGTAACGCAGGAACGCAGCTCGGCCTTCTTTCTTACTTAATTAATTTCTTCTTTTTAATTACGAATTTCATGCGAGCGAAGCAGCGGGGGAAAGTTAGTACATAATAAATTCTCAGTAAGTAAGCTTCGGCAAAAACTCAGCATCAAGTCGTAATTTGGCATTCATAAATAATATGTAGTACCGTGTGGGGTCCGTACTTAAAAAGAATAGCCCCACTGCATCTCTCCCCGTGCATATCTTAAAAGAAGACTAAGAAATAAGGACAAGATGCCGTGCATAAGGGCGACAGGATAGCCACCTCTCACCTTGGCACGGTCCTTCCACCGATTCTTGTGGCAGGTGGGTCTATGCCTTACTTGCTGCTTGATAGTTATCTTGGTCGAATACTTTCTTAACGTGGTGTTGTCGGTGTTGTGCTGTAATTTACAAGACTCATTGTATTGCACAACATCGATTACTCTGCTGACCCCGATTGTCGGGATTCAGCGTATGATATGTATGTATGTAGATATGTAATGCTTGAGACTACACTCACAACTTCTACTCACACTAATCTCGGCTCAGTTGTGTCGAACCCAAGTCTAGAAATATCGCGACTTAGCAAAATCCTGCGGCGAAATAAACTTTGTGTTCCAAGTTTAAATAATTTTCATTATTCATGAATGCGTATGATTGAAAAAAAAAATCTCGCTAGATTCTCGCCGGGTTGGTTTGGTTTCGTGAATTCGATGAACATTCCCCTAGGTGCTTTCGTGTTTGAAAAATAAATTATTATATTTTTGAGCCAAAATGTATGTCAGTCAGTCAGTCAGCGTGTAGGCGTCCACTGCTGAACATACGCCTCTCCAATTTTCCTCCAGTCCTCCCGGCCTTCAGCGGTACGGAACCACTGCTTTCCGCCGACGCACTTGATGTCGTCGTCCCACCTGGCAGGTGGTCTTCCCACACTCCGTTTTCCTGTCCACGGCCGCCACTATAGAAGACGGTTACTCCAACGGTCGTCGTCTCTTCGGCTGAAGAATGTAAAAAATGCATGTTAATCATGAATTTAAAAGCCTGTAAAGCCTGAAATAAACTGGTGAAAATCGGACGAGTACTTCTGACGCTATCGCAAGCATTTCTGGCTGGGCAGTACATTACTGCGCTTAGATTTGTAATATTTTTTAATACATTGTAACATTTCGCCAAGTTCGATTATCTCAGAGAAGAACAACTGGCAAGAAACTTTACTGGTTTCAATGCCACGATTTGATTACGTTTAAATAAATTATTTTACTTTAAAACATACTGATAAGTGATAACTGAACATGACAAATTATTCTTTCAGAACCACAGGAAAATTAATCATTTGTGATAACTAAATCCTAAAAATAATACAGTTAAACTGGTTATGCACTGAAAATATTAGGCACGCTCCGACAGACAGACAAAAATTTCATAAATGGTTTTTTTTACTTATTCCTCCCGTTTCAACGTTATTTTTTTTTTTCAAAAATCGTAAATGTACAGACACTGTAAGTCTACGATTTTATTATAGGTATAGATTTTGAATTAGATATAGATTTATCATAAAAAAAATTGGTTGTCTGTAAAGTCGGTGTACGGACGATAGTTTTACGTGATAACGCCATAAAGTGGTAAAGTACCAGGGCAGAAGAAATTGAAAGGAGGATAATTACTATGGTGTGTAGTTAATTCTTGCATCCTTCAGCAAAACTTGTGTGATGTGGACTTTTTCAGCAATTTGCAGTTTGACACATGGCGAATCATTCTGTACCACTTCAATCGATTTCGATTATTCGATTTCGATTATTCTTTTTTATTTAATATTACTAAAAAGAATGAAATAAAAACAGTTTAAAAAAATACGAAACCGGCTTCCAAACAAAAAAAAAAACCTAGAACTAAAAACTAGTACCTAATATGTATTTGGTTCTCTGTCGTTGTATTGAATCGAAATACATGAATCGATATTGTGATACATATTCGGACCCGTGTTTCATGAATATTCTAAATTTGAAATCTTTTCCGACCGGCCAGATGCGCTTAATATATTATGATACGAGTAACCTCCTTTCAATTTGTGCTGCCCTGGTACTTTAGAACCAGAGAGATAAATGTGTACAAGCCGACGCTTGGGCCGATCGTGCCTCTCTATCGCTTGTTACGCGCCCTCGCTTGCACACACAGGCTCAGATGGAACGTGAAACTTTTTCGTGCGTGCAGCCGGTGTTCATCAATTTATAAGACGTGACGTTATCACGTCAAAAAATATATATCAAGAACCAACTTAAATGATCAATTATTACAATCGATCGTATTCGACGAACATTGTACGAAGGTAGCAGCAGATATCACTGTAGCATATGTAAATGTTTGATAATTTATAATAAATAAAATACATTTAATGAGTCCATCTTTATTTTACTATGTTGACTGACTGTCAAAATTACAACTTTTTCTATGAACTAAATAATAACCAGCCAACCCATGACATCTCCTTTTTTAACTCTTTTAACTAAAACAACTGAAAACACTAATAACATATATAATCATGCAGATATGCCGGTGGTCTAATAACCCTACCGCTTCTGGTTGTTACATGTTTATTTCCTAAATTTATTGTCTCCTGCTCTACATCATTATCAGGTACAGGTACATAATTATTGTCTGTATCAGCACAGTCATCAGCTGGCGTTACATCAGTATCAACATTATATTGATACAAGAAAGTGTTTCCTTTATTACCAATAACATCCTTCTTATTTCGTTCAATAACATATCCATTTTCTAAAAGTAATCTATAAGATCTAGGCCGCTTTGCATAACCAATAACAATAGCTGGTTTAGCTTGTCCTCTCTCTTTTCTTACAAATACTTGATCTCCCTGCTCAAAATCATCCCTTTCTCTTGTACCTCTTTTGTCATAATAATATTTCTGTGAATATTGACGTTTTACTAAATTATTGTAGTGTTTTTTATAATTTACTGTAACCTTATTATTTACATCAAGCAATTGTTCAACAACTAATCCAACGTGAGCTTCAATTTTGGAGTCATCTACGTAATCTGAATCATCTAAAAAATTCCTTGACAATGCATCAGCAATAAGTAACTCCTTACCTGGTTTATACTCAATTTTCAAATCATACTTTTGCAATTGTAACCTCATGCGTTGGAGTCTCATAGGACATTCGTTGAGTGGTTTCTTAAATATAAATTGAAGTGGTCTGTGATCACTTTCTACATTTACTTGTTTACCATAAATATATTGATGAAATCTTTCACAACCAAATACTATTGCTAGTGTTTCTTTCTCTATTTGAGCATATAATTGTTGTGTCGGCGATAATGCCTTAGATGCGTAACATATCGGCAAATTGTCTTGAAGCAACACTGCACCCATCCCGTCTTTACTGGAGTCCACCGATAAAACCACTGGTTTATTAATATCATAGTATCTTAGTACTTGTTTAGACATTAGTGTTTGCTTAATTGCTTCAAATGCTTTACGATGTTCATCCGTCCATTTCCAATTGACACCTTTTCGCACCAAGCCTCTCAGCGGTGAGTTTATCTGAGAAATATTAGGAATATAACGCGACACATATGTTATCATACCTAAAAATGTTAGTAACTCCTTTGCATTGGTTGGTTCTTTGAGATTTTTTATAGCTTTAACCTTACTGTCATCAACTCTAATTCCTTCCTGTGTGAGAGTGTGACCTAAAAATTTTACTTCAGTAACAGCTATTTTACATTTATCTACATTAAGTATTATTCCATAACATTTTGCTCTATCAAGAACTTTTTTTAAGCGTTCGTCGTGTTCTTTTCGGTTGCGACCCCATATCAAAAAATCATCAATAAACGTTTCACATCCCTCAATGTCATCAAAAATGTTTCTGAAAGTTTTATGAAAAATCTCTGGTGCTGTACATAAGCCATATGGCATTCGGTTATAGCAGAACCTACCAAAAGGAGTATTAAATGTGCACAAATGACGACTATTCTCTGACATTTTTATTTGATGGAATGCAGTTCTGGCGTCTAAACTACTAAATATCTTAGCTTCATGAATTCTACTCGAAATCTCTTCAAAGGTTGGCAATACATAATGCTCCCTGTGAATTTGTTTATTTAAATGTTGTGGGTCTAGACAGATTCTCAATGAGTTATCAGGCTTCTTAACTATAACCAAACTATTCACAAATTCAGTTGGTTCATTCACCTTACTGATAACACCAGATTCTTCCATTTTCTGTAATTCAATTTTTAATCGGTCAATCAAACTAAAAGGTACTTTACGACAAGCTTCCACTTTTGGTTCATAATTATCTTTTAATTTGATATTACATTGATAATCCATTATTGTTCCTAATTTATTTTCGAACACTTGGGGCCAAATTAACACAATGTTATTTTTATCATACTCACCATTATGGATTATTGTTTTAATTTCATTCCGGTTTATTAATTTTAATCGAAGTAATGTGCGCCACCCCAACACTGGTATAACATTTCGCCTTACTTCGTCTATTACCATAAATTCTAGACAATGTGACTTCATATTTTGAAACATGCAGACTACTCTTATTTTACCTATACAATTCAGACTAGTACCATTGTAATTAGTAAGTCTTGAGTTTGTTGGTTGAATGTTGCTTTCGTTGAACCCAATTTGCTTCAGTATATATAGCGGCATAACATCGCAATCAGCTCCTGAGTCTAATTTAACTTTGAATCTTGAATTTCCGTACTTCAGTTCTTCAATGAAACAATTTTCTTGTTCATCGTTTGTAATCGCATCCAAGGTAAATTCCTCCATGACGTTCTCATCTTTTCTTTCACTGTCATCTTCCTTGATTTCATGAACTACTCCTCCATTCTTAGTTCGACACATTTTTGCAAAATGATTGGGCTTGTTACATTTAACGCACATTTTCTTATATGCTGGGCATTTTACAGCTTCATAAACATGTTTTGTTTCACATCTCTTGCAATCAATTTGTTTTGACATTTGTTCGGTTCTGACAACCTCATCTTTTCTTTTGTAGACTTTTGATACATTCTTTTCCATCATTGTTTCGAGTTGTGCAGAGGCGAGTTCCGTTGCTTTACAAATTTGTAAACATGTTTTCAATGATAGATTGACGTGCTGAAGAAGTTTTTCTCTCAATTTATTATTGCTGATTCCTCTTACTATTTGGTCTCTCACCAACCCATCTTTTAGTTTTTCGAAACCACAATCTTTCGATAAATTCTTCAATGCTATTACAAATTCATCGAAACTCTCTGATTCTTTCTGAACTCTTGAAAAAAATGTATGCCTCAATACGGTTTCATTGCGAATCGGCTCACAATAGCTTTGAAAAGCATCCAGCAATATCTCAACTGTGAGGGTTTTTTCTTCTATTTCTTCAAACGTGTTGTAAATATCCAGAGCGTCCTCACCAATTGTGTGTAGCAATAATGCGACTTGTTGTTCCACATCGAACTTCTTATCTGCTCCTGTGGCCTTGTAGTACAACAAAAACCGTTGTTTGAATTTTTTAAAATTCTCCGCTACATTACCTTGTAGGTCGAGTGGTGGCGGTTGCTTTAGTGATTCCATTTCCACTTTATACCGGCTGCGCCATGTAAATGTTTGATAATTTATAATAAATAAAATACATTTAATGAGTCCATCTTTATTTTACTATGTTGACTGACTGTCAAAATTACAACTTTTTCTATGAACTAAATAATAACCAGCCAACCCATGACAGCATATTATGTGGTTTGTGGAAGTGCCGCGCCGCCTGGTTGATCGTTCCATATGCATAATGGCCATTCGCATAAACAGCGAGCTTTTAACGTTCTGTTTATCGACGATCGTATCGCTCCGCCCATTAGGTTCCATTTTCTCTCTCCTTTAGGTACAGATCCCAAAACTATGTGAAAGTGACAAATAATGTTGCATAATGACAAAAACAACAAATTTTAACTGGGTCTAGAAGTATCAGCCAAGGTTGCCTGTCTAAAATAAATAAATAAGCAAATAAAATAAAAATTTAGACATAATGATGGTCTAGATCAGGGGTTCTCAAACTTTTTTTTTCAGGTACCACTAAAACCAATATGCTTAATGTTCTTGCCAATATGTTTGGCGGCGTACCACCTTTACCTACGAGAAGCTAATAATAATATTATTTATCTTCTATATCTACATTATTAAATTCTCTCGTTTAAGTGTGTTTTCAAAATGTTTAAGTGGTTTTAATATAAATGTACATCGTATGTCCATCATATAATCGAACTGGCGAAGGGCACGAAAGCAGCAATAGTAAGGCACGAAGGCCCACCTACTGCATGAGTCGGTGGAAGGGGTGAGAGGTGGCTATCCTGTCGCCCTTTAGCACGGCATCTTGTCCTTATACTTTAGTCGCCTTTTACGACATGCACGAGGAGAGATGCAGTGGGGCTATCCTTTTTAAACGCCGGTCCCACACGGTACTTAATTCATTATTCATCATTACATACGGATCTTCAAATCGCGGGTTAATAGCCTTTCCCCAGCGACATTAGTCCACCTCCAAGCCGGACTGGCACCTTCTCGGCGGTGAAATTGGCTGCGCCTGAGGCTTCGGCCTCGGGCATAGAGACCCAATTCGGAAGAAATAAAAAAAAAATGTTATATTAAAGCTTTTTCGTTTCACAAATTGTTTTATTACCAACTCCCGTACAAATGACCGAGTCTGAGGCGCGCTCCCTCCGCTTTAAGTGCCGCTTGTATACCGAGCAAATATTGAAAATGTCAATACGATATCAATGAAAAATAATTGAATTTCGTCTCCCCGGAGGTGTCCGCTTTCTCTCTCCCTCCCCTATAGGGTCCCGCAGGTTAAATAGTATGAACTCTTGTAATTTCGGCACGTCCATCTGTCGGTCAGTCGCATCTACACCGGTTCTAAAATATAGGTTCCCATCCGGTCGCCCTTTAGCATTGCATCTTGTCCTTATACTTTAGTCGCCTTTTAAGATAGGTACGAGGAGAGAAGCCGTGGGGCTATTCTTTTTAAGCGCCGGCCCCACACGGTACTTCATTCATCATTCATTACATAATAGAATATTGAAACTTTCCCGTTTCATAAATTGTTTTATTACCAACTCCCGTACAAATGACCCGAGTCTAAGGCGCGCTCCCTCCGCACTAAGTGCCGCTTGTATACCGAGCAAATATTGAAAATGTCAATACGATATCATTAAAAAATAATTGAATTTCGTCTCCCCGGAGGTGTCCGCTTTCTCTCTCCCTCCCCTTTAGGGCCCCGCAGGTTAAATAGTATGAAATCTTGTAATTTCGGCACGTCCGTCTGTCGGTTAGGTTAGGTTGTAATTTAGCAGAGTTCGTACAGCACAACACCGATTACTCTGCTTACTCCGATTGTCGGGAGGCGGAAGGCGTCAGCGTGTGGATAAACTATGCGACAAAACCCACTTTCTAAAGAGCATTCTCAGAGCTTCTACTTCCCACTTGACAGGTTTTTGTTTTCTACCGATAAAAAAAAAATATCATTATTTTTTCCTCGATAGAGACGAGAGTAAGCTTTGTTCGACCGCGAGACTGAGTGGTAGATAATATATTATAATGTTTTTCCGAACAATACTCACTACGGAAAGTAATCAGAGAACTGTCAGCTAGGAACAGCGAAGATGCAAAGCGTTCCGCGGCACTTTTGCGCTCGCAGCTTAGTTATAGAATAGTTGGTGGATACCACAGAGCATCAAATGCGCGCGCCCGCCCCTACTAGAGGCGCCGTGAGCGCGATTTCTCTACAACGGCGTTGAAACCTGTGGGCGTGGCCTATGACTTACATATGTGTGTTGTGCGTGTGCATTTGTTTTGTGCGTGTGCCTAACTTGCTCCTCTTTGTGTGTAGTGTCCATACTAGCACACACACACACATACGAAGCGCTAGCAGCTCAGCGTACGGTTATTGGGTTTCAAATATCATTGCTTAGGGCGCCTCTAGTAGGGGGCGCCCGCGGTAGGTATTTGATGCTCTGTGGTGGATACACATTATGTTCAGAAAGGCGTAGTGCACACCGCCTTTATATTTCTAATTTGAAATCAGTTTTCTGCGAACGACGAATTAGTGGTGACTACCCGCAATCCGTTGGCGCGGTTTTCTACGCGCTGGAGGCAGCGCATTGTGATTCAAGCATTCGGTCGTTCGTCACCCATTCATCGTGCGTGTCGGTCTTCATACGATATAATAAGGAAAAAGTTCGCCTAGTCAACGCTTACTATTCTATATAGATATCTATTCAGACATAAAGGAATCATTCCTAAAACGTATATGGCTACTTGAACTTCTATATCGTATACTAAACTTCATCAGATCAGATTGGTAGATTTCTGAAAACTTTTTTTTTTTTTTATGTAATCCGGTATGGGTGGCTTAGTCGGAGGGGCCAAAGCACTTGCTCCGACCAGCCAATATCACCTCCGAGAAGGTAGGTTCCATACCGGAGACTTTCCTGGATTGCTGGCTATACTGGACTAGAGGAGAACCACAACCGAGGCTGCTATGCGGCCATCTTACATACAGTACGTTGGTACCATCTCAGTCGACTACAATTTGAGCCTACCACCTAGTAAGGGGCAAGGGAAGGGACTCCCTTCCCTTACCCCTTACCAGGTGGTGAAGGGACCTACAGCTTTACACCGGTTCCGAACAGTGAAGCAGCAGGTATGCAGGCACGTATGCAGGTACATTTTTTCGTAGAAAAAACTCATTGGTACACGCCGACCGGATTCGAACCTCGGACCCCTCGCATGAGAAGCCGATGCCCAAACCACTCGGCCACCCGCCGCTTCATTAACATTATTTGATTAACTACGCTCGATAGAGAAATATCATGAAAACTACTCTGAATTTACTTATTGAACTTAACGTGACAAAACATTAAAAAAAAACATTCGTTGATTAAATATCTACATGTCTCGGTAGCTTTTACTTGTTTGATAAAATACGTAGTTTTGCAATAAAAAAAAATATTGAATTTTCGCTTACGCTAAAAATGTCAGTGTGATGCATCCTACTCAAACCCGAAAAACCGGGGTATCGCTATCTTGATCGCACGCAATCAAGGAATTCACACCGTGCTTACTTTTTTTTTTATGTAATCCGGTATGGATGGCTGAGTCAGAGGGGCCAAAGCACATGCTCTGACCAGCCAATATCACCTCCGAGAAGGTAGGTGCCATACCGGAGACTTCCCTGGATTGCTGGGTATACTGGACTAGAGGAGAACACAACTGAGGCTGCTATGCGGCCATCTTACATCCAGTACGGTGGTACCATCTCAGTCGACTACAATTTGAGCCTACCACATAGTAAGGGGCAAGAGAAGGGACATACAGTTTTACACGCGGTTCCGAACGGTGCAGCAGCAGGTCTAGGTATGCACGTAAATCTTTTCGTAGAGAAAACTCATTGGTACACGCCGACTGGATTTGAACCTCGGACCTCTCGCATGAGAAGCCGATGCCCAAACCACTCGGCCACTCGCCGCTTAAGTATACCTTAAGTCTCCATACAAGGTAAGCAAGCACGGTGCGAATTCCATGGTTGCAAGCAGGATAGCGATACCCCGGTTTTTTCGGGTTTGAGTAGGATGCATCACACATGCATGCATGAGTAGGATGCATTTCTGACGAAAAAAATTACGTGCATACCTACACCTACTGCTTCACCGTTCGGAACCGGTGTAAAATAGCTGTAGGTAGGACCCTTGCCTTGCACCTTACTAGGTGGTAGGCTCAAATTGTAGCCGACTGGGTTCGTACCACCGTACTGTATGTAAGATAGCCACATAGCAGCCTCGGTTGTGGTTCTCCTCTAGTCCAGTATAGCCAGCAATCCAGGGAAGTCTCCGGTATGGCACCTACTTTCTCGGAGGTGATATTGGCTGGCCGGAGCATGTGCTTTGGTCCCTCCGACTCAGACACCCATACCGGATTACATAAAAAAAAATACTGCCGATTCATGCCTTCATTTGACTGCTCCAGTTTTCGAGCGACGATAGTTGATCTGCATACTATTTTAAATCTAAGACCACGTCTACGTCACTGGGGACTATGTGTTATGCAAGCGATCGCGCTTGCGCGTAGATGTGTGAGTTTATACTCCGCGGACGTCAGCCTCGGTAGCTCTGTGGTACGGTCGGTCGACTCTGAGCGCGGTCAGCACTTGGATGGGTGACCGCTCGACCGTTGGAGGCTGACCGTGGTTCGGATTCCACGTATAACTGTAGGTCCCTTCCTTTCTTACCTTTCTAGGTGGTAGGGTTTTCCCGGCCGGATTGGCACCACCGCACTGAGCGAAACGTCGGTCGAAATGGCTATGTGAATAGTTCATGTTTTCCGTCCAGTCAGTTTAGCTGACATGAAATGAAGGGAAGCACTGACATGGCACCTAGTTCACCCGGTATTATGGCCTAACATCACGCATGTTGTAGGTGATGTAGCCAACCGTGTCGGTTTCCATAAAAAAATATTTTATCTTAATTATTATTATAAGGAATACCATATACCTATATATGATTTTTTTTAACATTCCGTTGCCGGCCCTGTCAAGGAATTTATCTGTATCAAAAACTAAGTAGTTTCTGAAAATGCATTGTGGAAAATATCGAATTTCCTCACTATTGTTTTTTGAATCTAATTAGTTTTTGATTCAGATACCCCCCATGCAACATATATTTCCCCCCAAGTACAGTCTCGGGTCCTTCAAGAGGGGCGTGAATGGGCACCTGTCAGGCCGGCGTGGCATTCGCAACCCCCGCATACGACCGAATGTCCATGGGCGTCGCTAGACACCTTATGGGTGGCTCGGCGCCATATGTCGCGCTAGCAATAATAAAAAAAAAACATATAAACATAAGCATACTGCCAAAATCGTAACCCAACTTTAGGCTTCGATATAGTCATAGATGAAAAACGATTTGATCTGACGTGCTAGCAAATAAAATATACTTTTAATATTCAAGCCCAAATGAATGAAAATATATGGATCACTGAGTCGAAAATGTTTAATTAGCCGTTACAGAAAACGCCATATTGTTTCAATTCAATTGTGAACGAGCACGACAAATATTTTCCCTTAATATTCACCGCCCCCTCGGCTTCTTGCCTCGGTAAGGGCACAACAAATTGGTTTTATGAAAGCGTCTCTCCCGTAGGGTGCGGGGCAATTTATAAAAAGGGTTATAAATAGACACATAAGGGCCGAGTAAATATAGCGTGAGAACCCTCTCGTCCCCGCGTCTGCGGAGAGTCGTGAATATTCTGGAAATGTACCCCCATATACTACCACCCCTAACTTTTCCACCCCATTCACCCCGCCAAGAGACGAAAGGAAAACAAAGGATGAAACCAATCAATCCTTTGGCGAAAGTTTATGTCAAGGCCGACTACTAAATTATTCCTATATATTTATATTAAACCTTTTTTAAATTTATATTCTAGATAAACTATTTTGATTTGATTTAATACATAATACACTACTACACTATATACCACACACTGTATCCCGACAATCGGGGTCAGCATAGTAATCGGTGTTGTGCTGCGAGAAATTTGGTAAATTATAGCAAAACACCGACCACCACGTTTAGCAAAGTCTTAGGACAAGATAACTATCAAGCAGCAAGTAAGGCACGAATACCTACCTGCTGCCTGACTCGGTGGAAGGACCGCATCAAGGTGAGAGGTGGCTTGTCTGTCGCCCTTTAGCACGGCATCTTGTGCTTATCCCTTAGTCGCCTTTTAGGATATGCACGGGGGGAGATTAGAATATAAAATATATATTTGTATTTATAAGTAATTTATAAATAAATACTAGCTTTTGCCCGCAGCTTCCCTCGCGTGAAATTCGAATTTAAAAGAAGAATTTAAGTAAGCCCGCTACCGTACCTTTATTTCGGCGCGCGGAACAAAACGGTTTGTATGAGAGCCACATCTTGGCGTCACCGGAAATTTATTTAGCCTATCCTGCGTCACGTATAGGTAAATGTGCTTGTACTAAGTTTCATCGAATTCAGATGATCGGTTTAAGAGTTATGGAGGAACATACATACATAGGCTGTTCCGAAAATTTTTAGTGAAATGAAAAATAGTTAGAATATGAAAAAAAATTATTTACAGCTTTTCAAAATATTTCCCTCCAATCCCTATGCACTTATGCATTCGGGTGAACCAGGTTTCAAAACATTTAAAAAACGTATCTTGCGGGAGGTCGAAAAATAACAGCCGAAATTCTTCGACGGCCTCGTCTGCAGTGTTAAATTTTCGCCCGCGAAGCATTTTTTTTACCGTGGGAAATAAAAAAAAATCGCATGGAGCTAAATCTGGGCTGTACGGAGGATGGGATAACCTTTTTACCCCCGAAGTTGTCAAATAGTCCATGTTTTTACCGGTGTGTGAGCGGGCGCGTTATCTTGGTGAAAAAGAATGCCACGGACGCCGCTCCTTGGGCGCTCGCTATTCAACTCCCCGAAAGCTTGAGGCAGACAAACTTCGCAATACCAATCTTCAGTTCAGCCTGAATCTCCCGATGTGTAATGTGTCTATTCTCCCGCAATAGCCACTCTACCCTGATGACGTTTTAATGAGTGACTGCAGTTGATGGTCGGCCGGGTCTGGGGTCATCGTTTAGGTTCTCTCGACCACGTTTAAATTCACGAAACCAATAAGTAACTGTTGCTAACGCAAGAGCAGACTCCCCAAAAGCAGCTTGCAAATTTTCGTGAGACTCCTTGAAGGTTAACCCTAGTTTATAAGCATAGAAAATCATAACACGAAAAGCTTCTCGCGAGACGTCCATTGTTGCAAATAAAATATGAGTGACGGATAACCGTTAAAAATATTTAAAAAAAGAACTACACGTAGGTGGCTAATAATTTTCATCAAGGAGATTTGTATTTAAATTAGCCGTCAAATCAAAATAGTTTCAGGAAAAAAAAAATTGTATTTATTCTGTGGCTAACAATTTTCGGAACAGCCCACGTACATATATAGAGAAGATTTCTAAAAATTGTAAATTTAGATTTAGAATAAATAGAGTCTACAAAACGTAGTATCTCATAAAAAAAGTAACTTACTCCATGACCATCCCTTCATCAGCCTGTATCGGTCCACTGCTGGACATAGGCCTCTCCCAAGGCACGCCACCACACGCGGTCTTCCGCTCTTCTCATCCATCCACTCCCGGCTACCTTTTTTAGGTCATCTGTCCACCTAGCCGGGGGACGTCCCACGCTACGTTTGCTTGTACGTGGCCTCCATTCGAGCACCCGTCTACCCCATCGGTTGTTGGGTCTGCGACAGATGTGCCCAGCCCACTGCCACTTCAGCTTGCTTATTTTCTTAGCAATGTCGACTACCTTAGTTCTTTGACGTATCACGTCGTTACGGATTTTATCGGTCCATCCTTACCGGACCATCCCTTACAGATTTATTATAGTATACATGATAAAAAGTATACGTACTTATACAATAGTATTTTTTTATTTTATGTTATATATATATATATATGTATTTTACACCTGCTGCTTCACCGTTCGGAACCGGTGTAAAACTGTAGGTCCCCTCCCTTGTGCCGCACTAGGTGGTAGGCTCAAATTGTAGCCGACTGGGTTGGTGTACCACCGTACCGGATGTAAGATGGTCGCATAGCAGCCTCGGTTGTGTTCTCCTCTAGTCCAGTATAGCCAGCAATCCAGGGAAGTCTCCGGTATGGCACCTACCTCCTCGGAGGTGATATTGGCTAGTCAGAGCATGTGCTTTGGCCCCTCTGACTCAGCCACCCATACCGGATTACATTAAAAAAAAATGTAGCTATGTATATGTTTACTTACATTTATTTAATCCTCCTTAAACTTGCGGACTAATGCAGGGCTGTTCGGATTGTTGATACGACGTCTGAAGACGCCCAGGCACAGATTACTTAATAGTTACTTCGTAACAGATAAATCACTCCATAGAAAATGTTCCTACCTTCGGGCTTTAATAGCCTACTGTTTCACATCGCCAATCGCTGCGTGCGAAAATGTACCTTAACGATCGAGTGTAAAGTGGTTATTGCTTTGCAGCTGCGCGCAGTTGCGTGGACGAGCGTCTATGTATACTTCGCGCGGCTGATGAATTTGTACTGAAAAAGACCGCCGGCGGCCCGTCGGGCGATAGGTAGTTAGCGCGCGCAAGTACATAGAGTGCGTGAGGCCTGCCCAGGCCCCTACATTTCCTCTTTCTCTCTCTCTCTCTCTCTCTCTCTCCTCTTTCCGCTGCGCCATCCTCTCCCTCGACAGCCGCCCCACGGCCATAGTTTAAACAGACTAGTTAACCGTCTTCATACAAGCGCGCAACCGCGCGCACGCTGCTGTCCGTACACAACCACTACTTACATTCTCACTTCCCTCGCTTGTAGTCAGTGATGGCCGCCCCGCACTCGGTTTTTTTTTTTTTTTTTGGAAACTGACACGATTGACTACTTCTCTCTCTCTCTCTCTCTTTCTTTCTCTCTGTCTCTCTTTAGCTCTCTTTCACTCTCTTTCACTCACTTTCTCTCTCTTCTTCTCTCTTTCTCTCTCTCTCTCTTTCTATCTGGAATTGCATCTCCACCATAATGGGCTCACTACCTATCAATTGTGGTAGTGTTGTGAGTTGTGACAGCCCTGGTGGCTCGGCGCAGCGCAGATAATTATTTTCAAAATGGGCTCCAGTTACCCTACTCGTCTCCTTTTACTATGCCACGGCCGAATGACGCCGCCCCCAAGCGACTTTTTTTTTCGACATTCTTACGATATTTATTATGTAGGAGTAAATCTTCATTCCACTCGCCCCCGCCCGTGTAGAAAGTCGCTATTAGCGACGTGGAAACGTTGTCTACAGTAATTAATTAATTAAAGTTTCATTTCATTAATTTCGTTCTGCCGCCAGCTTCATAGCTCGCTTCATAATTCACTGGCGGGACGCTGGAATTAAATTTAATAAATCACAAAATGCCGCCACTCTTTGACTGGAGTTGTGTGAGCGGTCGTGGATGTCACCGAAAACGTGTGTGACTCGTGGGACCCACTGACTCTGTACCACCATGACTCATAGTCTCAATAGATCTAATATTCTGGACTCGTGGTCCCAATTCTAGGTGGGACCACGAGTCAAGGTTATAGATAGATAGATAGATAGAAAATTCTTTATTGCTCCAGTAAACATTAAACAGTAACAAATACATTAGAAAATTGACATAAGGTGCAAAGGCGGACTTATCCCTTACAGAGATTTCTTACAGTCAACCTTTGGATGTTTGAGATTCGATAATATAGTGGAATGTAAGTAGGTAGTAGCAAAAGAGTTAAACGTGAGAATTGAAGATAAAATAATAATAAGAATACTTATCAACAATACATATATAATTTTGTCAGCCTCGATAGCTCAGTGGTGCAGACAGTCAACTGTCGCTATTGAATGTTAAGCAACGCTGGGCGCGGTCAGTACTTGGATGGGTGACCGCTGACCGTTGGAGGCTGACCGAGGTTCGGATTCCTCGTAAAACTGTAGGTCCCTTCCCTCCTAATCTTACTTGGTGGTAGGGTTTAACCCGCCCGGTTTGGTACCACCGCACTGAATGAAACGTCGGTCTAAACGGCTATGTAAATAGTTTGTGTTTTCCGACCAGTTCAGTGTAGCTGCACGATCAAAGGGGGAAGCACTGACATGGCACCTAGTTCACCCGGTGTTATGGGCTGACATCACGGACGTTGTAGGTGATGTAGCCAACCGTGTCAGTTTCCATAAAAAAAAAAAAAAACATATAAGTACATGCTAGTAAAATATAAGCCATACATGTGTCAACACAAATAAATTACTAAATATATAGAATATTAGTCCCCCCAACTGATAAAATACAGTTATTTATTACAATAATAAATAAATACATGAGTTGTTACGAATCTCAGGAGGCAACAGGCTTCAAATTATCTCGAGCATTACTCACCAGCAGGAGTCCTTGGATAGGCGGCGGTTAGCGAGTTGCCGTCCTCCACTCTGGTATGGCACTTCACTTCCACAGGCTAATGTTCATGCGCATGCGATATTACCGAGGATATTACTACAAATTGATGAAGGCGCTGAATGCCATACAGTTGTTTCGATAGTAAGAGTTCAATGTCAATGGTTTGATAACGAGAGATTGATTTTCGATGCTCAACGAACGATAGCTGATTACGACTAACTACTCCGGCCGCGCGCGGAGGAGACGCGGGGCGGTGTGTCCGGCGCGCGGGGGAGGGGCTCCAAGCAGGCAATAGCCATTTCGCCGCCGGAGCGCCGTGGTATACTTCTGCTGTAAAACAATGCATCAAGACTCCTTCCACCCATGAGACCTGAGATTTCGTTGTCGATGAACGAAAACAAGCTAATTAGAGAATAATTTATTGTGGCTAGTAACAAACAAACAATGATACATCTAACAAATAAAACTAAACATGCGAAGACTAAACATGAGTATTAAACTACTTACTTACAAGTTAAACTTAAAAGACTAACTAGGTGGTAGGGTTTATTCCGCCATTCCAAATGATTTGAAATGAATTGAAATAAAAACATGCAAAGCGGTTCAAATATACATTAGCTCCGACACTAGATTTGCATCTGTCACGCAAGAGCCGTTCTTCAGTAGGCCACCGTGTGTAAGGCTTTTGCGCTCATCTAACTCCTACCTATGCTTATAATTTAAATATACAAAATGATAATACAAGACAAGCCAAATAATAAATAAATAAATAAATAAATCGGACTCGCTCACCGAAGTTTCTGCACTTTGTCAAGTGTTATGGGCTGACATCACGGATGTTGTACATGATGTAGCCAACCGTGTCAGTGACTAGAAACATGGAAATTTGAATTAAAGCTGCTGAGAATAAATAAATAATGACGTATTTCAGGGTTTTGAAATTTTCACATATTAAGGGGGAAAACGGGGGGTGACAATTTGGGGGGTGAAAGTTTGTATGGGAGTATTGGATTTTTTAAAGGTAGGAACTTGAAAATCATAATTATAACTATTCACATCATAAATAAATAACGACGTGTTTCGGGGTTTTTGGATTTTCAGATTTTAAGGGGGGGAAACGCGTGTTAAAGATTGTATCGGAGTATCGGTTTTTTTTTTAAAGGAAAATCATAATTATAGCTACTCATCATTAATAAATAACGACGTGTTTCAGGGTTTTTGGATTTTCAGATTTTAAGGAGGGGGGGGGGGAGGGGGGGGGGGGAAGCGGGGTGATAATTTGTATGTGGGTATCGGTTTTTTTAAAGGTAGGAACTTGAAAATCATAATTATAGCTACCCATCATTAATAAATAACGACGTATTTCAGGGTTTTTCGATTTTCAGATTTTAAGGGGAGGGAAACGGGGGGTGACAATTTGTATGTGAATATCGGTTTTTTTAAAGGTAGGAACTTGAAAATCATAATTCTAGCTACTCATTCAATGTACAGCCAAAATGGCTGCTCCCGGGATGAGAGTGCCGTGCGCGCGCCATCACGTCGTGAGGTTGTTAGTTGTTGCGTTTTATGAACGCTCTTAGCTGACCAGTCCTTATTACTCTTGGCGCAGTCTCACAACATTATTTATGTACTAGCTTTAGCCCGCGGCTTCGCTCGCGGTAGACTCGGTTTAATAGCAAATCCGATTTAAACGCAAATACACAATCTAGAGAAAACACACAAAAAATTAAACTGTGATTGACGTATTGTAGAATTTGACTTTGTTCTACTGAAGATGTGTAAGTTTGGAATCTACCATTTATTAATTATGTGCGATATTGCTTTTATTTTATTATTGTAATAATATTTAAATTTTGGACTATTTTATATATATTTTTAAATCTTTGACGTGTCCCATAGTGGAAACATTTTATTTATATCAAATTGTATAAACCCACTCAACAGGAAATAAACGATTTTGACTTTGACTTTGTATGCTTATAGATCCTCCTACTCCTACTTACGTAGTACTAGTACTATCTACCTAATTTAGCGTTAAATTATTTTATGTAGAGTCAATAAACTTTTCAATGAAATTGTCAGCCTCGGTAGCTCAGTGGTGCAGTCGGTCGACTGTTATTAAGCAACCCTGGGCGCGATTAGTACTTGGATGGGTGACCGCTCGACCGTTGGAGGCTGACCGTGGTTCGGATTCCATTTAAAACTGTAGATCCATTCCCTTCTTACCTACCTAGGTGGTAGGGTTCAACCCGCCCGGGTTGGTACCACAGCAATGAATGAACGTCGGCCGAAACGGCTATGTAAATAGTTTGTGTTTTCCGTCCAGTTAAGTGCAGCCGGCACGACCGAAGGGAAGCACTGACATGGCACCTAGTTCACTCCATGTTATGGGCTGACATCTCGGATGGTGTAGGTGATGTAGCCAACCGTGTCAGTTTCCATAAAAAAAACCTG
The DNA here is from genome assembly GCA_946902875.1 of Nematopogon swammerdamellus. Lineage (NCBI taxonomy): Eukaryota > Metazoa > Arthropoda > Insecta > Lepidoptera > Adelidae > Nematopogon > Nematopogon swammerdamellus. The sequence goes on from OX336333.1 coordinate 2,164,434, forward strand.
GGCGCGGTCAGTACTTGGATGGGTGACCGCTCGAACTTTGGAGGCTGACCGTAGTTCGGATTCCATTTAAAACTGTAGATCCATTCCCTTCTTACCTTACTAGGTGGTAGGGTTTATCCCGCCCGGGTTGCTACCACCGCACTGAACGAAACGTCGTCGGTCGAAACGGCTATGTTTCCCATAGCTCAAGGAATCCTATTTTGGGAAACAGGGATCATTTGAAAGTACTGTAATTTGTATGAACAATAAAAAATTTCTTTCTTTCTTTCTTTCTATGTAAATAGTTCGTGTTTTCCGTCCAGTTCAGAGTAGCCGACATGAAATGAAGGGAAGCAATTACATGGCGCTTTGTTCAATAGGGTGTTATGGATCGACATCACGGATGTTGTAGGTGATGTAGCCAACGTGTCAGTTAAAAAAAAAAGATAGAATTTACAAGTAATAAAAATATCGTAATATTTGAAAGTCAACAGCGTACGTCCTTGAAAACCCAAGAGTGTCCGAACTTCGTAGTAACGCCTGCATACTAAATCACATTTGCTCAGGGGTGGTATTTGGAATGTATATTCGATTGGGACCGCGCTGCGGTGGGGCAAGTCCCCACTGAACACCCGCGCATGTGGCGTCCCAAATCTGAGTTTTCCTCACTCCGGGGGCATTAGGTATATTGAGTTTGCGTATTTGCGGCTCTCTCGATACTTTTTAGATTCGAACTCGCTGGTGAGGTTAATACAATTTGTTTTTTTTTATGTAATCCGGTATGGGTGGTACAGTCGGAGGGGCCAAAGTATATGCTCCGACCAGCCAATATCACCTCCGAGAAGGTAGGTGCCTTACCGGAGCCTCCCAGGCTTGCTGGCTGTACTGGAATAGAGGAGAACACAACCAATGCTGCTATGCGGCCATCTTACATTCAGTGCGGTGGTGCCAACCCAGTCGGCTACAATTTGAGCCTACCACCTAGTAAGGGGCAAGGGAATGGACCTACAGTTTTACACGCGCTATCGAACGGTGAAGCAGCGGGTGTAGGTATGCACGTAAATTTTTTCGTCAGAAAAAACTCATTGGTACAAGCGCCGCCGGATTCGAATCTCTGACCTCTCGCAAGAGAAGCCGACGCCCAGACCACTCGGTCAACGTCGTCTGTCAGTTTTTCTAACGCCAGGTTTTTTTTTTTGCCTAAAAATCTTAAAGCAAAACATTTTGGGAAGCGCAGAGCTTAGGATATAAATAAATTATAAAGCGTACATGTCGGCAAGTGCGGGAAGTCCCACGTGGATAAAAATAAATTGGAAAGTCCAGCCGCAAAGTACATACAATGAATACATTGGACAGCGCAAACAGAGCAGCTTTCAGTACGCTTCAGATAATATATCAGATCAGAGTGTTCATTTAATGCCGATTTTAACCGACTTCAAAAAAGGTTATCAATTCGACCCGTATGTATGTAATATCGTTGGAATTGCACAATATTCGTATATTATGTTATTCTATGTGGGCTTCTAAACAGGTGTGCCAAATTTCATAAGTTTATGTAGATTTGTATATGTATATTTGTATGTATGTATGTTTGTATGTTTGTCCACGAATTTATCGTAAACTAGAAACTAAATTGGCATAATTCTTTATTGTATTAAGTATCTTCCAACTTAGGGAATAGCGCAAGTTTCATCAAAATCGGTTCAGTAGTTTTCAAGATATATACTGTTAAGTGTGTACTAATAACTGAAAAAAAACACGTCGTCTGTTTAACGCCCAATTCTATGCAGAATATGTTATGTGATATAACTATAGCTAAAAAGAGTGAAATAATAAAAACAACCGGCCAAGTGCGAGTCTAACTCGCGCACCGAGGGTTCCGTATCGCCATGTCATGGTCCGCGCAACTCACGCCATTTATGGCGTGTTTATGAAATGCTTCATATTAGTTAAAATTCATTTTTAACTTTTTCTTATTATTATTATTTGTTGTTATATCGGCCATAATAACACATATTCTGTGAAAATTTCAACAGGCTACCTATTACGGTTCAAGAGATACAGCCCTCGGACAGACGGACAGACGGACGGACAGACAGACAGACAGACAGACGGCGGCGTAGGCTTAGTAATAGGGTCCCGTACCGAATACGGAACCCTAAAAACATTATTATTGTTCACCCGGTGTTATGGGCTGACATCGCGGATGTTGTAGGTGATGTAGTCAACCGTGTCAGTTTCCATAAAAAAAACACAGTTTCTTCTAGCAATAAAGCATTTTCTATCCATCTACTTTCTTTCCCTACGAAGATTTTCAAGCGACAATGCTTGCGTCTTTAGCCCGGTAGTAGGTAGCGACGATCCGCGCCCACACGCCTGGTCTCCACCCGCAAAACCTTCCTCCCGCCACATCCGGGGAGTTTACCCGGCTCCTTGCTTTTTCTTTCAGTATTTTTTCCTTTGAGGAGGAAGTAATTAGTTTTCTGTATAATATTCGTGGTTGCGTTGCGTGCCTAACTCCCTTTTGTGGCTTACAATAAATTAACTATGTAGGATGAAATTAGAAATCTAATTGTAAGGAATTTGATTAATTAATAGTTGATAATGGATGTGGTTGTAACTCTTTTTATTTTTAATTAGCTTTTGCATGTCCCCGTGCATGTCGTTAAAGGCGACTAAGAAATGGGCAAAGTTATGTATCTGAGCCAACAATAAATATATTTTATTTCATTTCATTTCAAGTGCCGTGCTAAAGGGCGACAGGATGCCACCTTTCAACTTGGCGCGGTCGTGCCTTACTTGATAATTATCTTGTCCTAATACATTGCTAAAAATGGCGGTCGGTGTTGTGTTGTAATTTACAAGAGTACTTGCAGCATAACACCGATTCCTCTGCTTACCACGATTTTCGAGATACAGCGTGTGGTGTGTATGTATGCACGTTGTAGTTATAATACATTTGGGCGAGTATCGTATTCTCCTCTAGTCCAGTATAGCCAGCAATCCAGGAAAGTCTCCGGGGTATGGCACCTACCTTCTCGGAGGTGATATTGGCTGGTCGGAGCATGCGCTTTGGCCCCTCCGACTCAGCCACCCATACCGGATTACTTAAAAAAAAAAACGAAATACTGTAAAACTGGTCAAGTGTAAACGGTGCCTCAAGCCAGGTTTAATCGTGACGTGTGCGGTATTCGGAGGGCCGCCGCAGGCTCCGCGGCTGGCTGTACGAATAAAGGTCAGCTGGTACTCGCACGCAGCGTTTGTCGTTTCCGCACGAACTGACATCTTTATTTGCTTTTCCGAGGATCGTGCACGGAAATCGCGGTGTAGTGACAATCATACGTACATGCATGGTTTAAATACATGGGTTAAACCCTACCACCTAGTAAAGTAAGCAGGGAAGTGACCTACAGTTTAACGTGTAATCCGAACCACGGTCAGCCTCCAACGGTCGAGCGGTCACCCATCCATCCACTGGCCGCGCCCAAGTGTGCTTATGATCCGACCGACAGTCGACCGAGCGCACCACTGAGCTACCTAGGCTGACAAAATACGCTAATATATTGTTTTCAGCACTCGATAAAGTTTTAAAATGTGCCAGCAGTCATATTTCTTGAAAATGTGCCAGCAGTCATATTTCGTGAAAATGTGCCAGCAGTCATATTTCGTGAAAATGTGCCAGCAGTCATATTTCGTGAAAATGTGCCAGCAGTCATATTTCGTGAAAATAAAACGAGCCCCTCTTCACCGTGGACCGTGTCATGCTGACCTACTGCAATGGGTCTCACGTAGAGAATGCACCTATAGTCCGGCCGCTGAGAGAATGCGTTCCTGACGCGTCTGTCAGTTGGTCATTTCATCACTCATTTTACAAGTTTTAATTACTCACTCCTGCAACTGCACGTTCGAACTAAGCTAATTATGGCCATTTTTCTATTGTTTATACGGTTTCGTACTATTTTGACTAGCTTGTCGCACTTTTTAGGTAACCTAGACTGACATTACTGTTACCAATTGACAGACGTCAGGAACGCATTCTCTCAGCGGCCGTACTATAATATCCGCTATTCTAGGCAATTGTGCTCTCAACAGAATGTCTCAATGTAGTGAATGGCGTCGTGAAGAGGGGCCTTTATGTGTACTCTCGCCGGCTCCTTGGCGAGAGGACACTCGACGCAGGACAAGGAGATTTGTGCGTCCTAACTATAGATCTGATCCCAAGAATAAAACTGGTAAACGAAGATGTAGGTAACCTTGTGACGTAGTTTTCAAAATGTTTCGAACATGTGGCATTTTATTTTCATAGAAGTACAAACGCGCACGTACAAACTTTACTGCAAGGCAAAGTCAGCTCGGACGTCTGAAGCGTTTGTGCATTGATTTTTTTAAATGTTTTTTTATTGAAACTTACTCGGTTGGCTACATCACCTACTGAAACCTTGATGTCATCCCAGAACACCTTGGTGAACTAGGACCCATGTCAGTGCTTTCCTTCATTGGTTGTGATTGGCTCTTTTCGAATTCGTAACCCACCTCGCCCGCTGGCCTTACCTCGGCCTCCCCGCTCCTATTATATGCTTGCGGTTAAATAGTCCCGACTAGGGTTATAATATAAATGACGATTCGTGCCTGAGGCCCAGTTTACACTTGGCGAGTAAATACAGTTTGAATACTCGCCCAAGTGTGTGATACCTAAAACGTGCATACATACACACCGCACGCTGTATCCCGACAATCGGGGTAAGCAGAGTAATCTGTGTCGTGCTGCCGGGTGATTCGTACAAGCGAGTACTTGTTTGACTGATTCGAGTGCTCGACACGTGTAAATACGCCACGACGCGAACCAAGTAGGCGGCGGAGACGAAGGAAGCTAGCTGTAATAATAATAGTCAGTGGGAGGAATCCCCATCGCTCATCCAATTACCAGCTCGTCTGAGTTCGCCCGGCATCTCCCTCTCCCCCCTCCCCCTCTCCCCTGGTCTAAGATCCGGAATAAGGAGGATATATCCTCATCTGTTATTCAGTCAGTCAGTCAGTCAGTCAGTCAGCGTGTAAGCGTCCACTGCTGGACATACGCCTCTCCAATTTTCCTCCAGTTCTCCCGGCCTTCAGCGGTACGGAACCACTGCTTTCCGCCGACGCACTTGATGTCGTCGTCCCACCTGGCGGGTGGTCTTCCCACACTCCGTTTTCCTGTCCACGGCCGCCAGTGTAGAACACGGTTACTCCAACGGTCGTCGTCTCTTCGGCTGACGTGTCCAGCCCACTGCCACTTGAGCTTAGCCACCCGGTATCCAATATCGACTACTTTGGTGCGTCGGCGGATTTCCTCGTTACGCACCATATCACGTAGCGATATTCCCAGCATGGCTCGCTCCATTGCTCTCTGGGCAACTTTCAACCTTTGGACTACACCGACCGTCAGAGTCCACGTTTCACACCCGTACGTCATAACCGGGAGAACACACTGGTCATATATACGGGTCTTTAAATTTTGCGGAAGGTCAGACCTCAGGGCGAATTTTAACTTTCCGAAGGCAGCCCAACCCAGTTGAATCCGTCTTTCGACCTCCTTTAGCAGACCTTGTCTACCAAGCCGCAGAATTTGACCGAGATATACGTACTCTTCAACCTGTTCGATCACTTCTCCGTCAATAACAATTTGTCCTCCTGCCATAACCTCGGTCGCCATGACCTTGGTTTTGTCCCGGTTCATCTTCAGACCCACCTTCATCGACGCTGTATAAAGGTCTTCCAACATGGTCTGAAGCTGATCTCGGGAATTTGACAAAAGAACAATGTCATCGGCGAAACGCAGATGACTGAGATTATCTCCATTAACGTTAATACCCATGTTGTCCCACTCAAGCGTCTTGAACACATCTTCCAATGCGTTTGTGAAGAGCTTGGGTGAGATCACATCCCCCTGCCTTACGCCTTTACCAAGGGGGATGGGTTGGGTATTTTCGTGGAGCCTCACAGTCATCGTCGCGGACCGATACAGATTTCGGAGCACCTCGATGTAGCGGTGGTCGATTCTGCACCTCAGGAGGGAGTTTTCGACAGCCCATTTTTCAACAGAGTCGAACGCCTTCTCATAGTCGACGAAGGCTAGGAAGAGCGGTTTATTGTACTCCTCGCACTTTTGCACCACTTGTCTCACAGTAAATATGTGGTCCATGGTGCCGTATCCTTTCCTAAATCCAGCTTGCTCACGAGGCTGGTGCTGGTCCAGCCTCTGTGTCAGCCGACTCGTGATGACTCTTGAAAAGACCTTGTACACGTGGCTAAGAAGTGAGATAGGTCGATAGTTTTTCAACTTCGCCCTATCCCCCTTCTTGTGAAACAAGACAACGACACTATTTCGCCATGCGGCCGGAACTACACCATTTTCAAGAACTGCATTGAACAGTTTCTGCAGTTCCTTCAAGATTGGTCGTCCGCCAGCATTCAGCAGCTCTGTCGTTATCCCGTCGTCACCTGGAGCCTTGTGTTTTTTGAGTCCTTTCAAGGCAGCCTTTATCTCATAGACACTAATCTCGGGCAGATCCTCCGTATAGTGTCTAGTGAGCGGCGCACGCCTATCAGAGTCGACTGGTTTGCTTGGACTCGGGGCAGGAATTGCTGCCGAGTACAATTCACCATAAAATTCCTCCACCGCCTCAAGTCTATCCGGCTTTTTTGCGGTGACAACCCCATTCGCTCGCTCGAGTTTCGAAATTTGGTTAGCGCCAGTAGAGAAGGCACGGGCAAACACTTTGCTGCCTCGATTTTCCTCTATAACGCGCTCAACCAACTTCATGTTCTCTCGGCGAATATCGCGGCGAATGGACTTGCTTATGGTCTTGTTGAGGTTCCTGTGCACGACACTGCTCCGGGTCTCCGGTTTCATATTCCGTCGTGTTTCCAGGAGCCTCAACGTCTCTGCGGATAACTTGCTGCGGGGTGCCTGTCGACTTTTACCGAAGTGCTGCTCTGCAGTGTCCGTTAGTGCGGATACGAAGCCCGTATACACCTTGTCGATGTCGGCATCCTCATCTCGCGGCGTCAAGCTAAAAGCATCCTCGAGTTTAGCTTCGAAATTTTCGAGCGTCTCGTCCGGTATGTTCAGCTTGGCCAGCGGTTTGTGGATGAGTTTGCGCCGTTCCATCTTGAGGTTTAGCTTCAGCGTACCTCGCACTAGTCGGTGATCGCTACCAGTATCGAAGCGGTTAAGGACAGTAACGTCTATACACGACGATTTACTGTCCGCCAGTATGTAGTCGATCTCGTTTCGCGTACAACCGTCGGGGCTGGCCCACGTCCATTTCCTTTTCTCCTTTTTCAGGAAAAAGGTATTCATGGCGTGGAGCTGGTTGGCCTCGAGATAGTTGACTAACATCTGGCCGCGTCGATTTCTGACACCGATACCGTACGGACCTACTGCTCTGTCTCCCTTCAGAGGCTTGCCCAGTTTGGCATTAAAATCTCCCATCACGTACTGGAAGTGGGATTTGTTGGTTTCTAAGGCTTTCGATACATCCTCGTAGAACTGCTCCACCTCGTCGTCAGCGTGCGAACTCGTGGGAGCGTATACCTGCACCACCTTCAGCTGATACCGCTTGTTCAGCCTGATGATGATGTAGGCCACTCTGTCCGACACGCTGTCGATTTCAATGATGCTGTTCACGAGGCTGCGCCTCACCATAAATCCCACTCCACCTTCCGATTTTTGAGGATTCCCTCTGAAGTAAAACAGATTGCCAGAACGTAACACTTCAGTCTCTTCGCCCTTTCTTCGGACCTCACAAAGACCCAGAATGTCCCATTTTATATAAGCCAGCTCCTGTTCCAGCTCGACCAGTTTCTCGTGCGTTCTCATTGTCCGTATATTGTAAGTAGCCAAGTGTAGTTGGGTGTGGCAGCCAGATCTAACCCAGGGATTCTTAGCACCCCTCACCCCGCCGGAACCTGGACCGCCGCCACGATGATCCGGAATAGCGGGGCCGCTGGGAACTAGGGGCCGAGGTACTGTTTTACTATTCATGGAGGTTTTTGGCCATAAATCGCCACGTTGGCCAAACGTCTTGGCGAGTCTTCCGCTCTCGTCAGCCTTAGGATTGTAATAACTACGGTATTACGCACCTAAGTATCCAGGATACACCGCGAGGAGGTGTGAGTCGGAAATTGGAGAAAGAATTTCACTCCGCCACTACTTCACCATCGTGCGATGGGGCAGCATTAGCAGGAGATCAATTCAGTCCCCCGTTTATATCCCATTCATCTGTTATTCGGATAAGATATATTTTATATAGAAGATAACATGTGGAAAATAGATGGCGACGAGGTTGCTTAGCTTCATCTTGACCCAAATGACCTTGACCCAAATGACCTTCACCACAATGACCTTGACTCCAATGTCCTTGGCACCTTATCTTCGAAACTTTTACGGACCTATGCAATTCAGAAAAGAATTTTTAGTACTTTTGAGATATTGAAGAAAATCTGAAAAAAATATTCATAGAAAATTTATGAGGGTTTCTTACCGTACGGGACCTTATTACTAAGCCTGTGGCGTCTGTCCGTCCGTCCGTACGTCTCTCCACATATGAAGGGCTGTAACTTTGAGGATGGTAATACGTAGTTGGTTGAAATTTTCACGGAAAAAGGGTTAATATGGCCGATTCTAACAATTAATAATAATAAAAAACGAATAAAGGTTAAATAACAAAAAACAAGTAAATAATTTATGTAAATAGCCTGTCAAGCTTCCCCAGAAGGCTTCCCCAGCTTCACCAATAGGTGACCACTCGGACGTTGGAGGCTGACCGTGGTTCGGATTCCACGTTAAACTGTGTAGGTCTCTTCCATTCTTACCTTACTAGGTGGTAGTGTTTATCCCGGCCTGGTTGGTACGAAACGGTCGAAACGGCTATGTAAATAGTTCGTGTTTTACGTCCAGTTCAGTGTAGCCAACATGAAATTAAGGGAAGCACTGACATGGCACCTAGTTCACCCGGTGTTATGGGCTGACATCACAAATGTTGTAGGTGATGTTAGCCAACCGTGTCAGTTATTATTTTATTCAGATTTTTTCCAAGTAATAGCAACATTTTAGAGGCTTCAATATCGAAATAGATAAACTTTACTCCTGAAAGCCACTATTAAGTCCATTATTCTCAACTCCGGTCCTCACGGACCCCCTCGGGCTTCCTTAGATCCAACTAGCGGGCGTTTCACGATTCCATTTCTGCGATCACTGCATTCGCCTTAATGAGCCCCTCGAGTACTATTAATTTCTTATTTTTTCTTGTGCTGAATATATTTTAATAAGATTTTAAAATTGTGAGCTATTATTACTTTCAGGAAGTTTTTTTTTTTTTTTTTTATGGAAACTTGACACGGTTGTCTACATCACCTACAACATCCGTGATGTCAGCCCATAACACCGGGTGAACTAGGTGTCATGTCAGTGCTTCCCTTCATTTCGCGCCGGCTACACTGAACTGGACGGAAAACACGAACTATTTACTTAGCCGTTTCGACCGACGTTTCGCTCAGTGCGGTGGTACCAACCCGGCCGGGATAAACCCTACCACCTAGTAAGGTAAGAAGGGAAGGGACCTACAGTTTAACGTAGAATCCGAACCACGGTCAGCCTCCAACAGTCGGGCGGTCATCCATCCAATAACTGACCGCACCATTAAGCTGCCGTGGCTGACGATCCCTTAGTCGACTTTTACGACATGCGACGGGGAGAGATGCAGTGGGGCTATTCTTTTTAAGTACCGACCCCACACGGTACAAAAGAAAACTTATTAATTTTTATTCGTCTTCTTATATTTTAGTCGCTTTCTAGAATATGCCGACGACAAAGGCGAAAAAGAAAAGTGTTACAAAGTAAATATTTTAATTACTCTAACGAGTTCAGAGTCTCGTGTTCAGAGTTAGTAAATATATATAATATGTAGGAACTAGGTATATTTAGTCTATCTTTACTTATATATATATAGGTATAGTCTTTAAAATTTTGTATTTCCGTACATCTGTCATAATAATACTTATAATATCTCGTTCCGCCACTCACCTAGTAGTTATCATACCCCTAAGTTATTCTGTTAGAAAATGCCTAGAGGCATTTTTTCATCGAGCTTTGGTGGACGGTTAACGTCCACCTTAATACTTGACTAGTAGAATTGAACTGCATGTAGGTAAATTCCGAACACTTAAATTTGTATGACATCAAAAGGAAAAAAGGGGCTGGACTAGGTCATTGCACTCCCTAGACATAGAAAGCACTGTTGCCAAATCTCCCTATACTCACTGTCCATCGCTTTTTATTACGATTTTCAATTTTTGTATGAAAAAAAATACGGAATTACGATTTGAGTTAAGTATAATATAATGTAAGGATTTTTTTCTTCTAATAATGAGTACCTTCTATTCCTGAAGTTTCTTAAGCCTATCCTGAAACATCCTGTATATTTAAAGTGATGAAGCCGGCCATATCAGACTCTATGAAAAATCAATAAATAATTTACTTCTACTTCCTACCAAAAATTTGTTTATCTATCGTACTAATGTCTGCCTCGATAGCTTTGTCTGCCTCGATAGCTCAGTGGTGCAGACAGTCAACTGTCGCTATTGAATGTTAAGCAACGCTGAGTGCGGTCAGTACTTGGATGGGTGACCGCTGACCGTTGGAGGCTGACCGAGGTTCGGATTCCTCGTAAAACTGTAGGTCCCTTCCCTCCTAATCTTACTTGGTGGTAGGGTTTAACCCGCCCGGGTTGGTACCACCGCACTGAATGAAACGTCGGTCTAAATGGCTATGTAAATAGTTTGTGTTTTTTCCGACCAGTTCAGTGTAGCCGGCACGAACAAAGGGGGAAGCACTGACATGGCACCTAGTTCACCCGGTGTTATGGGCTGACATCACGGACGTTGTAGGTGATGTAGCCAACCGTGTCAGTTTCCATAAAAAAAAAATGCAATGGTTGGCCAGTTAAAAGCTTGGAAAGTTCACCTAGTTAATCACTGCCCTCAATCAGCACCGTACTGTGTTATTAAACGACCCACGAGCATGTACGAACATGTTGTAAATAGTAGGGTAATTATACTCAGTAATCTACATACGCGCACGTGTGGAGGTATATCCTTCCTTCCTTCCTTCCTTACCTATAATAAAATCCAACGTCTGCTTTCTGTCTGAGTGTCTGTCTGTCCGCTTATAACTCGAGAACCACTGGACCGATTTTAATAAAAAAAAATCTACGGATAGCTTGATTCTTCCCATCAACTATAGGCTACTTACTATCACGCTGAATGGCTTATGAGGTTAGCAGTGAAGTGAAATATGAGAGCGGGCGGAGCCGCGGGCACAGCTTGTACCTATAATAAAATCCAACGTCTGCTTTCTGTCTGAGTGTCTGTCTGTCCGCTTATAACTCGAGAACCACTGAACCGATTTTAATAAAAAAAAATTCTACGGATAGCTTGATTCTTCCCATAAACTATATGCTACTTACTATCACGCTAAATGGCTTATGAGGTTAGCAGTGAAGTGAGATATGAGAGCGGGCGGAGCCGCGGGCACAGCTAGTACCTACATAATTTTATTTATTTATTTATTTAATTTATTTTAGTCAGGCAGTCTGGGCATTCTAAATCAAGTTCATAGTTCATACTTCATTGGTATAGTTATAATTTTTAGGGTTCCGTATCAGTCGTACGGGACCCTATTACTAAGCCTACGCCGTTTGTCTGTCTGTCTCTCTGTCTGTACGTCTGTCTGTCCGAGGGCTGTATCTCTTGAACAGTAATAGGTAGCCGAGCGGGTTTCATCGGCCACCCCCCAAGGGCACCACCCCCGCTGGTCGATGGTAATTTCGTCTGAATGAATATGTGTAATTGCCGATATAACAATAAAAATTATAAATATAGGAAAAAGTAAAAAATTCGCGAGGATCCCCATACAAGAAACTAAAAAGTGTATGCGCGCCATCTACCGAAAACAGTATGAAACGTTTTAACTAATCATGAATTTTAACTAATAAGAAGCATTTCATAAAACACGCCATAGATGGCTTGAGTGGCGCTGACCATGACATGGCGATACGGAAGCCTCGGTGCGCGAGTTCGACTCGCACTTGGCCGGTTTTTTTTACTTATTCTATTTTGGTTTATATAGTTACTTTTTTTATCTTTTTTATTTTATTCAGATATGCCAATGTCCAGTTTTTAAATTAGTTTACGTTGTTTGTACTGATAATGTCCTAAACTGTTTATTGTTTATTGTATAATTTCATCCATATGTACTGTAACTTACTGCTGGATACGCTGAAAATTCCGTCAGTTCTATTTCAGTGCGAAGAAGAACTGACAAACAAACTTTGCAAGTAACAATATTTTGTTAGTACCTTATGAGTAAGCTCTGCGACTATCAGTAGCAACTATACGACTATCCGTACCAGCTCTACGACTTCCCGTAGCAGCTCTACGACTATCCGTAGCAGCTCTACGATTATCCGTACCAACTCTGCTACTATTCGTAGCAGCTCTACGACTATTCGTACCAACTCTGCTACTATCCGTAGCAGCTCTACGACTATCTGTAGCAGCTCTACGACTATTCATAGCAGCTCTGCGACTATCAGTAGCAGCTCTACGATTATCCGTACCAACTCTGCGACTATTCGTAGCAGCTCTACGACTATCCGTAGCAGCTCTACGACTATCTGTAGCACCTCTACGACTATTCATAGCAGCTCTGCGACTATCAGTAGCAGCTCTACGATTATCCTTACCAACTCTGCGAATATCCGTAGCAGCTCTACGACTATCTGTAGCAGCTCTATGACTATTCATAGCAGCTCTGCGACTATCAGTAGCAGCTCTACGATTATCCTTACCAACTCTGCGAATATCCGTAGCAGCTCTACGACTATCTGTAGCAGCTCTATGACTATTCATAGCAGCTCTGCGACTATCAGTAGCAGCTCTACGATTATCCGTACCAACTCTGCGACTATCCGTAGCAGCTCTACGACTATTCGTACCAACTCTGCTACTATCCGTAGCAGCTCTACGACTATCTGTAGCAGCTCTACGACTATTCATAGCAGCTCTGCGACTATCAGTAGCAGCTCTACGATTATCCGTACCAACTCTGCGACTATCCGTAGCAGCTCTACGACTATCTGTAGCAGCTCTACGACTATTCATAGCAGCTCTGCGACTATCAGTAGCAGCTCTACGATTATCCGTACCAACTCTGCGACTATCCGTAGCAGCTCTACGACTATCTGTAGCAGCTCTACGACTATTCATAGCAGCTCTGCGACTATCAGTAGCAGCTCTACGATTATCCGTACCAACTCTGCTACTATCCGTAGCAGCTCTACGACTATTCGTACCAACTCTGCTACTATCCGTAGCAGCTCTACGACTATCCGTAGCAGCTCTACGACTATCCTAGACTATTCTAAGGCTAGACTAATCTTGGGGTTTTTCAAAATAGGCGTGAAAAGGCTGTCATGGCATTCGCAATCCCCGTGCCACACAGAATGTCCATAGGCATCGTTAGACACCAACTCGTAGGTGAAACGATTTCACATGTCGCGCTTTACTGTTTTGTACGGTTGTTTTAATTTTAATCAAAATATATCAGCAACATAATATACATACATAATAACTGATTCTACCACAGAGCAATAATTGCTAAAATAATGTTACTTTAAGAAGATTTTCAACAATTAACTCCTTCATTATTCAATTTTCATATGACATATCACAAAGAAATACATTTGTCTCGATTCCACAAATCACTATTCGGGCGCCGCCAGTGACCCGCACTAATGTAGCATCTGCTAATGTCTGCGGAGGGTCCCGCTTCGGTGCGGGGGGTCCCGCTTCGGCGCCGAGGGTTCCGGTTCGGTCCGGAGGGCCCGCAACAGGTTGTGCGGTGGATATGAGCCGCGAATTAACCCTACGCGGCCCATTCCAAAGTCTATTTGTCGGTTAGGGTGCACATGTGAGAGTTATGGCGCGGAATCAAATTATATTTATCGACTCTTCAATCAGTGATAAATTGATAATAATATATTCACTATTTGTATTCAAGCGGCGGGTGGCCGAGTGGTTTGGGCATCGGCTTGTCATGCGAGAGGTCCGAGGTTCGAATCTGGTCGGCGTGTACCAATGAGTTTTTTCTAATGAAAAAATTTACGTGCATACCTACACCTGCTACTTCGGAACCGGTGTAAAAAAGTAGGTCCCTTCCCTTGCCTCTTACTAGGTGGTAGGTTCAAATTGTAGCCGACTGTGTTGGTACCACCGTACTGCATGACGGTCGCACAGCAGCATCGATTGTGTTCCCGTCTAGTCCAGTATAGCCAGAAATCCACGGAAGTCTCCGGTATGCCACTTAATGTTATTTTCGTGCTAAATAAGGGAAAAATTGTTTTATCACAGTTTGTATATATATATATAATATACTTATGTATAATTATGTACGTACGGAATGGCGCACCCAAATTTTTCGTTATCATTAGAGAAGGCAATCCTTATGAAATTCGTTATTTTAAGTCTCCCCCTGTATGAAAATATGAGAAGAGGGTTATGTAAAGAAAAATATGGATATTATAGAAAGAAAAAAAAAGAAGTTTATTTAGTAGAAACATAAAATATTGCAATACATAACATTAAAATGTTGACTATATGAAATCACTGAAAGGGAAAAATCCGCATTTGTCCCTCATGTAAACAATGTATGGCGTGCTTGTTTATTTAAAATAAAAAAATATTTATTTAAATAACATTTTATATAAAAAAATTCACAGATCTCTTGCATTACACGCCCTTCGAGGTACATTGAAAATGAACTCAACAAAAAAAAAAAGTATTTCATTTATATATTCTTTATTACTTTTCAAAAACACAAGCAGCTTAAAAAATGTAAACTAAAATTTTGACAGAAAAAGAGATAAGCTTGACATTATGTCTAACTAAAGTAACACATTAATAAATATCAAATATAAAAATATTATACAGGGTGTTTGATGACTATAGGTCATAAAGCAAACCAGCTACCTACTCCTGAGCCTATTTGGAGCAAAACAGTTAGACGACTTTTTTTTGGTTTTTCCATACAAAACTAAATAAAATTATTTATGGAAAAAAAAAGTTCACCGTAGAGCAAAATGTCGTGTAACTTTTTTGCTCCAAATAGGTTCAGGAGTACCTGGTTTGCTTTATGACCTATAGTCATCAAACACCCTGTATAGGTGGATATTCACCAAATGACTCCACGTCGGCGTATCTTCTTTCACACAGCGCAACTTATTATTCCACCCACAGAGCACGGAATACCGCGCGCCGCGCCTCCTAGAGACGCCCTGAGCGCGATTTCCCTACAACGGCGTTGAAGTCTGTAGGCGTGGCCTATGACTTACATATTTTGTTGTGCGTGTGCATTTGTTTTGTGCGTGTGCCTAACTTGCTCCTCTTTGTGTGTAGTGTCGATACTAACACACACACACACATACGAAGCGCTAGCAGCTCTGCGTCCAGTTATTGGGTTTCAAATATTATCGCTTAGGGCGTCTCTAGGAGGGGGCGCGCGCGGGGGTATTCTGTGCTCTGTGATTCCACCATATTCTATCACTCAGATTAGTCCGCCTGTGCGCCGCACATACCTCCCGCGGTATTCAAAATTCCGCCGCATAAAGGATAAGCTACAGCCTAGACCGTGAGAGACAGCGAGGTCCCGTTTTTTGCACATTGTAGCCCAACTCAATACCACGAGGGCTTTTTTCATTTTTTCGATATCGTTTTTCGTTTTTGAGAAATCGCCGACTCAATGAGAGAAGACACCAAAAAATCACGTAATTTTTCGACATTTTTTTTTTATTTTTTGAAAAAAGTTTGTGACTTTTCCAAAAAAAAAATACGTCATGTTGTATCCCTTGCCAAGACGCATCTTTTGACACCCCAATCATCCACGTAGCTGTAAAATTCACGACATCACGGCGATGTCGCACTTTTCCTTGAAATGGGTGCCCTACCAACGCGATCGAAAAAACATTTTCAATGTTAAAAACACAGATATATTGTGTAGCGGTACAGAAACCTCGATACGCAAATCCTACTCGCACTAGGCAGATTTAAGTAATTTTAGAATTAAATTAAAATAATTTTAAAATTATATCACGTAAACAGTAATGATTGCAAAATAAGTAACATAACTCTAGATTAAAATATTACAAAAGTGTTAGTGGATTTTCCTATAGCGGACTAAGGTACGCGCTTTCCTGAACTCTGAACAATAGGACTCGTTTTAACGCCTTAGATAAGTATCGGATCAAACGGCGCACGCAATCTCGGCCGGTCGCGTGACCAGAAAACCAACAAACGTGCTAGGAATAACCATTACGACTGTTATAATGCGCAGTTTCCAGGTTGAATTGCGTAGTTAGACGTAGTAGAGTGGGCTGAAGTCGAGTTCTACTTCCTTCCTAGGCAACGGAAGAAATTTCGTCGATAGTATATTTATTTATTTATTTAAGGTTCACCAACAGGTCGGACACATTTACATTCAAGTATTACATTCAACTACAACGTGTTTAGAGCTATAGTCAGTCAGTCAGTCAGTCAGTCAGCGTGTAAGCGTCCACTGCTGGACATACGCCTCTCCAATTTTCCTCCAGTCCTCCCGGCCTTCAGCGATACGGAACCACTGCTTTACGCCGACGTACTTGATGTCGTCGTCCCACCTGGCGGGTGGTCTTCCCACACTCCGTTTTCCTGTCCACGGCCGCCAGTGTAGGACACGGTTACTCCAACGGTCATCGTCTCTTCGGCTAACGTGCCCAGCCCACTGCCACTTGAGCTTTGCCACCCGGTGTCCAATATCGACTACTTTGGTGCGTCGGCGGATTGCCTCGTTGCGCACCATATCACGTAGCGATATTCCCAGCATGGCTCGCTCCATTGGCTCGCTGGGCAACTTTCAACCTTTGGACAAAAGCGACCGTCAGAGTCCATGTTTCACACCCGTACGTCATAACCGGGAGGACACACTGGTCATATATACGGGTCTTTAAATTTTGCGGAAGAATTAGAGCTATAGTGTGGACCCAATGACGGGCAAACACCTCCTTCAATATTTGCTGGCATCATTTTCTACATTGCTTATAATTTCTTCTACCCACTTACATAACAAAACTAAAATGACTGCCGAGTAACTGCTCGCATAAAAAGTACCAGGAGCCCATAGGAGCCAAACGATGCGAAACGCACCGCAACGCAGCACGACACGACCCATCCAGCAGAGCAGTATCGTTCACTCTGTTGCACTCACATCACGACGCTACGTCCGTTTCGTCGTCTTCGATCAACGTATCATAGTTCGTCAACCTCGGTAGCTCAGTGGTGCTATCGGTCGACTGTTGTTCGTGATCATAAGCACACCTGGGAGCGGTCAGACTTTGGATCGATGACCGTTCGACCGTTGGAGGCTGACCGCGGTTCGGATTATGCGTAAAACTGTAGGTCCCTTCCCTTCTTACCTTATTTCGTGGTAGGGTTTAACACACCCGGGTTGATACCACCGTACTGAATGAATGGTGTGTAAATAGTGTTTTCCGTCCAATTCAGTGTAGCCGGAACGACGATATGACACCTAGTTCAGATAGATAGGTAGATAGAAAATTCTTTATTGCTCCAGTAAACATTAAACAGTAACAAATACATTGGAAAATTTACATAAGGTGCAAAGGCGGACTTATCCCTTACAGAGATTTCTTACAGTCAACCTTTGGATGTTTGAGATTCGATAATATAGTGGAATGTAAGTAGGTAGTAGCAAAAGAGTTGCGTGACAATTGGAGATAAAAATAATAATAAGAATACTTATTAATACATACATATAATTGCATGCTAGTAAAATATAAGCCATACATGTTTAATACATATAAATTACTAAATATATAGAATATTATATACAAATAAAATATACATACATACATACTTGTCCATCCTAGTTCACCAAGGTGTTGTAGCTTGACATCACGTCCACCTTTTTCTGAAGGAATTTTAGAAAGAGTACACTCTCTCAAAATTCTCCTCGAACGGATGTTGAATGCGAAAATTAAATCAACTTTACTCACCGAGTGCTTGAAATATGATTAGTTAAGGTACCTATTTCTTATTTCGCTGGCCTCACATTTTTAGGGTTTCGTATCCGGTCCCTATTACTAAGCCTACGCCGTCTGTCTGTTCGTCCGTCCGTCTGTAAGGGGGCTGTATCTCTTGAACCGTGATTAGCCCGTTGAAATTTTCACAGAATATGTGTTAATATGGCCGATATAACAAAAAATAAGAAAAAGTAAAAAAAAATCATTGGGGTTCCCATAGAAGAAACCAAAAAGTGTATGCGCGCGCGCCATCTACCGAATAGAGTGTGAAGCATTTTAACTAATCATGACATTTAACTAATATGGAGCTTTCATAACACGCCATAGATGGCGTGAGTGGCGCTAACCATGACATGGCGATACGGAACCCTCGGCGCGCGAGTTCGACTCGCACTTGGCCAGTTTTTTTTATGTGATCCGGCATGGGCGGCCAAAGCACACGCTCCGAATAACCAATATCACCTCTCCGAGAAGGTAGATGCCATACCGGAGATTTTTCTTTTGATTCCTGACTATATGTGATTAGTCCGTTTACTGCCAACAACTACAAGAAAACTATTTTGAAGTATGTATTTCGTACCGTTCGTACCGTGTGGGGCCGGCACTTAAAAAGAATATCCCCACTGCATCTCTCCCCATGCATGTCGTAAAAGGCGACTAAGGGATAAGGACAAGATGCCGTGCTCGGTACTTCCACCGAGTCGTGCAGCAGTTGGGTCTTCGTGCCTTACTTGCTGCTTGATCGATTTAATCTTGTTCGAATACTTTGCGAAACGTGGTGGTCGGTGTTGTGTTGTAATTTACCAGAGTTCTTGCAGCACAACACCGATTACTCTGCTTACCCCGATTGTCGGGATTCAGCGTGTATGATATGTATTCATGTGTGTATCTCAAACGGTTTCGGAGAAAATCGCAATGGCTAAGGAACCCTCTGTGGGTGTGAACAACGTCCGGCCTTTACAGGCGTTTCCCCTTTTCCGGTGTTCCGTGAAGGCTGGTCCCTCACGGAGTTAAATAACAATTTCAGCTGCGAGTTCTGCGAGGCACGCGCGGGAACTCGAGGGCCGTTGGACAAAGTTACTCATGAAAACAATTGGACTGGTGCTGGGGGCGGCGAGCCGATTCCAAGCTAAGACCATACTCAAACGTACCACATTCCAACAACATCGGAACCACTCTCATAAATGACGCTCAGCCAACGAGGAGCGTTGCAACTTCCTTTCGTACGTGCGTGACGTTTAACTTTTTCTGAGTTAGGTCCCCATCCAAAACGTGCTATAAAAAGTTCTGCACAACATTGACTGCATAAAAGGTATTTTCTGAATAAGTAAAGAAATATATATAGCTTTAACTGAAGTCCGAACCGTGCATTTACTCATGTTCTGAGTTAGT
Source organism: Nematopogon swammerdamellus (assembly GCA_946902875.1). NCBI lineage: Eukaryota > Metazoa > Arthropoda > Insecta > Lepidoptera > Adelidae > Nematopogon > Nematopogon swammerdamellus. Next base: position 2,183,978 of record OX336333.1, read on the forward strand.
TTAGCTTCTGAGTGAATTCATAATATGTATTGTATGAGTTTTATTTTGTATATGCTTATATATATTTACTATTTATTATGGATACTTTATGGGTATTATATGTCTGTATCATGTATATTATATAAATATATACATTTTTCTTTTAATTTTTTATTATTTAAGACTTTGTTTTGTTGCACCTACCCTGGTTTTATATGTAAAAAAGGTAGGCCCGCGGAAAATGCCATAGGCATTAACTGCTACCTTCTGTACGACTATATGTGCAATAAAGGTTTTTTGATTCGATTTGATGTTCGTGAAATACTTGGAATGGATCCCATGTTCGGACGCTCGTGTCGAGGGACCGTTAGGGCGGCGAATGTAGAAATTTACAAGCATATTAAAAGCTATAGGGTACGCCCCGCCGCGCGCCGCACCGGCTAGTCCGGTTACAGATTTATGGTTTAGCTTTCTTTGGACGGATTGCCGGCGTATTTTATTTTTTTTATAAAAATAACCTTTATTACGGTTGAATGAATGGGAACGATTTGATGGGCCAATTAAAACAACTCACGCACAGCCGAATGGATTTTTGTCGCGTGCTCGTAATAATATTTTTATGATTTTTATAGGATAGTCGATTGGCAGGTTTCAGGAGTATATTTTTGTCAGCCTCGATAGCTCAGTAGTGCAGACAGTCGACTGTTACTATTGATTGTTAAGCAACGCTGGGCCGGTCAGTACTTGGGTGACCGCTCTTCCGTTGGAGGCTGACCGTGGTTCGGATTCCACGTAAAACTGTAGGCCCCTTCCTTTCTTACCTTACTACATAGGTGGTAGGGCTCAACCCGCCCGGGTTGGTACCACCGCACTGAATGAAACGTCGGTAGAAACGGCTATGCAAATAGTTAGTGTTTTCCGTCCAGTTCAGTGTAGCCGGCACGCCCGAAGGGAAGCACTGACATGGCACCTAGTTCGCCCGGTGTTATGGGCTGACATCACGGATGTTGTAGGTGATGTAGCCACAACCGTGTCAGTTTCCATAAAAAAAATTAAATATAAAAACATTCAAGCTAGAAATTTAAATAGAAAAGACGACGGACCATCCCGGCGATTGAATACTGTAGCCACATTCGGGAAGGCAATCCCCAGTATCGCTTGGCGTCCTTGGAGTCCAGGGTTGCCAGGTGTCCGCTTTTATCGCGGACAGTCTTCTTTTTTGAAGTCTTGTCCGCGGAAAAAGTTTTAGACTACCGCGGAAATAACAAAGGGGAGATACATTTTTCGTAAAAGTTTTATCCGAAAAATCAAATTGGTGAAAAATGTCCTCTTTTTTTATCTGGACCATCTGGCAACCCTCCGTCTGGCGGGATGTTCCATCACCATCCAGCATGGGCATAAAATAACGTGTGTTGTATATTTTTTACGTAATCCGTTATGGGTCTGAATAAGAGGGGCGAGAGAACATGTTTTGAGCATAAAATATCACCTCCGATAAGGTAGGTGCCTAACCGGAGACTTCGCATTTGATTGCTGGCTATACTGCACTAGAGAGAACACAGCCGAGGCTGCTATGCGGCCATCTCAAGTACGGTGGTATCAACTCAGTCGGCTACAATTTGAGCCCATCACCTAGTAAGGCGCAAGGGAAGGAACGCAAAGTTTTATACCAGTTAAGAACGGTGAAGGGTCGAACGGTGAACGGAGAAATTATTCCGTCAGAAAAAAACCGGCCAAGTGCGAGTCGAACTCGCGCACCGAGGGTTCCGTATCGCCATGTCGTGGTTAGCGCCACTCACGCCATCTATGGCGTGTTATGAAATGCTTCATATTAATTAAATGTCATGATTAGTTAAAATGTTTCACACTCTATTCAGTAGAACACTTTTTGGTTTCTTCTATGGGAACCCCGTGATTTTTTTAGTTTTCTTATTTTTTTTATTTGTTGTTATGTCGGCCATAATAATCCATGTTCTGTGAAAATTTCAACGGGCTACCCATTACGGTTCAAGAGATACAGCCCTCGGACAGACAGACGGACGGACGGACGGACGGACAGACAGACAGACAGACGGACGGACGGACGGTCGGACGGACGGACGGACGGACGGACGGACGGACGGACGGACGGACGGACGGACGGACGGACGGACAGACGGGGCAGTAATAAGGCCCCGTACCGGATACGGAACCCTAAAAATCAATGGTACATGTCGGCCGGAATCGAACCTTGGACTCGAGATCAAGAGCCCAAGCCAAGACCGTGCTGATCACCCGCAGCTTGTTTGTAAATACGAAATGTCGTAAGCGACTTGTCGTTTTAACCAAAACTAAAAAAAAAATTCTAACATGTGAAAATGCCTGAGAAAATATTTCATCTCTATTTGGTTCGAGGCTGCTGTAGGAAAAATTATTCACATAAACATGACGGCTCGTAGCAGGAAAGAACTTGTGCAGTAGGGAGAGGTATTTGCCGTTGCGAATTTCAGTAAATCACGCCAAAGTTATGAATAAAATAGAGTTATGAGTGTGTTGTAAAATATGGAGGGTAATAAAATTCTCTCTTTCCGTATCTTGGGGACCGCAAGATGTCTGCGGCCGTACCTACATACGTGCGCCAGTAAAAAAATAATAAATATAATAGCATAATAATATATAAGGAAGAGCCTTACCAAAAAACTGACTCGCTCATGTTCACGGTATGCATGCCCCAAACATAGAATTTTAAATTCCAAGGTTGACTGGAAATAAGCCTGGAAGGGATTAAGGGTTTCGTACCGTATTGGACTCTATACCAACCAACGCCGTCTGTCCGTCCGTCCGTACGCCGTACGCGTATATCTTTTGAACCGTAATATTTAGCCGGTTGACATTTTCACAAAATATGTGTTATTATATAGAACGAACGGATAGAACAACACATAATAAAAATTAACATAATTTATAAATAATAAATTTCTTAAAAAAAAATTTAAATTTTAATAAACAACTATCCCCATACAAGTGACGTGTTTTTTTTTCAATGCGCCGAAGCGTTAAACTTATTATTATTATAGTGCACACTCTAAAGTGAAACCTCAAATAATTAATAAAAACCGGCCAATTACGTTGTGATACGGAACCGTCGCGTCGTCGGTGCGCGAGTTCGACTCACACTTGGCACACTATTATGGAAACCGACATGATTGGCTGAAGCCCTTCTACTAAACCCACGATGTCAGCCCGTAACACTCTGTTTCTCATTGGTCGTGCTGACTACACTAAACTGGAAGGAGAATTTAAACTATTTTCATAGTAGTTTCGAGCCATCTTCATTCAGTGCGGTGGTAACAATACTGGCGGGTTGAACCGTATCACCTACCGCTACCAGCCTCAATGATTCGACAGTCACACATCCAAATTACGACCGCGTCCGGTGTATCTAACTTCAACGATCGAACGTCGGTGCATCGCGCCACCGAGCTACAAAGTTGACTGCCCTTAGAAAGTACAGAGGGCTGCAGAATCAAGAAATAAAATAAAGAAAAATAACATTTATTGTTAACAATTAACTAAAAATGAATATACAAAAAAAATTTACCGGCCAAGTGAGAGTAGAACTCGCGCACAGAGGGTTCCGTATTGCCATGTCATGGTCAGCGCTGCTTCATACTATTTTTGGTAGATGGCACGCATACACTTTTTAGTTTCTTGTACGGGGACCCCGTGATTTTTTTACTTTTTCTTATTTTTATTATTTATTGTTATATCGGTCATAATAACACATATTCTGCGAAAATTTCAACGGGCTACCTATTATGGTTCAAGTGATACAGCCCTCGGACCGACAGACAGACAGACAGACAGACAGACGACGTAGACTTAGTAATAGGGTCCCGTACGGCGGATACGGAACCCTAAAAAGTATACATAAATCCAACGCAATAACAAAGAACTACGTACGGCAAAGGTAAATAAGAACAAGACATATCCAAAAGGAATTTCCAAATGATACAAATGACTACAGGTATTTTTGTGTCAACTCGAGTGCTGACTTTAGCCTTCATCTAAACACATCGGTACACCACAGGAGTCACTCCAATTACTTCCCAGGGGTGGGCCTGAACCTATTCAGCTAAATACGGAGTTAGTTTAAATTGTTATAAGAGAAATAAGTCTGTCGGTTCAATCTAACTTTTAAATGTTAGGCTAAAGTTTAATAGAGTTGGGATTATGCGTAGATGTTGCCAAATTACGACCACCAGTCGTTAGGGCGCGCTTTGCACTGGTTTGGACCGGTTCGCGCCGGCTTTCGTGCGATGAAGGTTTAATATTTGGAGATGATGTTATTGTATTGTGTTGTTGTATTGTTTATTGATCATTTATAAGGCAGTTAGACTTCAGTCGAACTTGCCACAATTTGTTAACGGTACTGCCTGCCCAGTTACATATATGGGTTTTTACACGACACGAAGAAGAAGAATAAGACACGACGGAGGCGACCAGCCGGAAGTGGACACCGTCAGCGCCTTCTGTCTCTCCGCCGAGATCCGGAACGCACCTGAACCCTCGTCTACGGAAACTACCCGCACTGGCCACAGCTACAATCTTCGTCAACGATGGATGAAGATTTGACAGTTCTCTGCCAACGGTCGCACTAGGCAGAGTGCTCATGAAGATGGGCCATACGCTTGGTCCGAAACGTCAAGCCACATAGCTGGTTAATAACCGTGAGTAAAGCTCTTTTGTTCTAAAAATAACGCCCAGTTACAGTTGGACTGTCTAACCTTTAACTTCATACATACATATCACGCACGCTATATCCCGACAATCAGAGTAAGCAGAGTAATCGCTAATGCTCTTGTAAATTACAGCACAACACCTAACACCACGTTAAGCAAAGTATTCGGAAAAGATAACTATCAAGTAGCAAGTAAGGCACGAAGACCCATCCGCTGCATGACTCGGTGGAAGGACCGCTCCAAGGTGAGATGTGGCTAGCCTGTTAGCACGGAATCTTGTCTTTATCCCTTAGTAGCCTTTTACGACATGCACGGGGAGAGATGTAGTGGGGCTATTTTTTTAAGTACCGGCCTCACACGGTACTCACCTTCACTAATCACAAAACTCTTAAAATGTACAGTCAAACATCGCCAACACAGGCGGCGCGGCCCGGCAAGTGCCTCTAATCCCGGCATTCACTCGACCGCGGCTCTGTCGCAATCACACATAGAAATAGCCTTTTCAAAATGAAAATAATACAAACGCCACTAACTTGATTTTCGATTTTCAACCTTCAACACCCCATGCTCTAAAGCTCAATTTCGAATAACATTTTTTTTTGGCGCTTACGCCATTTTGTCTCCCCAATGAAATATCGCGGCGTTACAAACCATTCCGCCCGATTGTACAAACAGTAATACCAGGAAGTGTTTAACTTTTGGCCGCGCAATTCCACGATGTAAGTTGTGAAGGGCGGATAGAGTGATGGAAAGGCTGAAACATCCGCCACCCCATCCCCCCGCCCGGGCGTTCTTCTTTCCCGCCACCGTTAGTGCTGCGCTGCGGGTCAACTCCAAGTTTAACTTTGTCTGCTGCTCTCTCAAAATGTTAAAGGCGGCTATTCTCAGGTTTTTTATAATTTTTTTGGTCAATCCGCCAAAATAACAAATATTCTGTGAAAATTTCAACCGGCTACCTATTACGTTTCCAAAGATACAGCCATCGGGCGGAAGGAACCGTTAAGAACCGTGTGGGGCCGGTACTTTAAAAGAATAGCTCCACTGCATCTCTGCCCGTGTATGTCGTAAAAGGCGACTAAGGGATATGACTCCCTTCTTATATTACTAGGTGGTAAGGTTTGACCCGCCCGGTTTGGTACCACCGGACTGAATGAAAGGTCGGTCAAAACGGCTATGTAAATAGTTTGTGTTTTCCGTCCAGTTCAGTGCAGCCGGCACGATCGAAGGGAAGCGCTGACGTGGCACCTAGTTCACCCGGTGTTATGGGCTGACATCACGGTTGTTGTAGGAGCCAATCGTGTCAGTTTCCATAAAAAAAAGGAAGAACGGACGATTTTACTTAAAAAAAAAATTTTTCTTGTTGTTGTTTACAAAATGTGTAAAAAAATACAACAAAGTAGGCGGGTAATACGCCTTCGTGGATTTAATGTTCCCTTATAACTCCCGAACTACTCAACCAATTCACACAGAGTTTTACCGACGTCTTCTGTCACGTCTTAAGGATCGTTATAAGATATAAACGCGAAGCTAAGCGCGGGATCGGCACATCAATCAATCAATACTAATAATAAATCTGTAAGGGATGGTCATGGAGTAAGTTACTTTGTTTTATGAGATACTGCGTTTGTAGACTCTATGTATGATACTAAAGCTTAATTGACGATTTTAATAGAAATCTTTTCTGTATGTATGTATGTTCCTCCATAACTCTTAAACCAATCGTACGAATTCTATGAAACTTAGTACAAGCACATTTTACTATACGGGACACAGGTTGAGCATAAAATTCAGTTCCGGTTACGCTAAGATGTGGCTCTTATACAAACCGAATTATTCCGAACGCGCCGGAATAAAGATAATTAAATTTGGAATTGACCCGTGGAATCCAGGGACTGGAGGCGGACGTGGACCCGTTATTGCACGTCCCAGCTTCAGCCACGAACCCTATCCCCCTCGCCCCTACTCCCCCCTCCACCCCACCGCCCCACCGCCCCACAACACAAGCGGTGCCAAAACGAATTAAGAATTACGGAGCCATCTGTTGCTTATACCTCGTCCCAAAATAAGGCAGCGACAAACAATACTGGCTCCCAAGTGAGAGAATATAGATATCAAATTATCCTTTTTGTTGCTTCAAAAGGGATATGATATGAAATAATATTATGTACAAGTTTTTGCCCGCGGCTTCGCTAGCGTGAAATTCGTATTTAAAAATAAGAAAGTTAGTAAACGCGCTACGGTTCCTTTATTTCGGCGCGCGGAAAAATTCGATTTGTATGAGAGCCACATCTTAGCGTAACAGGAACTGAATTCTATTTAGCCTATCCTGTGCCACGCATAGTTAAATATGCTTGTACTAAGTTTCATCGAATTCGGATGATCGGTTTAAGAATTGTCAATTATCGTCAATTTAGTTTTAGTATCATACATAGAGTCTACAAACGCAATCATCCCGGTCTTCAGCTATACAGAACTACTGCTTTCCGCCGACATGCTTGATGTCGTCGTCCCACTAAACTTGGCGGGTGGTCTTTCCACACTCCGTTTTCCTGTGCACGGCCGCCAGTGTAGGTCACGGTTACTCCTATGGCCGTCGTCTCTTCGGCTAACGGGCCCAGCCCACTGCCACTTGAGCTTAGCCACCCGGTGTCCATTATCGACTACTTCGGTGCGTCGGCGGATTGCCTCGTTACGCACGTTATTACATGAAATGTGTCATAAAATGTTTATAGATTGAGCTATATGTAGGTACTATGGATAGGGTCCGACCGTGAGGGCTGGCCGTGGATAGGATTTCACGAGGACCCGTGTAGGTACATTCTCTTATAATTTACTAGTTTATCCTGTGCGGATCGATCCCACCGCACTCAAAGAAAGGTCGGTCGAAGTGGCTATGTACATAGTTCGTGATTTCCATTTAGTTCAGTGTAGCCGGAGCGACCAAAGGGACGCACTGACGTGACATGTCACTTGGCTCACCAATAGTGATGTAGTCATCCAGATTACAAAAATAAATCAATAGTTCACAAACAATTCTGGAAGTAGGAGTAGAAGTCTCTTCGCACTCCGGCCGCTGCTGTTTTTCAAACGTGGAATCACTGCGGCAGGCGGAGAATGCACGATGTATGTTCTCTTGATAAAAAAATCATGTAGTTGTCAGTCAATCTCTGTTTTTTTTTATGGAAACCGACACGGATGGCTAAATCGCCTACAACTTCCGTGATGTCAGCCCATAACACCGGGTGAACCAGGTGCCATGTCGTGCTTCCCTTTTATGTCGGCTACACTGAACTGGACGGGAAACACGAACTATTTACATAGCCGTTTCGACGGACGTTTCGCTCAGTGCGGTGGTATCAACCCGGCCGGGATAAATCCTACCACCTAGTAAGGTAAGAAGGGAACCAATTGCATTTTTCCGGTACATGTTTTGTGTCGGTGACGTCATATTATTATTATTTCCTTTATTTCACGTTTTTACATTTTCATATTATATTACTTATTATGTTAAACCTATTAAAATTTACAAAAATATACAAAATTAAATAAAATAAAAACGGTAATACCGCCGGCGGCGGCGGGAGACAAGTCTCCAAGCACGCCGGCGGGTGCAGGCCGTGGCTGCGGAGCTCTCCGAAACGACCGACGACGTGAGGCTAGCTTTGAGCGATGGGTGGTGGTACTAGACACGTAGGCCACCACCACCCCCATCTCGGAGAGCTCCGTATCCGCCGGGCTGCGGGGCGACGTCACGCAGCTCTTCGATGCTTCTTCGGCCTCGTACGTGCGTCGCCGTCGCGCACTGTACCACCCGGTAGCGAGGACTGAAGACGGGGCACGAGGCCCTGATAGCCTCAAGCCAAAAATATATTTATTATTATTATTTATCCATTTATTTCCACATTTCTTTTTATATACATTTTTTTTTAAATTAAAACCTAAAATTAATATAAAAACAAACGGAGTTTCCACCACCGGCGCGGCGGCGGGGCGAGCCCAGGCTACCGATGGTCGGGTCCCAAAGAGAGGAACCTCCGGACGATGCGTGCAGTGTCGAGAAGGGCTGCCTTCTGGATCTGGCCCTTGACCCGACCACTCAGCGAGCGCCTCTCAAGGTCGTGCTGCAGATCCAGATACTTTAACATACTCGTATTCTCTGCTTCCTTACTGACGAGGTTACCATCATGCGGCATGGCGATATCGACGAGCGTTGCGCGCCTTGCCTCCCAGTCCACTATCGCAATATCAGGTCTGTTCGCGAGAATAGTCCTGTCTGTGATAATGGACCGGTCCCAGTAGAGTGTGACATGACCGTTCTCGAGAACTGGCGATGGATTGTACTTATAGTAAGGCACATCGGTACATACAAGGTTGTACTTTAAGGCAAGTTGCTGGTGGATAATCCAGGCTACTTGTTTGTGTCTATGCAGATACTCGGTGTTGGCAAGCTGCGAACAACCGGAAATCACATGTCTGAGGAAGTCGCCAGGTTGGTGGCAGGCGCGGCAGATGTCAATGGTGCCATCCTTCATTATGTGTTTCCTATAGTTGTTCGTCTTGACAACCTCATCTTGTATTGCAAAGACAGAACCCTCGGTTTCCCCGAAGAGGTCCCTGAAGCGTAGCCAGTGCACGGAAGCAAGTTGGTCTACATCCGGTCCCGTGAGAGACCGGAAGTACCTACCGTGCAGCTCCTTGCCTTTTCATACTTCCATGCGGTCCTCAGTGCTCAGTACAACCGGCTTCCGCCAGTTCTCTTTTCCCATGCTCAGCGGGGTAAGACCTTATTAATATTATTTTTAGGGCTTTTAACAATGATTTGTTAATATCAGCCCTTACCCCGCTTAGTCCAGAGCTTGCATGCATCACACCTTGTACCATATTATGAGAAACAAATGAGAAAGACGTGATTCCACGTCAAAAAATGTTTATCTACCAATGTGAATTTTTGCCGACACGCTCAACCACCGAATATTGTATACGAGAATTTACTTTCGTAACGCTAAGCACAAGCACTTTTTTGACACTGATATCGTGAAAATGTCATATTTTTCCTGTGATGTTTACAATTCTTTTGTGCGTGCTGAAACTGGAAGACACGGGGTTGATGTAACGTTTTGCTGGCTTCGCAACGCTTTGTACTGGAAGCCAATTTGCAAACAATTTTTTTTTATATTCCTGCTCTTGTTGGCACGTTTTCGACATAATCGGATAACATTTTTCGATGTATATTTTGAATTAGCTGTTGAGAGAGAGAGAGAGAGAGAGAGAGAGAGAGAGAGAGAGAGAGAGAGAGAGAGAGAGAGAGAGAGAGAGAGAGAGAGAGAGAGAGAGAGAGAGAGAGAGAGTGAGAGAGAAAATAATTTTAGTTCATCAAGCTGCCAGCACGGATGTTGCAGGCGATGTAGCCAACCGCGTTGGTTTTCATAAAAAAAGTCGAAATAACCAGATGCCGCTTATATCGCCGCAAGATCCTGGCAACACTGAGTAAACACACGGCACGAGTGCTACGATGTTGGCGCTGTGCCAACATTTGCCGTGCGCTCATATCGAGCTACAGGTTCTTGATAGACCAAGGTAGTTCCATTATCGGTTTGTGTGGATGCATAATTATATAATATATATAATATATATATATATATTATATTATATTATATTATATTATATTATATTATATTATATTATATTATATTATATTATATTATATTATATTATATTATATTATATTATATTATATTATATTATATTATATTATATTATATTATATTATATTATATTATATTATATTATATTATATTATATTATATTATATTATATAATAAAACATTTAATCTACCTAATTAATATGTTTTTTTATATCACATGATAAAAACGGAAATTTGACTTTTTAAGAGTTGGGAGTTTTTTAAATTTTTTCTTTAACTTTTATTTCAAGCTTTAAAAAAAACCGCATGCAAATCGGTCCACTTTTTGAGTTAATTATTTTGTTTATTACTTAATTACTTGATTACAAACATAGCTAAGAACCATACCGATTAAAAAAACGCGTCCAAATCGGTCCACCTGGCTACGATGCCACAGACAGACACACACACACACACACACACTCACACACACTCTCACACGTCAAAATTATAACACCCCTCCGTTTTTTTCAACGGGGGTTAAAAAAGCGGGCAAGTGCGAGCCGAAATCCCGTGGAGAGCGTTCCGTGCCCTTCCGTCATAGGATTTGCGTTTATGTTTTCCTGTCAACTATAAGAGAGGCGCTATGTTGACAATTTTTCTTTTCAAAATTTTAGACTGAATGGTTTCGGAGATAACGTTGTTTGTGTGGGGAGGGGGAAGGGGGAGGGGGGGGGGGTGCTCTCTCTATGCTCTATTCTATGTTTATTTTTGTTCTTTCCTTAAATATCTTTTAATAAAAAACATAACGAGCCAGATTTTTTTGTTGAGGACATCGCACGATGCCCTCAACAAAAAATTTCAAATTTCACGCTAAAAATCGAATTTCGTTCATTTACTCACTGCCTTCGTATTTTAAGTCATCGTCAAACTCTATAAATGTAGTAATTATCAACTTAACTTTTTATGTCCAGTAAATTCGGAGAAAATAAACTGTGACAGCAGACAGGAAGACTCAAAAGTGATCCTATAAGGGTTTCATTTTTTCCTCTTTGAGGTACGGAACCCTAAATGGTGACCTCGGAACTTAAAGACCCGCATGTACGACCAGGCCATGTGCCCTCCCTGTTATGAAGTGCGAGTGTGAAACGTGGACTCTGACGGGCGCTGTTGTCCAAAAGCTGAAAGTTGCCCAGCGAGCAATGGAGCGAGCCATGCTGGGAATAACGCTACGCAAGGCAATCCGCCGACGCATCAAAGTGTTCGATATTGAACACCGGGTGGCTAAGATCAAATGACAGTAGGCTGGGCACATCAGCCGACGAGGCGACGATTTTTGGAGTAAACGGACACTGGCGGCCGGGGATAGGGGAATAGTGTGGGAAGATCAACAGCTACCAAATAAAGTACGTCGGGGTAATCAGTGTTTCCGTACGGTTGATGGCCGGGAGGACTGCAGAACGATTGGAGAGGCTTATTTCCAGCAATGGACACTTAAATCTAAACTTATTATTATTAATTTTAGTTATTTTTTTATAAACGCTTGTTTTAGAAAAGGTTTTTATTTCATATTAACTGTTGCATGGGGCTTCGCTTGCGTATTTCAAAAGAAGTAACAGTCGAACAAAAGTTAGTAACCAAGGGCGAGGCCGAAGGCCGGGCGGCATTCTGGTAGACAACAAACCTTCTCTTACTTTCACTTTAGAGTTTGCACTATAATCAGTAATCACACACCAAGTTGTACGTGTTAACGTTTTTAAGATAGAGAAGAAAAAAAATCACGTTTTCTGTATGGGTATTTCTCTTATTATTTACTAGCTGAGCCCGCGGCTCCGCTCGCGTGAAATTCGTATTCCAAAGAAGAATGTAAGTAACTAAGGGCGAGGCCGAAGGCCGAGCTGCGTTCAGGTAATCGATAAACCTTCTTAAAGAAAGTAACTAACTAAGGGCGAGTCCGAAGGCCGAGCTGCTTTCAGGTAAACGATAAACCTTTCTCAAATAAAGGAAGTAAGTAAGGGCGAGGCCGAAGGCCGAGCTGCGTTCAGGAAGACGATAAACCTTCTGGAAGAAAGGAAGGAACTAAGTGCGAGGCCGAAGGCCGAGCTGCGTTCAGGTAAACCAAAAACCCTCTTCCGCCTTCGGGCCTCGCCCTTAAAGACTTCCTTTCTTCGATAGAATATAATATCGTTTACTCAATCTATTTATTTCATAAAAATAAAAAAGTAATATTAATAACTAAAGAATTAAACCTACCTAACAAACATTAAAATAACTATCAAAACGGGCATTTTCAAATGTTCTTAGAGCACTTGCGGCATTACCCCGCTGGATGGCAAGGCTTACCCTTTGAATGAAGTACATAAGCCCTTGATGGCGGGACACCAGTTGCGTCAACCAGCAGAGGCTCAAGCCTCTTTTGGCTTCACTGCTCCACGGACCGAGGGTTTCAACCGCAAACGCAACAAATTCGAAATCTTGAATTATATTTCTATATTTGCTGCGTTTGAGCCTCTCCGCCCCAGCCTCGGCCGCGCCAGCCGCTCTTGAAGATGTCCTAACGTGACTTGGAGCCAATGTGAGAACAAAACTGGCGTCCCACATCAAAGAACTACCCTTAGTCCATGGCACTAAGGTGATAGCATCGGGCCTCTTGCCATCCAGCCGGGAATAACCGCGAGGTTCTAGGATGCACGGTATATTTGCCGATAGAAGCGTGGACTTTATAATAAAATTTAAATTAAATTAACTCAATCTTAATATTAATTAACTTTATTCGAGATGGTTTAGCTTCTTCCTGAACGCAGCTCGGCCTTCGGCCTCGCCCTTAGTTACTTGCTTTCTTCGAGATGGTTTATCATTTGTCAGAACGTAGCTCGGCCTTCGGCCTCGCCTTAGTTACTTACTTTCTTCAAAAATGTTTACCTTCTTCCTGTACGAAGCTCGGCCTACGGCCTTGCCCTTAGTTACTTGCTTTCTTCAAGATGGTTTATGGTCTTCCCAAATAGAGCACGGCCTTCGGCCTCGCCCTTAGATACTTACTTTCTTCAAGATGGTTTAGCTTCTTCCTGAACGCAGCTCGGCCTTCGGCCTCGCCCTTAGTTACTTGCTTTCTTCGAGATGGTTTTTCAATTATCAGAACGTAGCTCGGCCTTCGGCCTCGCCTTAGTTACTTACTTTCTTCAAGATGGTTTAGCTTCTTCCTGAACGCAGCTCGGCCTTCGGCCTCGCCCTTAGTTACTTGCTTTCTTCGAGATGCTTTTCAATTATCAGAACGTAGCTCGGCCTTCGGGCTCGCCTTAGTTACTTACTTTCTTCAAGATGGTTTAGCTTCTTCCTGAACGCAGCTCGGCCTGCGGCCTCGCCCATAGTTACTTACTTTCTTCGAGAAGGTTTATGGTCTTCCAGAATAGAGCTCGGCCTTCGGCCTCGCCCTTAGTTACTTACTTTCTTCAAGAATGTTTTTCTTCTTCCTGAACTCAGCTCCGCCTTCCGCCTCGCCCTTAGTTACTTTCATCGAGAAAGAATATCGTTTACGTGAGCGCAGATCCGCCTTCGGGCCCGCCTTTAGTTACTTACTTTCTTTTTTTGAAATACGAATTTCACGCGAGCGAAGCCGCGGGCAACAGATATATAAATTTTATTGCACCAATGACAGCGACATAACTTCGACTTTCAATTATTATTTTTATTTATCAAACAATTTGTCACCGGCCAGCTCACGTCGAGATGACAGTTCTCCGTTGTCAACATGACATTTAAAATTATTTTTTACCTTTACTTTGGATTACGTGATTTTTATTATATTTTTTAATTATTATGTTCATCCGGGATATACACTTTCACCATAAAAAGTTTCGTCAAATTCCGTTCAGTGGTTTTTGCGAGATGCGCGTACAAATAGACATTTTTGCATTTACGATTTTATGATATGTATAGAAAGAATAGATATGTATAGAATATTGTGTTCAAGTTATAAAAAAGAAGAACTGTCATTTTCGTTGTATCTACTTATTTTTAAATTTCGAATGAATATTTTATTCAAATTGTATTTGCTGCCAGTTCTCAAGATATAATTATGTACTTTGGACTACGTGATTTTAAACGCGCAATAATGTTTATATTTGTTAATTTTATTTTTTATTTTTTTTATTTTTTTTACGTATTATGTTAACCCGGCATATAAACTGCCACTATACAAAGTTTCGTCTAATTCCGTTCAGTGGTTTTTGCGTGATGCGCGTACAGACAAACAAACAAACAAACAAACAAAAATTTTAAAAACTGTTCTAACATGTTCAGTATCTCATTTTAAGCCACCCTGGTTAGTTTTTTTCCGAATACATTGAATGTACAGACTTTCTTACCTCTACGATTTTATTATATGTATAGATTAGGATATATGTATGTATGTATATATTCTTTATTGAACACCAATTTATCAAAATTAGGTACAACAGGCGAGCTTAATGCCGCGAGGCATTCTATTCTAACTAACCTTTGGGATGTGGGAGAAGTACATGCAGGCGAACAAGAATAGTTTGTGACAATGTGTTAGATTAAAGAAATATGTATGATAAACTACGTACGAATACTACATAGATACTTTAATAAGCATAATATATATGTATATAACAAACTTACATATTATATGTACATTAATTGGTGGTACCGTTGTGCAACACAATCAACTGAATGACAGGAGAGTAAGAGAAGGGGCGTAAAGATATGTACTTATGTAATATAAATTGCATTTCCTTCGGTAAGGAAAGGAGAAGTTTGTTTAAATTAATCTTAAATACATTCATAGATGTAGAGGAGCGTAAATGCACAGGCAGATTATTCCAGAGGCGAGCTGTTTGTACGGTGAAAGAGTCCTGATATTATAGTTAGAGGCCTGATATAGTATATCCGTTATTATTTTACACATATTTTATATATTTATTTAATACATATTTGGACATAATAAATAAAAAAAAGACATATTTTACATAATATTTTGACTTCTATTACTCTGTGTCAGATAGCAAAATTATAAAATGTATGATGACGAATGATAGATGGCGTTGTCATCGTTCAAAATTTTGTTATCTGACGACGACTAATAAAAGTGGAAATATTATGTAAAATAAGTGTTTTTTTTATTTATTATGTACAAAATAAATAATATAAAAGTTATAAAACCAAATATTGGCCTAAAAAAAACTATTTAATTCATATAAACACATAATTTATACATACATGATATAAATGTAGAGTGGTATAAACAAAATTGTACATATAATCAAATGCCTACCAAACTTTATAATAAGTCGAAAGCCAAGTTGCTAATGTACTTCCTAAACTCCCATTGTCTAACCTAACTCTACATTTAATTCAGTCCAAGTCTTGCGAGCAAAATCAAATTATCCCTCCGTCTTGGTCCCGACGCCGACGCCGAGACGCCGAAGCCGCCGCGGCGCCGGCGTCGTCGTCGTATAATCTCGTTTCCATACTTGCCGGGGAAGGTTAACTCCCATTTTCAAGGCATTATTACATTCCCCGCGCTGTTGCAGCTTGAAGCAACATTTGCTTAAAGCGCCGGTCACACGTAAGGAATTTTTTTTTATGTAATCGGTATGGGTGACCGAGTCGGAGGGGCCAAAGCATATGCTCCGCCCTGCCAATACCACCTCCGAGAAGGTAGGTGCCATACCTTGGAAGGAGACTTCCCTGATCGCTGGCTATACTGGACTAGAGGAGAACACAACCGAGGCTGCTATGCGGACATCTTACATCCAGGAATACTTTTTAAGTAGCTATGAACTCAATCGATCAATGATTTGATACGGCCGTTGTTCGGATTCCACGTTAAACTGTAGCCCCCTTTCTTTCTAACCTCACTAGGTGGTATGGTTTATCCCGACCGGGTTGGTACCACCGCACTGAAAGAAACGTCGGTCGAAACGGCTATGTAAATATTTCATGTTTATGTTAGTACTAAGCACGTACTAGCTTTTTATACAGGGTGTTAAAACGGCGAGTACATTAATTTCGCCAGCGCAATCCTCGTGTTTTTCCTATACAAAAAAGCAAATAAAGTTTTTCTCTAAAGTGTCTAGTTTTCGAGATATGCATTTTTGAAATGTATGTTTTCGTCTAGTGTAATTTAACGCGTTGTTACCGCTCCGCACCCTCCGCCTGCCGACCTCCAGTCCTCCACTCACAAAGCAGCCCCCGCCCCTCCCGCCAACACCTCCGTCCGAGGCGCTCACGTCTCACCTGCTCATCCTCCCTCCGCGCCGCCCTACTGTCATTAGATCATTTTTACACTAAAATAATCAATTAGTTTCTATGAAAACTGTAACTTTTTATTTCAAGGGAATTCAGAAAAAGTTATTTGACTTTTTTGTTACTCTTGATCCCAATAATCATTTCCTAAATTTAATGTACTCGCCGTTTTTACACCCTGTATATTTTTAATTAGAAAAATGCAAATCGAAAATCATTGGAAAAAATACATCCCGACCAGGTTTTTAACCTGGGTCTCTGGCTTGGCTGTGTAAATAGTTCGTGTTTTCCGTCCAGTTCAGTGTAGCCGGCACGACCGAAGGTAAGGACTGACATGGCACCTAGTTCACCAAGGTGCGTTTCAGTTTTCATAAGAAAAAACAGGTACGGAATCTGGGTGGCCTAGTCGGACTTGGCTGCTTTTTAATTTTTTTTATTTTAAACATTCATTTTGTAGAGCAGGAAAAACACACCGTGTGACTGGAGCTTTAGAGCGCGAGGTCGCTCTAACGGATCCCTATCACCAGTTCTTCGATATCTTTTTCCCTTTTGAACATTTGTTGTGTTCGTAGAGATAATTGTTACATTATATGGGAATATTCTTTATTCATCATTCATAGACAGTACACACACTCGGCGGATTCGTCATTTTTTCAACCGACTCCAAAAGGAGGAGGTTCTCAATTCGACTGTATGTTTTTTTTTAGGTTTCCGTATCCCGTACGGAAGCTACTCCCATACAAAAATCGTCCGAAAAATCGATTAGTCACGCTACTGAATGATAGATGGCGCCACATTCTTTTATACATTGCATTGTTGAAAGACAAAAGATAGCCGCTCAATTGCCAACGACCTCATTGAGGTGCTGTCATTTTCCCACCGTCCATTGCCATCGACCTCATTGAGGCTTCTCTCCGATCGTCATACATATCTTCGAAATTAAAATTCGAAGACCATGCCACCTGAGCGGATAGGCGGATATTATTGATAGCGGATAGATACGGAAACCTCCGTGCACGAGTAAAACTCGCACTTGACAGATTTTTTTTGTATGTTTGTTACGCGATTTTGATGATTCTGTTTTTGTTTGGTAGGTCATACTTAAGAGGTGGTCCTGTATAAATTTTATTGAAATTGATTCAGCGGTTTTTGAAAAACCAACAAAAAACTATGGTTTGTGGTATAACTATAAACTTGGTGGTCGGTGTTGTGCTGTAATTTACAAGAGTCCTTGCATCGCAACACCGATTACTCTGCTTACCCCGATTGTCGGAATACATCGTACGGTGTGTATGTATATTTCATTAACAAGTTACGACGCTAAGAACTTACGGGCAGGTTGTCATATTCATTATATACCTGAGCGCGAAGTTTGAAGCGGGCGCCATAACTCATAAAATCTTCAAAATTGTTCCCGAACTCGTTTAGGTCCAGAGAAACATCTCTACGGAATGAGCGCTGGGTAAAAGGGGGAAGGAATTTCGGCGGTTTTGTCTCGGGCACGCATTTATGAAGACAAAAGATTCTGTCGGCCGCCCGCCCTAGCACCGCCGCGCCGCCCGCCCATCGGCCGACGATCTTCCCCTCAGACGCGGATAAATGGGGGTAATTTAAGGGTGAAATTGTGGTATTTTAAAAACAGTAAATTAGCAGCGTATTTTGACAACTACACAAACGAGTGGTCCCTCACCAACAAATGAGCTTTTTTTACGTAATCCGCTATGGGCGGCTGAGTCGGAGGGGCCAAAGCACATAATCTGACCAGATGATATCACCTCCGAGTAGCTAGTTGCCATACCGGAGACTTCCTTACATATTATAAAGATATGAACCGCCCCCCCCAAATTGCTCGTTAGATCCACCCCCGGCTCGGCTCCCCCTCGGCACCAAGTATTATAGCATAGCGACAATATTACCGAAATATTAACATAACGGCACAGAAATAATTCATGAAATGAAAAACACATCAGATTCAAATTTTATGTAAACGGCCCTAGCGTTGCGTCTCGGCGGGCGCGCGCCCCGCCTAGCGTAGATAATGTGGAGACAGTGCAGACATAACCACAGCTCTACGTAAGTACAGCCTAAACTGTTTATATATATACAGGGTGTTGTAACGGCCACTACATGAAATTTAGGAAATGATTATTGGGATCAATAGTAACAAAAAAGTCAAATATTTTGTTCTTAATTCCATTTAAATAAAAAGTTACAGCTTTCATACACACTAATTGATTTATTTAGTGTAAAAAGGATCTAATGTTCCGTACGAACGTAGGAATGAAAGGCACGCAGTGAGTGAGCGAGCAGGGACGAGTGCGCGGAGAGAGGAGATGCGCGGTGAGAGCGCGGCGCGTGAGTTTCTCGACCCGACCGTTCTCGCGCCAGCAACCTCCCCCGCGCGCGTCAAATTACACTTGACGAAAACATAAATTTCAAAAATTAATATCTCGAAAACTACACTTTAGAGACAAACTTTAGTTACTTTTTTGTCTCGGAAGAACATGACGATTGCTCTGGCGAAATTAATGTACTGGCCGTTACAACACCCTGTATATGTGGTTTTTTTTAACTGACGAACCTTAAATGGAATGTTCTGTATCGGAAATAGATCATATAAAAATTATAAAAAAGTGGGTAATATTTTTATATTTTATTAAATATTAAATAAAATACAAACAGACTCACCTGAACATAGTAAACACCTTTTTTTTATAGAAACTGACACGGTTGGCTACATCACCTACAACATCCGTGATGTCAGCCCATAAGCGGCGGGTGGCCGAGTGGTTTGGGCATCGGCTTCTCATGCGAGAGGTCCGAGGTTCGAATCGCGTCGGCGTTTACCAATGAGTTTTTTCTGACGAAAAAATTTACGTGCATACCTACACCTGCTGCTTCACCGTTCGGAACCGGTGTAAAACTGTAGGTCCCTTCCCTTGCCCCTTACTAGGTGGTAGGCTCAATTTGTAGTCGACTGGGTTGGTACCACCGTACTGGATGTAAGATGGCCGCATAGCAACCTCGGTTGTGTTCTCCTCTAGTCCAGTATAGCCAGCAATCCAGGAAAGTCTCCGGTATGGCACCTACCTTCTCGAAGGTGATATTGGCTGGTCGGAGCATGCGCTTTGGCCCCTCCAACACAGCCACCCATACCGGATTACATAAAAAAAAAAAAACACCGGGTGAACTTGGTGCCACGCCAGTGCTTCCCTTCGGTCGTGCCGGCTACACTGAACTTTTTGCCGAGAAAGTATCTTTCTATTTCTAACAATTACTGAGATAATAATTGTAAAAGTTTAGATAAAACGAAACAATGCTAAAATGAAAATATACCACAGAAACCTGAGTGAGAGGTCTGAAAACCAAATCAGTTTATATGAGTATTTGATATGAGTTTTGCGGAGACAGGTATTATGCTCGAAATAATGTAGGTACTAGTATTTCTTCGTCAGAAACATCAATGAAATTCGTTCTATTTTCATTTCAGACTGTAATACATTGTATGACTACCTATTGCGTGCAGCCCCGATAAAGCGACGGGTGGCCGAGTGGTTTGGGCAAAAAAAAATTTAAACTAAAAACGACTTACAGAAGACGAGACGGTGCATCGTTACAAATTATCCGCTTTATTAGTAGGACAGAGAGGAGAAGATATTAGACCGTAAGCACCGAATATACAGGTGTATCAGGATAGGTTTGAGAAACTTCAGGAATAGAAAGTACCTACTCGTTATTAGAAGAAAAAAATCCTTATCACTCAAATCGAAATTCCGTTGTTTTTTTGGTCATACAAAAGTTGGAAATTTTAATAAAAACTCGATGGACAGTGAGACTGGAGAGAGCAGTGAACTAATTCAGTCCTCTTTTTCTTTTGAGGTCATTGAACTTTCAGTGTTTGGAATTAACCTACACGCAGTTCAATTGTACTATAGTTATGTATGCAACCTACCCATTTTTTATTCATGAGATAGAATTTATTTTTTATTTAATAAAGGCGGACGTTAACCATCCACCAAATCTTGAAGAATAGATTTTCACCAAAAAGTACTGTAAAATGATCGAATCTGGGAAAAAGTTTCAGAGCTTTTCGTCTTCAAATATGGGCCCCTTTCGAACCCTGAAGTTTCGAAAACCTATCCTGATATACCCTGTATATTCCGTAAGGCAGCCGCGTGTGAGACAAAGAGCTTTGTTCCGATGTTTGTCTCTTGAATGACGTTACTTGAATTATTTTGAATAATAATATTTCGTCACATCATCCCTTACAACTTCTTTGTATATTTGCGTGATATTTCGCTGGCAAACACGAATATACTGGTACAGTTGGTGGGCTCTTCTTCTGTCGAAAATATTTTATGTTTTTTTTTTCACACTGCAGTAAATATTTACTTCCCCGGAGTGTTTTTTTTAATGGAAACTAACACGGTTGGCTACATCACCTGCAACATCCGTGATGTCAGCCCATAACAGCGGGTGAACTTGGTGCCGTGTCAGTGCTTTTCTTCATTTCATGTCGGCTACACTGAACTGGACGGAAAACACAAACTATTTAAATAGCCGTTACGACCGACGTTTCATTCAGTGCGGTGGTACCAACCGGGGCGGGTTGAACCCTATAGTAAGGTAAGAAGAGAAGGGAGCTACAGTTTTACGTGGAATCCGAACCACGGCCAGCCTCCAACGGTCGAGCGGTCACCCATCCAAGTACTGACCGGCTCAGCAATGCTTAACAATCAATAGCGACAGTCGACTGTTTGCACCACTGAGCTATCGAGGGCGAGGCTGACAACATTCGAGTGCTCTGTGTATTAGTGTGTAAATAAAGAGGCCGCTAACCATGGACGGACGGACGGACGTCCATGGTTAGCGGCCTCTTTATTTACACACTAATACACAGACGGACGGACGGACGGACGGACGGACGGACGGACGGACGGACGGACGGACGGACGGACGGACGGACGGACGGACGGACGGACGGACGGACGGACGGACGGACGGACGGACGGACGGACGGACGGACGGACGGACGGACGGACGGACGGACGGACGGACGGACGGACGGACGGACGGACGGACGGACGGACGGACGGACGGACGGACGGACGGACGGACGGACGGACGGACGGACGGACGGACGGACGGACGGACGGACGGACGGACGGACGGACGGACGGACGGACGGACGGACGGACGGACGGACGGACGGACGGACGGACGGACGGACGGACGGACGGACGGACGGACGGACGGACGGACGGACGGACGGACGGACGGACGGACGGACGGACGGACGGACGGACGGACGGACGGACGGACGGACAGACAGACAGACAGACAGACAGACAGACAGACAGACAGACAGACAGACAGACAGACAGACAGACAGACAGACAGACAGACAGACAGACAGACAGACAGACAGACAGACAGACAGACAGACAGACAGACAGACAGACAGACAGACAGACAGACAGACGGCGTAGGCTTAGTAATAGGGTCCCGTACCGGATACGGAACGTTAAAAATTAAAGTACCCTCTGGCCTTTGTGACTGGGTCTCCGAGTTCCTACGAGGCGTAGTTCCCGTATTGTTATGCAGATGAGATGACAGTACGGCAAACGGACCCTACACCAGTCACTCTTCTGCCGGACGGAACGTTGTGGACGAGAAGAGGCTAGCACTTGTGTCTGGAACTCGAGCAAACCCTCCAGTATATTGTCGAATGTGGCCGGAGGAACTTTGTCGTGTTCAACGCATCGAAGACACAGGTGTGTGCGTTAAGTGCGAAGAGAACGTCGTTTACGCCAGCTCCTTCCTTCCAAAACACGTCGCTGAAATTAAGCGACCACCTCGGGGTCCTCGGTGTCGAACTGTCGCACGACCTGAACTTCCGGCGCCATATTGAGGACAAGGCCAAGCGGGCCTCAAAAAAGTTGGGTGTACTGCACAAGGTGCGACGGTACTTCACACCGGGCCCATAACTGACGTTGTCCAAAACACAGGTTAGGTCCTACTGGAGTACTGCTCACACTTGTTGGATGGCTCAGCTATATACTAGATTCAATCCAGCGTCGTACCGTGCGACTGGTGGGTAGGTAACCCTGTGGTGTCCCGCGACTTAAAATCAATGCAACTCTGTAGGGACGTCGCGTCGGCTCCCTAAGTGTGTTCTATCGTCTATTTCATGGGGAGGTTCGGAGGAGCTGTTTAACGCGATTCCGCCGTTCCCATTCCACCTCCGCACTACGCGTACTGGGCAGGGGATGCACCCCTATTCAATCGACCTGCCACGGCACCAACCGGTTCTGTAGTTCTTTTATTCACAGAACCGGGAAAATGTGGAACACACTCCCTGCCGATCTATTTCCTCCCAAGTACAGCCTGGGGTTTTTCAAAAGGGGCATCTAAAGGCTTCTGTCAGACCGGCATGCCATTCGCAATCGCCGTGCATCACAGAATGTGCATGGGCATTGTTAGATACCTACTTGTAGGTGAAACGATGCCACATGTAGCGCGACATGTGGCATCGTTTCACCTACAAGTCCATCCATAAATAAAAAATATATATTTTATAGAAGATACGTATTATAATTAGTAAAATGTATATATATCTTAAAATATCTAAAATAGGTATCTATTACAATTTAAAAGTAATCAGTAATTTCCCTGTATTCTGTAAAAGTTTTTTTTTTCAAAATGGTTAGGCCAAATGCTCTCGCGCAATCGATGGCTGTATGGTCTTGTGTAATGTACTTTAACCTAGTCCTATCCTTGTTCCCCCCCATACACCTGTCTCTCTCTCTCTCACCTGATGGAGCGAAGACTGACAGCAAGTGCTGTCGAAAATGAACTGAAAAGGCTTTCAGTGTGCAAATTCGCCTTGCTACGCGCGGACCGTTACTGTCGTCGTAGCCCTTCCCGCCAAAATCATACCACGCTACCGCCGGGTCGTTCGTTACCCAGATTTTGAGTACTTCGCCAAGTACTGTGTACGCTCAGAGATATAAACCCCAAAGGAACTGCTTCGCTATCTTCATCACCGCGGCTGCAACTCTCAACAACCTGTGGGAGAGGAAGGAACAGCGTGGTGGCCACCAGCGCAATCCAGGAAGTCTCCATCAGGGTGAGTCTTCCCACCTTCCTTATTCTTTTACCCCTAGGATATTGTGTATTGCATAGGACCATCCATACACTTTGTGCGAACCGATATAGGCCTTTTTCTACTTTATAAATTTTCTAAAATCCAGCGACCTACCGCGCCGCCATAAGTTGGTCACTTCGTACCGGAACCCCTGTCGGTTCGCGTATATTTTTTCATTATTCATTAATTTTAGTATGCATTAAAAATGCCTAACGATCCCGCAGATAAATCTGGTGAGAGCGAACGTCAGCAAAGACTGTTTGAGCGTAGCGCGAAGCGCACAGAAAGTAAGGTGTGTACGTACTTCGAGCGCGCTCAAGCTATCTATGATAAAATTCCTCAAATCACACCGCAAAATGTGGATTCGTTCGTCGCAACCGCAGCTACGATCGACTTGATCCGCAAAGAATTTCAAACCGCGTTAGATGAGCACAATATATTACTCGAATCCAATCCAAATGCCGCGGAGCCTAACTACAGCGCTATTAATGCGTTCGAGGATTTATACTCGCAAATAAAGTACAAATATAATGAGATAATCTCTTCCCGCGCAAGTAGGCAACCTAGTCAAAATAATGACTCGCATAAATCACTTCATCAGGCGCCGAAACTGCCGCGCCTCGAATTATGTGCATTCAATGGAGACGTTCAAAATTGGCCTATGTTCTATGAAACTTTTAGAACAGTCATCCATGAAAATAGTGATCTGTCTGATGGTGAGAAAATTCAATACTTGGTAGGCAGACTCACTGGAAAAGCGCAAAACATTTGCCAAGGTTTCTTACCTACGTCAGAAAACTATATTGTATTGTGGAACGCTTTACTAAACAAATACAATGACAAACGAGTTCTAGCCGCTTCCTATCTGGATCAGTTACTCAACTTGCCACCTGTCGTCGGTGAGCCTACATCCAGCAGTCTAGAAAATTTCATTGACAAATTCTCTTCTACAATTGCCGCGTTAAAACAACTGAACATCGACCACTTGGACGAGTTTGTGTTCATTCATGTTGGTTCGAAAAAACTGGGTGTAGAAACAGTAAAAATGTTCGAAATGTCTATCAGAGGCGAATCAGAAATGCCTACGTCGGCAAAGTTCATAGACTTTGTTCGAGAACAATCCCGCGTTTTACAGCGCGCGTATGCGGGTACGTCGAAAACTCCGCAACCGCAGCGCGAAAATAATCTGTCGTCCGCCAATAAGTACAACTCGCCATCAGCCAAATCGACTTCCCATCTCCCGCCGACACCGCGTAATAATTACAATAATAAAAACTCATTCAGGACATTCGTAAGTGTCCCGGACGAACGATGTGTTTCCTGTGGAGGAGTTGATCATGTACTGCTATATCACTGTTCTAAATTCACCTCTATGTCCGCCCGCGAACGATTTAATTTCGTTAAAACTAATAAATTATGTGTAAATTGCTTGAGTAGCAAACACATACTCCGCCAATGCAAATCGGAAGCCAGGTGTCGTCTTTGCTCCCGATCGCACCATACGCTACTTCATTTTGAAGTAAATAATGATTTCCCGCTCTCCAATACTGTAAATAATGCAAATAATAGGTATCGAAATGCCTCCGCCACTCCTCCGCCAGCCGCCTTCGCCCCCGCTCCCGCCGCCTCCGTCGCTGCCTGCACCGGCGCTCGCGCCGCCGCGCACTCCGCCGCCGCCACCGCTCCCTCCATCGTAGCGAGGCCTCCGCCTCCCCCGCTTCCGCACGCCCCCGCCGATACTGCCTTATCACTTTGCTCCGTCGGGCCGTGTCTCGCTGAAACCACCGGGTTTCCTAATAACACCGTTCTACTGAGCACCGCTTTATGTAACGTACTAGATACCGATACCCGCACCGTGCGTACTATACGTATTTTGGTAGATAATGCCTCGCAAAGAGACTTGATTACCGCCGCTTGTTGTCATAGATTGAACTTGAATATTCACCCGCTACCGCGAAACAACTCTGTTGCAGGAGTAGGTGATATTACTAATCCTATTGAAGGAATCACCTGCCTAACCATCCGCTCCCGCCTCGACGATTCTGTAGGGTTCACAATACAACCGTACGTCGTAAACCGCATCACCAATGAATTACCATGCAATAAAATAGATATTTCGCCCTTCAAGCACTTACATAACATACCGCTCGCAGATGATAATTATTATGAGCCTGGCCAAATCGACGCTATTGTCGGAGCCAACTTGTTCCTCCGCATTCTAGGTAGTAATAAGATCGTTGGTTCTGACAACGAACCGGGCGCAGTCGAAACCTCATTAGGTTATTTAGTTTCAGGAGAAGTGCCTCTAATACCTACCGCTTACAATACAGTGCGTACCTACTGTAACATAAATGACTCGCTCGAGAAAAATATGAATCGGTTTTTCGAGTTAGAGGATGTTCCCGCCGCGTCGCCATTCACACCGGAAGAGCAGGAATGTGAATTGATTTACGCTAACACTGTCAAGCGCGACGCGAAGGGTCGGTACAGCGTTGCATTACCTTTCAAGGACGAGCCGACCTTGGGTGACTCACTGAAGTTAGCCGAGCGTAGATTTCAGTTATTAGAACGAAAACTGTCATCTGATACTGCGATTAAGTGCGAATATGACAAGGTCTTTGACGAATATCTACAGAAGGGCTACTTAGAACCTGTTGGGCTCTTCTCGGAGCATGTTGCTCAGACGCACGCGCCTATTCAACAATACGTTATCCCGCATCATAGTGTAGTTCGACAAGATAAATCGACTACAAAGGTTCGAGTAGTGATGGACGCAAGTATGAAGACTAGTTCGGGTCATTCGCTCAATGACTTCCTGCACACTGGTCCGAATTTACAAAATGAACTATTTAAAATTATTTTAAACTTTCGCTTATACCCGATAGCATTGAGTGCTGATATACGTCAAATGTACATGCAAATACATGTTGACGAAAAATATAGACGTTTTCAAAGGGTATT
Organism: Nematopogon swammerdamellus; assembly: GCA_946902875.1. Lineage (NCBI taxonomy): Eukaryota > Metazoa > Arthropoda > Insecta > Lepidoptera > Adelidae > Nematopogon > Nematopogon swammerdamellus. The sequence goes on from OX336333.1 coordinate 2,210,677, forward strand.
GTACCGATTTAATAAGAATGAACCGCTTAGAATATATGAACTGACACGCGTACCGTTCGGTTTACGCTGTAGTCCGTATCTTGCGCTGCAAACCGTACGCCAATTAGCCGCAGACGAGCGCTCTCGTGCGCCACTGGCCGCACTGGTAGCAGAACGAGACATCTACATGGATGATTTAGCTACAAGCTGCTCCACTGTAGGTGAGGCCACAGAACTCTCAAATCAGCTGATCGATTTATTCTTTGCTGGAGGGTTCGAGCTAGTGAAGTTCTCGAGTAACTCACCACAAGTAATGAAAGGTATACCTACTGCTCACCGCGTCTCGGAAGCGGTAGAATTTAGCTCTGATGATCATTATAAAATCCTTGGGCTGCACTGGCTACCTGGTGTTGACGTTTTTACGTTTACCGTTAGCGCAGAAAACCGCAAATGTACGAAACGTACCATTTTATCTACGATTGCCCGTTTGTGGGATTTAATGGGATACGCCGCTCCTGCTATTCTTTTAGCAAAACTGATTCTTAAATCGTTATGGGAAAACAAAATTGATTGGGATGAGTCTCCTCCTGCAGGTGTCGTCTCGCTCTGGCACCAGTTTGTGACAGAGCTTCCCTACCTACAATATATTCGATTACCGCGACACATCGGTGTCGATGCTGACTGTACTGTCTCACTACTAGGATTCGCAGATGCTAGCGAGAAAGCTTACGGAGCCGTGGTCTATATACACGTGTGGTTCCCGCTAGAACAGTGTTACCGAATGACTTTGGTTTGGGCAAAATCGAAGGTGGCACCGCTGCGTAATATTTCGCTCGCTCGTCTCGAACTTTGCAGAAATTTAATTCTCGCAAAATTAATGCGTGTCGTGATCGATACCTACACCGCCCGCTGCACTATAAACAACGTGCTCGCATTCACGGACAGTACAGTGGCGCTCGCTTGGATACATTCTGCCCCCTCTCGTTGGCAAACCTTTATCGCAAATCGAGTTAGTAAAATTCAAGATAATATCGCAGCGAGTAATTTTTATCACATACCTGGTAAAGACAATCCCGCGGACTGCCTGTCGCGTGGCTTGACGCCCGCACAGCTGATATGATAACGCACCCGCTATGGTTTGATGGACCGAGTTTCGCTCACTTACCTTTCGATGAATGGCCGGTCCACAAATTTGACCCGCGCACCGTAGACGAGCCGCCTGAAATTAAAATAAATGTGATGTCCACTACTACTGACTTACTTGATCCGCCACTGCTTGTCACGGTCGCCTCTCGCATCTCTTCGTGGTCGAAGCTACTTAGAGTCGTAATCTACATTTACAGATTCATTAAAAAATTGTCCAATAATTTCGAAATAGCACATCTAAATCACGCTGAACTGGCCGTGATAAAGGCAGTTCAACACGTTCATTTTATGGAAGAATTTAAAAATGCACGATCGGGTAAAATTCTCTCGCCCGCATTCAGGAAACTGAACGCCTTTGTCGACGAAACTGGTGTTTTTCGTGTGGGTGGAAGACTAGCCAATTCTAGTCTGCCCTACGATAGCCAGCATCCGATCCTGCTTCCGCGCCGCGATCACGTCGTTGATCTCATTATTGATTACCATCACCGCAAATACCTACACACCGGGCCTCAGCTTCTCATGTCGCTACTGCGACAGAAGTATTGGATCTTAGCGGCACGTAATATAGTGCGCAAGCGAGTGCAACAATGCAACATCTGCTTTAAAACTAATCCAAAACCCCAATTCCCGCTAATGGCTGATCTGCCCGCGTGCAGGGTAAATGAAGTTAAGAGTTTTTGTCATTCTGGCGTAGACTACGCCGGACCTCTGAATATTTTGCCTATTCGGCGCAGAGGAACGCGAAGCGTAAAGGCTTACATATGCCTTTTCGTGTGTTTAGTAACTAAAGCCGTACACATCGAACTGGCCTCAGACTTGAGCACTGAATCATTTTTGAGCGCCTTTAAACGTTTCATCGCACGAAGAGGTCCTGTAAGCTGCGTATATTCCGACTGCGGAACGAATTTCGTTGGCGCAAAATCATATCTTGACGTCATCTATGACTTGATCGCCACCGAGGAGTACCAAGATAAGTTCGCAAACGAACTTCGGGAAAATAACATCGAATGGAAGTTCAACCCACCATCGGCTCCCCACTTTGGCTCCATGTGGGAAACGAACGTTCGTTCGGTCAAATTACATCTCTATAAAGTTGTGGGCAACCAGCTTCTCACCTTTGAAGAAATGCTCACCGTCCTCGTCCAAATCGAGGCTATTCTCAACTCGAGACCTCTCTCAACGTTGAGTTCCGATCCTACCGAGCCTCTAGCGCTCACTCCAGCTCACTTTCTCACATTAACGCCTCTTAAATCCTTCCCTTCGGAAGACGTTTCTCGTGAAACCATTGATCTCCTTCACAGGAAACGCAAAGTCGATCATATTATTCAATCGTTTTGGCGAAGGTGGAAAATAGAGTACCTAAATAATTTACAACCGCGTCCAAAATGGAATACTGCCTCGCAGCCTCTTCAGAAGGGCACTGTCGTAATACTCAAATCTGGGGACAGCGCCCCTTTGAACTGGCCTCTAGGTATAGTCGAAGATACCTTTCCTGGGAAAGATGGAGTAGTTAGGGTCGTGAATGTTCGTACTAAGACTGGAACATATAGGCGCCCAGTGGTAAAAGTTTGCCCATTGCCTAGCCAGTAACACTTCCTATAGTCATTATTATATTTTAACCGCAAAAAAATATATTAATTAATAATAATCTAATTTATAATATTTGTTTTAAGTTTGAGTTCGCTCTTGATTTACTCTGCAATTTTGCCATTCACCGCATTGTCGCTTATAATCGCATACTTTAACTCATAGTTTAACCGCATTGGAATATCCATTATTTAACCGCTTCAGTTAGAAATCTGTTCATTAATTTAATTAGTTTTCGCCGCAATAATATTAATTTCTTTTCACTTAATTTTGAAAGGACTGGGTCCTCTCAAGCTGGGGGGCATGGTTAGGCCAAATGCTCTCGCGCAATCGATGGCTGTATGGTCTTGTGTAATGTACTTTAACCTAGTCCTATCCTTGTTCCCCCCCATACACCTGTCTCTCTCTCTCTCACCTGATGGAGCGAAGACTGACAGCAAGTGCTGTCGAAAATGAACTGAAAAGGCTTTCAGTGTGCAAATTCGCCTTGCTACGCGCGGACCGTTACTGTCGTCGTAGCCCTTCCCGCCAAAATCATACCACGCTACCGCCGGGTCGTTCGTTACCCAGATTTTGAGTACTTCGCCAAGTACTGTGTACGCTCAGAGATATAAACCCCAAAGGAACTGCTTCGCTATCTTCATCACCGCGGCTGCAACTCTCAACAACCTGTGGGAGAGGAAGGAACAGCGTGGTGGCCACCAGCGCAATCCAGGAAGTCTCCATCAGGGTGAGTCTTCCCACCTTCCTTATTCTTTTACCCCTAGGATATTGTGTATTGCATAGGACCATCCATACACTTTGTGCGAACCGATATAGGCCTTTTTCTACTTTATAAATTTTCTAAAATCCAGCGACCTACCGCGCCGCCACAAAATATGTTGTATCCATAGGGTGTTGATCACATGAAGAAAATAAAATAAAAAATTACTTTCTTCTAGGTAAAGGTAAGGTTATATATATTATAAGGATAGTAAATGCCAAAGGTCGCTCTTCTAATCGAAATCCCCAGCCATCAATGTCGAGTGGTTACACACTGGCGACACTCTCGGATAATCCGCTACTCGTCCGACAGGCGGCGGTCGTGTCTGATCTCGCGCGCCGGGCATTAGCTCCAGTCCGCCGGTAGGTGGCGGCACGTGCCCATTACTAAGATCTCGGGTTAAATCGTCTCACATTACGCGTCTACCTTTCGTGCTTTCACCAAGGGTATTGGAATAGGGGATCTCGATGCGGCATACAAGCGCAAAGGCAGCCTTCGTTGTCTTTACTGTTAGTCGACGTACGACCTCGGTCCGTAGTGGTCGTGCTCGGGTCGTGCATGTGGTGCCTCGCAATAAAACTTCTCGCCTAGATACGTATCAAATTGCCATCTAACTGAAACTGTCCTAATGTCTCCGTTCTCAGAGAGGAAAGCGCTCGATATCGCACTATCCCTTTTGCGTTCACGGCGTTTGCTTCTGCACATCTTGTTCTAACATATTTAAATCGTTGTCTCGCTTATACGTATCAAATTGCCATCTAACTGTTTTAATCTTTCTCCGTTCTCAGAACTAAACGTACATTGATGTGTGAAGCGCTCGATCACTTACGCTGTTTAGATATTGGCAATACGTAGAAGAACTCCTGTTTCCTTTTGCGTTCACGGCGTTTGCATCTGCACATCTTGTTCTAACACATTTTACGTGTGTGTGTCTAACATTTTAGAATTTAGCTAGTGTGCATCTGTGAGAGAAGGCCTATTTCTACAGAAGGAAATGTATGACGAGGGCCATGAAATTAACAATGTCCATGAAAGTAACAAGTCGGTGCCTTTCACCTCATTGCATATGAAGCTAGCATCACGACAGGCTTACGAATCCTCTCGCGTAGGAAATACCGGCATTAAAAAAGAACCGGCCTATCTCTTTAACGAGAGAGAGAGAGAGAGAGAGAGAGAGAGAGAGAGAGTGTAACGAAATAAACAAAACTCCCCCTCCGCTACCCGCGGAGCTCGGCGACGCTGGTTCTCATATAAGCATTGGACAGTCCGATGTCCAACCTATTCAACGTTCTCGCAAGTACATATAGCCCCGCGCGTGCCCGCGCGGACTAGCCTCCCCCCCCCCCCCTTCTGTTTCATATCTGCGATTAGTACTGTGTGTGGCCGGTACTTCAATAGCCCCACTGCATCTATCCCAGTGCATGTCGTAAAAGGGATAAGCACAACGGTGCCGTGCTAAAGGGCGACAGGATAGCCACCTGTCAACATGCCCCGTGGCATCCACCGAGTCTGCAGCTGATGGGTCATCGTGCCTTACTTCCCGCTTGATAGTTATCTTGTCCAATTGCATGACGCGGTGGTCGGTGTTGTGTTGTAATTTACAAGAGTACTTGCAGCACAACAGCTATTACTCTGCTTACCCCGTTTGTCGGGATACAGCGTGTAGTATGTATGTTTTTTTGCACGATTTTTTACGGACGATTAATATCAAGATGGTGACGTTAGAGAAAAACAAACTTATACAAAACACGAATTATCCTGATCTCAATCATTATTTAATCATCCATCACTCTACAAACGTAGCATAAATCTGAGAATCTTAAAAGAGATCTGGAAATTTTGTTAAAAATTTATTTTCTTCGATCAGTTCCAAATATCGTGACTGACAAATAATTTTAAAACCGGCCAAGTGCGAGTCGAACTCGCGCACCGAGGGTTCCGTATCACAATGTCATGATAAGCGCCACTCATGCCATTTATGGCGTGTATTAAGAAATGTTTCATATTAGTTAAAATTCATGATTAGTTATAATTCTTCATACTGTTGGTAGATGGCGCGCATAACATTTTTAGGGTTCCGTATCTGTCGTACGGGATCCTATTACTAAGCCTACGCCGTCTGTCTGTCTGTCCGTCTGCGTAGCCACTTTTTAGATTTATATAGCAACATTTAGTAAAGTACGCACATATTGAATTGGCCGATGTTTTTATACAAAATGTACTTTTGCGCTGAAATACACAATAAAATATACGGTATTGTATTGTTTATTGATCATTCATATGGCAGTTAGACTGCTCTCTAACTTGTCACAATTTGTTCTATCCGGTTCGATTACACCCACGAAGAAGAACCGACAAGAAACTTCGCAGGGTATTTTTTAAACATATTTTTACAAGAATTTAGTGACTAGCCACATAATAACACCGCCCATAGTCTATCTAAAACACAGCTTGAGAGCAAGATTAACAATTTTGCTAAGAGTTCTGACTACAAAGACTTATTAATTAAGTGAATCAGGTGTAAAGAGCCTTTGTCAAACTTTGATACGTAATTTGTATCAACATAACTATATTAGTATATTAAACTACAATGTAGTTTAATTGTATTGTCAAAAATTAAATATAAAAATATATGAATATTTAAGATACTTGAAGTATCAAGTTGTCAATGGGTTAATAAAGTTGAGGTACTAATGGTACCTAGTCAAGAGTTAATATTGTTTGTAAAAAATACAATTGTCAAAAAATATTAATATATATATATATATATGTTTATATATAAATAAAATATTATCATACTTGAAGTCGGTATCAAGTTGTCAATATGGGTTAATATAATTATTGAGGTACAAATGGTACCTAGTCAAGTATTAACTAATTATGCAGTCAGAAACTCAAGATATGATTTTATCAGCTAAGGCCTCCTTTACACTGTAGTAGGCTTTCTTTGCAAGGGTAGATTTTAAGTGTTTCTTAAACAAAGGATCATTAAGATTTTTTACCTCTTCGGGTATTTTATTATATAATCTAATACTATTACAAACAAAACTTTTAGACATTTTCGATGATCTGTGCTTCGTAATTTGAATATTATTTTTACCCGACTACGGCGAAGCAAAAAGGAGGGTTATGTGTTTGACCGGTATGTATGTATGTATGTATGTTCATCTGTTCCCTCATAACTTCTAAACTACTTATCATAATTTGACAAATGAGGTATCGTTGAAAGCGTCTTGATCGTCCGCTGGTTATAGGATATGTGACGTCACATAAAATTGACTATGGCGCCCTCTAGATGACAAAAAGTGATGATCGGAAAAAAATTTTTTTTAATGATGCCGTGTTGGGTATCAAATGAAAGGGCTTAATTAGCACATTTCAAAAATATATACAGGGTGTCCCAGAAACCGACGATAATCCTTTAACAGGAGATAGGGCTGCTAATTACCTCTCAGAATATCTAATTTTAGGTTTAGTAAAAATGGCTTAGTTTTTGAGATATTGTCATTTTTGTAAAAATCCAAAATTTTCTCCCTCAGCTCATTTTTTTAAATGCCACAAGTACAAATGTAAGATTTTCTTAAATCTAGTTTTTGTCAAATATTTCTGAAAAGTAAGGCTTTCACACGGTATAATTTATTTTTTCATGTTTAATCCTGTTTAGCTGAAAAACGACTTAAGAGCCACATGTTAAAATTTTTTCAGGCTCATCCCTTGAGTTTGGCCCCTCGCGGTAAAAAAAATAAATTACTACACTAAAGTGGCATTATGCAAAGAAAATACGCTCATCTAATGTAGTTTTTAAAATGGTACATCACTTACCGATTTGCCCAACAATTTATGAGATATTGTTATTTAACTGAAAAAGGACCTCGGAATTTGATATCTGTTCTACCAAGTACGAATTGGAATAAAATAAACACTTGAAGTAAATTGGTCTAGTAGATGTTCAAATTGTTTACCACCTGCACAAATGCTAGCTCGACATCTTCTCACAAATGCCCGGTTGATGCGTCGAGCAAGTACTCGATGCAAGTGCAGATACGTCCACCTATGCTATGTAAATAGTTTGTGTTTTCCGTCCACTTGACTATAGTCGGCACGACCGAAGGGAAGCACTGACATGGCACCAAGTTCACCCGGTGTTATGGGCTGACATCACGGATGTTGTAGGTGATGTAGCCAACCATGTCAGTTTACATTAAAAGAAAACCTGAGCTACTGCCGTAATTCTTTCTTTGAGCTCTATCAAGTTTTCCACCGGTTTCCAGTAAACTTTTTCTTTAAATAGCCCAAATAATAAAAATCTAACGGATTTAAATCCGGTGATCTAGACGTCCGGTCTATCTGTGGGGATGCAAGTGGCTAGGAGGCCACAAGATGTCCGTTGAATTGTAGAAACTTTAAACGGGCGAATTATCTTGAGTTTCTGCAACAGGAGCTTCAGAGCCTTTTAGAAGATGTACCATTGGCCATACGGAGGTGGTTGCAAAATGATGCCTGCGCAAAAATTACGCACTTCTCTAGCGTAATGGGCTGGCCCATTACGCTAAAGAAGTGCATAATTTTTTAGACCAAGCATATCCCCACAGATGGGTCGGACGTCTAGGTCACCGGATTTAAATCCGTTAGACTTTTATTATTGAGGCTATTTAAAAGAAAAAGTTTACGGGAAACCGGTGGAAAACTTCATAGAGCTCAAAGAAAGAATTACGGCAGTAGCTCAGGTTTTTTTTTATGTGAACTGACATGGTTGGCTACATTACCTACAACATCCGTGATGTCAGCCCATAACACCGGGTGAACTTGGTGCCACGTCAGTGCTTCCCTTCGGTCGTGCCGACTATAGTCAAGTGGACGGAAAACACAAACTATTTACATAGCATAGGTGGACGTATCTGCACTTGCATCGAGTACTTGCTCGACGCATCAACCGGGCATTTGTGAGAAGATGTCGAGCTAGCATTTGTGCAGGTTGTAAACTATTTGAACATCTACTTTAACAGGTTCATAAAGACCAATTACTTAAAGTGTTTATTTTATACCAATTCGTAGTTGGGAGAACAGATATCAAATTCCGAGGTCTTTTTGCAGTTAAATAACAATATCTCATAAATAATTGGGCAAATCGGTAAGTGATGTACCATTTTAAAAACTACATTAGATGGGCGTATTTTTGTTGCATAATGCCACTTTAGTGTAGTAATTTTTTTTTTCACCGCGAACGGCCAAACTCAAGGGATGAGGCTGAAAATTTTTTAACATGTGGCTCTTAAGTCGTTTTTCAGCTAAACAGGATTAAACATGAAAAAATAAATTATACCGTGTGAAAGCCTTACTTTTCAGGAATAATTGACAAAAACTAGATTTAAGAAAATCTTACATTTGTACTTGTGGCATTTAAAAAAATGAGCTGAGGGAGAAAATTTTGGATTTTTACAAAAATGACAATATCTCAAAAACTAAGCCATTTTTACTAAACCTAAAATTAGAGATTCTGAGAGGGAATTAGCAGCCCTATCTCCTGTTAAAGGATTATCGTCGGTTTCTGGGACACCCTGTATACTGTTAGCTGTTGCTTTCTGATTTGCTTGCATGCACCCGATAATTGGGAATAATTTCTAAAATCAGGCCTTACTCCAAACCTACCCAAAATACATCCTACTAATATTATAAACGCGAAAGTTTGTGAATGAGTTGCGTTCAGGAAGACGATAAACCTACTCAAAGAAAGTAAGTAACTAAGGGCGAGGCCGAAGGCCGAGCTGCGTTCAGGAAGAAGATAAACCTTCTTAAAGACAGTAAGAAACTGAGGGCGAGGCCGAAGGCCGAGCTGCGTTCAGGAAGACTATAAACCTTCTCGAAGAAAGTAAGTAACAAAGGGCGAGGCCGAAGGCCGAGCTGCGCTCAGGAAGACGATAAACCTTCTCGAAGACAGTAAGTAACTATGGGCGAGGCCGAAGGCCGAACTGCATTCGGGAAGACAAAACCTTCTTGAAGAAAGTAAGTAACAAAGGGCGAGGCCGTAGGCCGAGCTGCGTTCAGGAAGACGATAAACTTTCTCGAAGACAGTAAGTAACTATGGGCGAGGCCGAAGGCCGAGCTGCGTTCAGGAAGAGGATAAACCATCTTCAAGAAAGTAAGTAACAAAGGGCGAGGCCGAAGGCCAAGCTGCGTTCAGGAAGAGGATAACCTTTTCGAAGAAAGTAAGTAACAGAGGGCGAGTCCGAAGGCCGAGCTGCGTTCAGGAAGACCATAAATCTTCTCGAAGAAAGTAACTTCTTTGCTACTTATTTCTAAAAGGTTTATCCTCTTCCTGAACGCATCTCGGCCTTCGACCTCGCCTATAGTTACTTATTGTCTTCGAGAAGGTTTATAGTCTTCCCGAACGCAGCTCGGCCTTCGGCCTCGCCCTTTGTTACTTACTTTCTTAAAGATGGTTTATCCTCTTCCTGAATGCAGCTCGGCCTTCAGCCTTGCTCATAGTTACTTACTGTCTTTGAGAAAGTTTATCGTCTTCCTGAACGCAGCTCGGCCTTCGGCCTCGCCCTTTGTTACTTACTTTCTTCGAGAAGGTTTATAGTCTTCCCGAACGCAGCTCGGCCTTCGGCCTCGCCCTCAGTTACTTATTTTCTTAAAGATGGTTTATCCTCTTCCTGAATGCAGCTCGGCCTTCGGCTTCGCCCATTGTTACTTACTGTCTTCGAGAAAGTTTATCGTCTTCCTGAACGCAGCTCGGCCTTCGGCCTCGCCCTCAGTTACTTATTTTCTTAAAGATGGTTTATCCTCTTCCTGAACGCAGCTCGGCCTTCGGCCTCGCCCATAGTTGCTTACTTTCTTCGAGAACATTTATCGTCTTCCTGAACGCATCTCGGCCTTCGGCCTCGCACTTTGTTACTTATTGTCTTCGAGAAAGTTTATCGTCTTCCTGAACGTAGCTTGGCCTTCGGACTCGCCCTCAGTTACTTATTTTCTTAAAGATGGTTTATCCTTTTCCTGAACGCAGCTCGGCCTTCGGCCTCGCCCTCAGTTACTTATTTTCTTAAAGATGGTTTATCCTCTTCCTGAACGCAGCTCGGCCTTCGGCTTCGCCCATTGTTACTTACTGTCTTCGAGAAAGTTTATCGTCTTCCTGAACGTAGCTCGGCCTTCGGACTCGCCCTCAGTTACTTATTTTCTTAAAGGTGGTTTATCCTTTTCCTGAACGCAGCTCGGCCTTCGGCCTCGCCCTTTATTACTTACTTTCTTCGAGAACATTTAGTCTTCCCGAACGCAGCTCGGCCTTCGGCCTCGCTCTTTGTTACTTACTTTCTTAAAGATGGTTTATCCTCTTCCTGAACGCAGCTCGGCCTTCGGCCTCGCCCATAGTTACTTACTGTCTTCGAGAAAGTTTATCGTCTTCCTGTACGTAGCTCGGCCTTCGGACTCGCCCTCGGTTACTTATTTTCTTAAAGATGGTTTATCCTCTTCCTGAATGCAGCTCGGCCTTCGGCCTCGCCCTTTATTACTTACTTTCTTCGAGAATATTTAGTCTTCCCGAACGCAGCTCGGGCTTCGGCCTCGCCCTTTGTTACTTACTTTCTTAAAGAGGGTTTATCCTCTTCCTGAACGCAGCTCGGCCTTCGGCCTCGCCCATAGTTACTTACTGTCTTCGAGAAAGTTTATTGTCTTCCTGAACGCAGCTCGGCCTTCGGCCTCGCCCTTTGTTACTTACTGTCTTCGAGAAAGTTTATCGTCTTCGTGAACGTAGCTCGGCCTTCGGCCTCACCCTTTGTTACTTACTTTCTTCGAGAAGGTTATTAGTCTTTCCGAACGCAGCTCGGCCTTCGGCCTCGCCATCAGTTACTTACTTTCTTCGAGACGGTTTATCGTTTACCTGAACCCAGCTCGCCCTTATTGACTATGGTACACATGTTAAAATTATAAAACAATAAAACCTTAACAAACATAACATGTAAAACGGCTCTGCAAATACTTTATCACGAAGTTATAACCCCAAAATAATTGAAATAAAAAATAAGTTCAGAAACTAAAACCCGACTACTGAAAAATCACGCTCTAAAAAGTATGAAACAAGAAAATATTCTCATCTGAAATTGTTGTGTACAAACTATTCAATATTTTATCGTCTATTAAATAAACAACTTACACGTAATATATTTTAATGTATTTAATAAATATTCATAGTGTTGTTCAGAGGATAGCCGTGGTCGTATGCCACCTACCCTATAGGGCAAAGTGATTTTTCAGTAGTCGGGTTTTAGTTTTTACTCCTAGTGTCATGCTGGTGAATATCGGAATGAAGAGTAGCGTTCTGCATATACTTCCTAGCATAGCAGATATTTTTATAAATATAAACACTGGGTAATGTCATGATTCCTACTTTATGAAATACATTTCTACAAGAGTCCCTGGCTTTCATACTGAGTACACAACGCAATGCTCTTTTTTGAAGAACAAATATTCTGCTAGATTCCGCTGCATTTCCCCAAAATAATAGTCCGTAAGGCATAAGACTATCGAAGTAAGCATAATATACAGTTTTAGCAGCTTGCATACCACATAGTTCTTTGATTTTTTTAATGGCATAACAAGCTGCACTTAGCTTACCAGCAAGCGCATCTATGTGAGGTTTCCAAGTTAAGGTGCGGTCAAATATTACAACTAAAAAGGTTATTTCTTTGGATATGTTCAATGTGAGTTCTTCTGCAGTTTTGGCAATTTCTTGGTTAACAATACGTCTGTGAGTTCCAAGTGCAAAGTGCATAACATTTGTTTTATTTACATTGAGCAAAAGGTTATTAGAGTCAAACCACATCTTTAATGATTGTATTACATCTATAAAGGACTCACGTAATTCAGTAACGTTTTTGTTTTTCAAAACTACTGATATATACAAAATGTATTTTAATTTAATGCATCTTTTATGTATATTTTGATGTCAATGTAAAAAGAACTAGCCTTGACATTTACATGTTCACAACATTTTTTCCATGTATCTGCAGATATGTCCTGAAGCAAAGTGTACAAATTATAAAAAAAAATATTAATCGACCTTGCTGAAACACTAAACTTTTTAATAAAAATTCTAGTTCAGAAAAACTTAACCTAAGCTATTTTTATTCGAACGTTTCGCATTTCTCTAAAGTCAAAAAGTGTTTTTTGTTCAGAACGAATAATATTTACGTCCCTCTTTTGTTTGCTATTCGGTAAATAGATGATTGAGGTACACCTAGATAGAACAAAAAATAATTACCTAATTGTTCATTACGGCGGCCAATTCATGACAATCTCACTACAATGACATAACGTTTTACCTAAATGTCAGTTCAGAAGCAATTTTGACATTGACAACAGATTATCAAGCATCAAACATAATTATGGCCAGTGTAAGAAATTAGTTCCAACGAAATTCCGCAATATGGCGGCCTCTCATATATTCCTGGTCAGGCTTTAATTCCATACATCAACATTTGAAAATATTTTTTTCCTGGCAAACTATCAGTTTTAGACAAAAATGTTTAATAACAATTATTCATCAGAATGACGAGACCTTATCGATGGGTGTTGTTAAAAAATTAAATTTGTAAAGAAATCCCTATGTCCCTTCATCATCATCATCATCATCAGCCTGTATCGGTCCACTGCTGGACATAGGCCTCTCCCAAGGCACGCCACCACACGCCACTTTAAATGTAATGTCCCTTATACCACTTTAATTTTAAATTCGCCTATAACTACGAAATGGAACCAAATATTTGGTCAGTTTTTTTTACTATTAAGCTAGTGCATGATGTTACTTTCATGTTTCGTCATTTTTAGCTATTTACCTTATCATTTTTTTTTTGTCACGATAAAGCATCTTTGAACGGGCGTTGCTCCATAACGCAACCGAATTTTTGGTCAGTTTTTTCGTAAGTCACGTGAGTACTACCTTATCATTTTTTTTTGGTCACGGTAACGAATTTTTCAGGCGCCATATTTAAATAACGCAACCATTTTACGCAGGCAGACCGACATATTTAGCATTAGAGAGTTGCTCTTCATTCCGTGAAAGCAGATTCAGCCACTTACGTTATCGTTACCAAATTTGTCACGACCTCCCCGTCTATTCTGCTGTCGTGTGATGGCTGCGTCTCGGTCGCACCTGTGTACATCGTAGCGAGTGTCAAATATCTCCGCGTCAATCACTCCGTCGACCAACCACGTTTCGGTTATTAATAAAATTTCGTATTCGCTAGAAAGTACGTTTTGTTTGAATTCGACTAACTTGCGTCTGATGCTGCGAGCGTTTTGTAAGTACATACTAAGAGTAGCCATTGATAAGTGAGATTAGGGTGCAAACTGTGCTAATTATTGTGTTTTGTATTAACAATAAATTCTCATAATTGATTATTACAGCCGACGTGCTCGTGGTGCATGTGCAATGTGCATTATATTGTGAGATGTGTTCTTTTTTTTTTTTTATGGAACCTGACACGGTTGGCTACATCACCTACAACATCCGTGATGTCAGCCCATAACACAGGGTGAACTAGGTGCCATGTCAGTGCTTCCCTTCATTTCATGTCGGCTACACTAAACTGGACGGAAAACACGAACTATTTACATAGCCGTTTCGACCGACGTTTCGTTCAGTGCGGTGGTACCAACCCGGCCGGGATAAACCCTACCACCTAGTAAGGTAAGAAGGGAAGGGACCTACAGTTTAACGTGGAATCCGAACCACGGTCAGCCTCCAACGGTCGAGCGGTCACCCATCCAATCACTGACCGCGCTCAGCGTTGCTTTAATAACAGTTGACTAACCAACCGTGCCACTGAGCTACCGAGGCTGACGAATTTTCTTATCCCTTAGTCGACTTTTACGACATGCGACGGGGAGAGATGCAGTGGGGCTATTCTTTTTAAGTACCGACCCCACACGGTACAATACCGACCCCACACGGTACTGTTCATTGTAGTATAATGTTGTGTGATGTGTTCATTGTAGTATAGTGTTGTGTGATGTGTTCATTGTAGTATAGTGTTGTGTGATGTGTTCATTGTAGTATAGTGTTGTGTGATGTGTAAATGAATGTATATGTATGTATGTATTATATTTTAAATGTAAAATATTTGTGTTATAAAAATGAATGTGGAATTGTGTGATGTGTGCGTGCATATGTATATGTTTGGTATGTGTGTGTAATGCTTGTTGCTCCAAATGTGTTATAATTCTAAGTATGACGCTAAACATTTTAAAATAACAAAATACTATTAGGTTAACAGGTAATAACGATTCTAGCGATGCAAACAAAAGCTAAATTATGAGTAATACAAAAATGATGATCGAACAAAATTTTAATCGACTAAAGTAAATTACAATTTCAATTACCCCAGCCCCAGCATCCTTGACTCTACCGCAGTTTTGTCTGCCACCCACTTCGTTTTCTCTTGTTGGGTAGGGTCAACGGCTAATATGTCAATTACAATGTCGTATTCTTTTTTGTAGCCGGCGCCTGGGATCCAAACCGTCATGTTCCAGTGCCCAATACCAGAGATGTTGGGTGTTACGAACCTGTAGGGCAGCTGCACTTTCACGCAGACCGCCTTGTAGTCGGTGCCTGGTTGTAGCTGCAAACAAAATAATATGTGATACATTTTTTTTTTTTGGCGTAATTACATACGTACATACATACATATCACGCACGCTGAATCCCGACAATCGGGGTAAGCAGAGTAATCGGTGTGGTGCTGCAACAACTCTGGTAAATTACAGCACAACACCGACCGCCACGTTTAGCAAAGTATTCGAACATGATTCAATCGATCAAGCAGCAAGTGAGGCACGAAGACCCACCTGCTGCATGACTCAGTGGAAGTACCGTGCCAAGATGAGAGGTGGCGATCCTGTCGCCCTTTAGCACGGCATCTTGTCCTTATCCCTTAGTCGCCTTTTACGACATGCATGGGGAGAGATGCAGTGGGACTATTAATTAATTACACTACTAATTACACCTAATTACACATCTGTTTAAACGTAACTGAAACCCGCTGCTTCACCGTTCGGAGCCGCGTGTAAAACTGTAGGCCTTACCAGGTGGTAGCCTCAACGACTGGATTGGTACCACTGCACTGGATGTAAGATTTGCAGCATAGCAGACTCGGCTGTGTTCTCCTCTAGTCCAGTATAGGGATATCCAAAGGGAATTCTCCGATATGGCACCTACCTACCTTCTCGGAGGTGACATTGACTGGTCGGAGCATGTGGTTTGGCCCCTCTGACACAGCCACCCATATCGGAGTTTATAAAATAAAACATATGTGATTTGTCTGTGCCTAACGTAGATGTTTCTAATGTTAGGCGTATTTTAGTAGCATTTTATATGAACAGCAGGTCTATTCTTGTAAATTCTGACAGCGGAATCAGCGCTGTTGTGGCGCTGAGAGCCGCTTTGGTAAGTGGCTCTCAGCGCCACGACAGCGCTGATTCCGCTGTCAGAGTTTACAAGAATAATAATAATAATAATAATAATAATGATTTATTTTCAGGTATAACCCATAGTACATTACATTAAATCAATACAGTACAATACAATATAACAATATAAAATTAGAATAGAAACATAATAAATTATTTACATTTTGTTTTGTCAATAATAAATCCCACATTTAATTATGTCATTGTTATAGTACAATTGGTCAGAGATCGTTTTTATAATTTCGTTTTCCGATTTACAAATTCGGTCCATAAACCCTGCTCGCCGCTTCCGCATGATAGCGTAGAAGTCATCGAGCCGATGCTCCGCGAACATGCCAGACGCGCTACACCTCCAGGGCAGTCCCAACATACACCGAAGCGCATTGTTGTACTGTACACGCAGTGAGTTGTAGGCTCGCTGCGTGTACTGGAACCACAGCTGGTTGGTGTAGAATGCCTGGCAATACGCGCGGAACAGCGTCAGCTTGACCTGCACCGAACAGTACCGGAAACGTCCAGCCAACATGTTGCTTTTCATTGCAAGCACTCTACGCTGCCTCTCCAGGTCATCGTCGTCCCTCAGTCTCTCTGTCAGGATGTGCCCTAGGTACTTGAACCTTGTAACGACTCTCAAAGGAGAGCCGCACAAGGTTACGGTAGGATTAAACGTGGGTCCGCATCTATCTTTGAACACCATGACCTCCGTTTTCGTAACATTGTACGTTAGTCCGTGTTCACGCGCGTATCGCTCACATATATCCAGTAACCTCCGCAGTCCTTTCACAGAGGGGCTCAGCAGCGCCATGTCATCCGCATAGCTAATGTTGTTTACGCAGATGCCACCCAAGTGGCATCCGACTCTGGCGCTGGTTAGCTCCTCTATGAGTTGGTTTACATACAGGTTGAACAGGTCCGGAGAGGTCAGCCCGCCCTGTCTCACTCCGCAGGTCAACTGATACTCGTCCGACATCACGTCGCCCCAGCGCACCGCGTTCACCTGGTTCCCGTACCAGTATCTCAACAGGCCTGTGATATTTTCCGGAACCTTAGCCTCTCTCATCTTCTGCCACAGAAGTTCGTAATTTATTGTGTCGAAGGCTCGGCTGAGGTCCAGAAAACATCCATATACAGCAGTGTGGCTACGTGTGTATTGTTTTACTGTGTGTTTCAGAGCCAGTATGGCCATGTCCGTTGAGAGACCGGGACGGAAACCAAATTGTGCCTGGTGTAAATTTAAGTTTTCGCATAACGCCGGCTGAAGCAATCTCTCAAATACTTTGGATATCACTGTTGCAAGCGATATCGGACGATAGTTGGATAAGCTAGCGACATCTCCGGTCCTGTTCTTAACTATAGGAACCACCACAGTTTTCATAAAAAGTGCAGGTAGATAGCTATGAGCGACACACGCGTTGAACAGGGAGGCCAACCCATCGTGGAGAAGAGGTCCAGCGAACTGCAGATGTTCGATACTCAAAGAGTCGTGACCCGGAGACTTACCTCGTCGCATGAGACGCACAGTGTCTGCCACCTGCTTCGGAGTTAGGCACGGCGCCCGCACGGCCCCCTCCCCCGTCCCCGCCTCCACCTCCCCATCCGTCATCTCTTCTTTGTCGGATGACAGCACGGGCGACGGAAACATCTGAGGCGGAGGCGGCGACGGCGGCGGCGGCGGCGGAGACGGCGGCGACGGCGGCATCGAAGGTGTAGACGACTGCAGCGGGGATTCCACTTTAAAATGATCAACAAACATATCGGCTATACGCTTCCGGTCCTGGACACCGTTAACGGTTATCGGCAAGCAGGGTTTATGGTTAAGCTTGGTCGATTTCCAAAATTTTGAAAAGTCCTTGTCTGCTCTGTGTTTTGCTACAATATCCATTCGAATTTGTTCGGAATTACGCTGGCACCATTTTAATTTGTTTTTAAATTCATTTCTTGTACTTTTCATTTCCTCATAAATACTGCCCTGTTTTGGCTTTCCGTGCAGCAACCAAAGTTTATATTTAAGCTGCGCCTTCTTATGTTTTTCTTGGACGTGGTAGTTCCATCCAACAACTTGTTTTTGTTTCACTGTCTTACTCTGGTATGTCTCCTTGGCCGCGGTACACAGTGCGTCAATTATATTATTATAAAATTCGTCAATTGAGTTACAGTGTTCTTGCCTGTTACACGGAAAACCAGAACAACTTGGTTCTTTAGTAAGTTTATCTAAATACACGTTACAGAGACGTGTATAACTTTCAATCTGTGCCTGTGATCTCTGGCCCCAAATTATTTTGTTTACATTTGGCAATGCAGCTTCGGTCTTACAGATAATAGCATCTAAATTAAAATGTATAACTAGTGGGAAATGATCTGACCAAAATACGTCATTAATCACAGAACAATTAGTCGCAGCTTGCCACGCTGAGCGCGTCACAATTACATGGTCTAACCATGAGGTTGAGCCATGTGCCTCGCTTAAGTAGGTAAAACTTCCAGAGTTCCTGCCTAGAAAACGCGTGTCCGCACACTCCCACTCCTGTTCCTCACAGAATTTATCTAGCTCGTTGCCGAATAAACTGTCAATGTCCGCATTAAAATCACCCAGCATTATCACGCACTCGTCTTCGCTATTTTCAATAACAGCGGTCATTGACCCTAGTACCGAGGTAAACTCCGGTAGGTTGTCACTGCACTGAGTAGGCATATATACAGACATTGCAATAAAGTTACGATTTTCAAGATGTACTCGTACGGCGGCCACTCGTGTACTTCCTGTGTGGATCGGAGAGACGCGGGGGAATGTAGCCTTCCTCCACAGTAGGCCAACTCCACCGTAGGGTCGGCCCTTCAATGTGCCGGCCGATGTGTCAACGGCTGAGATTCCGTGATACCCAAATGAAGCATCAATTTCACCGAGTATATCTACGTCATCCGGTAGTATCCAGAGTTCCTGCAGGGCCACCAGGTCACTCGATTTACACAGCTCCCGAACGTGTTCTATGGAGCGCCTGATCGACCTACAGTTAAAGCTTACGAACTTGACCTTGGCTACTGAAGGGCCATCTGCTATCGCCGGCTCTGCTTCTCGTTATCTTCTTCCCGAAGACCACGTTGGTGCGGAGACCGGGCGGCGGTGGAAGGTCGCGACCGTCTTTGTTCTAGGTACCTTCTGAATACTATGCCTTTAGGCCAGAGTTCTTTTTCAAGAAAAATATCAATTTTTCTACCCGGTACCTCAATTTTGTAAGCATCGAATTCACTGCCCTCACCGGTCAATTTTGTGATCTTCACGTCAAGGTCCGTTTTCATTTTAATGTAAGTGTGTATGTCGCTTGAGGGCGTCGCCTTATCGACTCGCGATAGGTATAGTGAAACATTGGGTTCGTATGCCTTAAAGGTAATACTTAGGCTTGAATCTACTTCGGCACATCCTCTGTTATTCTTGAAAAATACTCGCTTAGGCTTTTTGCGCGCTACTACATTCCAGGGCAATTCTTTCGAAGACGATTCGTCTTTTTCATGGCAGGGGGGCGCGGTGTCGGCGGCTGCGGCGGATGGGGCGGAAGACTCTGACGTAGTAACCGTAGGCATCGTAGATGCAGTAAGTGGGAGTGAATAGACCTGCAGGTGACTGATTTTAGAATTTTAAAGTTCGCTTGGCGAAATTTAAGTGTTCAATTCACAGTTCGATTTCATTCGAGTAAGAACTATTTTGATCTTCATAGTCGTTCATGATATTGATCGATACATCAGTTAGAAGCTTCGATCATAAATCTGCGATTAGAAGCAATTTCGTATACGGACCGCTCCCTGGAATATCTCTCATGAAGAACTATGGGAATTGAATAATTCATGGTTTTTAGGGTTCCGTATCCGGTACGGGACCCTATTACT
This sequence comes from Nematopogon swammerdamellus, assembly GCA_946902875.1. Lineage (NCBI taxonomy): Eukaryota > Metazoa > Arthropoda > Insecta > Lepidoptera > Adelidae > Nematopogon > Nematopogon swammerdamellus. The sequence continues at coordinate 2,230,496 of OX336333.1, forward strand.
AAGCCTACGCCGTCTGTCCGTCTGTCTGTCCATGTGTCCGAGGGCTGTATCTCTTGAACCGTAATAGGTAGCCCGTCGAAATTTTCACAGAGTATGTGTTATTATGGCCGATATAATAACAAATAATAAAAATATGAAAAAGTAAACAATTCACGGGAGTTACCATAGAAGAAACTAAAAAGTGTATGTAAGTGTAGTGTAAGTGTATTATGCCATCTACCGAAAAGAGTATAAAGCATTTTAAGTAATACATAGATGGCGTAAGTGGCGCAGACCATGACATGGCGATAAGGAACACTCGGTGCGCGAGTTCGACTCGCACTTGACCGGTTTTTTCCTAGTGCATAGCCTCTGTTCCAAAATGCGTGTGTAGTAATGGAATAAAGTAAAAGTGAAATTAAAAAAAAAAATCCTTTGACGAACATGAACAGCTTAACATAATAAAGAATTAAAGCCATAGAGAAAATATATTTAGTAAATAAAAAAGGGACTAACATTGAGGAAGTAGTTGATGTCTCCACTGTAGTCAGATCTAACTTTGAATATTTCCTGGTAGTAGTGATAGGTAAAGCTTGGCCTTTGAAAACAGCCTGGCCCCTGGAGAAACACGCGGCCAACCCACTTGAAGGCGGGTAACTTTGCTGCTTTTAGGCTGTAGCCTGAAGGAGTGAAACATATTTAAATTTCAGTAAAAAAAAATTTACTCGCCACGCATAATATGCTTTTAAAATAAGTCATCATATAGGCCATAGGCCTATGTGCTGACTTATTAAAAGCAAGCCAACACTACTCTTATGGTCGTGTGCCGGCGGCCTGGAAATCTGCGTTTGTGCAAGCGGTCCCCAAAAAGGGTGACCGCTCCAACCCGTCAAACTACCGACCTATAGCGATTACCTCCCTTCTCTGTAAGGTGATGGAGCGCATCATCAATGCGCAGCTCATGAAGTACCTAGAGACAAATGACCTCATCAGCGATCGGCAATACGGCTTCCGGCCAAAACGATCTGCTGGTGATCTCCTAGCGTACGTCACTCACCTTTGGGGGGAATCGCTTGAAGGTCATGGCGAATCCTTGGCAATTGGCCTTGATATTGCCAAGGCATTTGACCGGGTTTGGCACAAGTCGCTCTTGGGCAAATTGCCGGCTTACGGACTTCCTTCTGGCCTGTGTGACTGGGTCGCCGACTTCCTACATGGGCGTAGCATTCAGGTCCTAGTGGATGGTTGCTCGACGGACGCCATGTCAGTGAACGCCGGCGTACCACAAGGATCTGTGCTGTCACCCACGCTGTTTCTTCTGCACATCAATGATATGCTGTCTCTGGGTAACATACATTGTTATGCAGATGACAGTACGGCACACGGATCCTACACCAGTCACCCTTCAGCCAGTCGGGATGTTGTGGATGAGAAGAGACGAAGACTTGTGTCTGAGCTCGAACATACACTCGGTTCTATTTCCGAATGGGGCCGTAGTAATTTGGTCGAGTTCAACGCTTCCAAGACACAAGTTTGCGCGTTCAGTGCGAAGAGAGTGGCGTTCACACCGGCTCCTTCATTCCAAGGCACGTCGCTCAAATTAAGCGAACACCTCGGGGTCCTCGGAGTCGAAATGTCGCACGACTTGAACTTTCGTCGCCACATCGAGGGGAAGGCCAAGCTGGCTTCTAAAAAGCTGGGCGTACTCAATAAGGTGCGACGGTACTTCACGGCGGACCAAAAGCTGCTCCTGTATAAATCGCAGATCAGGTCTTGCTTGGAGTACTGCTCGCACCTGTGGGATGGCTCTGCCAAATACCAGCTTGCGCCTCTGGACTCGATCCAGCGTCGAGCCGTGCGACTAGTGGGTGACCCCGAAGTGTCCCGTGACCTAGAACCAATGAACACCGTAGGGATGTTGGCTCCCTAAGTGTGTTCTATCGCTTATTCCATGGGGAGTGCTCGGAGGAGCTGTTTAACGCGATCCCGCCGTCCCCTTTCCACCTCCGCACCACGCGCACTGGGCAGGGATTGCATCCATATACGCTGGACTTACCGCGCATGCGTACCAAGCGATTCTGCAGATCTTTCCTGTACAGAACCGGTAAACTCTGGAACGCTCTCCCTGCTCATATATTTCCCCCCAAGTACAGTCTCGGGTCCTTCAAGAGGGGCGTGAATGGGCACCTGTCAGGCTGGCATGGCATTCGCAACCCCCGAATACGACCGAATGTCCATGGGCGCCGTTAGACACCTTATGGGTGCCTCGGCGCCATATGACGAGATAACAATAAAAAAAAAAAACTTATATATAGATATAAAAACTAGTGATAGAGAAGATAGAGATTGAGATAGAGAAGAGAAGATAGAGATTAGATTATCCTCCTTTCCCCTCTCTCCGCGGTCACCTGCCCCCCTAACTCAATCCCCCTATTCAAAGCCACCCCCAGAATGTATACAATTATTTAGAAGCATTTAAAATACTAAAATCGAATTTTCAAATCATTCCCTATTTTTGTAAGGGTTGATTTAGCAAAAAAACTATTATTAAAAACAAAAAAACCCGCCTACGAAAAACAAAAAAGGAAAAAATAAGATAATTTTGTAATATATTGGGGCAAATTGCAGTTTAGAATACATACTAGCAAAACTTAGGAAGTCGGATTTATGATTCTGAAAATATAGCATTAGGTATCGATCATAATTAATTATGTACTTGATCATAGTCAATCTGCTTTGATAATATGAACGAAAGGTCATTCGAACACAATAATACAGCCGGAGTCGGAGTCAGCTACATTTTCAAGAAGTTTTGCTATGAATTGAATATGAATATGAATTGTCATATCCCTAACTTGAGAAATGATGGGTTCCCCATACAAAATTTCATCCCCTATTTCTCCCCCTTAAGGTTTTTTTAGAAGAAAGGTAGCCTATGTACTTCCTCAGGATGCAATCCAACTCCGTGCAAAATTTGATCGAAATCTGTTCAGCGGTTTAGGCTAAGAAGGTAACAGACAGACAACAGAGTTATTTCCGAATTTATAATATTAATAATATACCACCACCTATCGCTCGTAGCTTGTATCGCGTCGTCTCGGAGAGCTTTGTAGCCTCGGCCTGCACCCGCCGTGGTGCTTGGAGGCTTGTCTCCCGCCGCCGGCGGCGGTATTACCGTTTTTAATTTTTATATTAATTTTGTGTATTTTTATTACTTTTTTGTATAATATATGTAAAATTAATGTAAAATTTTAATAACATGAAATAAAGAATATGATATTATTATTATATAAGGTGCTTCGTTATTTATGTCAAAAACTTCGGGAGGGCTACACACACACACTCAAACAAACACGTTATATTATTACTTTTCGAGAAAGGGGGTTTGCATAAAAGTGTTTTTTTAAGATGTTCATCTTTAAAACTGATACCATTTTGTAGAGCAGACGAAATTAAGCAAAAAGTTTTATGACATCATCACGCCAACCAGGGCAGTTTTTGTATTATTGATGTGGTTAGGCCCGCACTCTTTCGTTAGCACAGCAAAATAAGTTTTTTTTTTTAAATATAAACCAACATGTGTGGCTGCACCGAGAGACCAATGGTGCATTCGACAGAGCCGAAAACACCTCTCCTCGCGAAACCACGCTCAGTTCGGTGCCATGCCAGCAGATGTGCGGACTGTTGCTAGGCTGTCTAGCCTGTTAATACGACGTTTGAAGACACCCAAGTTAAAGGATTCGGGAAACGCACTCGCCGAAAGACAGTTTCACACCCTAGCGGTGCGACAAAGAAACGATTTAGAGAACCGATGGGTTCTCAAAAGCCCAATGTCAACAACAAAAGATGCTGAGTCTCTCGCGACGAGTCATGCGGAGATAGGACGGGTGGCAGGTAATAAGAACAAGAACAAAACAGACTAAGTGAACCTACAAATCGTCTGTGACTCAGATACTCCAAACCATCTGTAAGTTTCGGGTCACCAACTAAACGGACGGCTCGGCGCTGTATCGAATCCAAGGACGCAAGCAGATAATAGGGACTACCCTCCCAGATGTGACTGCAGTACTCTATCACCTACTCCATCACGGATTAGCCGTGCTTTTGTACAACAGGATTAGTTGTGCCAGTGAGAAGAACCGCCGATTTCGGAAAAGTATTCTGGATGCAGCTTTGGCCTTACACCCGATTAGTTGCCGGAAACCTACGTCTTTGAGAATGGTGGTACACAGGAGATCTAGGTGCACCGAGACAGGTACGACGCTGCCTTGGAAACTAGCTTGGAAAGGAAAGGAATCGACCTAAGCAGACAATGCGCAGTGCCGAGTCTTGCTAACGTTGAAGGCGACAAGGTTCTCCTGGCCCCATATAGCTACTTTTCCGAGAACATTATCGACCTTATAAACCACTAAACGTTGAGCCTCAATATGCCGCGAATCTCTACTCTTCCAATCCTTAACATAGACCTCGTGCTCCGTGCTGTGGTCTGCATTGATGTGTATCATGCCCAAGGACAGTAGATCGTTTATAAAGATTAAGAAAAGCGTAGGCGACAGCACAGAACCCTGAGGAACACCAGCGTTGATTGGAAAGTCGTCCAATTTCGAGCCATCGATGGTAACGAAGATCGAACGACTCGCCAAAAAGCTGGCGATCCAGGCACAGAGTTTGGGTGGAATGCCGAAGGACGGAAGCTCAGTGCCAAACGCGATCGAAGGGCTTTCCAGGGCGCCTGCCAGCGACTCCCCAAAATTGTCCAATCTTTCGGGCCATATATGCGTAACGTACGTTAGAAGATCTCCTGTTGACCACGCTTTCCGGAATCCGTACTGCTTGTCATCCAGGAGTTTATTTGCTTCTAAGTACGTTAGGAGCTGGCTGTTAATAAGTCACTCCATAACTTTACATAGTAGTGAAGTTATCGCAATGGGTCGATAGTTGGAGGGGTTTGCGGAGTCTCCCTTCTTTGGAGCCGGTTGGACCGAGGCTCTTTTCCAGCAAGAGGGTACAATCCCACGGGCCAAGGAGAGACGGAAAAGACGAAAGATGGTTGGTGTCAACTCAGGGGCACAAATCTTGAGCACTATGGCTGGAATGCCATCTTGACCACTACTCTTCGAAGTGTCCAACGTCCTCGAACACTTGTAGACTTAGTACTAAGATACTACGTACGTAATTCGGCGGCGCGCGCTGGGCGCTGTTGAGGCAAGCGAGCGACCGAACGAAACGACCGACATTCGTACCGAAAGCGATAATCATCGGGCGTTTCTAACATTAGTGCTCCTCCGCACTTAGGTTAGAAATCAGCACCTAGTCAACTTGGTGATCTGTTGAAAAAAAGCTTTTATTTTATTGATGCATTTCTTGGTCTAGGTAGGTAAATACTCTTAATCTCATTTCATTATATCAAATTCATAATAGGCTGATTGGTCGGTAGGTCTAGGTAGGTAGGTAGATTGAACCATTATTTTTTTAAATTGCGCGATTCTGTGCGAATATGTAAGTACTGCTTTTAAAAATAAGATTAAATAGTTATATGTCAACTTAAAACCAAAATAACCGCAAATTCAAACTACATTATCACGAAAACTGCCCAAGCTAGCGAGTTTTTTTATACCACATTTTTTTTTGTTACAAAATACCCTTGCAATTAAAAAAAAATTACAAACGAACATCTTACAAAAAACCAACCTTCCATATATTTTTAGGCCAAGCCCTTTAACAAAACATGTTTGCTACCTAAACATTAAAAGGATCAACCTGTGTGTGTGTACCAGTAGGTAACTTGCAGTGTACGGACGGGATCAATGACCGTACTATGTTCAAACGCAGGAAAAGCCGTTTGTTTTTTTTTTTTTTTTATCGATAGCGCGACTTGTGGCATCGTTTCACCTACAAGTAGGTGCCTAACGATGCCCATGGACATTCTGTGATGCACGGGCATTGCAAATGGCATGCCGGCCTGACAGGAGCCTTTTCACGCCCCTTTTGAAAAACAAAACCCCAGGCTGTACTTGGGAGGAAATAGATGGGTAGGGAGTGCGTTCCACATTTTCCCGGTTCTGTGAATAAAAGACCTACAGAACCGGTTGGTGCGCATCCGTGGTAGGTCGATTGAATAGGGGTGCATCCCCTGCCCAGTACGCGTAGTGCGGAGGTGGAATGGGGACGACGGAATCGCGTTAAACAGCTCCTCCGAACACTCCCCATGAAATAAACGATAGAACACACTCAGGGAGCCGACGTCCCTACGGAGTTGCAGTGGTTCTAAGTCGCGGGACACCACGGGGTCACCCATCAGTCGCACGGCACGACGCTGGATTGAGTCTAGCGGCGCAAGCTGGTATTTAGCTGAGCCATCCCACAAGTGCGAGCAGTACTCCAAGCAGGACCTAACCTGTGTTTTGTACAACGTCAGTTTTTGGCCCGGCGTGAAGTACCGTCGCACCTTGTTCAGTACGCCCAGCTTTTTTGAGGCCAGCTTCGCTTTGCCCTCAATATGGCGCCGGAAGTTCAAGTCGTGCGACAGTTCGACACCGAGGACCCGTTTCGGTTCGGTTCGTTGTGTTTTTGAATGTGTGATAGGATATGTGTGTGTGTGTGTGTATGTAAGGGAGGATGTGTGTGTGTATGTATGGGTACTCTTCACTTACACTGGTAGTTAGGAACTTACATACTAGGTACTTACCCACATTTACTTAAACTTATTTATTTAAAGTGTTTGTTTCAGTGCGTATGTGACCCTCTTGCGGGGTTTAACATGAATATCGAAGCAAACTTCAGGGTTCTTTTTCCTAGACTTGGTCATTTTTAACCGACTTCCAAAAAAGGAGGAGGTTCTCAATTCGTCTGTATGTTTTTTTTTTTATTTTTTTTTTTATTTTTATTTTTTTGTATGTTTGTAACACGATTTCTCCGTCAATTGAGGGCCGATTTAGAAAATTCTTTTTTTGTTAGTTAGGTCATACTTCCGAGGTGGTCCCATTTCAATTTTATCGAAATTGGTTCAGTGGTTTTCGAAAAATCAGCATAATACTATGGTGTGTGGTTACCTTCAGCAAAACTTGTGATGTGGTCGTTTTCGGCAATTTTCAGTTTGATAAATTAGTATGGTGTGTGGTTACCTTCAGCAAAACATTTGTGATGTGGACTTATTCAGCAATTTGCAGTCTGACACATATGGCGAATAATTCTGTACCACTTCAATCGATTTCGATTATTCGATTTCGATTATTCTTTTTTATGTAATATTACTAAAAAGAATGAAATAAAAACTGTTTTAAAAAATATTAAACCGATTTCCAAAAAACAAAAAAAAAAAACTAAAAAGTATTAAATACCTAATATTTTGAAATTTTCTCTGTCCTGTTGAAATACATGAATCGATATACTAGTGATACATATTCGGACCCTTGTTTCATGAATATTCTAAATTTGAAATTTTTTTATTTTTTCCGACCGGCGTTTAATTTATTATGGTACCTGGCCAGTACCTACTGTACCGAGTACCATCGAGCTGGTTTGATGATGGAGACAGAAGGTGGCCATAGGAACTCCTAAACTACACATGATAAACCCATCGTGTTTGGGCTCGTTGCATTTGTCTTCACGAGAAATTTACTTTAGACCTAAAAGATTCTCAATTCGACGGTATGTTTTCTTTTTTTGGATGTTTGTTACGCGATTACTCCGTCAATTGTGGGCCGATTTTGAAAATTCTTTTTTTTTTTATTTGAAAGGGGATAACCCTGAGGTTTTTGAAGTGAAAACTTCTTTAGCGGCTCTTGGCACTTTTTTAGGTGGGTAAAAATGTATAACTCGCGACATCGCGTCAGCGTCATTTTTAAAATGAAACCTTAAGTCATTGCGTTAAGGGTTAAGTTAGAGTGGCACGGGATCTGCCGGCACTCCCGGAGTGCAACTGTTAAGTAGGGTTCCGTAACACGTTTATGTCTGTCCATTCTACTAAGTTCTGCAAAATGAATGTAGGGTTCCGTAACATATGCATGTCTATCCGTTCTACTAAATTTTACAATTTTCAACCAAGGTCCTCCGACGGTTATTTTATAATAAAAGTAGGCTTCCGTAACACGTTTATGTCTGTCCATTCTACTAAGTTCTGCAACATCACCTACAACGTCCGTGATGTCAGCCCATAACACCAGTGCCATGTCAGTGCTTCCCCCTTTGATCGTGCTGACTACACTGAACTGGTCGGAAAACACAAACTATTTACATAGCCGTTTCGACCGACGTTTAATTCAGTGCGGTGGTACCAACCCGGGAAGGTTAAACCCTACCACCAAGTAAAATTACGAGGGAAGGGACTTACAGTTTTACGAGGAATCCGAACCTTGGTCAGCCTCCAACGGTCAGCGGTCACCCATCTAAGTACTGACCGCACCCAGCGTTGCTTAAAATTCAATAGCGACAGTTGACTGTCTGCACCACTGAGCTATCGAAGCTGACGTGGTCCTATTTTAATTGGGTCAAGATCGGATTGGAAAGCGAGGCGGAATCGCGAGGCCGAAGGCCGAGCGATTCCGCCGAGTACATTAATAGCAAAAAATTACTAAAAAAAACTGTGAAATAAAAAAAAAGTTTTAAAAAACATAAACATAAAACCGACTTCCTAAAAAAAGTAAAACTAAAAAACTATTTAAAATAAAAATATAAAAACCGCCTTCAAAAATATATGAAATAAAAACCTAAAAAAAAAAACGAACCCTAGAGTTGAAGGCGGTGCTAAAGCAAGCAAAAATGATGCATGAAAGAAAACATGAGCGGATGATAATATCCTTTGTGATTTGTGTAGCCTTTTTAGCACCGCCTTCAACTCTAGGGTTCGTTTTTTTTTTTAGGTTTTTATTTCATATATTTTTGAAGGCGGTTTTTATATTTTTATTTTAAATAGTTTTTTAGTTTTACTTTTTTTAGGAAGTCGGTTTTATGTTTTTTAAAACTTTTTTTTTATAGTACTTTTTGGTGAAAATCGTTTAGTCGAGATTTGGTGGACAGTTAACATCCGCCTTTATTAAATAACAATAAAATGACTATTATTAACCGACTTCCAAAAAAGGAGGAGGTTCTCAATTCGTCTGTATGTTTTTTTTTTTTTTTATTTTTTTTTTTATTTTTTTTTTTTTTTTTTGTATGTTTGTTACGCGATTTCTCCGTCAATTGAGGGCCGATTTAGAAAATTCTTTTTTGTTAGTTAGGTCATACTTCCGAGGTGGTCCCATTTCAATTTTATCGAAATTGGTTGAGTGGTTTTCGAAAAATCAGCATAATACTATAGTGTGTGGTTACCTTCAGCAAAACTTGTGATGTGGTCGTATTCGGCAATTTTCAGTTTGATAAATTAGTATGGTGTGTGGTTACCTTCAGCAAAACTTTTGTGATGTGGACTTATTCAGCAATTTGCAGTCTGACACATATGGCGAATAATTCTGTACCACTTCAATCGATTTCGATTATTCGATTTCGATTATTCTTATTTATGTAATATTACTAAAAAGAATGAAATAAAAACTGTTTTAAAAAATATTAAACCGATTTCAAAAAAACAAAAAAACAAAAAGAACTAAAAAGTATTAAATACCTAATATTTTGAAATTTTCTCTGTCCTGTTGAAATACATGAATCGATATTTACTAGTGATACATATTCGGACCCTTGTTTCATGAATATTCTAAATTTGAAATTTTTTATCTTTTCCGACCGGCCAGGTGCGCATAATTTATTATGGTACCTGACCGGTACCTACTGTACCGAGTACCATCGAGCTGGTCTGATGATGGAGACAGAAGGTGGCCATAGGAACTCCTAAACTACACATGATAAACCCATCGTGTTTGGGCTCGTTGCATTTGTCTTCACGAGAAATTTACTTTAGACCTAAGAGATTCTCAATTCGACAGTATGTTTTCTTTTTTTTGATGTTTGTTACGCGATTACTCCGTCAATTGTAGGCCGATTTTGAAAATTCTTTTTTTTTTTATTTGAAAGGGGATAACCCTGAGGTTTTTGAAGTGAAAACTTCTTTAGCGGCGCTTGGCACTTTTTTAGGTGGGTAAAAAATGTATAACTCGCGACATCGCGTCAGCGTCATTTTTAAAATGAAACCTTAAGTCATTGCATTAAGGGTTAAGTTAGAGTGGCACGGGATCTGCCGGCACTCCCGGAGTGCAACTGTTAAGTAGGGTTCGGTAACACGTTTATGTCTGTCCATTCTACTAAGTTCTGCAAAATGAATGTAGGGTTCCGTAACAAATGCATGTCTGTCTGTTCTACTAAATTTAACATTTATTTCAAAATGAATGTAGGGTTCCGTAACAAATGCATGTCTATCCGTTCTACTAAATTTTACAATTTTCAACCAAGGTCCTCCGACGGTTATTTTATAATAAAAGTAGGGTTCCGTAACACGTTTATGTCTGTCCATTCTACTAAGTTCTGCAAGATGAATGTAGGGTTCCGTGACAAATGCATGTCTGTCCGTTCTACAAAATTTAACATTTATTTCAAAATGAATGTAGGGTTCCGTAACAAATGTATGTCTGTCCGTTCTACTAAATTTTACAATTTTCAACCAAGGCCCTCCGACGGTTATTTTATAATAAAAGTAGGGTTCCGTAACAAATGTATGTCTGTCCGTTCTACTAAATTTCACAATTTTCAACCAAGGTCCTCCGACGGTTATTTTATAATAAAAGTAGGGTTCCGTAACATGTTTATGTCTGTCCATTCTACTAAGTTCTGCAACATCACCTACAACGTCCGTGATGTCAGCCCATAACACCGGGTAAACTAAGTGCCATGTCAGTACTTCCCCCTTTGATCGTACTGACTACACTGAACTGGTCGGAAAACACAAACTATTTACATAGCCGTTTCGACCGACGTTTAATTCAGTGCGGTGGTACCAACCCGGTCAGGTTAAACCCTACCACCAAGTAAGATTAGGAGGGAAGGGACCTACAGTTTTACGAGGAATCCGAACCTCGGTCAGCCTCCAACGGTCAGCGGTCACCCATCCAAGTACTGACCGCAACCAGCGTTGCTTAACATTCAATAGCGACAGTTGACTGTCTGCACCACTGAGCTATCGAAGCTGACGTGGTCCTATTTTAATTGGGTCAAGATCGGATTGGAAAGCGAGGCGGAATCGCGAGGCCGAAGGCCGAGCGATTCCGCCGAGTACATTAATAGCAAAAATTACTAAAAAAAACTGTGAAATAAAAAAAAAGTTTTAAAAAACATAAAACCGACTTCCTAAAAAAAGGAAAACTAAAAAACTATTAAAAATAAAAATATAAAAACCGCCTTCAAAAATATATGAAATAAAAACTTAAAAAAAAAAAACGAACCCTAGAGTTGAAGGCGGTGCTAAAGCAAGCAAAAATGATGCATGAAAGAAAACATGAGTGGATGATAATATCCTTTGTGATTTGTGTAGCCTTTTTAGCACCGCCTTCAACTCTAGGGTTGGTTTTTTTTTTTAAGTTTTTATTTCATATATTTTTGAAGGCGGTTTTTATATTTTTATTTTGAATAGTTTTTTAGTTTTCCTTTTTTTAGGAAGTCGGTTTTATGTTTTTTAAAACTTTTTTTTTTTACGCTTTATATATACGGTCTTGCAACCCCAACCGTAAAACCCGAAACCCCTTTCGCGATTCTGTACGTGAAATAGAACAACTTTTGTTCTACGACTTTTTAATTTGAAGAAAAAAAATTGTTTTCCTCCATACATTTTGAATAGGTATTTAAAATTTGTATGGAAAAAATATTTTTTTTTGTTTAAAAAAAAAAAAATCACCACAAAAGTTGTTTAGTTTCACATATAGAATAACCCCCTTATGTCAGTTAAAAATATTACGGGGGCAACTGCAACACCGTGTATAGTATATAGTATGGATGCTTACTTCCTTTCCATATATTCTTATGAGTGCCCGATTTAGTCTCAAGAGTCTAAGATCTACCCCACAGATAAATAAAATAATGTATATCTACCCATCGAACAAAGACAATCAAAATTGCAATAATGTTTAGAATAATGTTCTATGTCGAAAATTATTATTTTTTTTCCCCGAATAAAGGACATTCAGCCTATAAGATTTGTAGGAATGACTGCACAGTACATGTTATACCTCTCTGACATACAAATCCACTTTCGTCGTGGTCAGTCTTGTGACAATTTTTCTCCATACAAAATCTTCTTTCGGGGCTTATGTTTTTCCAGCCCCTAAACCATGACCGATTTTTATAATAAATTTTTTCATGTAATAAAGACAGTCTAATCTACTTAACTGTATTTTTTTTTGTTTAGATAAAAGTTACGAAGCCAGAGTCGAAACTGGATTTTTCAAAAAAAATAAATTTTTTTTCATTTGTTGCTGTCATGAAATTCATTAAGCTTTGTTGAATCATTACTTTGGTAATAAAAAAAAACGGGTTTGTCGATTCATCTATACTTATACTTATAACAACAAAAACATAATTGTAAAAATCGGATAACGTTTAAAAGGGTCGGGAAAACGTAAGCCCCGAAATATTAATTTTGAAGCAATATTAGCTGAGAGTGTGCAGCTGTCCCTCTTGCGTTGGCGGGGAGTGCTCGTGGCGAAGGAAGACAGCGATACTTTGTATATATAACTAACATGTTATAAAGTGACTAACTTCGGCCTGCTCACCACGACGAAAGCACATTCAGTCAGTCAGTCAGCGTGAAGGCGTCCACTGCTGGACATACGCCTCTCCAATTTTCCTCCAGTCCTCCCGGCCTTCAGCGGTACGGAACCACTGCTTTCCGCCGACTTACTTGATGTCGTCGTCCCACCTGGCGGGTGGTCTTCCCACACTCCGTTTTCCTGTCCACGGCCGCCAGTGTAGGACAACGGTTACTCCAATTACGGTCGTCGTCTCTTCGGCTGACGTACACAAACACGTTTGCACAAAGCACAGAATAGTATCCAATACAACGTAACTAACCAAATGGGTCATTAGCCCGACGCTTTGGCGTGTACCGCGCAATGCCCTGTTCTGTCGTCACATTCGTTATCCAGTCGACATAAGGCAGGACGCTCACAAACACACTCGGCTCCGCGCTGCTGGAGCCCCGGACGGCTGGGTCCGTGCAGGGAGCTGATCGAGACGCGAGCGCGACCAGAACCCACCAACCGTTGGCAAGATGCGAGACCAGCGGTGCGCCTCGCGCCCTGCCGCATCCTGACGTGCAGAGCGAGAGTGCCCAGTGCGACTCGGAAACATTCTGAAAATCAATAATAAATAATAAATCTGTACGGGATGGTCATGGAGTTAGGTTACTTGTTTTACGAGATACTGCGTTTGTAGACGATATGTATGTATGTTAGTAAAGTTAAATTGACGATTTTTAGAAATCCCTCTATAACTCTTAAACCGATCATCCGAATTCGATGAGACTTAGTACAAGCATATTTAACTATACGTGTAAAATTCAGTTCCGGTTATGCTAAGATATGGCTCTCATACAAGCGGATTGTCCCGCAGAGAAATAAAGGCACGTTTCTTTTTAAATACGAATTTCACGCGAGCGAAGCAAAAGCTAGTATAACTATATAATATAAGAGAAAACCACATATAAGTGAGTGCAAATTTAATATTTCACCATGGTACAAAAGAGGCTGAGGAGTTTCTCAAAAAGGCACGAATGAGTTTAATTTATCATCATCATCAGCCCTTACCGGTCGACTGCTGGACATAGGCCTCTCCCAAGGCAGGCGACCGCGCGAGGTCTTCCGCTCTTCTCATCCATACACTCGCGGCTACCTATTTTATTAAACCGTCTGTCCACCTAGACGGGCTCGTCCCACGCTACGTTTGCTTGTACGTGGCCACCACCCGTCTACTCCAGAGGTTGTCGAGTCTGCGACAGATGTGCCCAGCCCACTGCCACTTCAGCTTGCAAATTTTCTGAACAATGTCGACTACCTTGCCTCTTTGTCGTATTTTGCCATCAAGTATTTTATCGATCAAACCCCGAGCATTGTTCTGTCCAAGAACGTTGATTAGGTTGGACGTCGGACTGTCCAATGCTTATGAGAACCAGCGTCGACGAGCTCCGCGGGTAGCGGAGGGGACGGCACGCGCTCTGATTGGGTGGTATCGGGTGGTATCGCGCTCTGATTGTGATTGTGGTAACGAATGTTATTTGTACTTTTTTACAAATATCATGTTACGCTGGCGCGGGGAAGGTCCGACGTCCTTACCTATTCAACGTTCTTGGCTCTATCCATAGGTCGCTGAGCGACTTTAAATTTGTGGACCGGGCCCATTGTCAGGGTCCATGTCTTAGTTCCGTACTTACGTCATCAGTGGCAGAACGACAATCATAACTATGATACACGGTGTAAGAATAATGTACAACTAATAAGACATAGATTAGCTAAAACCTCAAAAAGCTTTATTTGTAATAGTGTTAGATTTTATAATAAACTGTCTTCTAACATAAAACAATTAGATGATAATAATTTCAAACGACGGATTAAATTAATGTTAATTGAAAAGAGTTATTACACTATTAAGGATGCATTAACTGACCGTAATTTTATCTAAGAGTTTGACTACTGTTTTTTCCACTAACAAACTTTGACAATTTGACATTTGGATACACTTTGTATCATAAATTTTTTTTTTTTTTATATGACTTATTACATCTCTTTGTAATAAATGTAAACTAATTTTTATTTATTTTTTGACTTGATATAATATGAAGTATCAAAATCGACGATGGCACTATACACCAGATATAGGTAATTTAAATAGGCAGTGTGGTCAAATTCTTCAGTATTCATGTTTATGCTGTAAATATTAATGCTCCTGTGAGCGGTAGTATGGGTTAATTATTTGTAAGTTACTATAATATAATACTTATAAGGTACTAACAAAACATTGTGACTTGCGAAGTTTGTTTGTCAGTTCTTCTTCGCATTGAATTTAGAACTGGCGGAATTTTCGACATGTCCAAGCGTAGGTTACCTACCTATGGATGAAATTATACAATAAACAATAAACAATAAACGCACTCAGTTCAATTTATAATGTTGGTATTATTATTATTATAGCCTGATGCGCTGTCACTATTTTTTAGGGTTCCGTATCCGGTACGGGACCCTATTACTAAGCCTACGCCGTCTGTCTGTCCGTCCGTCCGTCCGTCTGTCTGTCTGTCTGTCTGTAATAGGTAGCCCGTTGAAATTTTCATAGAATATGTGTTATGGCCGATATAACAATAAATAATAAAATTAAGAAAAATTAAAAAATTCACGGGGGTTCCCATAGAAGAAACCAAAAAGTGTATGCGCGCGCCATCTACCGAATAGAGTGTGAAGCATTTTAACTAATTTCATCATTTAACTAATATGAAGCATTTCATAACACGACATAGATGGCGTGAGTGGCGATAACAATGACATGGCGATAAGGAACCCTCGGTGCGCGAGTTCGACTAGCACTTGGCCGGTTTTTTTGTTTGTTTTTTGTTTCAACAATAAGTAATTTCAAACGCTACAGCGCACCCTATGCTGGGCTTCGGCCTCTCGCGTTCGCGATGTGCTGTCTACTCTCCCCGGCTGACCAGTACCCTAATCACGAGATTTAACCTACTACGCTACGCCGTGTTCTCCGCATCATTTGTATAGAGAAACGGAGCAGCGTCTCTAGTGATAGATTTGCGAATTTCGTTTCTCCATAAAAAATGATGCGGAGAACACGGCCGGCGTAGCGTAGTAGGTTAAATCTCGTGATTAGGGTACAGGCCAGTCTGGGATACTTGCCCATCTGTGTTTGTTATACTTACCGTAAATTTGGTATAATTACCGTAAATTTTAGCACGCGGTCACACAGTTGTTTCGGTAAAATTTGCACCTTCTCCGAAGACCTTTGCTCGTCAATAAACGTTTCGGGAAATTCTGAAACATTACGTAAAGGTATGTTGAAATCAACATGGTTTTTAGGTTTCCGTGCCCGCCCCGGTACGGAAGCCTATTGTAACCGGTACGTAAGCCAGTTGTACTAAAATGTTCCTCATATAATTAAATCTATAAATAGTGACAATGAGTTCCAGAGTCAGCTGAAAAAAATTATCTTAGACAACCCATTTTACAAGTTAAGGCCGTGAAAAACGCAAACGACCTTGAGCATTCGGGAACTTCAAATTCCAAATTGTTTTAGTTTATGTACCACTTTTTATAAACCTCTAAATAGACTATCGATGAAATCTAAAATAAAAAAAAGGTACTTACGTAAGCAAAGATAGGTAGATGGGTGCATTTAGGTACGTATGGTTAATTACGTCGATAATTTCGTGTAGGCGTTTTTAACCCCCAACGAAAACACGGACGGGTGTTATATAAGTTTGACGTGTGTGAGGGTGTGTGTGTGTGTCTGTCTGTCTGTGGCATCGTAGCTCCCAATCGGATGGACCGATTTGGATGCGTTTTTTTTTATTAGGAAGCTTGTTTAATCGGGATGGTTCTTAGCTATGTTTGTAATCAAGTAATTAAGTAATAAAATAAATTATTTTGTTAAAAAGTGAACCGATTTTCATGCGGTTTTTTTAAAAAAGCTTGAAATAAAAGTTAAATTACAAATTTAAAAAACCCCCGACCCATAAAAAGTCAAAAATAATTTCTGCTTACTTACTTAAAGGAGTTGAGGGACCGTTAAGTAAATAAAATATAAAAACTCCGAGCTGCGAGGGAATTTACTTAGCGGTCTCCCGACTCCTTTAAGTAAGTAAATAGAAATTATTTTTGACTTTTTAAGGGACGGGGGTTTTTTTTATTTTTGTCTGCTGTCGTGGGCATCCAAATTTTTAACCCCCGACGAAAAAAACGGAGGGGTGTTATAAGTTTGACGTGTGTGTGTGTGTGTGTGTGTGTGTGTGAGGGTGTGTGTATGTGTGTAAGAGTGTGTCTGTCTGTGGCATCGTAGCTCCCAAACGGATGGACCGATTGGGATGCGGTTTTTTTATTAGAAAGCTTGTTTAATCGGGATGGTTCCAAGCCATGTTTGAAATCAAGTAATTAAGCAATAAAAATATTAATTAATTATCCTAAAAAGTGGACCGCATGTAAATCATGAGTTTTTTTTAAGTTTTAAATCAAAGTTAAATTACAAATTTAAAAAATCCCCCGACCCTTAAAAAGTCAAAAATAATTTATTTTTACTTACTTAAAGGAGTCGGGGGACCGGTAAGTAAATAAAATACGAAAACTCAGAGCTGCGAAAGAATTTACTTAGCGGTCCCCCGAATCCTTTAAGTAAGTAAACGGAAATTCGTGTGGATTTTTAATGTTCGGGAGTTTTTTTAATTTGTAATTTAATGTTTGACTGTGACAATATTATCTAAACAAGATAACTTACTACTATCGAAATCGATGACGAAAGTTGCAGTTGTCGCCTTTGGTGCTTTCACATAATCCAAAAATGGAAAACAAATAGGTACCATGTAATCTGGAAAAAAACAATTTAAACATAATTTATTTGTTCCGTGACTTCGAGCTTGTACCACCACCACCATCGTCAGCCTCGGTAGCTCAATGGTGCGGTCGGTCGACTGTCGGTCGTGATCATGAGCACACCTGGGCGCGGTCAGTACTTGTATGGGTGACCGCTCGACCGTTGGAGCCTGACAGTGGTTCGGATTCCACTTAAAACTGTAGCTCACGTCACTTCTCTTCTTACCTTACTAGGTGGTAGGGTTGAAACGGCTATTTACGGCACGAACTAAGGGAAGCACTGACATGGCACCTAGTTGGCATTACGGATGCAGTAGGTGATGTAGCCAACCGTGTCGTTTCCATTAATAAGCTAATCTCTGTTTAACTAATTTTGGTTTGTTCATGTACTATTAACTCCATGTACTCCAGCTCTATCTCTGTCATTTTGTTTGCGACAGACAAAGACAAAAAATTCCAAGCGCTATCAATCAACCGTATTACTCACAGAGCATCAAATGCGCGCGCCCGCCCCTCCTAGAGGCGCCCTGAGCGCGATTTCTCTACAACGCCGTTGAAGCCTGTGGGCGTGGCCTATGACTTACATATGTGTGTTGTGCGTGTGTATTTGTTTTGTGCGTGTGCCTAACTTGCTCCTCTTTGTGTGTAGTGTCGATACTAGCACACACACACACATACGAAGCGCTAGCAGCACTGCGTGTAGTTTTTCGGTTTCAAATATTATCGCTTAGGGCGCCTCTAGTAGGGGGCGCGCGCGGTAGGTATTTGATGCTCTGTGGTATTACTTTTTTTGAAACAAACCACCGAGCATCGAACAGCGCGTCCCCTTGTGATAGTCGCCGTCTTGTGACAGCAGTCGAGTGTCAGTTTGGCGATTTTAGGGTTCCGTATCCGGTACGGGACCCTATTACTAAGCCTACGCCGTCTGTCTATCTGTATGTCCGTCCGTCCGTCTGTCTGTCCAAGGGCTGTATCTCTTGAACCGTAATAGGTAGCCCGTAATAGGTGCGCGAGCTCGACTCGCACTTGTTTAAATTCGTTTTTTTTTTCCGCTTCGTGCAACGTAAATTTACACGATTATTGTATGCCATTTAACTTGCCTTGCCCTTACTAGGTGGTAGGCTCAAATTGTAGCCGACTGGGTTGGTACCACCGTACTGGATGTAAGATGGACACATAGCAGCCTCAGTTGTGTTCTCCTCTAGCCCAGTATACCCAATAGTCCAGGTTAGGCTTCAGTATGGCACCTACCTTCTCGGAGGTGATATTTGCTGTCCGGAACATGTGCTTTGTCCCCTCCGACTCAGCCACCAATAAAGGGTTACATAAAAAATATTTAAAATTAACGCTGATAAACGTGTACATTGATGCAAGTGGCCCTAATTCGAATTAAACCTTATATGAACAGTGCCCTTATCACGAGATTTAACCCACACCGCGTACTACGCTACGCCGCCGTGTTCTCCGCATCATTTTGTATGGAGAAACGAAGTTCGCAAATCTAGCACTAGGAGGCGCTGCTCCGTTTCTCCATACAAGCGATGCTCGGCCGATTACTTAATCAATGCTGGTGTTCCACAAGGATCCGTGTTGTCGCCTACGCTGTTTCTATTATTTATTAACGGCATGCTCTCGGTCGGCGAAATACATTGCTACGCGGACGACAGCACGGTGCACGAAGGGTTCATCAAAGACTGGAAGGGTAGGGAGGCCTAAGCAGCAAACGTGAGACGCGAAACTTTTGCTCGGGTTGACCTGGTTCTCGATAAAGTATCCTCTTGGGGGAAGGAGAACTTGGTCAACTTCAACGTAGCTAAGACGCAAGCTTGTGCCTTCTCTACTAAGGCTGATTCGTTTTCCCTCCAAGCCACTTTCCAGGGCAGACAGGTCCCCAATGATGGTAGTCTGGGCGTCCTGGGTATGGAGGTGTCCAGTGACGTTGGATTTCGATCGTTGATAGAGTCCAAGGCGAAACAAGCATCTCGAAAATTAGGGATACTCTACCGATGTCGGCGATTTTTCACGCCGCGCCGGTCCAATTGCTTACACTCTATAAAGCACAAGTAAGACCGGTGATGGAATATTGCAGTCATCTTTGGGGGGTTTCCCCTGAGTAACTTCTTTCAGCCTTGGATTCTATTCAACGACGAGCCATTCGCCTCATTGGCGACTCTGTACTCACAAAGGACCTTCAACCTCTAAAGCACAGACGTATCGTTGGGTCATTGAGCCTGTTTTATCGGTACTAGTATGGCCGCTGCTCTGACGAAATTGCATCCCTTATCCCTCTTCCTCCTGTTCGCCTTCGCCAAACCCGCCATACTCTCGCGGAACACCCCTTTGCAGTGGACAGAAGAGTACTTCGAACTGCACGATTCTCTAAATCGTTCTTGTGCCGCAATGCAAAGGTGTGGAACGGGGAATAACTTTCCCCACTCCTACAATCCACGGATCCTCAAATCGCGGGTAAATAGGTTTTCCCCAGCGACATTAGTCCACCTCCAAGCCGGACTAGCACCTCCTCGGGTGTGATATTGGCTGCGCCTGAGGCTTCGACCTCGGGCACAGCCAGCTAGTTCGGAAACAATAAAAAAAAATACAAAATGATGCGGAGAACACCGCGTAGCAAAGGTTAAACGCGGTGTAGGTCTCGTGATAAGGGTACTGCTCATTCTGTGCATTTAGACTGACAGACTTATAGTCTGACGAGTATAGGTCGTTCGTTCTAACCTGAGGCGTACAAATACATTCACGCATGACGGTGAGCATAAAATTCCGCGAGTTTAGTAGTGCTCAGGCCATGTATAGGTGCATGTCAAGCATTTGTATTAGAGAAATGCATTTGTGTGCGTACGTGTGTTTGCCTCAGGTTAGGCCGTCCATGCTATAGCAATTTACTCAACACACTCGATTCTACTCTCCTCATCATCTTGAGGATGGCGATGCCGTTGGGCGGTCTGCCGGTGTCGTCGTCGTAGTACTCCGGATGTAGGATCACATCCGCTATGGGCATCACGAGCTCTGAGGGGAGACACTCAGCGCCTGCGCGTATGTTCTCTATGTCAACTCCACACTCTTCTTCGTCGCGGTCATAGTCCTTGAACACTATGTTTCCTCTGTAACATATTATTTTTTACATTATTTATCTCGTCTTTTTAAGGATCTGCATCCGGTACGGGACCCTATTCTTTATTCTTTATTCATCATTCGTATCGTATTACTAAGCCTACGCCGTCTGTCTGCCTGTCTGTCTGTCTGTCCATCTGTCCGTCTGTCCGTCTGTCCGTTCGAGGGCTGTATCTCTTGAATCGTAATAGGTAGCCCGTTGAAATTTTCACAGAATATGTGTTATTATGGCCGATATAACAACAAATAATAAAAATAAGAAACAGTAAAAAATTCACGGGGGTTCCCATAGAAGAAACCAAAAAGCGTATGCGCGCGCGCCATCCACCGAATAGATTATAAAGCATTTTAACTAATCATGACATTTAACTAATATGAAGCATTTCATAACACGCCATAGATGGCGTGAGACGGAACCCTCGGTGCGCGAGTTCGACTCGCACTTGGCCGGTTTTTTTAAATACATAGTTCAATAGATATTAAAGAAAATATACGAAAATCGAGCATCCTTCCCCCCATCTCCTAAATTATGAGACGAAATGGGGGCATCTCCTAAATTATTGAGACGAAAATTTGAAAAAAAATATTAAATTGTACGACCTTTCAGTTTACAGGAGAAACGATAATCCTAAGTCTTTGAAACTTAAAATTTTAGCTTTAGAAACCTAGGACAATAGGGGTGGAACGATCAAATTGCCCTCCCCCCCTCCGCCCCCCCCCCCCCCCCCCATATTACTGTAAAATAAATTTTTATCTAGTTTTTAACGAGCGATATCTACGCCCGTTTACAAGATCTATCATTAAGCCAAATTTCAAGTTTCTACGTTACTTAGTTTTCGAGAAAAAGAAATCCCCCCTAAAGAAAACTAAAATCTAAAGATCTCACACGGCGCGCAACTATCAAAGCCATTGAAAATGTAATTTAGAAATAAAGCACACGATAAAATTTGACAAATTTGTTTTATTCAACAAAAAGAAACGATCGATCTTACAAACGATTGAGAAGTATATGTCGTCCAAATTGTATTCATTATCGAACTGACGATAAAGTGCACGGAGCGCAGACTGACCCCGCGCGTAAGGGACCCGCTACCGCCTACAGTTTTTGTCCTCCCGCCTCCTAAGATGGCTCAAACTGTAGCTTAATTCAATCCCGAGATAATTTTTTTTCTGTTTCTTCAATAGCGAGCTTAAAAAAGAGTTATTGAGAAATTCTCGATCCAAAAGTGAACGGAGCGCAGACTGACTGGCGCGTAAGGGATCTGCTACCGCCTACAGTTTTTGTCTTCCCGCCTCCTAAGTTAGCTCAAACTGTACCTTAATTCAATCCCGAGATACATTTTTTCTGTTTCTTGAATAGCAAGCTCAAAAAAAAGTTATTGAGAAATTCTCGATCCAAGTCGGCGAAATTTTTTTGAAATTTTGGCAAGTTTTGGAAAATCTCAAAAAGTTACCAACCGATTTTGGTAATTTAAATTGCACTTTAAAGCCCTCCGGCAGGCGCAAATTTTGACATATGACCTATCCGCGTACCTCTCATATCTGCGAAACTACAAGCAAATGTCACAATTTCATAAATCGGGGCACTATACTCGAACGAAAACATAAACATTTTCAATGTTAAAAACCTCTGTGACAGACGGGCGGACACCGGAGTGATCTTATAATGGTTCCGTTTTTCATTTTAATGCACGGAACCATAAAAAACCGGCCAAGTGCGAGTCGAACTCGCGCACCGAGGGTTCCGTATCGGCATGTCATGGTTAGCGCCACTCACGCCATCTATGACGTGAGTGGCGCTTAGATCATTTATTATATATTACCCACATTAGATCATTTTCACACTAAATAAATCAATTAGTTTGCATGAAAACTGTAACTTTTTATTTAAAGGGAAAATAGAAAAAAGTTATTTGACTTTTTGTTACTATTGATCCCAATCATCATTTTCTAAATTTAATGTGGTGGCCGCTACAACACCATGTATGTACCAAATTTGAACTTTGTTCGTCCAATAAATTCACATAAAATAAACTGTGACAGACAGCAGAGACAAGGGTGATCCTATAAGGGTTCAGTTCTTTTCCTCCTTTCAGATACGCAACACTAAAAGTCCAGTCGTATTGTAAAAGGGGCCGTCCAAAATATTACGTCGTGCTTTTAAGGTTGCCGTATCCCGTACTTCCCCCCCCCCCCCCCCCCCCCTCACAAAACTGACGCCACTTCCATTACCTAATTTTTATTTCGGGAAATGAATGGATTCCTTACAGGTAGTCAAAATCAAAACTATGTATTGTATTGTATTGTTTATTGATCATTCATATGGCAGTTAGACTGCTCTCGAACTTGTCACAATTTGTTCTATCCGGTTCGATTACACCCACGAAGAAGAACCGACAAGAAACTTCGCAGGGTATTTTTTTTGTAAACATATTTTTACAAGTACTTAGTGACTAGCCACATAATAACACCGCCCATAGTCTATCTAAAACACAGCTTGAGAGCAAGATTAACAATTTTGCTGAGAGTTCTGTACAAAGACTTATTAATTAAGTGAATGCATACATAACCTGTAGTCCACGCGAACGATGTCGCGAGCGCACTTAGCTACTTGAGGCCATCCGTATTTGCAATAATGACGTCAATTTTGGCAAGACCTCCCCCCCCCCCCCCCCCCAGCCCTACACCCTCCTTCGTCATATTACCAGCAGTCGATTGCGGGTACTTCGAAACGCAAACATTTCTATGGCGCTCTGTGTAAAACCTAAAATTTAATAAAAAAATAGTCGATTTACAAACGCATAAATAAATAAAAATTGATCTGTACAAAATACTGAGTTGAGAAGTAGTGTAGTACAACTCGGTTTCGTCCAGGGTGGCTCGCAAACCCTTGCAACATAGTTCGTGTTAAACCTACTACCTAAACTGAATATGTCAAGAGTGTGCGCGGACTGCGAAGGTGACGTGAAGCGCGGGTCGGGCACCAAGTGTGACGGCGAGTGTTCCCTATGGCACCACTACAAGTGTCTGAAGGTAACTGAGCAGGCGGTGGTAACCGCGCGAAATCGGGACAAGGTCTGGCGCTGTCCCAAGTGTCGCGTATCGGCCGCCCCTCAGCCGCCGCTGCCCAAGTCATTGCAAGTCGTCATCGGCGAGCACGGTTCGGTCGTCGCCGCCGTCGCCGCCGCTGCAGCCGGAGGGATCACTCCGGTCGGCGCTGGCGCGGGGGGCACTCCCTACGCCTCTCCACTGGGCACGCCCGAGTACGACGTCTCCGGACCCCACAGCGCCTTCCCCGTCGACGTCGTCAGCACGCTCCTGAAGCTGCAGAAGGACGTCGAGCGCATCCTCCTCAAGCAGGACGCACTGCAGAATACCGTCGCCGTGCTGCAAGAAGGTCAACTCAGCATCCACTCTGCTCAGACTGAGATTGCGAAATCACTCGAGTTCCTGAGCGGGAAAGTGCACGATTTCGAGAGCACCTTGACCGAGCACAGGAGTAGACTGAAAGCGTTGGAGGATATGCAGCCTGAAGTTCAGCAGCTGCGGGCCGAGGTACACAAGCTACAAGTGGAGCGAGATGACTATCACCAGCAGGCACTCCTGGACTGCGTTGAGCTGAAAGGGATAGCCGAGTCGGCAGGTGACCTTCGCACTGTCGTGGCTGGAGTTGCCGCTGCGATAAAGTGCTCCATCCAGCCGCAGGATATTAGAGAAGTTCGGCGTTTGCCCTCGGGAAGGCCTCACAAAAGTGTCAGTGTGCAGTTTGCGTGCAAAGAAAAGCGGGATGATTTCTTGAAATGCGCGAAGGCAAAGCGGCCACTGAAAGCCGCCGAGCTCGGTGTCGGCGGCGGCGATACAACCCTATTCATAAACGAGCTCCTCACGAGCCGCAGGCGCATGCTGCTGTCGCGAGCGAAAATATACGCCCGCGAGAACAACATTGCGTTCGTTTGGTCGCGAGACGGGCAGGTGCTGATGCGTAAGGCTCATGAAGATAAGCAGTATGTTGTAATAAAGCACGAAAGAGATCTTGAACGCTGTTTTCGAAACGAACGATAATAGTGTTCAAATTAGCCCTTGCCTCCAATATATTCACTACTTTAATTTTAATTTCGTTGCCTGCTTCGCCTGTCAAGTGAGCACACACCTAGTCATAGCCATAGGACACGCTCAGCTGATGACACTCCAGTTCCTGCAACAAAGTCTAGTTTCGCGCAACATTTTGCTTGGTTTCTGCGTCCGTACATTTTTAACAAAGTCAACAAACATCTAAATATCAGGGAAATGACGCGTCGAAACTGCCAAACACAAACCGCTGACTGGCTCATTGACAAGGAATATAACTGCACGGAATTGTTATTGTCAGTTGTGAGATAGATACGAACGTGAAAGTATGTATGTATGTATATATTCTTTATTGCACATCAATTAATACAAATTACAGGCAAGCTTAATGCCGCGAGGCATTCTATTACACATATACACATACACCGCACCACAACACACCACACCACACCACACCACACCACACCACACCACACCACACCACACCACACCACACCACACCACACCACACCACACCACACCACACCACACCACACCAAACCACACCACACCACACCACACCACACCACACCACACCACACCACACCACACCACACCACACCACACCACACCACACCACACCACACCACACCACACCACACCACACCACACCACACCACACCACACCACACCACACCACACCACACCACACCACACCACACCACACCACACCACACCACACACCATTCCTAGGCGCTAGTTAATATACAAACTTATTATTTTTTTAGAACGAAGCTTATATTTTATGTCGGACTTATTTTGTTACCTATGTTATGTTACCTATAGTTAAGGCCCGCAAGCTTTATTATATTGTGTAGAATTACTGTGTCTCCGACGCTACGGCCGTAGTGGCTATTTTCGGAGGCAAAAAATGTAGACGGCCGACTTTTTCCGAAATAAATACATCCGGAGTCCCCCCCCCCCCCCCCCCCCCTCTCCCCACCTCGGTTGTGGTTCTCCTCTAGTCCAGTATAGCCAGCAGTTCAGGGAAGTCTCCGGTATGGCACCTACCTTCTCGGAGGTGATATTGGCTAGTCAGGGCATTTGTTTTGACCCCTCCGATTCAGACACCCATACCGGATTACATAAAAAAAAAACATTATAGTCATCTTACGTAAATTACGCAAGTCAGTTATCACAAGGTGCCGCGCTAAAGGGCGACAGGCTATCCACCTCTCTGGTGCGGCCCTTCCACCGAGTCGTGCAGCAGGTGGGGCATCGTGCCTTACTTACTGCTTGATATTTATCTCTATGTAATACATTGCTAAAAGTGGTGGGCAGTGTTGTGCTGTTAGGTTTAAGAATACTTGCAGCTCAACACCGATTAGCGATTACTCTGCATATCCCGATTGTCGGGATACAGCGTATGTATGCATGCATGTATTTTCGAGTATCAACAAATAATGTAGAGGTACCAGGTAATTAGTTATCGGGGCTCCGCAGGCACACCTGGATACTCACAGGGAATATCCTTCCGGAATTTCCGTGGCGTCAGCAGTGGTAGTCAGCACGTACTGCCGGTGTACCAGCACCACCCTGGGCACGCGGCCGTGGTAAAGCAGACCGTCTTTTACTGTAAAAATAGTTTAAAACTTTCTCATTTACAAAATATTTTTATTAATTTTTTATTTTTTTGGAAACCGACACTGTTGGCTACAACACCTACAACATCCGTGATGTCAGCCCATAACACCGGGTGAACTTGGTGCCATGTCAGCGCTTCCCTTCATTTCATGTCGGCTACACTGAACTGGAAGGAAAACACGAACTGTTTACAAAGGTAGTACCAACCCGGGCGGGATAAAGCCTACCACCTAGTAAGGTAAGAAGGGAAGGGACCTACAGTTTTACGTGTAATCCGAACCGTGGTCAGCCTCCAACGGTCGAGCGGTCACCCATCCAAGTACTGACTGCGCTCAGGATTGCTTAACAACAGTCGACCGACCGCACCACTGAGCTATCGAGGCTGACAAGAATAATACGAAGACATCGCGAAGCAACTCGTGAATTGGTAATACAGAATGATGACACATTTTTAGGGTTCTGTCTGTATTCGTCGTACGGGACCCTATTATACTAAGCCTACGCCGTCTGTCTGTCTGTCTGTCTGTCTGCCCGTCTGTCCGAGGGCTGTATCTCTTCAACCGTAATAGGTAGCCCGTTGAAATTTTTACAGAATATTAATAACAATTAACATGCCAGCAATTCAGGGAAGTCTTCGGTATGGCACCTACCTTCTCGTAGGTGATATTGGCTGGCCGGAGTATGTGCTTTCGCCCCTCCGACTCAGCCACCCATACCGGATTACATAAATAAAATAAAAATTATGACGAATATCAATACAAAATTTAATTCGCTATTTAACTTTCCTAGGGCATGCATTTTCAATCAAGAATTTTATAAGATTACTATACGAGTAGATTCTTATTACAGGTACTCACTGCGGACGTATTGTAGGAAGGCCAACCAAGGAAACCTCATGCGAACATTCGTAAAATCTCTCGGATTAGTATGGAGGTCTTGGTGGCACTCCTCGTAAGCAGCTGACAAATCCGAGATATCATTCCACTTATCCAACACAGAAGCTCTCGACAGTACAAGAACTGAAATTTAAATACGACGATGAATAAATTTTTAAACGCTTGGTTAGATTAGATAACGCTCGACATGTAGGCCTTCGCTTACCAGCGATCAAGTATGAGAATACGATATATTTCAAGTAGTCGAGCATTTTATTTAATACGAGATGGATTGATGTACACAACAGACAGTTATCATGTCTCTTTCTAACTGCCCGTACAGAACTAACTGACATAGTTTTATATAGTCCAACGTGTTTATCTCTGAACAGTTATGTTTGTTTGCACTAACTTGCTGAAAACATCCAAATTATTTGAATGTCTGAGCAAACATTATACGTATCTATTTCAGCAAGTCCCTGTTTACGTTTTGATATTGAAAATGTCTTTTCGATCGCTTCAGTATAGTACCCGATTTCCAGCGAGAGTGCGAATTCGCCCTGGTCTCGTGAGTTTTAAGACTAGCTGCGTAAATATTTAGGGTGTCAAATGATGCGTATCGATGAGGCCTACAAGATGGTGGAAAAAACGATTTAAAAAGTTTGGAAGTTTTTGAGAAAATCGCAAAAAACCGCTTAAAATTTCTGTGTTTTTAGGGGGTTTAAAAAGGGCACTTTTAAACATATTTCTAAATATATATTTTAAACCTTCACATCTTTATTTTGATGTCTTTATATAGATTGATTCAATATCTGGGGATGTTTTTTTTTATTTTTTGAAATAAGTAAAAAATTTGGGAGTTATAATTTTTTTATTTTCCGTTACGCGAGTTACGACTCGTATTATCTTGCAATGTGAGCAGTTAAAATGGTTTTCGTGTGTGCATACTTAAAATTAAGAATTTTAATTATTTACTTAAATTATTTTTAAATGTTTGACAATATTTGTAAATTTTTGAATGTAATATTGGCATGTAAGTAAGAGTAGCTATGTAGTAGCAAAAGTGTTGAGCGTGAGAATTGAAGATTACATAATCAATACATCTATCTATCTTCGATCTATCTATATCTATAAATATCATATATCTGTACCGTGTGGGGCCGGTACTTTAAAAGAATAGCCCCACTGCATCTCTTCACGTGTATGTCATAAAAGGCGACTAAGAGTTAAGACTCCCTTCTTATAGTACTAGGTTTAACCCGCCCGGGTTGGTACCACCGCACTGAATGAAAGGTCGGTCGAAACGGCTATGTAAATAGTTTGTGTTTTCCGCCCAGTTCAGTGTAGCCGGCACGACCGAAGGGAAGCACTGACGTGGCACCAAGTTCACCCGGTGTTATAGGCTGACATCGCGGATGTTGTAGGTAATGTAGCCAACCGTGTCAGACTCCATAAAAAAAATCGTAGATGTAAAAAAGTCTGTACATTGAATATATTCGGAAAAAAATCCACTACTGACACGATTTAAAATGAGAAACTGAACATGATAGAACAGTTTTTATAATGTTTGTCAGTTTCTACGCGCATCACTCAAAAACCACTGCACTGATTTTGACGAAACTTTTCGTAGTGACAGTATATATCCCGGAATTTTTTTTATTTTTTTTTATTGACTGCGCGAAATATGGCGCCGAGCCACCCATAAGGTGTCTAACGACGCCCATGGACATTCGGTCGTATGCGGGGCTTGCGAATGCCATGCCGGCCTGACAGGTGCCCATTCACGCTCCTCTTGAAGGACCTGAGACTGTACTTGGGGGGAAATATATGGGCAGGGAGAGCGTTCCAGAGTTTACCCGTTCTGTAGAGGAAAGATCTGCAGAATCGATTGGTACGAATCCGCGGTAAGTCCAGCGTGTAGGGATGCAATCCCTGCCCAGTGCGCGTGGTGCGAAGGTAGAAAGGGGACGGCGGGATCGCATTAAACAGCTCCTCCGCGCACTCCCCATGGAATAAGCGATAGAACACACTTAGGGAGCCGACATCCCTACGGTGTTGCAGTGGTTCTAGATCGCAGGACACTTCGGGGTCACCCACTAGTCGCACGGTTCGACGCTGTATTGAGTCCAAAGGCGCAAGCTGGTATTTGGCAGAGCCATCCCATACGTGCGAGCAGTACTCCAAGCAGGACCTGATCTGCGATTTATACAGAAGCAGCTTTTGGTCCGGCGGCGTGAAGTACCGTCGCACCTTATTGAGTACGCCCAGCTTTTTAGAAGCCAGCTTGGCCTTTCCCTCGATATGGCGACGAAAGTTCAGGTCGTGCGACAGTTCGACTCCGAGGACCCCGAGGTGTTCGCTTAATTTAAGCGACGTGCCTTGGAATGAAGGAGCCGGTGTGAACGCCGCTCTCTTCGCACTGAACGCGCAAACTTGTGTCTTGGAAGCGTTGAACTTGACCAAATTACTACGGCCCCATTCGGAAATAGAGCCGAGTGTGTGTTCGAGCTCAGACACAAGTCTTCGCCTCTTCTCATCCACAATCCCGACTGGCTGAAGGTGACTGGTGTAGGATCCGTGTGCCGTACTGTCATCTGCATAACAATGTACATATGTTGCCCAGAGACAGCATATCATTGATATGCAGAAGAAACAGCGTGGGTGACAACACAGATCCTTGTGGTACGCCGGCGTTCACTGACATGGCGTCCGACGAGCAACCGCCCACTAGGACCTGAATGTTACGCCCATGTAGAAAGTCGGCGACCCAGTCACAGAGGCCAGAAGGAAGTCCGTAAGCCGGCAATTTGCCAAAGAGCGACTTGTGCCAAACCCGGTCAAATTCACCATGACCTTCAAGCGATTCCCCCCAAAGGTGAGTGACGTACGCTAGGAGATCACCAGCAGATCGTTTTGGCCGGAAGCCGTATTGCCGATCGCTGATGAGATCATTCGTCTCTAGGTACTTCATGAGCTGCGCATTTATAATGCGTTCCTCCGGAATAACATAATATAAAATAAATCTCGAAAATTGATCAGGAGATGTGAGAAAAAGTAGTCATCATTAATTTAAAGGGATGAATTTCGTAACCCTTCGTATCGTCTGTGTCTGCATTGTCAATTGAGAACTATACTTACTGAGAACTATAATACATGTCTCCTGAAGGATGATTATAGATGCAAAAAGCTTAAGTTAATAGTCTCTTCAGTGAATATGCACATTCTTTCTCTCGATGCTACCCACTACTTTCCAAACTGCGTGGCTTCTTTGTTGGACCTAATAATAACTTCTTCCACGACACATGTTAGTACACATGGTCAATTTCCCGCACCTGGATTCTCACATCATGATTTAATCTTCCTATCTTAGAAGGTTCGTCCTCCGAAAGCCACAAAGAAGGTGTTAATGCAGCGTAACTTCAAAGGTACCTGGAGCTTCTTAGGGAGGATGTTCGCAGTGTGGACTGGTCGACTGTCCTGGAATCCTCTTCCATCGATGTAATGGTTGAGGATATTAATGCCAATGTCATACAACTGTTTAATACGCATGCTCCAATGCGACCGTGTCGCATGAAACACTTACCCGCACCTTGGCTGAGCGACAACATCAGAGCTATGATGGTCAAGCGAGATCGTGCCAAAATAAAATACAGGAGCGATGGCTCAGATGACAGTCTTAGCAAATATAAGTTACTAAGGTATCGGTGTACGATGATGTGTAGAGATGCTCAACAACGCCACATACGCTCCAATGTCGAAAATAGCACTCCGGCACAATGCTGGAAATTTCTTAATACACTCGGGATCTGCAAGCAGGCTACTCCAACGAAACCATACATCAAGATGAATGCATTGAATGCTCATTTCACAACTCCACCAGTCATCATTGATGCTAATGGTTAAATTGAACACTCTCCTTCAGCTTTCACAGCTGCCGATACCCCAGTATAACCCCTTTGTTTTCAACCCTGTTACCGAACGTGAAGTTAAGAAGATCTTTCTCTCCATTACCACCAAGGCAGTTGGAGCAGAAGATTTAAGCCTTGATATGCTGACGCCCAGCTTTTTTGAGGCCAGCTTGGCCTTGCTCTCAATATGGCGCCGGAAGTTCAAGTCGTGCGACAGTTCAACACCGAGGACCCCGAGGTGGTAGCTTAATTTAAGCGAAGTACTTTGGAAGGAAGGAGCTGGTGTGAACGCTGTACTACAAACGCGGTACTTCAAGGCACCCTGACAATAATATACCACCACCCTTGGCCCCTGTTTACCAGTCCCCATCCTCCTATCAATCAGATACTGGGCTCGATGATAAAGCCTTACGTGAAGATTGGATTCCCCTTGGAACTAAAGAAGAGTGGGCGGAAATTTTAGGAATTCCCCCCACCAGTAAGCGAAGCTCACCAGACTCCCCATTCACCGCTCCGCCGTTAAAGTGGGACCTACATCCAGCACCTCACAAGATAATCAGGCCCACTAGAGACAAGCGATCTAGAGTGGGGGATGAAGCCGCAGAGGGAAAACAAAGTAAAGAGAAGACACAAATCGAATTTTTTATACAGTTTAATATACAAATTGTTTTGTAGTAACAATGTAATAGTGCATGATTTGCCTTTTTCTCAGTAGTGAAGACATATATAAAAAGCAAGGTACATGCTTAGTACTAACAAATAAAAAAATAAAAGGTAAAACAATGTTAGATTTTGCCACAATGACCACGAATGAAAATAAGTAACGGCGCGCCAGGGGCGGCGCGGCCCGGGCGCAGAGGAGGGGAAAATGCCGCGTCTCTCGCCTCCCGCGGCCGGCCACACCTCTGCGCACGGCGCCCGCCTTGGCGCGCTTGTTTTTTAAATTTGCCGATGGATTTTTTGTTGGTTCTTTTCCAAATAATTTTCTTCAAAATTCTTAATCATAATTGAACAATAAAAATGGACGGAGGAATTTTCCACAACAGAGTTTTAGTCGTCACCTTGAAAAAAAATTATGCAAATAAAAAAGTTGTTAGATTCTTATGCTTATTGATGTACATAATAATTCTAAGGTATATTCAGATGAAAGAACCGACCGAGTAATTTTGCCGAAAAAATATAGTAAAAAAACCATTTTGTTTTTAATTAACTATTTCCATATAAAAAAATTGGTTGTCTGTAAAGTCGGTTTACGGACGATAGTTTCACGTGATAACGTCATAAAGTGGTAAGACTACTGGGAACGGTACCAGGGAAAAGTACCAGGGCAGAAGAAATTTAAAGGAGGATAATTACTATGGTGTTGGTTACCTTCAGCAAAACTTATGTGATGTGGACTTTTTCAGCAATATGCAGTTTGACACATATGGCGAATCATTCTGTACCACTTCAATCGATTTCGATTATTCTTTTTTATTTAATATTACTAAAAAGAATGAAATAAAAACAGTTTTAAAAAATACGAAACCGACTTCCAAAAAAAAAAAAACAACATAGAACTAAAAGTGTTAAATAACCTAATATTTGGTTCTCTGTCGTTGTATTGAATCGAAATACATGAATCGATATTGTGATACATATTCGGACCCTTGTTTCATGAATATTCTAAATTTGAAATCTTTTCCGACCGGCCAGATGCGCTTAATATATTATGGTACGAGTAACCTCCTTTCAATTTGTGCTGCCCTGATACTTTAGAACCAGAGAGATAAATGTGTACAAGCCGACGCTTGGGCCGATTGTGCCTCTCTATCGCTTGTTGTGCCTCTCTATCGCTATGATACCCCGGGCGCTGGTCAGCATTCCGCCGACAGGGTACCGGCAGGCGTCCTTCTAGTGGACTGTATTTCTTGAGGGCTTGCAGGTCTTGAAATGAAACTCTTCTTTCTTGGATAATGCTGCTCCGTATCCTTTCTGGGAGGTCCTCTCCGGCCGCGCGTCGCCAAAAAAAAGCCTCGAACCGGAATCTGGAATCTGCGAAGGGAAAAAAAAGGTATTAGTCGTTAGACTATCAAACCTGCCTTCTCTTTGTCCGTCCTGTATAAAATAGGGCAGTCGCCGTGGCCGGCCGGCTGGCGATTTAGTAGCGGTCACTTTGTCCGCCCTAAGTTAGGGCGGTCGCAGTGACCGACTGCTGGCTAAGGGCGAGCGGCATCGAAGCCGCTCTGCTGCTGGCACGTTCCGCAGTCTCTCGACTGCTGCAGCTGCCTGTGGTGAAGAGAAAAGCGAATGAGTCGCGAATGTCCGTCGAACCGCCTACTTCCCCTGCACCTGCGTCCCCGGCGCCCGCTTTTCCCCCAGAAAAGAAATGCAACCAGGAAAAATCATCTTTATTAAAATACAATATCACTTAATTACACAGAAATTACATAGCAAATTACATAGCAAATTACATGGCAAATTACATGGCAAATTACATGGAAAATTACATAGCAAATTACATGGCAAATTACATGGCAAATTACATGGAAAATTACATAGCAAATTACATGGCAAATTACATGGCAAATTACATAGCAAATTACATGGCAAATGACATGGCAAATTACATGGAAAATTACATAGCAAATTACATGGCAAATTAAATGGCAAATTACATGGAAAATTTCATGGCAAATTACATGGCAAATTACATGGCAAATTACATAGCAAATTACATGGCAAATGACATGGCAAATTACATGGCAAATTACATGGCAAATTACATAGCAAATTACATGGCAAATTAAATGGCAAATTACATGGAAAATTTCATGGCAAATTACATGGCAAATACATGGCAAATTTCATACATGTTTTTCTTACATTAACTATAGCGCGACTCTCTTCACGGCGACCAGAGGGCACCACGTCCTGGGCCCGGTGTTTTGACTCTGATTCTGTAGGTGACCGTGAAGTGAGAAATTTTCCATACAAAATTGAAAACACTCATTTTTAGCTTGCGCGAGAGTGAAGTACGTGCCACGCTCCCGCGCAGCTCACACACTAATTTCACTGACAGTGTTCTTGTATGCAAATTTCGCGAGTACAAGGGTGGGGCACGTCGCACGCCCTCGTACCGCGCTCACTACACTTTTTAACGGACTAAAAAAAAGGAGGAGGTTCTCAATTCGACTGTATTTTTTATTTTTTTTTAATGTTTGCCCCCTCAGAACTTTCGACCGGGTGAACCGATTTGGTTGTTAATTATTTTTTTACTAGCTGTTGCCCGCGGCTTCGCTCGCGTGAAATTCGTATTTCAAAGAAGAATCAAAGCAACTAACTAAACTAAGCGTTCAGGTAAACCAAAAACCCTCTTCCGCCTTCGGGCCTCGCCCTTAATACCTTCCTTTCTTCGATAGAATATAATATCGTTTACTCCGTCTATTTATTTCATAAAATATAAAAAAGTAATATTAATAACTAAATAATTTAAAACCTACCTAACAAACATTAAAATAACTATCACAAAAGGGGTGTTTTCAATTGTTCCTAGAACACTTGCGGCATTACCCCGCTGGATGGCAAGGCTTACCGTTTGAATGAAGTAGGCCCTTGATTGCGGGACACCAGTTGCGTCCACCAGCCGAGGCCAAAGCCTCTTCAAGAAGCTTTTGGCTTCAGTGAATGCTCCACGGACCGAGGGTTTCAACCGCAAACGCAACAAATTCGAAATCTTGAATTATATTTCTATCATATTTGTTGCGTTTGAGGCTCTCCGCCCCGGCCTCGGCCGCGCCAGCCGCTCTTGAAGATGCCCGAACGTGACCTGGAGCCAATGTGAGAACACAAATGGCATCCCACATCAAAGACCTACCCTTAGCCCATGGAACTAAGGTGATACCATCGGGCCTCTTGCCATCCAGCCGGGAATAACCGCAAGGTTTTATGATGCACGGTATATTTGCCGTCAGAAGCGTGGACTTTATAATATAATTTAAATTAAATTAACACAATCATAATATCGCTTAGTTACCTACTTTATTCGAGATGGTTTACTTTATTTCTGAACGCAGCTCCGCCTTCGCCCTCGCCCTTAGTTACTTGCTTTTTTCGAGATGGTTTATCATTTATCAGAACGTACATAGCTCGGCCTTCGGCCTCGCCTTAGTTACTTACTTTCTTCAAGAAGGTTTACCTTCTTCCTGAACGCAGCTCGGCCTTCGGCCTCGCCCTTAGTTACTTGCTTTCTTCGAGATGGTTTATTGTTTATCAGAACGTAGCTCGGCCTTCGGCCTCGCCTTAGTTACTTACTTTCTTCAAGATGGTTTAGCTTCTTTCTGAAAGCAGCTCGGCCTTCGGCCTCGCCCTTAGTTACTTGCTTTCTTCGAGATGGTTTATTATTTATCAGAATGAAGCTCGGCCTTCGGCCTCGCCTTAGTTACTTACTTTCTTCAATATGGTTTAGCTTCTTCCTTTTTTTTTTTATTTATCAAACATTTTGTCACCGGCCAGCTCGCGTCGAGATGACAGTTCTCCGTTGTCAACTTGGCATTTAAAATTGTTTTTTACCTTTACTTTGGATTACGTGATTTTAAGTGCGCAATAATATTTATAATAACTTAAATATTTATTATATTTTTTTGGTTATTATGTTAATCCGGGATATACACTGTCACTATACAAAATTTCGTCAAATACGACGTCATGGAAGCGGTCGGCGGAGGTGGGCCCCCCTCTCACTTGGGAGGGGCCGCCCCTTGTGCCTCTGCCGTTGGCTCCTGAGGAGGAGTTTGGGTTGCTGCCGATCTTGGAGAGGGAGGCCACGGGGGTGCCGAGGCCACCTTGGGATTTTTTTGTTTGTTTTGCCGATTTCATTTTGTGACAATGAATGTAATCAATCAGTCATGGATGCACATGAATTGATTTGACAACAAAATTAAGTCGAATATTGATGTATTTGTATTGACGTTGTTCAACTCAATCTGTTGTCGCACTTGAATTGTTTATTAGTATTTGAATTGATTGTTGTGATTTGGATTGATTATTATTATTTGAATTGATTATTGTGATTTGGATTGATCATTATTATTTAAATTATGTAATTGGTTGATTGCTTAATTTGAAATCATTGTAGTCGGCGACCGGTGTCGAGCTTAATTTGAAATCATTGTCGTCAGCGACCAGTGTTGCATAGTTTTGGAGTGTGAGCAGTGCCTTGCGTGGGACTTGCCGCACGCCCGCGATGTATATGGGTACAGTTCTCGACGTGTGTGCGTTCGTTCTGAACGTTGCGTCTGTCATTGAGTTTCTCTGCGGATAAATTTGTGTGTACAGCGCATCGGCGCGCAGATTAATTGTTGGTTGCACTTATTGTTGTCAAATTTGTTTGTACGCGGCCTTGGCAGATGTAAGTCCGTTTGTTTATTGAGTTCTTTGTTAGACGAATTGTCGGTGACATCGGCAGACGCACGAACGCTGAGCATGTATATGGGTGCATCGCTCGGTGTTCAGTACTGTCGGTGAATCCGTTTGATTGACTTGACGCCGCTGTGATGCTTGGGCGAAAATTTGGGTTTCTGGTGGAGACCTTGGGTTGTTGTATTGAGCGGGACGGCCCTTTCGTGTTGCCTTTCCGGGACATGGTTGCCGGTGGTAGTCGGTGGTCGCTCACCCGGCTTTTGAACGCGTGTTGCTATAGGTTTCGACGGTCTTGAGAGCTCAACATCGGCGGACGTACGAACGCTGGCATGCATGTGGGTACATGACTCGGGGTCCAGTACTGTCGGTGGCTCATTTGAGCGGCCTGGCCCTCCGTGGTAGGAGGGAAGGACTCGGTGGATCCACGGGTCGGGTGGCATTTGATGGTGCGCACTTTGGAACTTGGTGGACCATTGATATTTAGGAGTAGCATTCGACGGTCGGAGCGTGTAGCATTGGTGGATGTATTTGTTTGGGTGTGCCGGACCACGATAGGCAAATTGTGTCGGATTGGCTGAAGGCTTGCTTCGTGCTTCGCGGCTGCCGGGCACGGCTCTGTGGGGTTCCCTTGATTGATTTTGAACGCCCATCGGGCTTGAGAGCGCCCGCCCCGTGCTCGGGTCTAGCATAGAATTTGAAATTGATTTTGTTGAGGTATTGTTTATAATTTGAATTTTGTGTTGCGCTCGTGCTTGACTGCCGAACTGTTGCATTGCTTGTAGTTGAACTTATGTTGAACTCATGCGTGCAGGCCGAATTGAATTGCTTGTAGTTGAATTTGTGTTGCGCTCGTGCGACTACCGAGCTATTGAATTGAAACTGAAGGCGAGCTCGATATTAAGATATATGGTCGTACTTGCGCAATCCGAAAATATATCGAATGCACAAGTTGAGGATACGGTCGAGTTTGTTGAGGAGATTCTCATTTAGGTCAAGATAACACACATCGGCATAATCTAGAATTGGCAATAAGAGACATTGAGCGAGCGTAATTTTTGTGCCAGTGGGAATGAAGTTTCGCAAACGCTTGAGAGAGTGCATGCTCCCGTAGACTTTTCGACTGACCTCATTAACCTGCACACTCCATGTAAGATATTCATCGATCATAAGCCCTTAATTTAAATTTTTAACGCACTTGCTGTAGGGGACAGTACAGTTCCGACAGAGAACTGTGCGGAAGGAGCTTCATGCCCTAGATGTCAGGAAGAGGAAACCGAGTGGACCGAACAGAGTGCCTGCATTGGTGTTGAAAAAGTGTGCTCCCGAGTTGGCTCCAGTACTGACGCGCCTCTTTCGCCTCGCCTAATTTTTTGCTATTAATGTACTCGGCGGAACCGCTCGGCCGTCGGCCTCGCGATTCCGCCTCGCTTTCCAATCCGATCTTGACCCAATTAAAATAGGACCACGTCAGCCTCGATAGCTCAGTGGTGCAGACAGTCAACTGTCGCTATTGAATGTTAAGCAACGCTGGGTGCGGTCAGTACTTGGATGGGTGACCGCTGACCGTTGGAGGCTGACCGAGGTTCGGATTCCTCGTAAAACTGTAGGTCCCTTCCCTCCTAATCTTACTTGGTGGTAGGGTTTAACCCGCCCGGGTTGGTACCACCGCACTGAATTAAACGTCGGTCGAAACGGCTATCTAAATAGTTTGTGTTTTCCGACCAGTTCAGTGTAGTCAGCACGATCAAAGGGGGAAGCACTGACATGGCACTTAGTTCACCCGGTGTTATGGGCTGACATCACGGGCGTTGTAGGTGATGTTGCAGAACTTAGTAGAATGGACAGACATAAACGTGTTACGGAACCCTACTTTTATTATAAAATAACCGTCGGAGGACCTTGGTTGAAATTGTGAAATTTAGTAGAATGGACAGACATTCATTTGTTACGGAACCCTACTTTTATTATAAAATAACCGTCGGAGGGCCTTGGTTGAAAATTGTAAAATTTAGTAGAACGGACAGACATACATTTGTTACGGAACCCTACATTCATTTTGAAATAAATGTTAAATTTTGTAGAACGGACAGATATGCATTTGTTACGGAACCCTACATTCATCTTGCAGAACTTAGTAGAATGGACAGACATAAACGTGTTACGGAACCCTACTTTTATTATAAAATAACCGTCGGAGGACCTTGGTTGAAAATTGTAAAATTTAGTAGAATGGATAGACATGTATTTGTTACGGAACCCTACATTCATTTTGAAATAAATGTTAAATTTAGTAGAACAGACAGACATGCATTTGTTACGGAACCCTACATTCATTTTGCAGAACTTAGTAGAATGGACAGACATAAACGTGTTACCGAACCCTACTTAACAGTTGCACTCCGGGAGTGCCGGCAGATCCCGTGCCACTCTAACTTAACCCTTAATGCAATGACTTAAGGTTTCATTTTAAAAATGACGCTGACGCGATGTAGCGAGTTATACATTTTTACCCACCTAAAAAAGTGCCAAGCACCGCTAAAGAAGTTTTCACTTCAAAAACCTCAGGGTTATCCCCTTTCAAATAAAAAAAAAAAGAATTTTCAAAATCGGCCCACAATTGACGGAGTAATCTCGTAACAAACATCCAAAAAAAGAAAACATACCGTCGAATTGAGAATCTCTTAGGTCTAAAGTAAATTGCTCGTGAAGACAAATGCAACGAGCCCAAACACGATGGGTTTATCATGTGTAGTTTAGGAGTTCCAATGGCCACCTTCTTTCTCCATCATCAGACCAGCTCGATGGTACTCGTACCATAATAAATTAAGCGCACCTGGCCGGTCGGAAAAGATAAAAAATTACAAATTTAGAATATTCATGAAACAAGGGTCCGAATATGTATCACTAGTATATCGATTCATGTATTTCAACAGGAA
Organism: Nematopogon swammerdamellus; assembly: GCA_946902875.1. Taxonomy (NCBI): domain Eukaryota; kingdom Metazoa; phylum Arthropoda; class Insecta; order Lepidoptera; family Adelidae; genus Nematopogon; species Nematopogon swammerdamellus. The sequence continues at coordinate 2,269,912 of OX336333.1, forward strand.
AGAGAAAATTTCAAAATATTATGTATTTAATACTTTTTAGTTCTTTTTTTTTTTGTTTTTTGGAAATCGGTTTAATATTTTTTAAAACAGTTTTTATTTCATTCTTTTTAGTAATATTATTAGTAATATTACATGTAAAAGAATAATCAAAATCGAATAATCGAAATCGATTGAAGTGGTACAGAATTATTCGCCATATGTGTCAGACTGCAAATTGCTGAATAAGTCCACATCACAAAAGTTTTGCTGAAGGTAACCACACACCATACTAATTTATCAAACTGAAAATAGCCGAAAACGACCACATCACAAGTTTTGCTAAAGGTAACCACACACCATAGTATTATGCTGATTTTTCGAAAATCACTGAACCAATTTCGATAAAATTGAAATGGGACCACCTCGGAAGTATGACCTAACTAACAAAAAAAGAATTTTCTAAATCGGCCCTCAATTGACGGAGAAATCGCGTAACAAACATACAAAAAAATAAAAAAAAAAAAAAAAAAATACATACAGACGAATTGAGAACCTCCTCCTTTTTTGGAAGTCGGTTAAAAATGACTTTTAGGGCGTACCTATTCAAATATAAGAAATATGTATGTCAATTTTGAAAAATTTACAAATATTGTCAAACATTTAAAAAAAATTAAAGTATAAAATTAAAATTCTTAATTTCAAGTATTATGTATACATGCATACACGAAAACCATTTTAACTACTCGCATTGCAAGGTCCAAGGAGGATACAGAATGTCTGTATGCTCGGTGGCAAGATCTGACCATTTGAAATTCTGACGAATTGCAAATCTGACCATTTGAAAGTCTGAGGATTTGAAAATCTGACCAAATGAAAACAAAGGCTATGTAGATAACCCGTGTTTTTCTCATAGTACAAGAATATATAAGTCTACGACGAAGTATATTTTGTGCACAACTATACAATTTCTGTCGTATACTTAGCTAATGCGTCGAATCCATGAATCTGCCCAATCCACGAATCTGTCGAGCAGCGAATCTGCCGAATCACGAATCTGTCCAATCCAGAATCTGTCCAACACCGAACAAAGGGATAATACAACTCGTAAATCGCGTAACGGAAAAAAAAATCATAACTCCGAATTTTTTTTCTTAGTTCAAAAAATAAAAAAAACATCCCCAGATATTGAGTCAATATAAAGATATCAATATTATAAAGATTTAAAAGTTTAAAATATATATTTAGAAATATGTTTAAAAGTGCCCTTTTCAAACTCCCTAAAAACTACTATATTGAGCTGTTTTTTTTTTGCGATTTTCTCTAAAACTCTCAAACTTGTTTAATTTTGTTTTCACCATCATGTAGCCCACAAATAGATCGATACGCATCATTTGACACCCTAAATATTTACACCAGGGCGAATCGCACTCCCGCTGGAAATCGGGGACTATACTGAAGCGATCGGAAAGACATTTTCAATGTCAAAACGTAAACAGGGACTTGCTGAAATTGATACGTATAATGTTTGCTCAGACATTCAAATAATGTGGATGTTTTCAGCAAGGTGGTGCAAACAAACAAACTGTTCAGAGATAAACAATGTTGATTGTATAAAACTAGGTAAGTTAGTTCTGTACGGGCAGTTAGAAAGAGACATGATAACTGTCTGTTGTGTACATCAATTCATCTCGTATTAAATAAAATGGTCGACTACTTGAAATATATCGTATTCTCATACTTGATCGCTGGTAAGCGAAGGCCTACATGTCGAGCGTTATCTAATCTAACCAAGCGTTTAAAAATGTATTCATCGTCGTATTTAAATTTCAGTTCTTGTACTGTCGAGAGCTTCGGCGATGGAACAGTGGGATGATGATAACTCATCACCTACTTACGAGGAGTGCCACGACGACCTGCATCCTAATCCGAGAGATTTTACGAATGTTCGCATGAGGTTTCCTTGGTTGGCCTTCCTACAATACGTCCGCAGTGAGTACCTATCATAAGAATCTACTCGTATAGTAATCTTATAAAATTCTTGATTGAAAATGCATGCCCTAGGAAAGTTAAATAGCGAATTAAATGTTGTATTGATATTCGTCATAATTTTTTTTTATTTATGTAATCCGGTATGTGTGGCTGAGTCGGAGGGGCCAAAGCACATACTCCGACCAGCCAATATCACCTACGAGAAGGTAGGTGCCATACCGAAAACTTCCCTGAATTTCTGGCAGAATATTAACACATATTCTGTGAAAATTTCAACGGGCTACCTATTACGGTTCAAGAGATACAGCCCTCGGACAGACGGACAGGCAGACAGACAGACAGACAGACGGCGTAGGCTTAGTAATAGGGTCCCGTACGACGAATACGGAACCCTAAAAATGTATCATCATTCTGTATTACCAATTCACGAGTTGCTCCGCGATGTCTTCGTAATATTCTCGTCAACCTTGGTAGCTCAGTCGGTTGGTGCGGTCGGTCGACTGTTGCTAAGCAACCCTGAGCGCGGTCAGTACTTGGATGGGTGACCGTTCTCGACCGTTGGAGGCTGATCGAGGTTCGGATTACACGTAAAACTGTAGATCCCTTCCCTTCTTACCTTACTAGGTTGTAGGCTTTATCCCGCCCGGGTTGGTACTACCTATGTAAATAGTTCAGTGTAGCCGACATGAAATGAAGGGAAGCGCTGACATGGCACCTAGTTCACCCGGTGTTATGGGCTGACATCACGGATGATGTAGGTGATGTAGCCAACAGCGTCGGTCTCCACAAAATAAAAAAAAAAATTGTAAATGAGAAAGTTTTTAACTATTTTTACAGTAAAAGACGGTATGCTCTACCACGGCCGCGTGCCCAGGGTGGTGCTGGTACACCGGCAGTACGTACTGGCTACCACTGCTGACGCCACGGAAATTCCGGAAGGATATTCCCTGTGAGTATCTCTACGTGTGCCTGCGGAGCCCCGATAACTAATTTATTCTTTATTCTTTATTCTTTATTCATCATTCGTATGGTAGTACACTACGCTTGAATTTGTCCTGTTTAATTTTTACAATCCGGTTCGATTACACCCACAAAGAAGAGCCGACAAGAAACTTCGCAGGGTAATTTTTTTAACGTCTTCGATTACAATACATTGTGACTAGCTACACAATAGACACCGCTTACAGTGTTAAGATACAGTTTGAGAGCTAGAATAAATATAATTTAAGCTTGATAATTCTGACCACATAAAATCAAAAGTAAAAGTATAAATAAAACCAGGTGTATAGAGCCGTTGTCAGAAATTGTTGATACATACCGTATCAAGTCATGTCAGTTATAAAATATATTCATACCACATGGTAGTACAATGTAAAAAAAAAAATTAATAATATTAATAAATGAATAAAAATTCAAAAATTAATAAATTTGATACTTAATGTATCAATTAGTCAAATTAGTATTTAGCATGCGTCAGCAGTATAAATTAAGGTACACCCTGTCAAACTTCAAAATTTGTATGCAGTCAGAATCCCAAGTCAACATGTTTGTACCATTTTCAGTTATACCAGTGATAATACGAGGTAGTACAAAACTCAAAGACCAAAAAAGTAATATAATGAAAAAAATATAAATCTGCGACAAATGTAACAGTTCATGACCTACGTTCATGACAGATACCATAGTTCCTTTTAAAAATATACGCTTAGCATTAAAATATACAATGTTACCAATTGGAGTAGGCCAGTCTCCACGTACTTACGGGCACCCGTTCACGAGCATCACGCCAGGGCCAGCCATCGCCTCCCTCAACCATGTTTTAGGGAGAGAGGCGACCCGGACCAAGCGTCACCGTAAGCAAAGACCTTAAAGCGATGCATTACTCCAGCCAGTGGCAACATGAAACTTCTACGATATGTTTGCATTTTGTTTTACATAGTACCACTGCTTCTGTCACAAACTGCTACAGTGCCCCGATCACAAAGCAATATGAAGTTCTATAAACCTGTATACACATAATATGTACAGGTTCTGTTTATCCTGTTATTACTTATACCACTCGCACTAGCACCGAGTACACTATGTTAACCTGTACACGGTCAGCCTCAGAGTACAATATTTTGTCAGTTAGAGCTTCTTTTTAACCGACTTCCAAAAAAGGAGGAGGTTCTCAATTCGTCTGTATGTTTTTTTTTATTTTTTTTTTTTTTTTGTATGTTTGTTACGCGATTTCTCCGTCAATTGAGGGCCGATTTAGAAAATTATTTTTTTGTTAGTTAGGTCATACTTCCGAGGTGGTCATATTTCATTTTTATCGAAATTGGATCAGTGGTTTTCGAAAAATCAGCATAATACTATGGTGTGTGGTTACCTTCAGCAAAACTTTTGTGATGTGGACTTATTCAGCAATTTGCAGTCTGACACATATGGCGAATAATTCTGTACCACTTCAATCGATTTCGATTATTCGATTTCGATTATTCTTTTTTATGTAATATTACTAAAAAGAATGAAATAAAAACTGTTTTAAAAAATATTAAACCGATTTCCAAAAAACAAAAAAAAAGAACTAAAAAGTATTAAATACATAATATTTTGAAATTTTCTCTGTCCTGTTGAAATACATGAATCGATATACTAGTGATACATATTCGGACCCTTGTTTCATGAATACTCTAAATTTGAATTTTTTTATCTTTTCCGACCGGCCAGGTGCGCTTAATTTATTATGGTACGAGTACCATCAAGCTGGTCTGATGATGGAGAGAGAAGGTGGCCATAGGAACTCCTAAACTACACATGATAAACCCATCGTGTTTGGGCTCGTTGCATTTGTCTTCACGAGCAATTTACTTAGACCTAAGATATTCTCAATTCGACGGTATGTTTTCTTTTTTTGGATGTTTGTTACGCGATTACTCCGTCAATTGTGGGCCGATTTTGAAAATTCTTTTTTTTTATTTGAAAGGGGATAACCCTGAGTTTTTTTAAGTGAAAACTTCTTTAGCGGCGCTTGGCACTTTTTAGGTGGGTAAAAAATGTATAACTCGCGACATCGCGTCAGCGTTATTTTAAAATGAAACCTTAAGTCATTGCATTAAGGATTAAGTTAGAGTGGCACGGGATCTGCCGGCACTCCCGGAGTGCAACTGTTAAGTAGCATAGTATATTTTTATAGCATATTTTATAGCATAGCGTAATTTTCAACCAAGGTCCTCCGACGGTTATTTTATAATAAAAGTAGGGTTCCGTAACACGTTTATGTCTGTCCATTCTACTAAGTTCTGCAACATCACCTACAACGTCCGTGATGTCAGCCCATAACACCGGGTGAACTAAGTGCCATGGCAGTGCTTCCACCTTTGATCGTGCTGACTACACTGAACTGGTCGGAAACACAAAACTATTTACATAGCCGTTTCGACCGACGTTTAATTCAGTGCGGTGGTACCAACCCGAGCGGGTTAAACCCTACCACCAAGTAAGATTAGGAGGGACGGGACCTACAGTTTTACGAGGAATCCGAACCTCGGTCAGCCTCCAACGGTCAGCGGTCACCCATCCAAGTACTGACCGCACCCAGCGTTGCATTCAATAGCAACAGTTGACTGTCTGCACCACTGAGCTATCGAGCCTGACGTGGTCCTATTTTATTTAATTGGGTTAAGATCGGATTGGAAAGCGAGGCGGAATCGCGAGGCCGAAGGCCGGGCGATTCCGCCGAGTACATTAATAGCAAAAAATTACTAAAAAAAACTGTGAAATAAAAAAAAAGTTTTAAAAAACATAAAACCGACTTCCTAAAAAAAGTAAAACTAAAAAACTATTTAAAATAAAAATATAAAAACCGCGTTCAAAAATATATGAAATAAAAACCTAAAAAAAAAAAACGAACCCTAGAATTGAAGGCGCTGCTAAAGCAAGCAAAAATGATGCATGAAAGAAAACATGAGTCGATGATAATATCCTTTGTGATTTGTGTAGCCTTTTTAGCACCGCCTTCAACTCTAGGGTTCGTTTTTTTTTTTAGGTTTTTATTTCATATATTTTTGAAGGCGGTTTTTATATTTTTATTTTAAATAGTTTTTATGTCTAGTTTCATGGTGATGTATATCAGACTGGAGAGTAGCATTTTGTATGTATTTTCTAGCATAACAGATGTTTTGATACACATAAGCACTTGGTAGTGTCATAATTCCTATTTTACTAAATTCATTTCTACAAGAGTCCCTCGTTTTCATATTCAGTATACAACGCAATGCTCTTTTTTGCAGAACAAATACTCTGTTTACTTCAGCTGCAGTTCCCCAAAACATTAATCCACATGACATGAGACTATCAAAGTAGGCAAAGTAAACAGTTTTTGAAGCTTGTACACCACACAATTCTTTGATTTTTTTGATGGCATAACATGCTGAACTTGTCTGGTAATTACCTGGTACCTCTACATTAATTAATTGTTGATACTCTAAAATACATGCATACATACATACGCTGTATCCCGACAATCGGGGTACGCAGAGTAATCGGTGTTGTGCTGCAAGTACTCTTAAACGTAACAGCACAATACTGACCACCACGTTTAGCAATGTCAAAAATGTTAAAAATATCAAGCAGTAAGTAAGGCACGATGCCCCACCTGCTGCAAGACTCGGTGGAAGGGCCGCACCAGAGAGGTGGATAGCCTATCGTTCTTTAGTGCGGCACCCGTAATATTTTGGACGGCACCTTTTACAATACGACTGGACTTTTAGGGTTGCGTATATGAAAGGAGGAAAAAAACTGAACCCTTATAGGATCACCCTTGTCTCTGCTGTCTGTCACAGTTTATTTTATGTGAATTTATTGGACGAACAAAGCTGAAATTTGGTACATACTCGTACATGGTGTTGTAACGGCCACTACATTAAATGTAGGAAATGATTATTGGGCTCAATTGTAACAAAAAAGGTAAAATAACTTTTTTCTGAATTCTCTTTGAATAAAAAGTTACAGTTTTCATGCAAACTAATTGATTTATTTAGTGTAAAAAGGATCTAATGTTCGGCACGAACGTGGGTATCAAAGGCGCGCGGCGAGTGAGCGAGCAGGGATGAGTGCGCGGAGAGACGAGATGAGCGCGGCGTGAATTTTTCGACACCGGCGGCCGTTCCCGCACCAGCATCCTCCCCCCTCGCGCGTCAAATTACACTTGACGAAAACATAAATAAAAAAAATGTATATCTCGATAACTAGACACCATTTACTTTTTTTGCTCGGAACAAAATAAAAAATATTTACTTTTCTTGCTCGGAAAAACATAAGGATAGCGCTGGCGAAATTAATGTATTGGCCGTTACAACATCCTGTATACAGGGTGTTAAAACAGTGAGTACATTAATTTCGCCAGCGCAATCCTCATGTTTTCCCGAGACAAAAAAGTTAGGTAATAAAGTTTTTCTCTAAAGAGTCTAGTTTTCGAGATATGAATTTTTGAAATTTATGTTTTCGTCTAGTGTAATTTAACGCGTTGTTGCCGCTCCGCACCCTCCGCCTGCCGACCTCCAGTCCTCCACTCACAAAGCTAACACCCGCCCCTCCAGCCAACACCTCCGTCCGAGAAGCTCACGTCTCACCCACTCTTCCCCCCTCCGCGCCGTCTTGTTGTCATTAGATCATTTTTACACTAAAATAATCAATTAGTTTGTATGAAAACTGTAACTTTTTATTTAAAGGGAATTCAGAAAAAAGTTATTTGACTTTTTTGTTACTCTTGATCCAAATAATCATTTCCTAAATTTAATGTACTCGCCGTTTTTACAACCTGTACATATAATGTGTTTCTAACTCTTTTGGAAGGGACACATACCCATCACAATAAACACGTTAAGCAAAAAATGTGCAGTTAGTATTGAAACACCTTGTATAGAGTTTGATGTGGGTCATCAAAATCACGGAGCTCTAGCGTAAATGAACAAATTTCGATTTTGGCGGTAAATTTTTGGGGGAAAAATTTGAAATGTATTATTTGTTTTTTTTGTTTGTTTTCAAATTCATCATGAATCATCATGAGACATTTCAAGGAAAATAGCTCGTTATAAGAAATTCAAATATATATTTTTTATAATTTTTAAAATACATACATAGTTCAATAGATATTAAAGCAAATATACGAAAATCAAGCATTCTTCCCCCCATCCCCCCCCTATCTCTAGTATCTAAAGTATTGAGTCTAAAATAAAAAAAAAATATATACGACCTTTCTTAATAGTTTACAGGAGAAACGAAAATGTTAAGTCTTAAAGTTCTCACGGATAAAGTAATGGTATGGAGCAATCTCCACATGAGTTTGAACGGCACTTGGTCGTGCCACCCAAAAGGTGTCCAAAGACCTCCGTGGACTTTCGGTCGCACGCGGGGGTTACGAATGCCATGCGGGCCTAACTCTGTTGTTGTTTATAGTATTAAATCATATTAAATTGGGGCAGAATTGTGTCCGGCGCAAATAATCCAATTCGCTTTTAATTATTCCTTTACCCACAAATAATGTTTTCGTACTAAAAGAAAAATATCTTTTTTTCCAAAATATTACATTTTCAAAATAAGCTGCAGATGTTCTGTAATCTATGGCTTAATATCTACTAACCCTATGAAACTTAAAATTTTAGCTTTAGAAATATAGGACAACAGGGGTGGAACAATCAAATTATAAAAAATTATTGTAAAATTATGCATATTACTGTAAAATAAATTTTTATCTAGTTTTTAACGAGCGATATCTGCGCACGTTTACAAGATCTATGATTAAGCCAAATTTCAAGTTTCTACGTTACTTAGTTTTTGAGAAAAAAAAAATCCTCCCCTGAAGAAAACGCTTCACAGTCTATTCGGTAGATGGCGCGCGCGCATACACTTTTTGGTTTCTTCTATGGGAACCCCCGTGAATTTTTTACTTTTTCTTATTTTTATTATTTATTGTTATATCGGCCATAATAACACATATTCTATGAACATTTCAACGGGCTACCTATTACGGTTCAAGAGATACAGCCCTCGGACAGACGGACGGACGGACGGACGGACAGACAGACAGACGGCGTAGGCTTAGTAATAGGGTCCCGTACCGGATACAGAACCCTAAAAAGACCAGATAAATAATTAAAAAATAATATGTTACAGAGGAAACATAGTGTTCAAGGACTATGACCGCGACGAAGAAGAGTGTGGAGTTAACATAGAGAACATACGCGCAGGCGCTGAGTGTCTCCCCTCAGAGCTCGTGATGCCCATAGCGGATGTGATCCTACATCCGGAGTACTACGACGACGACACCGGCAGCCCGGCCAACGGCATCGCCATCCTCAAGATGATGAGGAGAATAGAATCGAGTGTGTTGAGTAAATTGCTATAGCATGGACGGCCTAACCTGAGGCAAACACACGTACGCAAACATATGCATCTCTCTAATACAAATGCTTGACATGCACCTATACATGGCCTGAGCACTACTACACTCGCGGAATTTTATGCTCACCGTCATGCGTGAATGTATTTGTACGCCTCAGGTTAGAACGAACGACCTATACTCGTCAGACTATAAGTCTGTCGGTCTAAATGCACAGAATGTACCCTTATCACGAGATTTAACCTACACCGCGTTTAACCTACGCTACGACGCTGTGTTCTCCGCATCATTTTGTATGGAGAAACGGAGCAGCGCCTCTAGTGATAGATTTGCGAACTTCATTTCTCCATACAAAATGATGCGAAGAACACGGTGGCGTAGCGTAGTACGCGGTGTAGGTTAAATCTCGTGATAAGGGTTAATATAAGGTTTAATTCGAATTAGGGCCACTTGCATCAATGTACACGTTTATCAGCGTTAATTTTAAATATTTTTTATGTAATCCTTTATTGGTGGCTGAGTCGGAGGGGCCAAAGCACATGTTCCGGCCATCCAATATCACCTCCGAGAAGGTAGGTGCCATACTGAAGCCTTCCCTGGATTAATGGCTATACTGGGCTAGAGGAGAACACAACCGAGGCTGCTATGCTGCCATCTTACATCCAGTACGGTGGTACCAACCCAGTCGGGTACAATTTGAGCCTACCACCTAGTAAGGGCAAGGCAAGTTAAATGGCATATAATAATAATGTAAATTTACTTTGCACGAAGCGAAATTAAAAAACCGGTTTTTTTTTAAAACCGGATTTTAAAAATCGCCAAACTGACACTCGACTGCTGTCACAAGACGGCGACTAATACTTGGTGGTAGGGTTTAACCCGCCCGGCTTGGTATCACCGCACTGAATGAAACGTCGGTCTAAACGGCTATGTAAATAGTTTGTGTTTTCCGACCAGTTCAGTGTAGCCGGCACGATCAAAGGGGGAAGCACTGACATGGCACCTAGTTCACCCGGTGTCATGGGCTGACATCACGGACGTTGTAGGTGATGTAGCCAACCGTGTCAGTTTCCATAAAAAAAAAAAACCACAAGGGGACGCGCTGTTCGATGCTCAGTGGTCTGTTTCAAAAAAGTAATACGGGTGATTGATAGCGCTTGGAATTTTTTTGTCTTTGTCTGTCGCAAACAAAACGACAGAGATAGAGCTGTACATGGAGTTAATAGTACATGAACAAACCAAAATTAGTTAAACAGAGATTAGTTTTTTTTTATGGAAACTGACACGGTTGGCTACATCACCTACTGCATCCGTAATGCCAACTAGGTGCCATGTCAGTGCTTCCCTTCGTTCGTGCCCTAAAAAGCCGTTTCAACCGACCTTTCATTCAGTGCGGTGGTTAAACCCTACCACCTAGTAAGGTAAGAAGAGAAGTGACGTGAGCTACAGTTTTACGAGGAACCACTGTCAGCCTCCAACGGTCGAGCGGTCACCCATACAAGTACTGACCGCGCCCAGGTGTGCTCATGATCACGACCGACAGTCGACCGACCGCACCATTGAGCTACCGAGGCTGACGATGGTGGTGGTGGTACAAGCTCGAAGTCACGGAGCAAATAAATTATGTTTTTATTATGTTAATTGTTTTTTTCCAGATTACATGGTACCTATTTGTTTTCCATTTTTGGATTATGTGAAAGCACCAAAGGCGAAAACTCCAACTTTCGTCATCGATTTCGATAGTAGTAAGTTATCTTTTTTTAGATAATATTGTCACAGTCAAACATTAAATTACAAATTTAAAAAACCAAAAAAACCTTAAAAAGTGCGTAAAATTTTACTAGGGGACCGCTAAGTAAATTCCTTCGCAGCTCTGAGGTTCATATTGTATTTACTTACCGGTCCCCCGACTTCTTGTAAGTAAAAAATTATTTTTGACTTTGAAGGGTCGGGGATTTTTAAATTTGTAATTTAACTTTGATTGTATTGTATTGTTTATTGTATAATTTCACCCATAGGTAGGTAACCTACGCTTGGATATGTCGAAAATTCCGCCAGTTCTAAATTCAATTCGAAGATAAACTGACAAACTAACTTCGCAAGTCACAATATTTTGTTAGTACCTTATAAGTATTATATTAAAGTAATTTACAATAATTAACCCATACTACCGCTCACAAGAGCATTAATATTTACAGCATAAACATGAATACTCAAGAATCTGACCACTGATACCCGCTAATTATGACTCTGAATGACCTTGTTTGTGGAACCAACAGATCTCATAAACATCTGTTGTTTTTTTTTTAGGAATGTAAAATACCTATTTGACGATTTTTACCCGACTTCGGCAAAGCCAAAAGGAAGGATTATTTATGATTTAAGCAGTCTATATATGTAGGTATGTTTGTATTTACGTATGTTCCACCGTAGCAACCAAACTATTGAGCCGATTTCGATCAAACGTGTCAATCGAAACATTTATTATGGTCCGTGTGACATAGGCTTTTTATACGAATAAAATCAATATGACGGATGTTACATGCATAAAATTGTACCTAAATACACCTATCTACCTATCTTTGCTTACGTAAGTACCTATTTTTATTATAGTTTTCAACGATAGTCTGTTTAGAGGTTTATAAAAAATGGTACATAAACTAAAATAATTTGGAATTTGAAACTCCCGAATGCTCAAGGTCGTTGGCGTTTGTCACGGCCTTAACTTGTAAAATGGGGGAATTTTTTCGGCTGACTCTGGAACACTTTGTCACTATTTATAGATTTAATTATATGAGGAACATTTTCGTACAACTGGCTTACGTACCGGTTACAATAGGCTTCCGTACCGGGGCGGGCACGGAAACCTAAAAACCATGTTGATTTCAACATACTTTTACGTAATGTTTCAGAATTTCCCGAAACGTTTATTGACGAGCAAAGGTCTTCGGAGAAGGTGCAAATTTTACCGAAACAACTGTGTGACCGCATGCTAAAATTTACGGTAATTATACCAAATTTACGGTAAGTATAACAAACACAGATGGGTAAGTATCCCAGACTGGCCTGGTCATCCGGGGAAAGTACACAGACACAGTACATCGTGAACGCGAGAGGCCGAAGCCCTGCATAGGGTGCGCTGTAGCGTTTGAAATTACTTACTGTTGAAACAAAAACAAAAAAAAAAAAAAAAAAAACGGCCAAGTACGAGTCGAATTCGCGCACGGAGGGTTCCGTATCGCCATGTCATGTTCAGCGCCACTCACGCCATCTATGGCGTCCATATGAAATGCTTCATATTAGTTAAAATTCACGATTACTTAAAATGCTTCATACTATTTTCGATAGATGGCGCGCGCGCATACACTTTTTAGTTTCTTCTATATGGGAACCTCCGTGATTTTTTTACTTTTTCTTATTTTTATTGTTTGTTGTTATATCGGCTATAATAATAATAACCCATGTTCTGTGAAAATTTCAACGGGCTACCTATTACGGTTCAAGAGATACAGCCCTCGGACAGACGAACGGACAGACAGACAGACGGACGGACGGCCGGCGTAGGCTTAGTAATAGGGTCCCATACCGGATACGGAACCCTAAAAAATTGTGACAGCGCATCAGGCTCAGGCTATAATACTCGTAATAATAATACCAACATTATACATTGAACTGAGTGCGTTCTGCCAGTGATGACGTAAGTACGGAGCTGAGACGTGGACCCTGACAATAGAGCCAAGTACGTTGAATAGGTAGGGACGTCGAAGCTTACCCGCGCCACCGTAACATGATATTTGTAAAAACGTACAAATAACATACGTTACCACCCAATCAGAGCGCGATACCACCCGATACCACCCAATCAGAGCGCGCGCCGTCCCCTCCGCTACCCGCGGAGCTCGGCGACGCTGGTTCTCATAAGCATTGGACAGTCCGACATCCAACCTAATCAACGTTCTTGGACAGAAGAATGCTCGGGGTTTGATCGATAAAATACTTGATGGCAAAATACGACAAAGAGGCAAGGTAGTCGACATTGTTCAGAAAATTTGCAAGCTTAAGTGGCAGTGGGCTGGGCACATCTGTCACAGACTCGACAACCGCTGGGGTAGACGGGTGGTGGCCACGTACAAGCAAACGTAGCGTGGGACGCGCCCGGTTAGGTGGGCAGACGGTTTAATAAAATAGGTAGCCGGGAGTGTATGGATCAGAAGAGCGGAAGACCTCGCGCGGTCGCCTGCCTTGGGAGAGACCTATGTCCAGCAGTGGACCGGTACGGGCTGATGGTGATGATAAATTAAACTCATTCGTGCCTTTTTGAGAAACTCCTCAGCCTCTTTTGTACCATGGTGAAATATTAAATTTGCACTCACTTGTATGTGGTTTTTAGGGTTCCGTACCTCAAAAGAGGAAAAAACGGAACCCTTATAGGATCACTTAGTTGTCCGTCTATCTGTCTGGCTGGCTGGCTGTCTGTCTGTCAAGACCTTTTTTCTCAGGAACGGGTAGAAGTATCAAGTCTCTGTCTTTTGCAGAGTCGTTCATAATTTCAACTGCTTATTCAGTGAGACAGACATATTTAACGTGTCCAGATCGTTATTTAAAAAAGAAATTACTGCAGCAATAAAAAGCAATAAAAGCAGTAAGAGGAGCACTACACGACGCCAAATGAAATAGTCAACAGCACACACACAATCTCACACACACAATCTCACACACACTTTACACACACACCCTTACATATACATAACAAACCACATAATCCCCCTACCCCTTCCCCATTTCCCCCACCCCGCCCTCACCACTTTTATACGACTAAATACCTAATATTCTGTAAATTTTTTCTACGTTATTATAATCTTAGATGTTTTAGTGGAAATATGTTTATAGGCGTAATACTTGACTTTGTTTTTTGTAATGTTGTTTCGGCTAGGCTGTCTATTTCCCGAATAAAGTAAATAAATAAATAAATAAATAAATAAAATTAATACCAAATACTAAGGTCTCCGTTTCCTCGGAGGTGTAAAAAAATTAAGCTTCTAGATCGACGCAATCACTAGATACGCACACTTAAGATTGCACTTAAGTCACATATTTTTCTACCGGCAAATCAAATCAAAACCTAAGGAGTACTTTCCGTTAACCTAGAATCATGAAATTTGGTAACAAGCAAGGTCTCGCAGCACAAGTAAAGGAAAAAATCGAAAATTGTAAATTTATATTTACGTGACATTAAAAAAATTTTTTGTTTGTTTTGTATGTCAAGGTCCCTTTTTCTCAGGAACGGATCAAGATAACAAATTGAAATTAATACGAAATACTAAGATCTATGATCTCTTTAAGGTGTAGAATATTAAAGCTTCTAAATCAACGCAATCAAAAGATACGGGCATTTAAGTCAGATTTCATACTCGCAAACTCACTCAAATCAAATCAAAACCTATAGGGTATTTCCTGTTAACATAGAATCATAAAATTTGGTAAGAAGCAAGGTCTTACAGCACAAGTAAAGGAAAAAATCCAAAAATGGTAAAATTGTAGTTATTGACATTAAAAAAAATTATATTGTTTTGTCTGCAAGGACCCTTTTTCTCAGGAACGGATCAAGATAACAAATTGAAATTAATATGAAATACCAAGATCTACGATCTCTTTAAGGTGTAGAAATTGCAAGCTTCTAAATCAACGCAATCAAAAGATACGGCCATCTATGTCAGATTTCATACTCGCAAACTCGCTCCAATCAAATCAAAACCTATAGGGTATTTCCCGTCAACCTAGAATCATAAAATTTGCTAAGAAGCAAGGTCTCGTAGCATACGTAAAGGAAAAAATCCTAAAATTTTAAACTTGCAGTAACATGATATTTAAAAAAAAATTGCTTGTTTTGTGTGGCCAGCCAGAGCCTTTTTCTCAGTAACGAGTCAAGATATCAAATTGAAAGTAATATGAAATACTAATGTCTGCCATCCCTTCAAGTTATAGGAAATGAATGCTTCTAAATCAATATAATCAAAAGATACGGCTATTTATGGCAAATTTTAATACTTGCAAACTCACTCATATGAAATCAAAACCTATAGGGTACTTACCGTTGACTTTGAGTAATGAAATTTGGCAAGAAGCAAGCTCTCACATCACAAGTAAAGAAAAAATCCGAAAATTGTAGATATGTCATATAAGAAATATATTTTTGTATATTTCTACTTCACGAACGCCGCACAGTCAAACCATTGCTGTAGTTTTTATTTAGGCGGTTCGTGATTTTCCAAAACAATTGTTTTTGTGCATACATAATACCTACAAATATATTGAGTGATGCTGATGATACGGAACCCTCGGTGCGCGAGTCCAACTCGCACTTGCCGACTTTTTTATATTATATACCTAGTTATACTAGGTTTTGCTTCGCTCGCGTGAAATTCGAATTTAAAAAGAAACGTACCTTTATTTCTCCGTGGAACAATCGGTTTGTATGAGAGCCACATCTTAGCGTAACCGGAACTGAATTTTATTTAGCCTGTCCTGTGTCACGTATAGTTCAATGTGCTTGTACTAAGTCTCATCGAATTCGGATGATTGATTTAAGAGTTATAGAGGGATTTCAAAAAATCGTCAATTAAACTTTACTAACATATATACATAGAGTCTACAAACGCAGTATCTCGTAAAACAAAGTAACCTAACTCCATGACCATCCCGTACAGATTTATTATTTAGTACTAGCTGTTGCCCGCGGCTTCGCTCGCGTGAAATTCGTATTCCAAAGAAGAATGAAAGTAACTAAGGGCGAGGACGAAGGCCGAACTGCGTTCAGGTAATCGATAAACCTTCTCAAAGAAAGTAACTAACTAAGGGCGAGGTCGAAGGCCGAGCTGCTTTCAGGTAAACGATAAACCTTTCTCAAATAAAGGAAGTAAGTAAGGGCGAGGCCGAAGGCCGAGCTGCGTTCAGGAAGACGATTCCTTATTCAGGAAGAACACCTTCTGGAAGAAAGGAAGGAACTAAGTGCGAGGCCGAAGGCCGAGCTGCGTTCAGGTAAACCAAAAACCCTCTTCCGCCTTCGGGCTTCGCCCTTAAAGACTTGCTTGCTTCGATAGAATATAATATCGTTTTCTATTTATTTCATAAAAATAAAAAAGGAATATTAATAACTAAAGAATTAAAACCTACCTAACAAACATTAAAATAACTATCAAAACGGGCATTTTCAAATGTTCTTAGAGCACTTGCGGCATTACCCCGCTGGATGGCAAGGCTTACCCTTTGAATGAAGTACATGAGCCCTTGATGGCGGGACACAAGTTTCGTCAACCAGAAGAGGCCCAAGCCTCTTTTGGCTTCACTGCTCCACGGACCGAGGGTTTCAACCGCAAACGCAACAAATTCGAAATCTTGAATTATATTTCTATATTTGTTGCGTTTGAGGCTCTCCGCCCCAGTCTCGGCCGCGCCAGCCGCTCTTGAACATGTCCTAACGTGACTTGGAGCCAATGTGAGAACACAAGTGGCGTCCCACATCAAAGAACTACCCTTAGTCCATGGCACTAAGGTGATAGCATCGGGCCTCTTGCCATCTAGCCGGGAATAACCGCGAGGTTCTAGGATGCACGGTATATTTGCCGTCAGAAGCGTGGACTTTATAATAAAATTTAAATTAAATTAATTCAATCTTAATATTAATTAACTTTATTCGAGATGGTTTAGCTTCTTCCTGAACGCAGCTCGGCCTTCGGCCTCGCCCTTAGTTACTTGCTTTCTTCGAGATGGTTTATCATTTGTCAGAACGTAGCTCGGCCTTTGGCCTCGCCTTAGTTACTTACTTTCTTCAAAAATTTTTACCTTCTTCCTGAACGCAGCTCGGCCTACGGCCTCGCCCTTAGTTACTTGCTCTCTTCGAGATGGTTTATGGTCTTCCCGAATAGAGCAAGGCCTTCGGCTTCGCCCTTAGTTACTTACTTTCTTCAAGATGGTTTAGCTTCTTCTTGAACGCAGCTCGGCCTTCGGCCTCGCCCTTAGTTACTTGCTTTTTTCGAGATGGTTTTTCAATTATCATAACGTATTAGCTCGGCCTTCGGCCTCGCCTTAGTTACTTACTTTCTTCAAGATGGTTTAGCTTCTTGCTGAACGCAGCTCGGCCTTCGGCCTCGCCCTTAGTTACTTGCTTTCTTCGAGATGGTTTTTCAGTTATTCGAATGTAGCTCGGCCTTCGGCCTCGCCTTAGTTACTTACTTTCTTCAAGATGGTTTAGCTTCTTCCTGAACGCAGCTCGGCCTGCGGCCTCGCCCTTAGTTACTTACTTTCTTCAAGAATGTTTTTCTTCTTCCTTAACTCAGCTCCGCCTTCCGCCTCGCCCTTAGTTACTTTCATCGAGAAAGAATATCGTTTACGTGAGCGCAGATCCGCCTTCGGGCCCGCCTTTAGTTACTTACTTTCTTTTTTTGAAAAACGAATTTCACGCGAGCGAAGCCGCGGGCAACAGATATATAAATTTTATTGCACCAATGACAGCGACATAACTTCGACTTTCAATTTTTTTTTTTATTTATCAAACAGTTTGTCACCGGCCAGCTCACTTCGAGATGACAGTTCTCCGTTGTCAACATGACATTTAAAATTGTTTTTTACCTTTACTTTAGATTACGAGATTTTTATTATATTTTTTAATTATTATTTTAATCCGGGATATACACTGTCACTATAAAAAGTTTCGTCAAATTCCGTTCAGTGGTTTTTGCGAGATGCGCGTACAAATAGACATTTTTGCATTTTTACGATTTTATTATATGTATAGAAAGAATAGATATGTATAGACTATTGTGTTCAAGTTATATAAAAGAAGAACTGTCAAATAAAAAAGATGGCGGACGGCGGAAGTTTGTCGCGTCGTCGTTGTAATTAAAAAAATATATTTTTGTGGTTCTCGCGGGCCGAGAATTTATACAACAGACGTTAAAGCTACAAAAGAAATGGCTGTATACTCTAATGAGTTTTGCCTGTTTCGGGTGGAGACGAATTAAATAAAAAAAAAAAGTAAGAACTGTCATTTTCGTTGTATCTACATATTTTTAAATTTCGAATGAATATTTTATTCAAATTGTATTTGCTGCCAGTTCTCAAGATGTAATATTTTTTTTTTTTTTTATACTAAGCGCGACATGTGGCGTCGAGTCACACTTAAGGTGTCTAGCGACGCCCATGGACATCAGGACGCAGGACGCAGGCGGGGGCTGCGAATGCCATGCCGGCCTGACAGGTGCCCATTAAACTTACTGCTGACGCATGCTAAATATTAATTTGACTAATTGATACATTAAGTATCAAGTTTATTTAGCACGTATACTAAAATATTACTTTGACTAATTGATACATTAAGTATCAAATTTATTTATTTTATTTTTTGACATTGTACTAAAATGTATTATGAATATTTATAACTGACATGACTTGATACGATATGTATCAACAATTTCTGACAAAGGCTCTATACACCGGATTTTATCTATACCTTTACTTTAACTTTTGATTTTATGTGGTCAGAATTATCAAGCTTAAATTATAGTTATTCTAGCTCTCAAACTTAACACTGTAAGCGGTGTCTATTGTGTAGCTAGTCACATGTATTGTAATTGAAGACGTTAAAAAAAGAACCCTGCGAAGTTTCTTGCCGGCTCTTCTTTGTGGGTGTAATCGAACCGGATTGTAAAAACTAACAGGACAAATTCAAGCGTAGTGTACTACCATACGAATGATGAATAAAGAATAAAGAATAAATAAAGAATTCACGCCTCTCTTGAAGGATCCAAGACTATACTTGGGGGGAAATATGTGGGCAGGTAGAGCGTTCCAGAGTTTGCCGGTACTGTGGAGAAAGGATCTGCAGAACCGATTTGTACGCATCCGCGGTAAGTCCAGCGTATAGGGATGCAATCCCTGCCCAGTGCGCGTTGTACGGAGGTGGAAAGGGGACGCCGGAATCGCTTTAAACAGCTCCTCCGAGCACTCCCCGTGGAATAAGCGATAGAACACGCTTAGGGCGCCGACATCCCTACGAAGTTGCAGCGGTTCTAGATCGCGGGACACGTCGGGGTCATCCACTAGTCGCACGGCTCGACGCTGGATCGAGTCCAGAGGCGCAAGCTGGTATTTGGCTGAGCCATCCCACAGGTGCGAGCAGTACTCCAAGCAGGACCTAATCTGCGATTTATACAGAAGCAACCTTTGGCCCGGCGTGAAGTACCGTCGAACCTTATTGAGTACGCCTAGCTTTTTTGAGGCCAGCTTGGCCTTGCCCTCGATATGGCGCCGGTAATTTAGGTCGTGCGACAGTTCGACTCCGAGGACCCCGAGGTGGTCGCTTAATTTAAGCGACGTGCCTTGGAAGGAAGGAGCCGGTGTGAACGCCGCTCTCTTCGCACTGAACGCGCAAACTTGTGTTTTTGAAGCGTTGAACTCGACCAAATTGCTACGGCCCCATTCGGAAATAGACCGAAGCGTTTGTTCGAGTTCAGACACAAGTCTTCGCCTCTTTTCATCCACAACTTCTCGACTGGCTGAAGGGTGACTGGTATAGGATCCGTGTGCTGTACTGTCATCCGCATAACAATGTATGTTGCCGAGTGGCAGCATGTCATTGATATGCAGAAGAAACAGTGTGGGTGACAGCACAGATCCCTGCGGTACGCCGGCATTCACTGACATGGCGTCCGACGAGCAACCGTCCACTAGGACCTGAATGCTACGCCCATGTAGGAAGTCGGCGACCCAGTCGCAGAGGCCAGAAGGAAGTCCGTACGCCGGAAGCTTGCCCAGGAGCGATTTGTGCCAAACCCTATCGAATGCCTTGGCAATATCCAGGCCAATTGCCAAGGATTCACCATGTCCTTCAAGCGATTCCCCCCAAAGGTGAGTGACGTACGCTAGGAGATCACCAGCGGATCGGTTTGGCCGAAAGCCATATTGCCGATCGCTGATGAGGTTATTTGTCTCCAGGTACGCCATGAGCTGGGCGTTGATAATACGCTCCATCACCTTGCAGAGTAGGGAGGTTATCGCTATAGGTCGGTAGTTCGAAGGGTTTGAGCGGTCGCCCTTTTTGGGGATCGCTTGAACAAATGCAGATTTCCAGGCTGCCGGCACACGGGAAGCAGAGTAAGAGAGGCGGAAAAGGCGCGTTAGCACTGGAGCCAGCGATTATGTACTTTGGTCTACGTGATTTTAAACGCGCAATAATGTTTATAATTGTTTAATATTTTTTTGATTTTTGTTATTTTTTTTACGTATTATGTTAACCCGGCATATAAACTGCCACTATAAACGTTTCGTCTAATTCCGTTCAGTGGTTTTTGCTTGATGCGCGTACAGACAAACAAACAAACAAACAAACAAAAATTTTAAAAACTGTTCTAACATGTTCAGTATCTCATTTTAAGCCACCCTGGTTAGTTTTTTTCCGAATACATTCAATGTACAGACTGTCTTACCTTTACGATTTTATTATATGTATAGATTTATTTTCAGAAACATTCTGAGTGGCATCGGGGACTCTCGCTCTGCACGTCAGGATGCGGCAGGGCGCGAGGCGCACCGCTGGTCTCGCATCTTGCCAACGGTTGGTGGGTTCTGGTCGCGCTCGCGTCTCGATCAGCTCCCTGCACGGACCCAGCCGTCCGGGGCTCCAGCAGCGCGGAGCCGAGTGTGTTTGTGAGCGTCCTGCCTTATGTCGACTGGATAAGGAATGTGACGACAGAACAGGGCATTGCGCGGTACACGCCAAAGCGTCGGGCTAATGACCCATTTGGTTAGTTACGTTGTATTGGATACTATTCTGTGCTTTGTGCAAACGTGTTTGTGTACGTCAGCCGAAGAGACGACGACCGTTGGAGTAACCGTTGTCCTACACTGGCGGCCGTGGACAGGAAAACGGAGTGTGGGAAGACCACCCGCCAGGTGGGACGACGACATCAAGTACGTCGGCGGAAAGCAGTGGTTCCGTACCGCTGAAGGCCGGGAGGACTGGAGGAAAATTGGAGAGGCGTATGTCCAGCAGTGGACGCCTTCACTCTGACTGACTGACTGACTGACTGACTGTGCTTTGGTCGTGGTGAGTAGGCCGAAGTTAGTCACGTTGTAACATGTTAGTTATTTGTACAAAGTATCGCTGTCTTCCTTCGCCACGAGCACTCCCCGCCAACGCAAGAGGGACAGCTGCACACTCTCAGCTAATAAGTATTGCGTCAAAATTAGTTCTTGTTCGAAAAATCAATTTTTATTTAACTCTGGCGTCCTAAATTGAATCTAAACAAAAAATTACAGTCAAGTAGATTAGACTGTCTTTATTACAAGAAAAAATTCATTATAAAAATCGGTTATGGTTTAGGGGCTGGAAAAACTGTCACATGACATGACTGACTACGACGAACGTGTCAGTGGATTTGTATGCCAGAGAGGTATAACATGTACTAAGATGCCTACAAATCTTATGTGTATGTCCTTTATTCGGGGGAAAAAAATTAGACAATGTGGAAATAATAATTTTCGACATAGAACATAGAACATTATTCTAAACATTATTGCAATTTTGATTGTCTATGTTCGATGGGTAGATCTTAGATTCTTGAGACTAAATCGGGGACTCATAAGAATACATGGAAAGGAAGTAAGCATCCATACTTACTTACTTACTATATATATCCATATCCATACTTTATATAATTTATGTATACTTTATATATATAAGGTCTTTCAAAATTAGTTCAGAGTACGCTAAGGGGGGTTCTGTATCGGAAATAGATCACTTTTGAAGAATAAAAATTTTTTTTTACAAAAAAATTGTTTTTTATTTTTATGTAAAATGTAAAAAAAAAATTTTTAGTAATCGTTTCAGTTTCATGCCAGGTACAAAAAAGTCTTCCAACACATAGACCTCGTTCTTTCAGAAATTGTGAAAAACCACAATTTTAGTTTTATTAGTATGGAATAGAAAGAATTTTATTTTTTTTACCAACTTACACGTGTTAGATCACAATGGTTATGAAGACTTTTTTGTTACTGTTATGATACTGAATCGATTAGGCTATAAAAATCAACCAGCATTTTTTTTATTTAAATACATAAAAAAATATTTTACATAAAAAAAAGCCCAAGGTCAAAAAAAAATTATATAGGTTTTACTCCCTATATGATACAGAACCCCCCCTTAGCGTACTCTGAACTAATTTTGAAAGACCTTATATATATAAATTCGAAAATAACTCTGTTGTCTGTCTGTCTGTGTGTCTGCCTGTCTGTCTGTCTGTTACATTTTCACGCCTAAATCGATGAACAGATTTCGATAAAATTTTGCACAGAGATGGATTGCATCGTGAGGAAGGACATAGGCTACCTTTCGTCTAAAAAAACCATAAGGTGGTCAAATAGGGGATACAATTTTGTATGGGGAACCAATCATTTCTCAAGTTAGGGATATGGCAATTCATATTTAGGCTTTTGGTATGAAATAAAGAATTATGTGTTTCAGAGTTTTTGCTAAACCAACCCTTAAAAAAATTGGGGATGATTTGAAAATTCGATTTTAGGATTACCCTTTATAAGGCAGAATAAACTGGGAATGTAACCAAAATTTACTTTGCATGTTGTTATACTATGCCATAAAGTATTTACTTTGAAAACATGAAAATTTTGAAAACCGCATTATCCTGACCAATTTTCATGGTGGCAGACAGTTTGCCACCGCCCTTTTAGGCCTAAATTAGGGGTGGCAACATATATGCCACCGCCTTGTACAACACCATTGCAATAAAACAACTTTCTTAGGAAACTTAGATATTATATTTATTTATTAGATAAGCTTTACATAGGTCGCATCGTTACGTGCTTTCTTGGCTTTAGAATGCATGGATCGATGAAATTTCCTCTATACATTGGTTCCTGGTTCCGTATGAAATGCGCGGAAACAAGGGAAGATTCACAGGGGAACGTTGCATTTGGAACACTTTATTCTTGACCGCTTATTTTTTGTCTTGGTGCTGCAGTAACGACATCAATGCAGCGTGTCCAGGTGATCAGGCAGAAATTCTGTTCATCTGAAACAATTCAACAAAAAACAATGTAATTCACGGTATTAAGTTATTTACTAAAGAAGTTATTTACCCTTATTTATCTAAATATATATGTTATTATTTTTCTCCTGATATAATTTTCTTTATATCTTTAATAATTTGATTATTAATTCCTTGTTATTTTAATTTTTTTTTTCTTTAGGTTAATTTTTTTTTTTGTTGTACAGTATTCGTTGATCCAAATAATTCATGATTTGAATTTTTTTCTCTCGAATGCTTTGGGCTGATTATGTATCGAATGTAGAGCGAATTGTCGCAGATATAAATACAGGAACCCACAACAAGTACAATATCAACATGGGTGACTAGACGGGCAGTGGCATAAATATGGCCACCCCTATATTAGACCTACAAAGGCAGTGGCAATATACATGCCACCCAAAATTGAAGCTTAGGTTAGACCAACTTAGAATGATATATTTTTCTAAATATTTGCTAAAACGCAAAGAATAATTATCCAAGAGTTAATTTATGTTGATAACACATACCTTTGATCCGTTTAGCCGCCGATGCCAATGGATATAATTTGAAGAGCTCAATACGCACCACCACACTTACTTCACTTCTGTCAGTCGTGTGTCAAAATTGACAAATGACAGCTGCTTGATCTACTGTTTTAGGGAAAGGCCAAATAGATGGCCGCACTAACTAGCGTAAATAGGCAGACGAAATATAAATAGAGCACTGACTGTGTATGTGTGAACTTTGGTGGCAGGGTTCTGGGCACTGCCTTATAAAGGGTTAAATGCTTTTAAATAATTGTATCCATACTGGGGGTGGCTTTGAAGAGGGGGATTGAGTTAGGGGGGGGGGGGGGGGGGGTGACCGCGGAGAGAGGGGAAAGGAGGATAATCTAATCTCTATCTTCTCTTCTCTATCTCTATCTTAATCTCTATCTTCTCTATCTCTACTTTTTGTCTATATACAGGGTGTATCAGGATAGGTTTTCGAAACTTCAGGGTTCGAAAGGGGCTCATATTTGAAGACGAAAAGCTCTGAAACTTTTTCCCAGATTCGATCATTTTACAGTACTTTTTGGTGAAAATCTATTCTTCAAGATTTGGTGGATGGTTAACGTCCGCCCTTATTAAATAAAAAATTAATTCTAACTCATGAATAAAAATTGGTAGGTTGCATACATAACTAGTACAATTGAACTGCGTGTAGGTAAATTCCAAACATTGAAAGTTCAATGACCTCAAAAGAAAAAGAGGACTGAATTAGTTCACTGCACTCTCCAGTCTCACTGTCCATCGAGTTATTATTTCAATTTCCAACTTTTTATATGACAAAAAAAAAACAACGGAATTTCGATTTGAGTGATAA
Organism: Nematopogon swammerdamellus; assembly: GCA_946902875.1. NCBI lineage: Eukaryota > Metazoa > Arthropoda > Insecta > Lepidoptera > Adelidae > Nematopogon > Nematopogon swammerdamellus. The sequence goes on from OX336333.1 coordinate 2,294,710, forward strand.
GCATTTTTTTTTTCTAATAATGAGTACTTTCTATTCCTGAAGTTTCTCAAACCTATCCTGATACACCCTGTATAAGTGCTGGCTTTTAATAAGTCAGCACATAGGCCTATGGCCTATGTGCTGTGACTTATTAAAAGCATATGCGTGGCGAGTTAATATTTTTTTCTACTGAAATTTAAATATGTTTCACTGCTTCAGGCTATTACAGGCTAAAAGCATCAGAGATACACCCTAAGTGGGTTGGCCGCGTGTATCGGGAGGGGCCAGGCTGTTTTAAAACGCCCGGTTTTACCTATCACTACTACCAGGAAATTTTCAAAGTTAGATCTGACTACAATGGATACATCAACTACTTCCTCAATGTTAGTCCCTTTTTTATTTACTAAATATATTTTCTCTATGGATTTAATTCTTTATTATGTTATGCCGTTCATGTTCGTCAAAGGATTTTTTTTTTAAATTTCACTTTTACTTTATTCCATTACTACACACGCATTTTGGAACAGAGGCTCTGCACTAGGAAAAAAACCGGCCAAGTGCGAGTCGAACTCGCGCACCGAGAGTTCCGTATCGCCATGTCATGGTCAACGCCGCTCACGCCATCTATGTATGAGTTAAAATGCTTCATACTCTTTTCGGTAAACGACATAATACACTTACATACACTTTTTAGATTCTTGTATGGGGGCCCCCGTGAATTGTTTACTTTTTCATATTTTTATTATTTGTTATTATATCGGCCATAATAAAACATATTCTGTGATAATTTAGACGGGCTACCTATAACGGTTCAAGAGATACAGCCCTCGGACACACGGAAAGACAGACAAACAGACGGCGTAGGCTTAGTAATAGGGTCCCGTACGACGGATACGGAACCCTAAAACCTGTCTGGCAGAGGCAGCTGTTGAGAGTGTTTCGTAGATATTGTGCGCTTATCTAGCCGGTTTGCCAGGTGGTTTTTTACCGAACTGTTCGGTTTTTCAGCCCCGTGTTCGGTGTTCGGTATGACGAAAATACCGAAGTATTAGTGGCTCGTTATTTATTTTAATTTTTAATTTTTATGTAGGTATAGCGCGGTATGTGGCATCGTTTCACCTACAAGTAGGTGTCTAACGATGCCCATATTTCCTAAATATCGATTCGTATCATATATTTATACAGGGTGTTGTAATAGCCACCACATTAAATTTAGGAAATGATTATTGGGATCAATAGCAACAAAAAAGTCGAACAACTTTTTTCTGAATTCCCTTTAAATAAAAAGTTACAGTTTTCATACAAACTAATTGATTTATTTTGTGTAAAAAAAAGGATCTAATTTTCCGTACGAACGTGGGAATGAAAGGCACGCAGTGAGGCGTCTTTCCATTCTATACAGCGCCATTACGCAGCCATAGGTAAAACCTCGTGTATATTTTGGAATGAAATTTTTCCACATTTACGATTACAATATATACTCGATTTTTGCGTACTGGTCGTGTATAGTTTGTAGTGAATGAAAGCGAAATCCATGTTCCATACTGTACAGTGCTATTTACACCGTTATTTAAAATATTTTTATGAAACGGTTTATCTTTTATTTCTTGCACGGCATTTCTTCACTCGTAAGCCCTTACGCTAAGCCTTAAAATATAAAAAAAAAGTATATGAATTTTGCAGAGCAAACGGCCGACTTATTGCCGTAAGGAAATTAAATTTTTATTTATACAGGGTGGCCCAGTTATAGTGGTCCAAAATTTTTTTTTAGATAGAGGACGTCACGTAGACTCATTTAAAAAAAACATTAGTTCCGCGAAAATCAATAGTTTAGAACTTTCAACTTTAGTTTAGAATCAATAGTTTATGATTTTTTTAAACTTTTTTTGAAATTTCTCTCTTTTAGTCACATAAACCGCTCTAGTTGGATATCTATTCCACAAAATCGAATAAAATTTGGTATGGAAGTAGAGGAGACATGTAGCTAGTACGTAATGAATAGTTTTTAGGTTTACTCCTGGACTGTACTGTTGCTATAGCCCTTTAAGTGAATTTTTGTTCAGTTTACATTAAAACTGATCAATTTTTGAAAAATCACTGTGAAAAAAAAAGTACTACCGGAGATTTTCCCATGCCCTTAAAAACTACCTATACATATCACAATTCTCCAGACCAAAAATTGTAGTGGTGTTACAATTGTAACATATTGAAAATTAACATCATTTGTACAAATTTACTACAATAAAAAGTGACGATTACCTTAATTTTTAAAATCTTATTTTTTAAAAACATTACTAAACAGGTTTTTATGTGTAGATTAGCGCTGTTAGAGACAGGTTTGTGAATAATGTGAAATTGTAGTTGAACTAACGTTGTGAAAATACAGGATTTATTTATAATTATAACTCGATAACCACTTTATCGATTTACATTATGATCTTCACTGTTACATTCTGGTATGCAAATCCTTCTTTTTCCTGTCCAGTTCAGTGTAGCCGGCACGACCAAAGCATATTTTTTCTGTCGTACCTAGGTGCCATTTAAGTGACTTCGTTTGGTAGATAATACTAATAAATATGTACTGTGTGGGGCCGGTACATAAAAAGAATAGCCCCACTGCATCTCTCCCCGCGCATGTTGTAAAGGGCGACTAAAGGATAAGGACAGGTTGCTGTGCTAAAGGGCGATAGGATAGCCACCTCTCACCTTTGCACGGTCCTTCCACCGAGTCGTGCAGCGGTGGGTATTCGTGCCTTACTGCTGCTTGATAGTTATCTTGACCGAATACTTTGATAAACGTGCATGGTGGTCGATGTTGTGCTGTAATTTTCCAGAATTCTTGCAGCACAACACCGATTACTCTGCTTATCCTGATTTTCGGGATACGGCGTGTGTTATGTATGTATGTATGTACTAATAGCGAAGTTTCTACGGGCGACCGACTGTATAATAACGCTTTCGACCAGCTTACACAATTAAAATTTCTCCAACGATTCAAATTGGTCGGAAAACACAAACTATTTACATAGCCGTTTCGACCGACGTTTCATTCAGTGCGGTGGTACCAACCCGGGCGGGTTAATCGCTACCACCAAGTAAGATTAGGAGGGAAGGGACCTACAGTTTTACGAAGAATCGGAACCTCGGTCAGCCTCCAACGGTCAGCCGTCACCCATGATGATGATGCAATGTTCAGAAAAGAATAGATAGATTAGAACAACATGGAATAGAAAGAGAAATCAACAAAACAAAATGGCGAGCTGCGACTTATCGCGTATATTTTGGAATCGACTGAGCAGTTCCGATGTATACACGATTATTCTGCATTGCGTACTACTTACTGGCGCTGTATGTTACGGAACCGGCATAATTGCGTAGATCACTCCAAAATATACACGATTTTTGCGTAATGGCGGTGTACAGAATGGAAGACGTCAATGAGAAATTTGTATTCCAAACTATGCTCGATAAATTACATACCCTTGCGTAATGGGACTAACGGGCTTGTATAGAACGTAAATACGCCGCAGTGAGTGAGCGAGCAAGTACGAGTGCGCGGAGAGAGGAGATGCGCGGCGGCCGCGGCGCGGCGTGAGTTTTTCGCCCCGCCCGTTCCCGCGCCAGCACCCTCCCCCCGCGCGCATCCAATTACACTTGACGAAAACATAAATTACAAAAATTAATATCTCGAAAACTAGACACTTTAGAGAAAAAAAATAATTACTTTTTTGTCTCGAAAAAACATGAGGATTGCGCTGCCGAAATTAATGCGCTGGCCGTTACAACACCCTGTATACTGTTTCGCACTATCAGATTCATACAGATTTGGCGTGCTGTTGCCTGCCGCCGGCGCACGCTGTACACTGATACGTTTTTTGAAGAATGCAGGTTAAAACGAGTAGGAGGACCTAGGCAACACACTCTTGGGAAGACCCTTCCCGATTTTCGCCTAAACTATCAATCTGGCAACCCTGTTATTTAGTCTGTACAACATTAAACAATAAAATGAAACATTTCATAACGCATACGAAAAGCCACATAGTTTTGTCAAAAAAATATCTAAAATTAAACAAAGCTCAAATAAAACAAGACATAATAGAAATTGCGATAAAACATAAAAAATTATAATTCAATTAAACCCATCATTACAATAAATATTAATGTATAAAGCGGCCGATATCGGCCGCTCCATCGGCAAAAGGTTAAAAAGAATTCCTACATATTAGATTCAGTCTTAAGCGGCGGGTGGCCGAATGGTTTGGGCATCGGCTTCTCATGCGGGAGGTCCGAGGTTCGAATCCGTCGGCGTGTACCAATGAGTTTTTTCTGACGAAAAAATTTACGTGCTTACCTACACCCGCTGCTTCACCGTTCGGAACCGGTGTAAAACTGTAGGTCCCTTCCCTTGCCCCTTACTAGGTGGTAGGCTCAAATTGTAGCCGACTGGGTTGGTACCACCGTACTGGATGTAAGATGGCCGCATAGCAACCTCGGTTGTGTTCTCCTCTAGTCCAGTATAGCCAGCAATCCAGGGAAGTCTCCGGTATGGCACCTACCTTCTCGGAGGTGACATTGGCTAGTCAGAGCATGTGCTTTGGCCCCTCTGACTCAGCCACCCATACCGGATTACATCCAAAAAAAAACAAACAAAAAAAATCCAACAATAAAAAACCGGCACTCGCGCACCGAGGGTTCCGTATCGCCATGTAATGGTCAGCGCCACTCACGCCATCTATGGCGTGTTTTATGAAATGCTTCATATTAGTTAAAATTCATGATTAGTTAAAATGCTTCATACTCTTTTCGGTAGATGGCGCGCACATACACTTTTCAGTTTCTTTTATGGGGACCCCCGTGAAGTTTTTACTCTTTCTTATTTTTATTATTTGTTATATCGGCCATAATAAATAACACATAGGTATTCTGTGAAAATTTCAACGGGCTACCTATTACGGTTCAAGAGATACAGTCTGTCGTACTGACGGACAGACGGATGGAAAGACAGACAGACAGACAAACGGCGAAGGCTTAGTAATAGGGTCCCGTACCATATACGGAACCCTAAAAAGCATTAATTATTCAGTTGCCATAGTTCTTCATGAGAGATATTCCAGGGAGCGGTCCGTATATAAAATTGCTTCTAATCGCAGATTTATGATCGAAGCTTCTAATTGATGTATCGATCATATCATGAACGACTATGAAAATAGTTCTTACTCGAATGAAATCGAACTGTGAATTGAACTTTTGAATTTCACCAAGCGAACTTTAAAATTCTAACGTCAGTCGTGTATTCAGTTTAATAAATTAGACCTGTTCATATAAAAAAACACAAAACCGACTTCCAAAAAAGAGTAGAACTAAAAACTATTTAAAAGAAAAATATAAAAACCGCCTTCAAAAATGTATGAAATAAAAAAAACTAACCCTAAAGTTTAAGGCGGTGCTAAAAAGGCTACACAAATCATACATACATACATTTTTTTGGAAGTCGGTTTTATGTTTTTTCTTAAAACAGTTTTTTTATTTCACAGTTTTTTTTAGTAATTTTTTGCTATTAATGTCCTCGCTTTTCAATCCGATCTTGACCAAATAAAAATAGGACCACCTCAGAGTTATCCCCTTTCAAACAAAAAAAAAAAACAATTTTTTAAATCGGCCCTCAATTGACGGAGAAATCGCGTAACAAACATACAAAAAAATAAAATAAAAAAACATACAGTCGAATTGAAAACCTCCTCCTTTTGGGAAGTCGGTTAAAAATGCTACTAAAATACGCCTAACATTAGAAACATCTACGTTAGGTACAGACAAATCAAATATGTTTTTAGGGTTCCGTACCTCAAAGGAGGAAAAAACGGAACCCTTATAGGATCACTTTGTTGTCCGTCTGTCTGGCTGGCTGGGTGTCTGTCTGTCAAGACCTTTTTTCTCAGGAACGGGTAGAGGTATAAAGTTGGAATTAATATCAAATACTAAGGTCTACGTTTCCTCGGAGGTTTAAAAAAATTAAGCTTATAGATCCACGCAATCACTAGATACGCCCATTTAAGTCACATATTTTGCTACCGGCAAACCATATCAAAACCTGTAGAGTACTTCCCGTTAACCTAGAATAATGAAATTTGGTAAGAAGCAAGGTATCATAGCACAAGTAAAGGAAAAAATCGAAAATTGTAAATTTATAGTTATGTGACATAAAAAAAAAATTTTGTTTGTTTTGTATGTCAAGGTCCCTTTTTCTCAGGAACGAATCAAGATATCAAATTGAAATTAATACGAAATACTAAGATCTACGATCTCTTTAATGTGTAGAATATTAAAGCTTCTAAATCAACGCAATCAAAAGATACGGCCATCTATGCCATATTTCATGCTCGCAAACTCACTCTACTCAAATCAAAACCTATAGGGTATTTCCCATCAACCTAGAATCATAAAATTTGGTAAGAAGCAAGGTCTCATAGCACAAGTAAAGGAAAAAATCCGAAAATTGTAAAATTGTAGTTATTGACATAAACATTTTTTTTATATTTTTTTTTTATATTTTTTTATATTTATAGGAAATTTTAATAATTGCAAACTCACTCAAATGAAATCAAAACCTATAGGGTACTTACCGTTGACCTAGCTAGAGTAATGAAATTTGGCAAGAAGCAAGGTCTCACAAGTAAAGATAAAATCCGAAAAGGATAATATGTCGTTATGTCATACTAGCTGTTGCCCGCAGCTTCGCTCGCGTGAAATTCGTATTTCAAAGAAGAATCTAAGTAACTAAGGGCGAGGCCGAAGGCCGAGCTGCGTTCAGGTAAACGATAAATCTTCTCAAATACAGTAAGCAACTAACGGCGAGGCCGAAGGCCCAGCTGCATCCTGGAAGACAATAAACCTTCACGAAGAAAGTAAGTAACTAAGGGCGAGGCCGAAGGCCGAGCTGCTTTCAGGAAGACGATAAACCTTCTCGAAGAAAGTAAGTAACTAAGGGCGAGGCCGAAGGCCGAGCTGCGTTCAGGCAAACCAAAAACCCTCTTCTGCCTTCGGGCCTCGCCTTGAATGAGTTCCTTTCTTCGATAGCATATAATATCGTTTACTCCATCTATTTATTTAATAAAATATATAAAAAAGTAATATTAATAACTAAATAATTAAAACCTACCTAACAAACATTAAAATAACTATCATAAAAGGGGCGTTTTCAAATGTTCCTAGAACACTTGCGGCATTACCCCGCTGGATGGCAAAGCTTACCGTTTGAATGAAGTAGGCCCTTGATTGCGGGACACCAGTTGCGTCCACCAGCAGAGACCCAAGCCTCTTCAAGAAGCTATTGGCTTCAATGACTGCTCCACGGACCGAGGGTTTCAACCGCAAACGCAACAAATTCGACATCTTGAATTATATATCTATAATATTTATTGCGTTTGAGGCTGTCCGCCCAGGCCTCGGCCGCGCCGGCCGGTCTTGAAGATGCCCGAACGTGACTTGAAGCCAATGAGAGAACACAAATGGCGTCCCACATCAAAGACCTACCCTTGGCCCATGGAACTAAGGTGATACCATCGGGCCTCTTGCCATCCAGCCGGGAATAACCGCAAGGTTTTAGGATGCACGGTATGTTTGCCGTCAGAAGCGTGGACTTTATAATAAAATTTAAATTAATTTAACTCAATCTTAATATCGCTTAGTTACCTACTTTATTCGAGATGGTTTAGCTTCATCCAGAACGCAGCTCGGCCTTCGGCCTCGCCTTAGTTACTTACTTTCTTCAAGAAGGTTTACTTTCTTCCTGAACGCAGCTCGGCCTTCGGCCTAGCCCTTAGTTACTTGCTTTCTTCGAGATGGTTTAGCTTCTTCCCGAATGCAGCTCGGCCTTCGGCCTCGCCCTTATTTACTTGCTTTCTTCAAGATGTTTTATTATTTATCAGAATGTAGCTCGGCCTTCGGCCTCGCCTTAGTTACTCACTTTCTTCAAGATGGTTTAGCTTTTTCCTGAAAGCAGCTCGGCCCTCGGCCTCGCCCTTAGTTACTTCCTATCTTCGAGATGGTTTATTATTTATCAGAACGAAGCTCGGCCTTCGGCCTCGCCTTAGTTACTTACTTTCTTCAATATGGTTTAGCTTCTTCCTGAACGCAGCTCGGCCTTCGGCCTCGCCCTTAGTTAATTGCTTTCTTCGATATGGTTTATTATTTATCAGAATGTAGCTCGGCCTTCGGCCTCGCCTTAGTTACTTACTTTCTTCAAGATGGTTCAGCTTCTTCCTGAACGCAGCTCGGCCTTCGGCCTCGCCCTAGTTACTCGCTTTCTCCGAGATGGTTTATTATTTATCAGAACGTAGCTCGGCCTTCGGCCTCGCCTTAGTTACTTACTTTCTTCAAGATGGTTTAGCTTCTTCCTGAACGCAGCTCGGCCTGCGGCCTGCCCATAGTTACTTACTTCATTCAAGAAAGAATGTTTTTTTTCTTCCTGAACTCAGCTCCGACTTCCGCCTCGCCCTTAGTTACTTTCATCGAGAAAGAATATCGTTTACGTGAGCGCAGATCCGCCTTCGGCTCTGCCTTTAGTTACTTACTTTTTTTTTTAATACGAATTTCACGCTAGCGAACCCGCGGGCAACAGAAATATAAATTGCACCAATGACAGCGACGTAAGTTCGACTTAATTTTTTTAATTTTTTATTTATCAAACATTTTGTCACCGGCCAGCTCACGTCGAGATGACAGTTCTCCGTTGTCAACTTGTCATTTAAATTTTATAATAATTTAAATTTTTATTATATTTTTTTGTTTATTATGTTAATCTGGGATATACACTGTCACTATACAAAGTTTCGTCAAATTCCGTTCAGTGGTTTTTGCGTGATGCGCGTACAGACAAAGAGAGATTATTAATTTAACGATTTTATTATATGTATAGATAGATATAGATAGATAGATAAGAAATATATTTTTGTATATTTCAACTTCACGAATGCCGCACAGTCAAAAACCATTGCTGTAGTGTTTAATTAGGCGGTTCGTGATTTTCCAAAACAATTGTTTTTGTACATACATAATACCTACAAATATATTGAGTGATGCTGATGATACGGAACCCTCGGTGCGCGAGTCCAACTCGCACTTGCCGACTTTTTTTTATGAACTCCGGTATGGGTGGCTTTGTCAGAGGGGCCAAAGCACCATGCCCGACCAGTCAATGTCACCTCCGAGAAGGTAGGTGCCATATCGGAGAATTCCCTTTGGATATCCCTATGACTAGAGGAGAACACAGCCGAGGCTGCTCTGCCGCAAATCTTACATCCAGTGCAGTGGTACCAATCCAGTCGTTGAGGCTACCACCTGGTAAGGCCTACAGTTTTACACGCGGTTCCGAACGGTGGAGCAGCGGGTTTCAGTTACGTTTAAACAGATGTGTAATTAGGTGTAATTAGTAGTGTAATTAATTAATAGTCCCACTGCATCTCTCCCCATGCATGTCGTAAAAGGCGACTAAGGGATAAGGACAAAATGCCGTGCTAAAGGGCGACAGGTTCGCCACCTCTCATCTTGGCACGGTACTTCCACTGAGTCATGCAGCAGGTGGGTCTTCGTGCCTTACATGCTGCTTGATCGATTGAATCTTGTTCGAATACTTTGCTAAACGTGGCGGTCGGTGTTGTGCTGTAATTTACCAGAGTTCTTGCAGCACCACACCAATTACTCTGCTTACCCCGATTTTCGGGATTCAGCGTGCGTGATATGTATGTACGTATGTAATTTAATTACGCAAAAAAAAACTGTGTTACATACTTTTTTGTTTGCAGCTACAACCAGGCGTTGAATACAAGGCGGTCTGCGTGAAAGTGGAGCTGCCCTACAGGTTCGTAACACCCGAAATCTATGGTGTTGGGCACTGGAACATGACGGTTGTGATCCCAGCAGCCGAATACAAAAAAGAATACGACGTTGTAATTAACATATTAGCCGTTGACCCTACCCCACAAGAGAAAACCGAGTGGCTGGCAAACAAAACTGCGGTAGAGGCAGCGATGATAGGTATTTAAACGTAAACGGATCACGATACCAATTGTTTTCTGAATAAGTACATTTTTTCTACGTTAGGTTTGAAATATTTTACAGGTGTCCCCGGACTGGTGTAGTTCCTTTATGGAGGCTATTCTACGCTATTTTTTCAATATGTGCTTTCATTAAAATTTTAGGATTTTCTAACAAATTAAATGCGTACTACAATGTGTGGGCGCCTTTAGCGGCGCGGCAGGGCGCGGGCGGTACGCGGACGGCGCCGCGGGGTGGCGCGGGCGGTACGCGGGCGGGGCGGCCTATCTGTTTGCATTAACTCTCGTCGCATCCGTCCGTATTCCCGTTGCCCGCTGCCCCGCGCCCCGCGCGTGCCCGATAACATTACACTACATTAATAACATTAAAAATGTATATCTCCGAAATGGGCGTACCTAGGACCCTACTTCTTTTATATTAATTATGTTTATTACAAAGCGTAGAATATCCTCCTAAAAGGAACCACCAGTCCGGGGACAACCTGTATATATATATATTTTTTTAATATGTTAGTAATAAGCATGTAGTAGATTTTTATATTTTTATTTTTAGATAAATAATCCTACTCGGGACGTATTTTTTTCTCTTCATTTTCGGCATTTCATTCGCATTGTCAGTTCAACCTGTTAATATATTTTTTTTTTCAAATCAAATCAAAATCAAATTTTTATTGTTTTTTTTTTTGCAGTTTTTTTTTACAGTGTCTTCCATTAAGGGTTTTCTGAACAAAACAAAATTCCCCGATGGGCGTACAATACAGCCTTCACATGAATGGAGCCATGCAAGGCTGGCTTTGCAAAAAAATATTTATACAATTTATCCACAAAAAAAATTATTTTAAAAGTAAAAAATACTCAATCACTCTTTATAGTATAGTCTGTCTGTGACTTTAACCTATTTGAAAATTTGCACAAACTCGTTCACTTTATAAAAGCCTAATAACCATTTAAATAGAGCATTTTTAAATTGTTTGAGTTCTGTGATTTCGTTTTTGCTTTGTGACATTATTATACATTTTAACTGCCATGTAATATTACTCGTATATAATTTTACGATATTGTTTAGTTCTAGTTTAAGAATATGTCTTGTGTATATGTAGTAGTTCAAGAATATGTATGTGATATTATAAAAGACTAGCTTTTGCGCTCGCGTGAAATTTGTAGTTAAAAAGAAAAAAGTAAGTAAGAAAGAAGGTCAAGGTTTCGTTCCTGCGCTGCGTTACCTTTATTTCGGCGCGCGGAACAATTCAGTTTGTATGAGAGCCACATACCTTTAGCGTAACCGTACTGTATTGTGCCCGTACCCTTCTCCTACGGAGCGGCCGATATCGGCCGCTTTATACATTATCTTATCCTGTGTCACGTACCTATAGTTAAATGTGCTTGTACTTTCATCGAATTCGGATTATCGGTTTCAGAGTTATGTAGGAATATACATACATGTAGAAAATATTTCTAAAAATCGTCAATTTAGTTTTAGTGTCTACAAACGCAGTATCTCATAAAACAAAGTAAATCACTCCATGACCATCCCTTAGAGATTTATTATTAGTACTTATTGATACTTGTACATAAATTATATATCATCAGATCAGGGTAGCATTTAATTTGCCTGTATTCCTGTAAAATTGTTTTGTCAAATTATGTTGTATTCATAGGCTGTTGATTACGTGAATAAAATAAAATACAGACTATAAAATTGAACACTGAGATTCATTATTTTTGATTTATTAAAAAAGGACCAGCTTTGCCCGTGGCTTCGCTTCGCGTGAATTTTTGCTCACAAAGTTAGGTTAGGTTAGGTTAGGTTAGGTTAGGTTAGGTTAGGATAGGTTGGGTTAGGTCAGGTCAGGTCAGGTCAGGTCAGGTCAGGTCAGGTCAGGTCAGGTCAGGTCAGGTCAGGTCAGGTCAGGTCAGGTCAGGTCAGGTCAGGTCAGGTCAGGTCAGGTCAGGTCAGGTCAGGTCAGGTCAGGTCAGGTCAGGTCAGGTCAGGTCAGGTCAGGTCAGGTCAGGTCAGGTCAGGTCAGGTCAGGTCAGGTCAGGTCAGGTCAGGTCAGGTCAGGTCAGGTCAGGTCAGGTCAGGTCAGGTCAGGTCAGGTCAGGTCAGGTCAGGTCAGGTCAGGTCAGGTCAGGTCAGGTCAGGTCAGGTCAGGTCAGGTCAGGTCAGGTCAGGTCAGGTCAGGTCAGGTCAGGTCAGGTCAGGTCAGGTCAGGTCAGGTCAGGTCAGGTCAGGTCAGGTCAGGTCAGGTCAGGTCAGGTCAGGTCAGGATAGGTTAGGTTAGGTTAGGATAGGTTAGGTTAGGTTAGGTTAGGTTAGGTTAGGTTAGGTTAGGTTAGGTTAGGTTAGGTTACTTTGGGTTACTTACGTTACGTTAGGTTACTTTTTTAATTAAACATCTCTAATACTTTCAAGTTGCGATACCTCAAAACACACTTTTGTTATGGACGCACTTGTTGCAACCAATGCTTCAATTGCAGCTCAGGCCGCCGCCGATGACATAGCGCTATAATAGTTATATATAACCTAAATCTTGAGAAGTGACAGAATTTAAGAGTGAAAACCGATAAAATGGTTCTCAAGTTATACGAGTAAGAATATTCGTATGACTTACCGCGTATTAATTCAATCGGTTCTGCAGATCCACTTTTTTTTTATGTCATCCGATATGGGTCCGACATGCTCCGACCAGCCAATATCACCTCCAATATCAATATGTCCTCGAGAAGGTAGGTACCATACCGGAGACTTCCCTGGATTGCTGGCTATACTGGACTAGAGGAGAACACAACCGAGGCTGCTGTGCGGCCATCTTACATCCAGTACGGTGGTACTAACCCAGTCGGCTACAATGTGAGCCTACCACCTAGTAACACATATGCGACCTAGTTACAACATGCACGGGGAATAAATGAGCACAAACACGAGGTTGCTGTTGTAACCGTTGAGGGGGGTTCCCTTTGTTACAATGAAAACTACTTGCTATAATACTCATGGCCTAGTGTGAATGTAGAATATGTCAAATGTTATGTAGTTTATAATATACAAGCTGTGCCCGCGGCTCCGCCCGCTCTCATACTTCACTTCACTGCTAACCTCATAAGCCATTTAGCGTGATAGTAAGTAGCCTATAGTTGATGGGAAGAATCAAGCTATCCGTAGATTTTTTTTTATTAAAATCGGTTCAGTGGTTCTCCAGTTATAAGCGGACAGACAGACATACACTCAGACACTCACGACACTCAGACAGAAAGCAGACGTTGGATTTTATTATAGGTAAGGATGTCTGCCATCCTTCTATCAGTGTAATATGATTTAAATAAAAGCTCTGAATAACAATATCTTTCCATGCATCTATTAAGTTATAAAAACGGCTAGTTCTACCAGGTTATGGGCCTCCAAGTCACAGTCCTGTGTATAAGGTAAAAAAAAAAGTAGCCCAAGAGGAAAAATTAAACAATTTCAGAAATGCACAAAAAGTAGGTACGTAGGTACATACTTAAAAATATATCTTCAAATTATCGGATAGAACTGCTGAATAAAGAAAATTATGACACATGGAACCCTCAGGCACATGCTGTTTTGGTAAAAAAAAAACAATTATGGAAATATGTATCAGCGAGTCTACCGACATAACCCAAAGAAAGACAGTAGTACGAAGAAAAAGACCAACTAGCAAAATCAGAACTCACGCGGCTAATTTTAGCGATAGAACTGAAACAAATAAAAAATTTCAAAACTGCAAACGATGTGTGGGAATCCCTTGAAGGAATATATGAAAGTAAGGGTCCGGCTAGAAAAGCAACATTGCTCAAGAAGTTAATATTAAAAAATCTAAATCACAATGAAGATATACGAGACCACTTGAACAAGTTTATGGAAACCGTAGACAAACTCGGAGAAATGAATGTGATGATCAACAATGATCTTTTTTTTTTATAGAAAACGCGACATGTGGCACCGTTTCACTTACGAGTAGGTGACTTACGATGCCCATGGACATTCTGTGATGCACGGGGATTGCGAATGCCATGCCGGCCTGACAGGTGCCTTTTCACGCCCCTTTTGAAAAACCCCAGGCTGTACTTGGGAGGAAATATATGAGCAGGGAGTGCGTTTCACATTTTCCCGGTTCTGTGAATAAAAGACCTACAAAATCGGTTGGTGCGCATCCTCGGTAGGTCGATTGTATAGGGGTGCATCCCCTGCCCAGTACGCGTCGTGCGGAGGTGGAATGGGGGACTACGGAGTTGCAGCGGTTCTAAGTCGCGGGACACCATAGGGTCATCCACAAGTCGCACGGCACGACGCTAGATTGAGGCTAGCGGGGCAAGCTGGTATTTAGCTGAGCCATTCCACAGGTGCAAGCAGTACTCCAAGCAAGACCTAACCTGCGTTTTATACAACGTCAGTTTTTGGCCCGCACCTTGTTGAGTACACCCAGCTTTTTTGAGGCCAGCTTGGCCTTGCCCTCAATGTGACGCTGGAAGTTTAAGTCGTGCGACAGTTCGACACCGAACCCCGAGGTGGTCGCTTAATTTAAGCGAAGTACTTTGAAAGGAAGGAGCTGGTGTGAACCCGTTCTTTTCGCACTAAAAGCGCACACTTGTGTCTTCGATGCGTTGAACACGACCAAGTTGCTCCGGCCCCATTCGGCAATCGACTCGAGGATTTGTTTCCGACACAATAAAATCAATAAATAATGACAATGTGTTCCAGAGTCAGCTGAAAATATGGAACCAGCACAGTACGACCATTTCCCCGAATGACCACTGTCTAAAGTCCTTGTTCGTCCAATTTCTCTTAGACAATCCATTTTATAAGTTAAGTGAATTTTTTTCTTACGCTAAATAAAAATTCTGCTGACTTTGATAATTCAAATTGTTTAGTCAAGGTTCAGTCAAGTTATTAATTTTATTAATAACTTGACTGAACCCTATGTTCTTTGTTTTGTATTTTTTTTTTAATGGGTATATCTTGACCTAATATTTTTAATTTTTTGCTTAGATATAGTATGTTATATTTAACATAATGAAAACTTAGTATGTAAGATATATTAAAAAAAAACTCTGTAAGGTTTCTTATCCGGTTCTTCCTTATAGATTGCACTGCTGAACGGGACATGACAAAAAAAATGATGACGAACCATACTGAATATGCATATGTCTCAAAGAAATATTGTTATTGTTGTGTCTTATTTATGGCGTAATAAAAATCTGAATCTGAATCTGCTCGAGTTCGGACACAAGTGTTCGCCTCTTCTCGTCCACATCACTCGGTCTGACTGAAGGGTGACTAGTGTAGGATCCATGCGCCGTACTGTCGTCTGCAGAACAATGTATGTTGCCGAGTGGCAGCATACCATTGATATGCAGAAGAAACAGCGTGGGAGACAACACAGATCCCTGTGGTACACCAGCATTCACTGACATGGCGTCCTTCTCAGCATAATGATGTTATACAGCCTGTCCAAATCATATGAAAACTTCAGAATAGCCATTGAGTCACGAGACACCTTACCGATTCCTAAGGAAATTAAAATTAAAATTATTGAAGAGAGTGAAGCGAGAGCAGCAAATTATTCAAAAAATGGAAACGACGATGACGCTCGAACTGAAGAAGGAGCTTTATATGAAAAAAAGCAGGAAAGGAATCATTCCAGTCTAACTGCCATATTTGTGTGCCATAAAAGAGGTAATTATAAAAAAGATTGTTGGTACAAAAATTGTAACCAAGGAAATAACAACGGTAACCAAGGAAGTAACAACGGTAACCAAGGAAGTAACAACGGTAACCAAGGAAGTAACAACGGTAACTAAGGAAGTAACCGTAACCCTGGAAACAATCAGAACCGTGGTAACAATTATTATGTCCACAGATGCAACATAAACAAAGATGTCATATTTGAAAATCAAATAAGTCAATAAATACAAATTTTTTTTTATTTGTATATCAGCATCTAATAACGTCAATGTGAAAACTGTCATGAAAAAATAAAAAACCAAAATAAAATTGTTTCTTCTAATTTCGAAAAAGTAAATATTCACAAAAAATGGGGATAGTTGACAGCGCATGCACTTCCCACAAGACACTTGACAGAAGTTTGTTTGTGATGTAGTCAACGAGGAGTTGGACCCATACATTAACTCCTCAGTCAATGAAACTTTGATAATATCTTGGAGTAATGTTCGGAATTACGACTGACAAATAATCCAACATTTTTTTTACGGGAAGTTGGGTATATTCAAAGAAAAGTGAAAATTTAATATAACTCCTATAGACAAATTGCTCCGTCCAAAGTTACTTCGCCATAGGGTAGGTATTATTTATATGAATAAGTACGTAAATAAATCCAACATTTTTTGTATATGGAAATAGTGAATTAAAAACAAAATGTGTTTTTTTACTATATTTTTCTCGGCAAAATTGCTCAGTCGGTTCTTTAATCTGAATATACCTTAGTATTATTATGTACATCAATAAGCATAAGAATCCAACAACTTTTTTATATGCATCATTTTTTTTCAAGGTGACGACCGAAACTCTGTTCCGGAAAATTCCTCCGTCCGTTTTTATTGTACAATTATGATTAAGAATTTTGACGAAAATTATTTGCAAAAGAATCCAACAAAAAATCCATCGGCAAGTTTAAAAAACAAGCGGGCCAAGACGGGCGCGGTGCGCAGAGGAGCGGCCGGCCGCGGGAGGCGAGAGACGCGGCATTTTCCTCTCCTCTGCGTCCATGCTGCGCCGCGCCGCCCCTGGCGCGCCGCTGAAGTTCGCGTGCGGTGTGTGCTAACCAGGGACTGAAAACCGGTTCGAAATGGGGTTCGGGTTCTCCGAACCGGTTCGAAGAACCTTTTTAACGAGCGAACCAGTTTGGTCGCGAACCGGTTAAAAAAAACCCGAACCTGAAGCCTAAAAACCGGTTCAGAACCGGTTTGGACCTCTAATATTAACCGGTTCGCAGCAGGGTACGAAATGGGGTGGAAACCTATATAAATTTTTTTGGACTTTGGGCTTCTTTTTTAATGTAAAATATTGTTGTTATAAGTAGGTATTTAATAAAATAAAAAATAGGTGGTTGGTTTTTATAGCCTAATCGATTCAGTTTCATAACAGTAACAAAAAAGTCTTAATTATCATTATGACATAACACGTGTAGGTTGGTAAAAAAAATCAAATTCTTTCTATTCCATACTAATAAAACTAAAATTGTGGTTTTTCACAATTTCTGAAAGAAAGGGATCTATGTGTTGGAAGACTTTTTTGTTCCTGGCATGAAACTGAAATGATTAAGAAATTTTTTTTTTTACATTTTACATAGAAAAAATGTTTTTGTGCGAACAAAAATTATTTGTTCTTCAAAAGTGATCTATTTCCGATACAGAACCCTCTCTTAGCGTACTATTAACTAATTTTGAAAGACATTATATAAGGTGCTTCGTTATTCATCTCAAGTAAACACGTTCCGCAAAAAAAAATTATATGTTTTTAACATAACTTTTCGAGAAATTTTCAAACGCAGAACAGCTGTTTATTGTAAGTAAGTCACAAGGTCACTAGACCTGTGTGTAACAGTAGGTAGCTTGCATTGTACGGGGTCAATGACCGTTGTATGTCCAAACGCAGAACAGCTGTTTGTTGTTAGTGAGTCACAAGGTAACTAGACCTGTGTGTAACAGTAGGTAGCTTGCATTGTACGGGGTCAATGACCGTACTATGTTCAAACGCAGAACAGCTATTGTTGTAAGTAAGTCACAAGGTCACTAGGCCGCCGCCGCTCTAAAACTAGCTACCTACCTACCTACTTACCTACGTGTGCGGTGTGTGTGCCTACGTTTCTTGTTTGCAAGGGTCTATAGCCTTGATTGGTTTTTACAGCTATTTGATTTAATTTTTTTGTTAGGAGATGTTAGGAGAAACAATGCTCCTATAAACATGTTTTTTTTTGCGTAAAGTCACATAATAGAAAAGAGTACTCCGTAAAGTGTTGAGCTGAACGGGACATGACAAAAAAAAAATAATAATGATAATGATAATGACGAACCATACTGAATATGCATATGTCTCAATGAAATATTGTTATTGTTGTGTGTTCTTTATGGCGAAATAAATATCTGAATCTGAATCTGTTTGTTTGAGCGCGTATGTAACCCTCCCGAAGTTATTGACATAAATAACGAAGCACCTTATATAGGGAGTTAAAGCTGTTCGCGTCTGTGACACCTCATGGTCCTTAAGTCACACGTGCCTCCTTGGTGGTGCCAAATGAACAGCAGTTAGCGTGTGGGAGATCTTCGGATCGACTGGGTTCGCAACCACACCCTGGGAGAATCAATTATTTATTTAATTTTTATTTTATTTTTATTTATCTCTTTATTTCAGCCAACTAGGGCCATATTGAAAATACATATTAAATGTCTTAACCTAAGAACTAAAATTACTTTTTCTCCACTTGTGTCTGTACGGGTCCCAATAGAGACCCGTATGCGTCATATTAGTCTGCTGACGCGGTGAATCAGGTGCGCGTAGAGTGGGCGCAGATTGCGTCCGCGGCACGGGCGTCGGCAGAGGCGCGGGCGTCGGCAGCGGCGCGGGCGTCGTCGGCGGCGGCGCGGGTTGTGTCTCCTGAATGTGCAGGACGGCAGTTGTAGACAGCTCCGGCGCGGCCTCAGCATACTTATGGCGCGCGACCTCACGATGAAGGTCGCGATTGTAGCGCCGGAACACCACCCCGGAGGGCCAAAACTCACTGCGAAGGAATGTCTTCACCTTCTCGGCAGGAATGCACAGCTTGAAAGCGCAAAAGTTCGTGTCAGCCCAGTGAGAAGGAAGAGCCTCGACACTCTCAACTCGCTCACCCTTATCCTGGACGTGGCGGATGAGGTCCTCGATCTTCATGTCCTTTCGCAGGCGAGACACGTAGATGAGAGCCGTGCGGGGAGCTGCCTTCAAACAGCTCTCTTCAGGGGGCGCAGATCCGCGCTTATTGCACCTCTTCCTTCTCTTCTTCCTGCTCTCGACGAGTACGAACCCGTCTTTGTCACGTGCAGCCTCCTGCCGACAGTCGGGACGCGGTTCCAAGCGCGGGGATACCATTGTTGTTTTCTCCACCGTTTTACTGATGCGCTTCGTCATAGATCCGCGTCGCCTTTTCGGACGAGCGGCAACGGGGCGGGTGGGCGGAGGAGCGGGAGGGGTGCGCAGTGTAGAAGTCGAGGCATCAACAGCACCATCAGCGCTTACGTAGCATACCGGCGTCGATGTGCAATCGCTGGGTGACGACACTTGAGCACCTCGCCTGCGCATACCACCACTCAGCGTTTCGTTCGGTGTTCCCACTTGCGGAATGCGATCAGGCTGCAGAGACGGGGTTATCGGCCGGAGTGACTCGGAACATGACAATTTCTCAACTGCCTGTTTCAGCTGTTGAACTTCCGGGACGAGAGATGTTGGCCCCTACGCCGCTGTCGCTCCACAGTTTCCCTTCAGTTGAGCTATGTCCGCTTTTATGATCACCAAATCTTTCAGGAAGGCCGTAACCTCGACGTGGTCGAAGGACACAGGCGGCAACTTATTGAGGTCGTACGCCACGAACCTTGGCACGTCGTCGGGGTCTGTCTGCTTTAAGATGGTGATGATGTCCTGGATAGTCTTCTTCTTCCGATTTTCTCCCTTGAGAGTCGGCCTTCTTGACGGAATGCACGCACAAAGCAGAACTCTCGCGGTCTCAACGTCATCTTCGGTGAAGGCGGACTCACAAATCCGGATGATGCTGACTTCATCCAAGACGTCCGCTTTATGGTTTATGAAGGCTAGTACTTCGTTCACAACCACATTGCATTTATCGCACGCCATTTTCGCTTACTTCGCAGGTGCGGCCTTCTTGACGGAATGCACGCACAAAGCAGAACTCTCGCGGTCTCAACGTCATCTTCGGTGAAGGCGGACTCACAAATCCGGATGATGCTGACTTCATCCAAGACGTCCGCTTTATGGTTTATGAAGGCTAGTACTTCGTTCACAACCACATTGCATTTATCGCACGCCATTTTCGCTTACTTCGCAGGTGCGTCTAGAGTGCATCGTGTGCGCGTCCGTCGCCGACCGATGCGAGCTCAGTACTATTATACCGCCATAACAGTTCACTGTGTTCCGGTGCACCTCACGGGGACCCAAAAGCAGGTGGGGATGGCTGTGGTGAGGAGTAGGTCAGTAATCCCGACGCGGATTCGCTGTTCCGACGTGATGCATCGACACGGTTGACAGGGAGACTCGGTGAGACGGTTATTCCGCTGGCCGCCCACCGGTGGTACAGGGGCCCAATCGCGTCTAACCAATGCGAGAGGCTGCCCTGGTCAACCGGCGCATAATCCCGGAGTGGTCCGTCGTGCCGGTTGGTGAACGGAGTAGGGGTCCCGGCGCACCACTAACCTGAGCAGTAAGCGAATAAGCTAGGGTCCACGCTTTGCCCGTGAATCACCACAGCCACCTGAAGTGAAGTGTTCTCGCATCCCATCCCAATCTGCTGACGCGTAGTGCCAAATTCGACGCGTTCCTCCAGTACGGGACTGAGGAGGCGAAGATGGCATCGTGTACCTCACTAAACAATGATCAGAAGAACACAGCGGGGCTTTCACTGCGACCTTATATCCAGTGGGGTTCGTTGTCAGCATAAGATCCAGCAGAGAGGGTTCATGACCGTCTATATCTGGCAGCCTGGTGGGCTGGTCTACCATTTGAGACGGGTCATCCGTCAGGGCGAAGTCGTAGGCGGCTCTCCTCGCAAAGTCAGTCCTCCTGGAGTCTAGCCATGCCTCGTGATTGGCATTGAAGTCTCCAAGGAGAACCAAATCCGCGGTGGGGAACCGCTCTTGGACTTTGTCTACCGCTCCACTCAGGTACTCGAATAACCGAGCTGTCTCCGCATTGCCAGAGTGCGACCTGTAGACAGGCGTGCACCCGCGACACCGTTCCCAGATCCACGTGGGCCCAGAGTATTGAGAGCCTCAATGCAGCGCAGGCGACGACAACAAATATCCGCCCTGACAAACAGGCAGACTCCGGCTCGCGAGCGGAAGGCTTCTTCCAGGGTGTAGCCAGGGTGGTGCAGGTAAGAAGTGTCGGCAGGGCGAGATATTTGCGTTTTCGTCGAAAAAGCAAGGCCGGCTTCATCGTCTCCAGGTGGTGATGGACGGCATTAAGATTGGTGTGCAAACCCCGCACGTTGGTCGAGTCGACGCTAAATAGTGGTGTAGGGATGTCCCCAAAAAGGGTGACCGCTCAAACCCGTCAAACTATCGACCTATAGAAATTACCTCCCTTCTCTGTAAGGTGATGGAGCGCATTATCAATGCGCAGCTCATGAAGTACCTAGAGACGAATGTCCTCATCAACGATCGGCAATACGGCTTCCGGCCAAAACGATCTGCTGGTGATCTCCTAGCGTACGTCACTCACCTTTAGTGGGGAATCGCTTGAAGGTCATGGTGAATCCTTGGCAATTGGCCTTGATATTGCCAAGGCATTTGACCAGGTTTGGCGCAAGTCGCTCTTGGGCAAATTGCCGGCTTACGGACTTCCTTCTGGCCTCTGCAACTGGGTCACCGACTTCCTACATGGACGTAGCATACATTTAGCAAACGTCCACTACGGTTGCTCGTCGGACGCCATGTCAGTGATAAGATAAGATAAGATAATCGTTTATTTTGCATAATAACTAACTTAACCTATTTACATTTTATATACAATTCTTAATTTATGCAAAATTGGCCAATCGGCTCAGCGTGTGCCTTTCCTTTTCCAGTGAACGCCGACGTACCACAAGGATCTGTGTTGTCACCCACGCTGTTTCTTCTGCATGTCAATGATATGCTGTCTCTGGGCAACATACAATTTTATGCAGGTGACAGTACGGCACACGGATCCTACACCAGTCACCCTTCAGCCAGTCGGGATGTTGTGGATGAGAAGAGACGAAGACTTGTGTCTGAGCTCGAACACACACTCGGCTCTATTTCCGAATGGGGCCGTAGTAATTTGGTCGAGTTCAACGCTTCCAAGACACAAGTTTGCGCGTTCAGTGCGAATAGAGCGGCGTTCACACCGGCTCCTTCATTCCAGGGCACGTAACTTAAATTAAGCGAACACCTCGGGTTCCTCAGAGACCAAATGTCGCACGACCTGAACTTTCGTCGCCATACCGAGGGGAAGGCCAAGCTGGCTTCTAAAAAGCTGGGCGTACTTAATAAATAAGGTGCGACGGTACTTCACGCCGGACCAAAAGCTGCTTCTGTATAAATCGCAGATCAGGTACTGCTCGCACCTGTGGGATGGCTCTGCCAAATACTAGTTTGCGCCTCTGGACTCAATCCAGCGTCGAGCGTGCGACTAGTGGTGACCCCGAAGTGTCCTGCGATCTAGAACCACTGCAACACCGCAGGGATGTCGGCTCCTTAAGTGTGTTATATCGCTCCATGGGGAGTGCTTGGAGGAGCTCTTTAATGCGATCCCGCCGTCCTCTTTCCACCTTTGCACCATGCGAACTGGGCAGGGATTGCATTCATACACGGATGGACTTACCGCGGATGCGTACCAATCGATTCTGCAGATCTTTCCTCTACAGAACCGGTAAACTCTGGAACGCTCTCCCTGCCCATATATTTCCCCCCAAGTACAGTCTCGGGTCCTCAAGAGGGCCGTGAATGGGCACCAGTCAGGCCGGCATGGCATTCGCAACCCCCGCATACGACCGAATATCCATGGGCGTCGTTAGACACCTTATGGGTGGCTCGGCGCCATATTTCGCGCTGTCAATAAAAAAAAATATCTCGATTTGGACTGGAACCTGGAACTCCGGCTTGAGCCGCCGCCAGCGCGTTGCTAATTTCGCTATCGGGTCGTGATGTATCTTTCTCCAAATCTCGAACTGTTTCGGCTTCTGTGTAGTAGTAGGTATGACGCATTTACCTGCATTCAGTCAACTTGCATGATTCCATATTGAATCTTGTCGCCAAATTTGTATTTGGCATCGGACAGTTGACTGAGAATTTTTAAAATTTTATTTTTATTTGTTAGAACTAAGCATGTACCTTGCTTTTTATATATTTCTTTACTACATAAATACAAAGCCGAAAAATAAATGGAAAAAGATATATCCCGACCAGGATTCGAACCTGGAACTCTGGCTTGACCCGCCAGCGTGTTGCCAACAACGTGCGTTGAACGCAGGTGAATGCGTCATACCTACTACATAGAAGCCGAAACAGCTCGAGATTTGGAGAAAGATAAATCACGACCCTATAGCGAAATTGGCAACGCGCTGGCGGCTCAATGGTAGGCGAGTGCCCGACTGGTTGCCACGTACAAGCAAACGTAGTGTGGGACGCCCCCGGCTAGGTAGACAGACGACCTTAAAAAGGTAGCTGGGAGTGGGTGGATGCGAAGAGCGGAAGACCGCGTGTGGTGGTGTGCCTTGGGATAGGCCTATGTCCAGCAGTGGACCGACACGGGCTGATGATGATGATGGTGGCTCAAGCCAGAGTTTCAGGTTCGAGTCCTGGTCGGGATATACCTTTTCCATTCATTTTTCGGCTTTGTATTTATGTAGTCAAGACATAAAAAAGCAAGGTACATGCTTAGTACTAACAAATAAAAAAATAAAAGGTAAAACAATGTTAGATTTTGCCACAATGACCACGAATGAAAAAAATAGGTAACGGCGCGCCAGGGGCGGCGCAGCGTGGCATGGGCGCAGAGGAGGGGAAAATGCCGCGTCTCCCGCCTCCCGCGGCCGGCCGCTCCTCTGCGCACCGCGCCCGTCTTGGCCCGCTTGTTTTTTAAACTTGGATTTTTTGGAACCGATGGATTTTTTGTTGGATTCTTTTGCAAATAATTTTCGTCAAAATTCTTAATCATAATTGAACAATAAAAACGGACGGAGGAATTTTCCGGAACAGAGTTTCGGTCGTCACCTTGAAAAAAAATGATGCAAATAAAAAAGTTGTTGGATTCTTATGCTTATTGATGTACATAATAATACTAAGGTATATTCAGATTAAAGAACCGACTGAGCAATTTTGCCGAGAAAAATATAGTAAAAAAACACATTTTGTTTTTAATTCACTATTTCCATATACAAAAAATGTTGGATTTATTTACGTACTTATTCATATAAATAATACCTACCCTATGGCGAAGTAACTTTGGACGGAGCAATTTGTCTATAGGAGTTGTATTAAATTTTCACTTTTCTTTGAATATACCCAACTTCCCGTAAAAAAAATGTTGGATTATTTGTCAGTCGTAATTCCGAACATTACTCCAAGATATTATCAAAGTTTCATTGACTGAGGAATTAATGTATGGGTCTCCATACATCAAAACTCGTGGTTGACTAGTAATGAAACTGGAATTGTAAAGTTCGGAAATAAATAATGTACCTACTGCAAATATTAATGGAATTGGAACTGTTCAATTACCTATACTTGTATGAATGAATGAAAAAGAATGTGAAAAGATTACCCTGACTAAAGTACTGTATGTCCCAGATCTCTCGTTGAATTTAGTCTCAGTAAGTAGGTACGATCCAGTACACATCCGTTACCGACGCAGGTTATACCAAAGAGATTGGTTATACTGCAACGTTTGGAAAAGACAATGCAAAAGTATATTCATCAGATCGAAAAGCCATTATAACGGCAAAACGAGAAGACAACGTGTACTATTTCAAAGCAAAAAGAATTGCAAGTTCAAATGCAGTTAAAATGCAAATAAGCGACAAAAAGATAACTGACTGGCACCGTAAATTAGGCCACATGAATGAAACAGACATGAAATTTAGAATTCAATCCATCAGAGAAACTGGACGAGTGTGAAACGTGCACACTAGGAAAACTGGCACGTAAACCATTTCCTGGAAGAGATCGTCAAGCAAGAGAAACGTTAGAGATAATACACACAGATGTTTGTGGATCCATGAGAGTACCTAGCCTGGCTGGGTCAAGATACTTCGTAACATTCATTGATGATAACAAAAGATACTGAAAAGTATACTTCATAAAAAAATCTAGTTCATAAAAAGTTTATAGAATTAAAAAATATGACCGAAAACTGGTCAGAAAATAAAATAAAATGTCTACAATTTGATAATGGAGGTGAATACTGTAACCACGCACGAGTTTACACAGTATATGAAAAGCCAAGGAATTCAACTAAGAATCACGGCGCCATACATCCCACAGCAAAACGGACTGGCTGAAAGAAAAAATAGAACACTACGTGATAAAGCCAGATGCCAGATGCATGTTACTAGAATCAAATTTAGAAGATTTTTTTTTGGGCGGAAGTAGTTGGCACTGCTAGTTACTTATCGAACAGAAGTTCTTGTAAGCCATTACAGAGCGCAACTCCATTTGAAAAATGGGTTGGACGCGTGCCTTGTGTAAACCACTACTATGTGTTTGGTTCAAAAGCGTTTGTCCTAAACAAAGCAAATAGAAAAGGAAAATTTGCAGCAAAAGCCGAAAAAGGCATTTTTGTTGGATATTCGGAGACATCGACAGCGTTCAAAATATGGAACACAAA
Source organism: Nematopogon swammerdamellus (assembly GCA_946902875.1). Taxonomy (NCBI): domain Eukaryota; kingdom Metazoa; phylum Arthropoda; class Insecta; order Lepidoptera; family Adelidae; genus Nematopogon; species Nematopogon swammerdamellus. Next base: position 2,320,327 of record OX336333.1, read on the forward strand.
ACAAAGGCGAATGGAAATATCAAGAGACACAAAAATATTAACTGAAAGGTATTTTCAGAGCCCAAAACCAGAAGAAAATTATAAACGAGAACGACCACAAGAACGATAAAGGACAACAGCCACTACATTTTATTTATTTCACTGTACCAAGTAACAAAGAAAATTATATTCATTGCTTAGAATGCCCTAAAATTCAAGAAAAAATTACAAAAAAGCGTGATAACGAAGATTATGGCTCCTCAGAAAAACAAGATGAAAGTTCTGAACAAAATGAAATTGAACCCGCAGAAATCCAAAATGAAAGCAGAGTAGAATACACTGGTGTTCCATAATGTGATGAAAATTGTGAAACTGATGATAAAGACATTATTGTGGGAGCCAGAGATGACGAAAGCATCCAAAATAAAAGAAAAAGAAGACCTCCATGCTGGATGAAAGATTATGAAATATCAAATTTGTGCAATGAAGATGAAGAGTCAGATGTATACGATAGTACGACGCCATAAAATCAGAAATAAAAGCTAATCTCGAAATGAAACATGGAAAATCGTAGATAAAAAGACCAGTGCAAACATTATCGAGAGTAAATTGATTCTTAAAAACAAATACGGTGCTGATGGAAGCCTAGAAATGAAGAAAGCTAGACTCGTAGCTAGAGGTTTTGCGCAACAGCCCGGAGTCGACTATAATGAAACGTTTGCACAAGTAGCCAGATTAAGTTCAATAAGATTGTTTCTTGCAATGTCAGTTGAAGAAAACATGAAAATAAACCACCTGGATGTATCTACTGCATTCCTAAATGGTGATATTGATGAAAATATATACATGAAAACACAAAGAAACCTAGAAAAATATTTGAAGTATATCATGAAAGAAAACAAAGATAAAGACAAGCCGATATTTCTGGAAAGTAAAAAGATGCTAGAAGACATACAAAAGTCAAAAGGTGAACATTATTATTAAGAAAAAGTTTACATGGACTGAAACAAGCTGGAAGACATACAATTACATAAAATTGGACTCAAAACTAAAGGTAATGGGATTCAAACCAACCAATGCCGATTCGTGCATATATGTATTGGAGAAAGGGGAAGAGAAAACAATCATATCCATATACGTAAATGACATACTCATTGCGTTCTCCAATAACACCACTCTAAAACTAATAAAGAAAGTTTTAATGAATACTTTTGAAATGCGAGATCTAGGAGAGTTGGAGTACTGTCTCGGCATAGAATGCAGAAGAGAAAATAATGGTATAAAACTGACACAGAAAAATTATATAGAAAAGTTACTAAATACTTTTGAAATGAAAAACTGCAAACCATGTGGAACGCCCATGGAGTTTGGCCTAAAGCTTGAAAAGTGTGAAATTGATAACGCGGAAAGGAAAAATATTCCTTATCAAAAATTAATAAGCTCACTGATGTACCTGGCCGTAGCTGTGATACCTGACATAATGTTCGCTGTAAGTTATCTGTGCCAATATAATACGTATTACGACACAGAGCACTGGAAAGCCGCAAAGAGAGTATTGAGATATTTGGCGGGATCGAAAAATATTGGATTATTCATGACAAAAACATGTAAACCAATTATTGGAATGGCTGATGCTGACTGGGCAGCTTGCACTGTGGCCATAAAGTCGTACACAGGTTACTGTTTTAAATTTGCCAACTGCGTCATAAGCTGGGAATCGAAGAAACAGAAAACAGTTGCTCTCTCGACAGCCGAAGCAGAATACATGTCCTTGACTGAAGCAGCAAAGGAAGCAGTACATTTAATAATAAAACAAACATCTAAAAATGCTCATGAATGAAATGAAGCTGAAAGTGAAAACGGATGATCTAGAAGCAGATATATTTACAAAGGCTTTACCGGGACCCAAGTTCCTACAGTTGCGAAGAGAACTGGGATTATGCGAAATCTTCATTCGCATATTCCCTTCTTCAATTATTTCTTCAAGAAGGTCATTCGTAAGGAGGAGTTTTGGAATGAAATACTACTTGCTATAATACTCATGCCCTAGTTTGAATTTAGAATATGTCAAATGTTATGTAGTTTATTAGTTCAAGACAATTAATAAAATCAGGGGAAATAATTCGTGTAGTTTTGTAAATTGGTACAGTTATACATTGCGGTATCCAGATGAACATACTAAAAGTCCTCAAGTGTGGGGGGTGTGCTAAGGCTGTGAGGGGGGGTTGAAGGTACCTTTTTTCAGAGTTTTGCTCATATCTCAAATATCTGTACGAATAGCATTTACTTCTGACAAAAGTTTCTACATAAAATTTCCTACAAATTTGATCGCACATATTTTTGCTCTACGATCAATACTTTAGGAGCTACAGAGTGTTTAAGTTTTAACAGAGAGATAAAAAATTTACAATTTAAGAAAACGGCGTGGTTTTTTTCGTCAGTGTTCATCATCGCTTACATTTTTAGCTTAGAAAAAGCAAGATTAGTCATCTGCCGCCCCAACATAAAAAACCCCATGTCGATCTATTGAGAATTCTAAACAAAAAAGGCGATAATGTAAACAAGGGGCCAAGCGTGTGAGATACCGTGAGTCGAGACGAGACGGGTGTTAGCGCGGCGCGGACCGTCGCGTAGCCGCAACCATGTTTCTCGTTCTCACCGCACTGCCCCGGCCGCCCCGCCTTCCCGCCCTGCCACCGCCACGTAGTGCAGAGAACCATAGTACATTTTCGTGACTCAATCCGATCGCGACCCATATCTGAAATGATCGAGTCTTACTGACTCGATCCCGGGATCGAATCACTACGCGAGCGCGTCTGAGATAGACGACCTTGTAGATAGATAGACTCGCAACGCAAGCTCGGTCTGTCTGTCGGTCGGCCTTTCGGTCATACCATCCCGTAGTTGCTGTTGTTCCTCTATCACCACCAGGGAAGCAAATATTCCTTGTCAAGCCAGAAAGAGTGTGCGAAAATGAGAAAGTGGACTGTATTGAAAAAATGTGAATTTGGTAGAAATAATCAAACAAAAAAAAAGGGCTACCTTGCTGTGGAGTTGGAGGTGCTTACTGGCGCCCTAGGACGCCGTTACCTGTATCCTTCCGCCGGTTGGGGGCCCCGCCGTGGAGATCGCCAGGCTAGACACTTATAGGGCACCAGTGAAGAAAACTTTGCGTAGGAAAAATTTTATCTTTTAGAAAAATCGAGAAGCTTGTGCACTCATGGTGTTGTAACGAGAGAAGAAGGAATGAAGGTAGCTCACAATGATTGTGCGAAAAAGTGAAAATTACAAATATTTTAAATTAACCTGTGGAGATTATTTTCATTCTACCCACAGGGTACACTGGATAAGTTTAAGGCTACACATACGAAAACTGAACATTCCGCCCACCAAAATACATGGTATTTTACTAGGGTTCAGTACAAACGAAACACAAAAATTAATGTAAATGAAATAATAAATAAAACAAGTGAAACTCTACATGTAGAGTTTGATGATAATAAGAATAACGAGAAAATGATTGATGAATGAAGTTAATCTTGTAACGGAAGTGGGCACAGCTTCACGACAGGTCGTTGCATCTGGCCTGAAGCTGTGCGAACAGTTACGACACGAGAAATCCCGTCAGAACCGGGATGTAATTGTTGAATGCGACCAACTCTCCACCGTAGCGGTGGACTAAGCTCGTCGGCGATGAGCACCATTGTTCCCACTTGCAAGTTGGGATAGTGTTTGCCCCATTTCATTCTCTGTTGCAATGAGTGTAAATACTCAACATGAAACCTTTTCCAGAAATCCTGGTGCATCCGTTGGAGCAATGACCAACGGTCCAATCGATTAATGTTACATGTACTAACATCGGGTGCGGGTACAGACGACAGAGGCTCTAAAGTCAAAAAGTGACCCGGGGTCAGTGCAGATAAGTCTGTGGGGTCCGAGCTTACCGGAGTTAGAGGACGTGAGTTTAATACTGATTCAATTTGAGTTAAAACCGTATACATTTCCTCAAACGTTAGACGTTGTGTGCCTATGACTCTAGCTAAGTGCGTTTTGACGGATTTAATTCCAGCTTCGGCAAGTCCGGAAAAATGAGGGCTTCCAGGAGGGTTGAATTTGAATTTGATATCTTGCTGCTCAGCTGCTTGAGCCATTATCGTTTTCAAGGTATTGCTAGCACCCACGAAGTTAGTGACACGATCTGAAATGAGAAGACTGACTCTACCACGACGAGCGACCAGTCGTCGTAGAGCGGCGAGAAAGGCATCGGTAGTCAGTTCAGAAGCCAATTCAATGTGAACGGCTTTCGTGGCTGTGCACACGAACAGACAAACGTATGCTTTGTAGGATTTGGCTCCTCTGTATCGACCAAGTGAGATTGTGAACGGACCTGCGTAATCGACCGACGAAGACGAGAAAGATTTGAGCTGGTTTATACGATAAGCAGGCAGATCTCCCATGAGTGGAGGCGGTGCAAGTTTTGGATTAGCACGAAAACACTTATGACACAGTGAGATGACTGAGCGTATGGCGCGCTTGGGCGATAAAATCCAATAGTTTTGGCACAACAAATGGTGCAGCGTCTGTAATCCTGGATGACAGTGCCTTTCATGATATTCCTGAATGATCAGAAATGTCAATCGATGCTGTCGAGGTAATAGTACAGGATGCTTACTATCATAGTGTATATTCGCTCTAGTTAGGCGACCGCCCACCCTGAGGAGACCAGCTTCATCGAGAAACAACGAGAGTTTACGAAACATTTTTGGAAGTGAATTCAACTGCGATTTTGAGATTGCGATGATCTCCGTTGCGAAAGATACTTCTTGAGTGTGTTTAAGTAGGAATGTCAAAGCATTGTCTCTCTCATGAAGAGAGAGAGGTCCAATGAGTTTGCTGTCAGCATGTGATGCATTGTGAACAAAACGAAAACAATAAGCGAGAACATTAACGAGAGTGCGGAGCGACGAGAATTTATTGAGTAAATGTTGAATAAAATCAACATTCATTGACGACAAGAGGGTGCAAATTTTTTGTTCACATTCGACAGCATCTACGAAATCAGATGCGAGATCAGAATTAGATGTAGGCCAGGTTTCTTCGGATTGTTGCAACCAACTGGGACCCGACCACCACAAGTGATGTTGTAGTAGAGCTTCGGGCAGCAGACCACGGGAACCGCAGTCCGCTGGGTTGTCACAAGACCTGACGTGTCTCCAACATTGAGGAGGAACCTGGTCCTGAATATGGCTGACTCGATTGCTGATGAAAGTTTTCCATTTTGATGGATATGATTTGATCCAGGTCAAAGCGACGCTGGAATCTGACCACGCATTAATATTTTCAATGCAACAGAGAGGTTTTAAAGCGGTGACTACAGCTTGTATGAGATCCGACAGGAGCAAAGCTGCACATAATTCCAGACGAGGAATTGTGATGCTTTTGAGCGGCGAAACCTTGGATTTGGCACAGACAAGGCGCACCGCGTATTCACCTTGGTCATTTTTTACTCGAAAGTAGACAACGGCACAATAGCCTCGTTCTGAGGCATCACAGAAGCCGTGAAGTTGAAAACCTTCAATGTCAGAAACTATTCTACGAGGAAGCGAGAGCGACGATAAAGATGGCAGTTCTGACAAGTATCTCTCCCACTGATGAACGATAGAAGACGGAGGAGCATCATCCCATGAGACACCCGCAGTCCAGAGCAGTTGGAGTAGGTACTTGGCGAGGAAAGTAGTAGGAGCGAGGATCCCGAGTGGATCAAACACTTTTGCAACTTCAGAGAGAATAGTGCGCTTGGTGCATGGTCTCTCTTGGATGGATACTTTGAAGGTGAAATAGTCCATATTGGGTTGCCACTGTAGCCCCAATATTTTTAACGAGAAGTCAACATCATCGAAACTATGAAAGTCTTTGCTGTAGAGATCTGAAGTTTCCACATCAGTGAAAAAATCTTTTACATTGGACGACCACTTACGGAGATGAAATCCTGCAGATGCAAACAAACCATTGAGTTCAGACTTTAACTTGAGGGCTTCATCCAGATTTCTAGATCCGGAGACCACGTCGTCTATGTACAAGTCGCGTTCCAGTATGGAAGCTGCGGCGGGATATTCAGCTCTACCATCCCTAGCGAGCTGAGCGACTGCACGTAGAGCTTGAAATGGAGCTGACGTCACCCCATAAGTCACGGTCAACAAACGATAATCCCTGACTGGTTCGCTTGGTGTTGTCCTCCACAGGATACGCTGATAGTCTGTATGCTCTGGTGCCACTAGAATTTGACGATACATTTGCTTGATGTCAGCAGTGAATACAACTGAATGCCAACGAAAGCGCAACAGTAGATTGAATATGTTTGTCTGAAGTTTTTGACCAACGAGAAGGGAACTGTTGAGTGACACACCGAGAATATCTTTTGCACTTCCATCGAAAACGACACGAAGAGGAGTGCTTGTAGACTCTGGCTTCAGAATACCCTGATGCGGGATGTAGAAAAAATTACCGGCATCTATCTGAGAAGGTGAAACTTCTTCTAAGTGATGACTAGCTGCATAATCGTCGATGAAATCTACATAATTTTTGCGAAGCGCTGGATCTTTATCCAGACGTTTTTCTAATGAGAATAACCGCTTTAGAGCTAAAACCCTGGAACCCGAAAAAGTGGGCTTTAGATCTGGGTTACGAAAAGGCAAGGGAACGATGTACCTGCCCTCCTCATTGCGAGAATAATTTTCAATGAAGGATTTTTCACACATTGCGTCCTCAGGCGCCAAGGATTCTGACTTTGGGAATGGAATATTTTCTATTTCCCAAAAACGTTTGAGCGATTGGTCGAGTGACGCATGTAGAGTGACAGGATGTGCGCTCAACGATGATGACGGAGTGTCCGAGCGTACGCCTCCCAACAGTACCCAACCAAAAATTGTATTCATAGCGTTAGGTTGAGAGGCGTCACCTCGAATTATTCCAGGACGCAACGAAGACGAGAATATGTCAGCTCCGAGGAGTCCATCAATGGGACCGGGTGTAGCAAAATCAGGATCAGCTAGTTTGATGCTTTGTATATGCTCCCATTTCGACGCTTCGATTTGAGTGGTCGGCATGTCATGACAAATGACAGGAAGAACATGTGCATCGAAAATTATTTGGTCACTATGTGCAGATGCAACAGGTCTAATTGTACATGAAAGATGACCGAGCACCGCTGCTGTCGACCGACCTATACCGTCGACTGACCTACGATTTTTGACGATGTCAAGACCGAGTCGAACACGACAGGATTCTGACAGAAAGTTGGTCTCAGACGCGCTATCAACCAAAACCCTAATTTTGACAAAGTTACCGATCCTGTCCTTCACTTCGACCTGTGCTGTCGAGAGCAGGACGTGTGAAGGAGACTGCAAGTTGTGGCAAGCGAGCGTGACAGGTGGATGTGACGAGGTTTCTGAACTGCTCGTCTGCGACTCAGATGTTGTGCGAGGGAAGTGTAATGTAGTGTTGTGCGAGAAATTACACTTAGAACATCGAGATTTAGAACGACAATTTTTTACTGTATGCGTTGACGATAAGCAATTAATGCAAAGATTTTTCTCTTTGACGAGATTATACCGAGACTTGGGATCCCTTTCTAGGAACTTGGCACAAGTCCAAATGTTGTGTGATTCCGAACAAATAACACACGTTGGACCAGTACTGACGAAGCACGATTTTTTGTGTGTGTTTGAAGGCGTAGCGCTGGCAGTCTTTTCTACAACCTTTTTGGTTGTGTTTGTAGGTGTAGAACTAGATGGATTGGCCAAACTGAGGGCTTGAAAGCGCTTTCGAACGAATGCTTGCAGATTTTCAAATTTTGGAGTTTCGTCAGACTGATGTTCCAATTCGAAAAGTTCTCGAGTCGTACGATCTAGTTTTGACCAGAAGAGATGAACCAACATGAAGTTTTTGTCAGGCAATTGGAATTTATCAAGAATGGCTAAATTTTCTACGAATGTATTGTCCAAGCGTTGCAGCTCGGAGGCGTTCGACAGTTTGGCTGAATCACACGATAGTAGTTTCTCATACACTGTAGCAGCGAGATGACGAGTACGATTGTAATGTCGATAAAGTGTGTCGTAGGCATCTTTATAGCTAGCACTGGTGATGGGAAATCCTTTTATTAAATCGAGAGGTTTACCTTCTAATGATGAAATAAGGTAATGTAACTTTTCCACATCACACAGTTCCTGCTTGCAGTGAATAAGTGAGTTAAATAATTCAATGAACGGCAGCCAATTCTCCAATTGTCCATTGAATGGTTTCAGAGTTATTCGCGGCAGTTTTATTATACTCGTGGGGGCAGGAGCAGCGGTGAGAGTTGTTTTTGTAACAGATTTTGCAGTTGTTATGGAATTGAGGTGTCTTTTTACCTGTATAAGGAACTGCTCAAATTTGATAGTAACTTGCAGCTCATGCTTCCTGTTTATATCTTCCGTGCTCGATAGAACCTGTATTTGTGCCGCATGAAACGAGGATTCTATGTCAGGGAGGCTATTAGTTGCAATTTCGAAAGATAAAGAATCACCACTTGATAGGCTTAGCAAATGCTCCAGCCTCAACAACGCATAATCCCGCGCCACACGAAACATATCCGCACTGTCGCCACTCTGCGGTTGAGCTTTACCTTGCTCAGGATTGCCCATTTTCACTTATTATCAATAATGCGAGAAACTCAAAGAGTAAAGTATGACTGAATTTATTCAGCTGTTGCAAACTGTCAAACATGCAAAAGTAACTTTTTTTTTTTTTTAATTTATGGCTTGGATGCCAGGTCCAGCCTCAATGCAAGAGAAAAAAGCTATTTCGTTTACACCCGCACCCAATCAGCACACAAAATGAGTGCAAATGAAAAGAGAATTAATGTAAATAATTTATTATTTATAATTAAAATAATAAACCAACAAACTTAAAAAAAAAAAAAAATAAAATAAAAAATATTATTAATAAATAATGCACCAACAGATTGGAATTTGTCCACTAAGTATATATTACCAATATATAGTTGTTGTTTTGGTTTGGGGTTGGCTCTAGGCCTGCAAACTAATCCCGCTTGGTTGGGGACCTTCGTGCAAAACCCCGCAGTCTCCAGCTACCCCAGCCACCCTATGTCTTCCATGAAAGCCACAAGTCGACCTGGGTGTCTGCAGGCCGCTTATCCCTTAGTCGCCTTTTACGACATGCACGGGGAGAGATGCAGTGGGGCTATTCTTATTAAGTACCGACCCCACACAGTACTATACCAATATATAGTTACGAGAAACGAGAAAATGTACTATAATATATTGCAAATATATAGTTGCGAGAAACGAGAAAAATGTACTATATATTGCAAATATATATTTACGAGAAACGAGAAAAAAATTTATATTGCAAACGAGAAACACGAAAAAATCTCCACAGGTAACTTTTCAATTTAAATTCGGATCGAAGGGCCAAAGAAATGTGCGAAAATGAGAAAGTGGACTGTATTGAAAAAATGTGAATTTGGTAGAAATAATCAAACAAAAAAAAAGGGCTACCTTGCTGTGGAGTTGGAGGTGCTTACTGGCGCCCTAGGACGCCGTTACCTGTATCCTTCCGCCGGTTGGGGGCCCCGCCGTGGAGATCGCCAGGCTAGACACTTATAGGGCACCAGTGAAGAAAACTTTGCGTAGGACAAATTTTATCTTTTAGAAAAATCGAGAAGCTTGTGCACTCATGGTGTTGTAACGAGAGAAGAAGGAATGAAGGTAGCTCACAATGATTGTGCGAAAAAGTGAAAATTACAAATATTTTAAATTAACCTGTGGAGATTATTTTCATTCTACCCACAGGGTACACTGGATAAGTTTAAGGCTACACATACGAAAACTGAACAAAGAGGAAAAGTGGAAACCAAGATTTTTCGTCACAAGAACTCCAAAAACTCTCATTTTGTGGTGCTGTTCTTTTCTTACATAATTTAGCGGCTGCGACACAACTTCAGCAATTTACGGGATAGGCAAACTGTCAATTGTAAAGCTGTTTGAAAAAAAACCAATACTCAAGGATATAGCAGCCATTTTCTATGACCCCACATCAACATCAGAAGCCATAGCAAAATCAGGAGAAATGATGTTTTTGACGATATATCGTGCACCCACTATTCAGCTGGATCTTAACGGCCACCGATACTCGCTTTTTGTTAAATCCAGCACCAAGTCTAAAGCTGATCTCTCCTCTCTCCCCCCTACTAAAGAGTCAGCAGAGCATTCCACCAAGTACATAAGTGGATGGGTAACGAAATGCCTCCTGAAATGTGGGGTTGGAAGCGAGGAGCTGATGGAACCCTCGAACCAATTACCACCACTGATCCTCCAGCTCCTGACACCGTGCTGACTTAAATTTTTTGTTGCTGCAAAAGTGGTTTCACTGGAAAATGCAGATGTCGAAAATCCGGTATTTCATGCAGTCTAGTATGCTTCGGATGCCAGGGTTCATGTACAAACGGTGCACCTTTTTTTTTTTTTGTAATCCGGTATGGGTGGCTGAGTCAGAGGGGCCAAAGCACATGCTCTGACTAGCCAATATCACCTCCGAGAAGGTAGGTGCCATACCGGAGACTTCCCTGTAGGTAGATGTCATAGATGGAGAAGACGAAGATGTCGTGTAGAAGTCGATGAGTAACATAATATTTGTAGAAGACGATGAGTAACATAACTGATTTTTCTATTTTTAAATAAAAATTTAAAACCTATTTCTTTTTTACTTCTTAAATCGTCAATATTTTGTCTCCTTGTTAACTTAAACACCCGCAGCATGTATTTTAGAGTATCAACAATTTATGTAGAGGTACCAAGTAATTAGTTATCGGGGCTCCGCAGGCACACGTAGATACTCACAGGGAATATCCTTCGGGAATTTCCGTGGCGTCAGCAGTGGTAGCCAGTACGTACTGCCGGTGTACCAGCACCACCCTGGGCACGCGGCCGTGGTAGAGCACACCGTCTTTTACTTCCAAAATTGTTTAAAACTTTCTCATTTACAAATATTGTTTTATTTTTTTTTATTTTTATGGAAACCGACACTGTTGGCTACATCACCTCCGTGATGTCAGCCCATAACACCGGGCGAACTAGGTGCCATGTCAGCGCTTCCCTTCATTTCGTGTCGGCTACACTGAACTGGACGGAAAACATGAACTATTTACATAGGTAGTACCAACCCGGGCGGAATAAAGCGTACCACCTAGTAAGGTAAGAAGGGAAGGGACCTTCAGTTTACGTGTAATCCGAACCGCGGTCAGCCTCCAACAGTCGAGAACGGTCACCCATCCAAGTACCCGCGCTCACTGAGCGCGGACCGACCGCACCACTGAGCTACCGAGGGAGGTTGACGAGGTTGAGCAGCGGTTTTTCATATACATTCCTAAGCCAGTAAAAGATTTTCTCATATTTACGATGAAATCATTTACAGAAATTGCTATGATATTGCTGGACATCTCGGCTGGATATACTTACATAAAAAAAGAGATTGCGACGAACTGAGAAGTGCTCCTTTTTTTAAGCCGGTTAAAAATAAATTAATATTTTATGTTGAATTTTTTTTTTCAAAAAGCTTTAATTATGTTTACTTATTCTAAATTCTAACATTTATATTCTTGCTTATTACCTACCATACTTTATATCGTTGCAGAAACGCTGATTTTTATAACGAAATTATATGTTTGTATTTATTTTATAAGTACGGTATTGCTACAGAACCCTGAGCTACCGAGGCTGACGAGAATAATACATTAACTAATCTGTGATAGATAATACGAAGACATCGCGGAGCAACTCGTGAATTGGTAATACAGAATGATGATACATTTTCAGGGTTCCGTATCCGTCGTACGGGACCCTATTACTAAGCCTACGCCGTCTGTCTCTCTGTCTGTCCGTCTGTCCGAGGGCTGTATCTCTTGAACCGTAATAGGTAGCCCGTTGAAATTTTCACAGAATATGTGTTATTAATATGCCAGCAATTCAGGCAAGTCTTCGGTATGGCACCCACCTTCTCGTAGGTGATGTTGGCTCATCGGAGCATGTGCTTTGGCCCCTCCGACTCAGCCACCCATACCGGATTACATAAAAAAACACCAGTCTTTGCAGATAAAAAAAAATTATGACGAATATCAATAAAAAATTTAATTCGCTATTTAACTTTCCTAGGGCATGCATTTTAAATCAAGAATTTTATAAGATTACTATACGAGTAGATTCTTATTATAGGTACTCACTGCGAACGTATTGTAGGAAGGCCAACCAAGGAAACCTCATGCGAACATTTGTCTCTCTCGGATTAGGATGCAGGTCGTCGTGGCACTCCTATAAGCTAATAAGTGATGAGCTATCATCTTACTGTTCCATCGCCGAAGCTCTCGACAGTACAAGAACTGAAATTTAAATACGACGATGAATACATTTTTAAACGCTTGGTTAGATTAGATAACGCTCGACATGTAGGCCTTCGCTTACCAGCGATCAAGTATGAGAATACGATATATTTCAAGTAGTCGACCATTTTATTTATTACGAGATGGATTGATGTACACTACAGACAGTTATCAAGTCTCTTTCTAACTGCCCGTACAGAACTAACTTAGTTGTATATAGTCCACGTTGTTTATCTCTGAATATTTTGTTTGTTTGCACTAACTTGCTGAAAACATCAAAATTATTGGAATGTCTGAGCAAACATTATACGTATCTATTTCAGCAAGTCCCTGTTTATGTTTTGACATTGAAAATGTCTTTACGATCGCTTCAGTATAGTCCCGGATTGCGAGACACAGCGAGAGTGCGAATTCGCCCTGGTGTCGTGAGTGTTAAGGCTTAGTAAATATTTAGGGTCTCAAATGAGCGAACGAGAAATAATATCGATGAACGCAGTTTAGAGACCGTTCCGTGCATATTTTCGCCTTACGACGAACAGCGTTTTTTTTTATAGGCAGCCGACGGTAACGGTTCATCGAATACTTAGCTAACTGAACCGGAATGGACAAGTATGTATGTATATATTTAGGTATTATATATTAAAGTTGTGCCCGCGGCTCCGCCCGCTCTCATATTTCACTTCACTGCTAACCTCATAAGCCATTTAGCGTGATAGTAAGTAGCCTATAGTTGATGGGAAGAATCAAGCTATCCGTAGGAATTTGTTTTATTAAAATCGGTTCAGTGGTTCTCGAGTTATAAGCGGACAGACAGACATACACTCAGACACTCAGACACTCAGACAGAAAGCAGACGTTGGATTTTATTATAGGTAAGGATTTATTATAGAAAGGTAATTCATATGTATTTAATGTAATTTATAAATAGTAATTTATATGTTTAATTAACTAGTACGTACTTATATGTAGTGTTTATTATAGTTTATCATATTTATTTTCCTTATTCATACTCATATTCATATTTTTGTTAATTCCTTTGGTACCACGGTACACTTGAATAAGTCAGGCATAACATTTACACACACATTGAATAGAACACATATAAATTATTATTAGCTAGGTAATTATATGTAAAATGTTTGGGTTCGAGCAAAAAATAGCCTTCGTCAATACTTTAAAACTTAATAATAACACAATACCATTTGAATAAAAAGGCATAGGAAGAAAATCACGCAACATCTATCTATCTATCTATACTTATAATAAAATCGTAGACTTACCGTGTCTGTACATGAAATATTTTTGCAAAACAATAACTGGGGGACGGAAGGAATAAGTAATAGAACGTAAAGATATAGTTTTTGAAATTTTTGTCTGTTTGTCGGTTTGTCGGTTTGTTGGTTTGTTTGTTCGTTTGTGCGCGCATCACGCAAAAACCACTCATTGGATTCAAAATCTAATTACTAAAAAATATGAAGCTTTATTCCGAGTAACATGTAGTGTTTATTTCATCAAAATCAACCCACAGAATCAAAAGATATTAATTTTAGAATATTTTTAACCGACTTCCAAAAAAGGAGGAGGTTCTCAATTCGTCTGTATGTTTTTTTTTTTTTATTTTTTTTTTTATTTTTTTTGTATGTTTGTAACACGATTTCTCCGTCAATTGAGGGCCGATTTAGAAAATTATTTTTTTGTTAGTTAGGTCATACTTCCGAGGTGGTCCCATTTCAATTTTATCGAAATTGGTTCAGTGGTTTTCGAAAAATCAGCATAATACTATGGTGTGTGGTTACCTTCAGCAAAACTTGTGATGTGGTCGTTTTCGGCAATTTTCAGTTTGATAAATTAGTATGGTGTGTGGTTACCTTCAGCAAAACATTTGTGATGTGGACTTATTCAGCAATTTGCAGTCTGACACATATGGCGAATAATTCTGTACCACTTCAATCGATTTCGATTATTCGATTTCGATTATTCTTTTTTATGTAATATTACTAAAAAGAATGAAATAAAAACTGTTTTAAAAAATATTAAACCGATTTCCAAAAAAAACAAAAAAAAAAAAAACTAAAAAGTATTAAATACCTAATATTTTGAAATTTTCTCTGTCCTGTTGAAATACATGAATCGATATACTAGTGATACATATTCGGACCCTTGTTTCATGAATATTCTAAATTTGAAATTTTTTATCTTTTCCGACCGGCGCTTAATTTATTATGGTACCTGGCCAGTACCTACTGTACCGAGTACCATCGAGCTGGTTTGATGATGGAGACAGAAGGTGGCCATAGGAACTCCTAAACTACACATGATAAACCCATCGTGTTTGGGCTCGTTGCATTTGTCTTCACGAGAAATTTACTTTAGACCTAAAAGATTCTCAATTCGACGGTATGTTTTCTTTTTTTGGATGTTTGTTACGCGATTACTCCGTCAATTGTGGGCCGATTTTGAAAATTCTTTTTTTTTTATTTGAAAGGGGATAACCCTGAGGTTTTTGAAGTGAAAACTTCTTTAGCGGCTCTTGGCACTTTTTTAGGTGGGTAAAAATGTATAACTCGCGACATCGCGTCAGCGTCATTTTTAAAATGAAACCTTAAGTCATTGCGTTAAGGGTTAAGTTAGAGTGGCACGGGATCTGCCGGCACTCCCGGAGTGCAACTGTTAAGTAGGGTTCCGTAACACGTTTATGTCTGTCCATTCTACTAAGTTCTGCAAAATGAATGTAGGGTTCCGTAACATATGCATGTCTATCCGTTCTACTAAATTTTACAATTTTCAACCAAGGTCCTCCGACGGTTATTTTATAATAAAAGTAGGCTTCCGTAACACGTTTATGTCTGTCCATTCTACTAAGTTCTGCAACATCACCTACAACGTCCGTGATGTCAGCCCATAACACCAGTGCCATGTCAGTGCTTCCCCCTTTGATCGTGCTGACTACACTGAACTGGTCGGAAAACACAAACTATTTACATAGCCGTTTCGACCGACGTTTAATTCAGTGCGGTGGTACCAACCCGGGAAGGTTAAACCTTACCACCAAGTAAGATTACGAGGGAAGGGACTTACAGTTTTACGAGGAATCCGAACCTTGGTCAGCCTCCAACGGTCAGCGGTCACCCATCTAAGTACTGACCGCACCCAGCGTTGCTTAAAATTCAATAGCGACAGTTGACTGTCTGCACCACTGAGCTATCGAAGCTGACGTGGTCCTATTTTAATTGGGTCAAGATCGGATTGGAAAGCGAGGCGGAATCGCGAGGCCGAAGGCCGAGCGATTCCGCCGAGTACATTAATAGCAAAAAATTACTAAAAAAAACTGTGAAATAAAAAAAAAGTTTTAAAAAACATAAAACCGACTTCCTAAAAAAAGTAAAACTAAAAAACTATTTAAAATAAAAATATAAAAACCGCCTTCAAAAATATATGAAATAAAAACCTAAAAAAAAAAACGAACCCTAGAGTTGAAGGCGGTGCTAAAGCAAGCAAAAATGATGCATGAAAGAAAACATGAGCGGATGATAATATCCTTTGTGATTTGTGTAGCCTTTTTAGCACCGCCTTCCACTCTAGGGTTCGTTTTTTTTTTAGGTTTTTATTTCATATATTTTTGAAGGCGGTTTTTATATTTTTATTTTAAATAGTTTTTTAGTTTTACTTTTTTTAGGAAGTCGGTTTTATGTTTTTTAAAACTTTTTTTTATTTTCACAACAAAAATCAACTGAGTGTTGATTCGTCGCGAACATTGAGTGTGAACTCAATGTTCGCGAAATGCAAATAATCACAAGAACGTTATTTGGTTGTTCATGTACTTATACTGAAATTATGTTCAGATACTGAAATTA